>OZ012625.1:47435516-48664769 GCA_963942485.1 Pediacus dermestoides | reverse complement strand
AGAATTTCCATGGTTTTTTACGAGGTATTAAAATACTGATGCTTTGACGTGCACTACAAATTTAACACAGGGCATTGGTTATCTCTAAATTATACATCGTAAATTTTGTCATAAAATGGGATTTAATGAAAAATCGTTTCACAGCTAATAGAAACCTTGCATAATACAGTCTGTCTATATTGAAATTGTACCTAGTTTTCCAACAGTGAATTCAATTGATCAAATATTTGTTTGAGTCAGATGCGGTGTCAGCAATTTATACTTTGAATATTGTTCACTTATAATATTAGTACCGAAATAGTAGACAGTGACTCATATTAATTAAAGCTATGACAGGGGGGAATAAACTATGTGGTGTTCATTAACTTCAGTGAGAGAGCAATGTTGAACATTAGAAATTTTTCTTGTGAAATTAAAATAACAAACGACAACAAGTCTTATCCGTACAAGTCACAAATTATTTATTTTCGGGTGCTTGCGTTAACGAAAATAATATTTAAAAATAAATAATGAAACGATATATAGAATGTCTGCAATCAAACGGAATACATTTTGGAATTTTTATTCTTTAGAAATACATATAAAAATTGTTTAATTAGAATTTGACTTAATTTATTATAAAAATACCGCCATCCCTGAATCGCTGAATTTCATCAATATTGATATCGATTTATTAGTGAACTAGTTTAATTTTTTGATAGTTTAATAAAATATGAGCTTTTCTTAATAGACGATTTAAGATATACATTATACAACTATTGTTGCATTCAAATTCCTATCGATTCTCTGGGTGAAACTTTTTGTATACAAAATTTACCAATTTCATTGGCATTACGTGTTGATTAAGGGTAACCAAAATAAATAAATTCGACGTTTATCACTACATGGCGAATCTCAGGTCGTCATGACCTCAAAACCAGGATCGGCTCTAGATGCTATTAACACAAATTTAATGAATGATAACACAATTTATGGTAGTGATGAACTGCAAAAGTGTTCCCTAAGTTCTGATACATGTAGAAGCAGGTTTCTTGTTGTGATTATTTTCGACAAAGCATACCTAATTCCCCTCAGAAAAAGTTAAAACGTTTTCAAAAGAAGAAAGAACTGTGGCTATAGTTATTTCTCGAAAAAAAGTTTCAATTGTAAAATAAAAAGCATGACACTATGGAAAAATGTACAATGATAATTATTTTTTTTGCAGATTATCAGATTTCCATATAAAGTGCTGGCCAATTGAAACTTGAAACGTACTAAGCGAATTTTTAGGTTGAATTTAAAGTCAAATATTTTGAAAAATAGAAAAGATATCAACATGCGGTTTTCAGGATTTCAGAGATAATTTAATTGAGAAAACGATAGTGTTACCCGATTTTTTAACTTTGAAGTACATTACTATTTACAGGGTATGAAAGAAAGTCTTCTTTTTTTTGGCAAATTTTATAACTACCGAGATTCCACAAAATTTTGTTTATATTTTTTTGATGTAAATTTTTTTAGTCCTTACTTAATGGGAAAACAACCTGTTTCTCAAAATTTTGATATCCCTGTTATTTTATAAGATACCGAATTTTTGCTGAAAATTTGATTTTTTCTTTGTTTTTTGTCGTTCGGCCGTATTGTGTTTTGTAAGAACCAATCTCTGTAGTTGATTATGATACCTTATGAATGGCTTTCTTATAAAAAGTACATTTTTTGTACTTTCATTAATTTATTGGTAACCAGTGGCTTATCAAAAATCGGTACACGTTCGCTAATTGGTAAATTTTTTAAAATCATTTTTTGAGGCTATTTTCTTAATGGAATAGAATGGAATTTAGTTAGTTTATGTTCACCATTGGTTTAAGTGACTTATATCCTCGAAACGGGTTTTTCCCTTTTTAAAAAATTTGCTCATATCTGTGTATACCGGATGGCTACGAAATCGTTTTACAACCCCCACCATTTTGATACATTTAACTGTATTAATTTGAAATTTGGCATGGTTTGATTGTTGAAAGGAATAATCATTTTGACGTTTAAAACAATCTGATGACACTTCCTGTTTCACCGGAAGGGCCACCTACTAGCTTTCAAAAATTTTTAAAACAACCCTGTATATTTTTTTTCCATAATAATTAGATTTCACTTAAAATTACCTTTTTATCGACATATCACATGATGACATTTGCTTTCAAAATGGCAGCATAATTATTATTGCAAAAACCTGTTCAACAATATTAAATTTAATAAAAAATTCGGTATATTATAAAATAAGAGGGATATAAAAATTTTGCGAAATTGATTTTTTCCTCATTAACCAGGGACTAAAAAAATGGACACCAAAAAAATATTAACATTTTTTTGTGGAATTCCGGTAGGTATAAAGTTTGAAAAAAAAGACGACTTTCTTTCATACCCTGTAGATAGTAACGTACTTCAAAGTAAAAAAATCGGGTCACACTATTGTTTTCCCAATTAAATTATTTCTCGAATCCTGAAAACCTCATGTTGATATCTTTTCTCCTTTAAATTCAACCTAAAAATTCGCTTGGTACGTTTCAATTGGCCAGCAGTTTAGTTAATATAATAAATATTATTAATATGGACGATTATTATTACTAACATGATTATATACCTTCTAGTTCATGTACAAAGAATAAGAAAATAAAAATAAAACAGCCGGTAAAATAATCATCTTGTCTATAAACTTTTATGTCTCTTATACTAGGTTATAGTATAACTTGCTAATAAAACGAGTTCAATCAATAATTCCTCGACCGTCGTGTTTCATTTGCCACTTGACTTTTTAATCGCGCTCTTATACATTTAAAGATTTATTGGTGATTAAACTCTATCAGGCTTATAATGCTTACACAATAATTACTACATTGAAGCCTCAGCAAACTGTTTTAATATCATCTAATATCTTGTTAACGATCATTGTAGAAATCAATTTTAGAAAATATGATATTTCTATCAACGTAAAATTGCTAATAATATAATATAAAAAAACTCCATATTGTGACCTTAGATAAACGATTTTTTTTTACCACAGAATTCAAATTAAATTATGTCCCTAGCAGAAATTTTATGTAAAAATCTTGCTTAGGAAATTAGAAACATTAACAAATCATGCCAGCGAACAACTTTATCAGTTGAGGATAAATTGAGGAATTTCTCTTCCTTTTTCAATCCGCATGTAGTGCTCCATATTTTGTATTTCGGTTTACCTCAGATGAATCAGTTAACTGTTTGTAAACTTTTATGTTACCGATACCGATAAATAATTGTTTAAAACGTTGACATTTGATTTAGGTTGCTTTTATAACTAGTTTTAATGATGGTTGTGGGAAGGCCACTAAAAGCAAACTACTTTTTTATGTGTACGTTTTTATTGAACTGATTTTAAGATAAAAGAGAAATCTAAAGAAATTGAAATGTTTCAAATTTTATGCCGCTTTTTTCACAAGTATGTATCACCAGAAGATAAAACGACAAATACACTCTTAAAGTGAGATTTTATCTAAGTGATCGCGAAGATATAAAAAACTTTTACTACTACTGGTTTCTTTTTTGTAAGTCCATCAATACACACCGCGTTATTTCAGACAGGTAATGTAGAAAACACATTATCCAACTGCAGAATGTACTTGTTCGGTGGGTGTTTAAGGACAGTTTGTTGATAGTTGCCGACAGAGCTACCGAAGAATTCTTGATACGGGAAGACACCATATATGGTGTATAGTGGACGCCGGAGAAAGACATTAAAAAATAGTTAGCGTTATGGTAATGGACTGCTTAGCATTGACAGACTACTTAAAAATGCATTAGCTATTGACGACTTCAAAACCAAAAATATTCGATGAATCCAGCATGGCGTATATGATAAGTATAGTTAGTAGTCATCTCAGTTGTCTTTAATCATATTATAAGTAAATATCAATTTGCTTTAATCGTTAATTGTAGTCAATATATCTAACATCCTCGAGAAAGATAATCTCAAATAAAGATTTCGATTTGGCACTTGCGCCTAATTCAAAGTAAATGGTATTTCCCCGAGATCTATAGGGAAACTAGTTCTAGATTACGCAGATTTCCTCCGGAATATCTAGATTACTAGATTTCCTCGGATTATCTCCAAATTATATGCACCTGAATTTATTTTAGAAGATGTCTCATAAAACTACCTCATGTACACTTCTGTGTAATAAAATTAAGCACACAAAAATATGTTATAGTTTAAAGCGGACATGAGTTTCCTAGTTACAAAAATATGTAAATTTGTCAATTTCCTTATTGTCAAAATTTTACTCTTATCATTTATTGAAACTGCTGCTAGGCAATTAAAATAGACCTGAATTATACAACTAGAATATTGTGAAAAATAGTCATAAGACTTGTGCTTAATTTTATTGCACATAAGTGTACTTCATGTAACTAAATAAGTAGCAGTATAAGTAACAATTCCTCGAGCTTGCCTCTAAATTAGATTTCCTTATATTACCTCCAAATTGTACAACTGAATTTCTAAGCGGACTAGACTTAAAATTAAGAAACCATTTTTATTTTTTTATATGATGTAATAATTGTAATTTTATTCTAGGCGACGATTTTGACAATCAAAGGCGTAGATTTGTTGAGGTTAAAACAATACTGTACTACAATAAAAAGATCAACTGTCATCAATCAGTAGTTTTTGAAAAAAATACATAAATTATTTGGAAGTTGCTTCCTCTGGCAAAAGATTCGTCTCTACTTCATGACGCTCTTTGTTTTTCTCTTTGTTCTTCTTTTCTTAATCCTCACTTTTGGCTAATTTTTACTTGATGGTTTTTGGTGTTTTTAAATTTAATTTTAGTTATGCAACTAGCAATTTATGAGGAACTTTTTTGGATAGTCTTATTGATTCAACTAAAAGAAAATTTAGGATTTCTTTTTAGTTACTCAGTTCAAAGAAATGCACAGTCAAACCGTCTAATTGTAAGAGCTATTAATAATAATAACGTGTATATCTGTGTGTATAATACGTTTGTTACTTTTCCATTTATTAATTCTGACGCAGTGCTGATTTCCTTGAAATAGCAAATCAAGTTTTTACATCCAGTTCAGATAACAATCTCCATCTCAACGTAACATCAAAAAATAAAATCACCTTACCTAGACTTGCTGTCATGCCCTCCAGATCTTTCGGTTTCCGTTTCCTAGGTCTGCCCTTTTGTCGTGGCGCCGTTGGTGCACCGTTAAAGAAAGGAACTTTACCGACTGGTTCTACTGGTGTTTGGGGTGGCATAGAACTATGGTGGTGGAAATCGGGGCTGGGAAACGGAGGCGGATAATGATGAATTCCGGCGGGGAACATACCAGGCGGCATTGGATCGCCTATTTCAAAATGTATCCTGCACAAAACAGCCCCATCTCGCATACCAAAGTGGTCACCCTTCGTTAAAGGGTTATTGCACACCGCACAGGAAAAACAGTGAACATGGAATACTAATTCACGGGCACGCATCACCAGTTCGGAAGACAGTATGTTCGCCTGACATCTCGCACATCGCTTCATTCCAAATAATCTGGAAAAAGGAAAATTTATTGGCTTGATAAATTAGGAGTTGAAGATTCAAACTTTCAACATTAAATTATTAAACTGCATATTATATCCATTTGAAATAAATTACAAAAATTACTGGAATCATTTACAAGGATGCTGGAATAATCTACAAGATCAAACCGTTATAGTTTATGTCTACCATAGACATTTCTCTCCTCCACTTTAGACAGGAAATCTAATTCCGATTGACATCGGCCTACAGATATGTATAGTTAACTTGAAAACTTATGTAGTAGGTTATGCAAATTTGCTGTATTAACGTAGTCTGCTTGCTGGAATATGTCAATAGAAATTCGCACTAAATTAAATATAAAATTACTATATAGGAATGTTATACATAAAATGAGTAGAATAAAACTTGCCTTGTATTACTTAAGTTCACTTCGCATGTAAATTATGCCATAAAAATATTGATTTAATATAGAAGTATAGTTTATGAGTGTTGGTTAACGCAATTCAAAAAAATTAACTACTTGAGTATTCATTTTTGCCCCAAGAGAAATACATTTATTTGATATTTTTTTATCAATTACATTTATAGTACAACCTTTACAATTTACAATAATATCGTATATATTTTCTATAAATAGTTGTTAAACACCAACGGTATATCAGAAAAGCTTATTTTAAAGCATAAATGGTTTTCTAATAACGCAACATGCATGACTTGTTCACACTTGTATACTAATTAAATGAAAAGGAAAGCTGACATTTGCAAAGTTTTATTCTGACAAATTGTAATTTTATTAGTTAATCAGCTAAAGAATCCTACAAAATAACAGAAAATGTTCTCATCAGCATCAAGTGAGTAGTACCGTACGTTTCAAACAAGTTTGTGTAGACGATGTGAGAAATATTTCTGAATAAATATAAAATTGCTGAAATATTCTATGGGTAGTTCAACAAAACACAGTTTTTGACTATAAGAGAATATGATTGTTAACAGTATTCTGCATAAACAGGTAGTTAAAATATTATTACTTCCGTATTTAAATTTGTTATTAAATAAACAAATTAAATTTTTGTCATAAAATATTAGCCGGTTTAACAGACCAAGTATTAAAATTTACAATAATAAATAAAGCAGGTATGTGTGTGAAAGTGGCGAACATTTAGTGGAAAAAGCCATATTTTGTTGTTAGAGTTTAATATAAACATTTAATGCTGAAATGTTCGATTGGATTAAAAATGCGGAAAATTAATTCATCTTAATAACATCTAAATTATATCAATAATAAACATTATTTATAAAAAACGAAAATATTTTCTAGACTTATTAATTTTGGAGCTTTTATGCCCAGTTTCAAAAAAGTAAGTTAACTTATTTCGAGTTTAACCCACAATTAAACTATAACTCGCTTTTTTCTACTCCTATACTTCAACTGATTTATTAGACATTTAGTACCTGTACTGGAATGAGTTTCATTACGATACAGATTTTTCATTATGACACAAGTTTATAACCAATAGAAATACTACATTACAGCAATATTCCGTCAATATCAAATATTGCCATGAACATCTGACAGATCTACAATTTAAAAATTGACAGTTTTTTTGATTTTCTGACATTTCTGAGTTGATGATAAAGTTGTCATAATATTAACTCGTATTTATTATTTTGACTAGTCGTAGAAAAAATAGTGTATGCAACTCACGTTCGTATTCATTACGATACTCACCTATGGTTCGTATCGTAATTCCCATACTCGTGTCTTAATAGTTATCATTAAATGCTAATTGTATAATATACTATTATAAACGGGGTACCTATGGAAAAAAAACAGGCATATCTCGAAAAATGTCTTCTTTGATCAGAAAAGAATAAAAATAAAAATCTTCAGGTTCGCAACTAAAGAATGAGTTACGAAATACCAGGCAACTCAATGTAAGTTGAAAAACAGTAAATTGGACGCCGTCTGAAAGATAATCCAGATATTTCTTTGTATGTTTTACTGCCATTTTAAGTGAAATATTCGGTCTTTATTTCAATTCAACTTAATTAAATTACTAATCTAATTACTTAATCTTCTGATAATGTACCATATATTACAAATTATAATACAACAACTCATTTAAATATTTGTATCAAAACGTTTAATTAAAATAATAAAAAATGCTATTCACTTGCTTTATATAGATTAAAAGATTACTAGAAGGTAAAATTACGATCGTACCTACAACTCAACAGAAAACAAATACCTCGACCGCAATGTGAAACTGTCTAACTCCCGCTGTTTTTTGTTTTTATTTCCCAAGTTTTAACCCCTAAGTTGTGTTTGGAATGTGTTTTGAAAGTTTGTGTGAGATTTCCTGAGGAAACTTGAGAGGAGATTTTAACGCCCAGGGTATGCATGTGGACTGCGGCAAACCATTGAGTAGTTTGAAAGCATTTCGCTACATCTGAATTACAATCTGCTTAGGGGTTTGTAAATCTGGCCGCTGTGTTACTGTGTGTTATATTCAATGAAAGTATTGTGCGTGCCTAAATCTTGGCAGGGGGCACCCTCCAGGTCGAACAAACACAATAATGCACTGTAAACTGTAGGTAATTTTTTTGCCATCCATTGTTCACTTCCTATTTGTACGAATGTTTTATTTTTGTTTTTTTTTCTCGTTTTCCCCTTTCGTGCGAATGTTCAGTTGTATATAGTATACATTGTGGCGCATTTACATTAAAATCGTGGTCGTTTAGATTCAGATTATATGAACCGAGTTTGTAGATCACATGAAGAAAAAAATGTACTTAGTCAGTCAAAAGTTGTCATAAAAGTCGTAAATAAATCAACATCTCGTATATCCACACATCTACACCTCCATGCCTCTCATCAGTAACCGAGGTGTAGAAATATGTGCGGCAATCCAAAGTGCCGTGGGCAGGTAATTAGTAGCGCTAACAGTTGCATTCACATTCACAACTTTAATCACCTTTCCGAATAATATTCTTTTCTGAATAAAATTCGTGTATGCAAATATACTATTCTTTTACTTTATATATACATATGTGTCGTATATAGATAGCGTGAAGTTCTTTTTGTGTAGTGTTTAGATATTCTCGGCCCACTTTTCACAGTTGGTGATTTTGAACAATTGGGGTAACTGAGATTATACTTGACATAATAATTCTGGTATTACTATGAGAACATTATTGTTAGTTTATTGTCAAAACATGGGGTGTTGTGGTCTAACCCGCATTGAGTTTTATCAGCCGTAATGTTTTCAAGTTTACCATACATAAATATCACATGCCAGTTTAACAATAATATTTATATGATGGATAGATATGAGAAACAAGATCTCATAAATAATATTTTTGTATCAGAAAAACTCAAGAATTATTTATTACATTAAATGGAAAACGTAAGGATGGGATACAACTGTTTTCAATTATGATGAAACTTAGTAATGAAAATTATATTCTACAACTACTGGAGGACCTAGATAAAAGGGATGCTCCGTACCTAATTAAGGAAAAATAATCCCCGAAATATTCTGCCATAATATCCACACTTTTGAATCATTAGACAAATCAATAGCATCCCAACTATGCAACATAATTTTACAATATGAGATAGAGGACATATTGAATTTCAGTAAGAAAAAACTCAAACGAATTGAGGCCAGGACTCTTTATAATGAAATATTAATAAACTTATGTTCAATGTTCAAATTACAATTTAAATTAAATTTGCTAGATAGTGATATCCGTCTTTAGATACTACATATGTTAGGCATAAAGACCAAAGATGTTCAATTTATTGAGGGAAAATGATCATAAACTCTTCTACTGGAACAATTTCCCAACAGAACCGTAAAAATGGTTCTCGACTTTCCAAGGAAAGACATTAATCTAGTAGTTGAGCTCCTAACTTGCCACTGTTCCCTGAGATATCATCTGATGAAAATGGAGAAGTCAGAAATAAGGACCTGCAGATTCTGCAACTCTGAACAGATTCTCTGCTTCTGCATAACAATTCAACATACCAGGGAAGAGACACTAGGAAGGGCATGTTGCGAGCCCCAAGAAGTCGGATCATTGACCTTCAAGAAGATATCCAACCATGTTAAGAAATTAGGGTCATCACAATAGATCTTATTATCTCTTGGCATTCCAAAAAAGCTCGGCTGATAAACCTGTGTTAAACTCGTAAATAACTAATCTCTGATTAAGTCGATTTTTACAGAATTATTACCTAATCCCTGATTAAATATTTAATTAACTTTTATGGAACAAATGTAATATAATATTAAATTAGTACATTAGTAGAAATTTCCAATATATTCCAATAATGTACACCATGCATGAATAGCGTATAAAAGTTTTAAGTATCTTAATTTTTTTGTACCATCTCTATAATTAAATAATTATTGTAATAAATTTAAATTCAATGCAGAAAGGAAATAATTTTATTGCCTCTTAAAGAAGCTTATTATTCATTATTCGTAATAACACTTTTGTGTAATAGATTTTTTGCTTGTTTACAACATACCGTTTTTTCTCCAATTATATAACATACCGGCCCAAGAGTATAAAAATCAATACGATAATAAACTCAAATCAATAAATTTGTTTTCATTATAGTAGACTCGTAAAATTTAAGTTAATTTCTAAACGGTTGTCACAACAAATCAATTATAAAAGTAACGTGGATATTATTGATTTTTGTACATTTTTTTCAAGCGTGTTTTTATCAAAATTCAATTATACCACTATAACTAATTAATTTTTATGGGCTACAATCTTGTAACCGGATTAATCACTTTACGATATAAAATAACATATAGTCTGTTACATTGTATAATCCTACGAAATTGTTGAATTACGAAACCTATAAATTCGCATAAGCACAACTGCATGAAATAGATTTGACATATGCAAAGTGTACATAATCTAGTTTTACAGTTCCTTGAGTACTTAACACTATAATAAACTGATAATTTACTTGACTGTTAAACATATTAGCTTTTCTCACGGTAGAAAATAATTTCAATCGTTTATTTTTTGTTTATATTGGCTGTTATCCGTGTAATTAGTGTACAGGAAACTGAAAATATATCTGAAAATAAAACGATGGATGAGACTTAACTTTTGGCATGATGCACTGTCAAATGTACCTAAGGAGACGAAAATAGCTCACAACATAGGCAAAAGCTTGTGTTGTTTTTTCAGTTAAATGTCAGCATGGTAGCCCAGTAATGATGAACTTCCTAGTGTAACATATCACTTCAATCTTCAGATTTTTCGTCAGTTCTCTTCTCCCACAAGTCTGTCAACGCTCTCCTAATCACGTGCTATGCATCTTTCAATAACGTTAATGATATAACTGTTTTCTTGTAGAGCAAAAAATGTTTCAATTATGCAAGTGGGGTCATTATTTTTCTAATTAACACAAGTTGGTTTGTGCGTGATTAATATTAATATTAATAGTAACCAAATCAGTTTTAGTATTCCATGAACAGAAGAAAAACATTTTCTGAGAATGAAATTTACTTATTAAGCTACGTTAATTCAGAGAACCAAATTTTGCTCTTAGAAATATTGAGTTATTTATGTTACCAAAAAAATAGCTACAGTAGCTTTGAGAAGAAGTATATATTTATTAGTAAACAAGTTTTTTATGTGAAACTTCTAATTTTCGTTATATTATCTACTTTAAATCCGGGAAGGAAGAGAATAGGAGCGAATCTTCAATTACTTGCTACATTATGTAGACGAGACAGCACTATTGATTGAGAATATACACTTAAGGACTCTGTTGTCTCTTCTTAATCAGGTTACTCCTCGAAGAGGGTTACCTAAAGATAATTTGTAGCAAAAATGAAATAGTAGCAAGAAAAATTAGCGTTGTTGCAGCTAACCTTACACATACAGAGACAAATCGTTGGAATGTGGGTCATCTAAAATACCCAGGAAACGGAAGATTTTGATTGCGATGATGTGTAGGGTCATTTCCTTGAATGTGTATAAAATATGGATCCTAAAGTAATAATTAATAAGATAGAGGCATTTGAGTTATCGAAGAATGCTGAAGATGTCATTGACCACCAATGACGAAGTACACAGATCAATGAATAAGGGTCAAAGGTACCTAAAGTTGGATCATTTGGAAGTATCATTTGCTCTGATTGATTATCTAAGGTAAAATTAGATGATGGTTATATTTTTCAAATGCAACTCTTCTTGGAGATAATATATGTATATTTTTCATTTTTTATCAAATGAATTTTATTGGACGAGAAGCGAGAAGTTTTAACTGAACTATGGTCTTATAAATTGGGTATATAATTTGCTAGAAAACCAAATTGTTAGAAAAGTTTCAAAAGTGATGAAGATATAATGTTATTCAGTTGTACCTAAGTGATATTTTCGAACATAATAATAAAACAGTTTTGTGAAGTGGATTATTTCGTTAAAGTACTTGATAGATCTACACCGATTTGCGGCGGCTCTCTTTCAATATATGACCGTTTAATACGGCTGAGCCTATCAGATCAATGGATCCACTCAGGCATATGTTACACATTATACCCATGTTTGGCTCAACAGGGGGCTTGCTATTATTCCAATACAAATCAAATCTTTGTAATATGTTATTCTATGCATTTATCACCGACAGGATTTTGTCAACCGAAAAATTTGCCACTTTCTATTTAGTTAAAACCACAAACAACCCAAACAAGACGCCACCAACTTTGAAAAATATGATAATGTCATCAACTATAAATAAACATTTTTATTAAATAAATCCAAAAGCATTCTATTGTGTTCTGTTGGAAGCGTAGAATTAAAAATTAGATATAAAATAGTTTTACATGTATAGCTAATATAATGCAAGAAACTTATTCAAATTAAAATTATTATATTAAAATTACCGTGAATTGAAATTTTTTTTTGTTAATTTTGTAGTTAAGATTTTAATATATTTTTAAGATAAAAATATACATACGAAAAAACAGGAGTTTCTAAAAGCAGTAAATCATGATCTGTTACATAATCAAAATATGGGTGGCGTATAATCTTACATTTAATTTACGACACCACCAAATTACAATTTAAATTAGATAAAGAACATTCAGTCAGTTTAACAATTCAAATTTTGTTAGATTAGTAAATTAAATAAAAGTAAAAACATTAAGTGTAAGTAAGTATCTACAAATTAACCGGTCTTGTCACCTCTAACATATAATTTGTGTATTTATATCATGCGATATAGGCATAGGCGGACGTTTGCTGTAGTTTGACCAAGCACGATAAAATATTACCTACATTTAATTTAGGAACAAGTGCCCAGCGCATGAATAATTGATATAGCTTCTATTGTTCTTTCGAATATCTAATTAAAACACAATTTGTTGCAATTTAAACTAGTTTGAGGGATTGGACTCTACAGTTTTATTTTGGTAATTAACTAAGGACTAATGAAATAATTATTTAAAAATAAAAATCGTGTTTAATTTTTTTATACTTAACCAATTTAGGTGTAGCTACTATTAGACATTGACACCTAATCAAACAATTGAATTTATTTAAAGGTATATGAATGAAAAAATAAGCATTTTAAATACAAAGAGCACGTGTAACAATTTAGAACTACAAGTATATAATACTTTTATCATAATTAAGTCAGTAATGTAGATTAGTGCATTCTAGCATTTTTTTAAACTGTAAAAAAATAAAAGATTGACATGTTGACTTTTAGTTATGCTATTATTTATGTATCTCTACATTCTGTTAAAATGTGATCTAGGTACGTTTATTGTTTTAAAAATTCAAAACATTCAATGCTCAAATGCTTTTTTTATCGGGTTTAACTTGTACTTGTGCAGTTTTAAGCGGCCCATCCACGTAAGAGCTTGCAAGTCACACTGTTATGTGGATGGACTACTTTAGAATAAAAGCTCAATTCTATAATTAGATGTTAAAAATATTTTATTCATTTTAAATATCACATTGTCATTAATGTTTGATTCTAGTTTAGTTATCTTTAATGTATATCTTTAATAATTTAGCTGAAAAATTTAAGAGTATAAGACATTTTTTAAATCAATTACATTTTGCATTAGCTCATCAAGCCAAGAGAACCATCAAATTAAGAAAATGTCTATGCAGTTGACTATTATGATTACTAAAATGAAGTTGAAGTAGATGAGACAAGATCGCAATAGAGTTGTCTTCATTCTAATCTTCGAAGTGATACAATAAAAAATAACGTACAAGAAATTCTCATAAAATGAAAATTTAAAAGTCTTCGCTCAAATCTTGAGTAAGGAAACATTAATTAATTGTATGACTACTCGAGAAAAAATGTAAAAAATAGAAAACATGAAAGCAAATAAAAATATTTTTAGCACTATTTTTATTTCAGCATAAAGCTTTCCTTTTTTCTTGCCAAACTTTGCCAGAAGTCCAAGCTTTTGCTCCGACTTTTTCTATTATTAGAATGGGGACCTTGGAGAATATGAAAATTTGTCGCTTTCTCGTCGTCATATGACAAATATGGAAGGTACATACCTACTTATACAAAATTGAATCTAACACATGCAATTTTCTTCCTCGTACAACTTCATAAATAGCCACCATTTTGGAAAAATTGCGCCAAAAGTGGACTAATAATTATTATACCTACAAATTGAAGATGATGAAATTCGTTACAAATCAAGTCAAAATTTATAGCCATTTGAAATTGAATACTTTGAATAAGTACTTCGATTCAGTTCATGAAGAAATAGAAAAATGTAAAAACATATAAAGTTATTATTATTCTATAAATGTACGCATAGTTATTTGATGTAAATATCAGAAAGCTAGTAGAGAAAAGTATGAAATCGTCTTTACACAAATAAATATTGTAGTTTAAATCCAAGTAAGTAATAAACATTTTTTTATGAAAGTTTCTATATCTATCATCAATCAATATTTAATAGTGTGTTGTACATTGCACTTTCCAAGAATAATTAAACAAATCTGTAAGTAGTGTAAGGCTTTAGCAGCATGAATGAAATTAAACTGCAGTCAGTTTGAACAATTTTAAATTATTATCAATCAGCCTAAATAAAAACTTTCGTGCACTTCATGGCTTTTCAATATTTACCCAAGAAGTGTTGAAATAGTTGCAAGTAGAAAAATAGTATATTACACTACATGTTCTGAAAGTTCTGCATTGTTCAGTGAGATAGACATTTTAAACACGAGCGATAGCGAGTCGTACACCGTGCTCTGGTCTCTGTCTTTGTCTTAGTAGTCGGCTATATGTATACACATCTTTTGTCAAAAGATAACTATACCTAAATGAAAGTTACTTCTTGGTTAAAGTTACATTAGAAAGAAATTCGGTTAGACTCAACCGAGCTATGAAAATGTTCATATCTACAGTTTCAGAATTGCAATTTCGTAAATGTTTTCAAAAGTAATTGCCACACTTCTATTATAATTTTATTGCAACCTACATAAAAAAATGCCGTTCTGCCATTCCACCATCCCATTAGAAACGTAAATGGCAGGATAATTTCAAATTCCTTAGCACATCAATAAAAACAATGATATCGCTTTACATCTTAAATAGTACATTATTAATGGTGTGTATATTGTTAAATACTTTCCCGAAGCAGTTACTTTTTTATTTATAAATAAATATACTGAATGAACAGCAAATAACAATTATTCAAGTTAATGTTCTGACAAGTTTTTATGGAAAGTAACTAAGTAGTTGCGGCGCCTATGGTTACCAACCATGCAGCACTAAACTACAACTTGCTTGCGAAAAATTACTGATAGACCTGCTATCTTTTTTTGTGCATTTAATCCTTCAGAGTTATCAGTTGAAAAGAGCTTGCAGTTGCTGATCAGAGTTCAGAGAGCTAAAGACCAAATAACAGACAGGCTCAAAAATTTTTGTGTAATTTTTTTAGATTTATTTACCAATATTATAAAAATAGTTTCTGTAAAATAATTACGTTATTGAAATAATTACATTTGCAGGATTAATATTCAAACTAACATTATACGAGTTGTGGCATATTTCACATTTTATTTGACACAAAAATTTAAAATATGTTTCTTAACAATTTATTGCGTAAAATTAATGTAAAAAATGTATATTTATTTCGTTACTTGGAATATGAAAAATATATTGTTGAGGAATTGCATAATTAGTTAACCTTATTATGTTCTTTTTGTCGGTTCAAAGCCTTGTACGTGATTATACTCTGTAAAATCAATGAATATTCATACCGAGCTTTTATTTATATCATGTCCTAACCTAACATGGAAATCATGTTTCTGATTGTTGTTGATCTAGTATATAGCAAGTTCCTTTTTTATTAAAATATACCTGGTTATAATGTTATTTTATATAAATTTCAAGTCTTATCGTTAATAAATTTGCATTCCTTCCCAGTCGTAAACAGTTATGATAAAATTTGTACATAATCATAATATTGGGTAATATTTTTAAGAGATGTTCCTATTATACGTTCATCTGATCAAAGTTCTGACATAACATTTGCATGTGAAGTATCATAACAAAATGGTTTTATCTTAGTGGACTCTGTCATCAGATAGAGAAGTTATGTTGGCAGCAGTGCACTGCACCTACAATTTGTTCCATATCAACTTACACACTATCTTCATATCTTTACTGCCGTACCGGACACCCTACATGGCATCACGTGGGTGAAACGGGACGCTCTGAATCCGCCACTTGAATCATGACACTCGAAGAATTTTTATTTGTTATTATTCACGCAGTTGCCTAGCGTATCATTTGGAATATTTTTCGTGCGATTAACATATTTTCCCCAGTCCCTTCGAGAGCCGCAAATATATTCGCCAGACCAATTCAGTGGGTGTTTTTCAATTTTTTTTCGTATTGTGCGATTGGTAAGAAATGATAAACAAAGTCTGGAATTATATCACGGTAAACCATTGTAAAAATCCGACTATAAATAATCCATTCGTGAAAGAACAAAAGACAGCGTGTCCCTTGTTGGCGATACCACAAACAAAAAACCAGTCGCCAATCCAATTGCTCCAATCAAATACAAAACGACTTTTTTGGTGAGAAGCGAGATGAAGAGCATATGGAACGCATCTACCATCTTCGATGTCTCTGGGAATTTGGTCGGTTAACAATTCGGTGATTTCCTTATTGGTTGCTGACGGGTGATCAGGAATTAGGTGAAAACAAACTAACTGGTGCATGAGAATGTGCAGATTACAATTATTTAAAGTAATTTGTGCACACTTGCTATACTGTAAACTGTAAATTGTATTCAGCATTCAAATTGAATTGCATTTCTCATACAAGATCAAATGATTGGTGTGCGCAACGGGAACTTTATAGGTTACGGTAGTTTGAACATAAATTGTTCATTTTTAATAATTCGGCGTAATTCACACAACCAATATGCTTACCAGTAAAAACTTGAATTATTTAATGATGATTTAGTATTTATTCACACGGGAATGTTTGTAGTTTCCCCATGTGCAATAATCAAGTTTGACCGTAAGTAATGCGAAAATTTGACTTACTTCTCATACTCATGATAATTCTATAACTTACGAAATAATGAATTATTGATTTATTACAGTCAATGATTAAGTAGGACAATGCAAATATATTTTTTGTATAAAGAATATGCTAAAACTATTTTTAATATTTATCTTCGAGGACTGTTTTAGTTGCTAAAATGAAGAATATGAAAACAAATTTCGTAGAAAACTTGCTAAAAACATATGGAAGGCCATATATTTGCATGTACCACCACAAGTTGAAAGCAATTTTTTTAGAGTGTTTAAAGTTCCTGATTTTCTTAAAGAGCTAAGAAGAACTAAATTTAAACAAGTATTATTACTTTTACAATTCATATTCGCTTTGATGAAGAAAGTACTCAATACATACTCAGATTAACTGCTAAGATTGGTAGATTCGGATCTAATGGATAAGCAATAAAATTTTGTAGCTATTTTTATAACAGATTAATCAATACGTAATGATTTATTAAAAGTCATTTGCAAACTTACATTGATATCAAGATCATGTTATAGGGAATTCAATTTGAAAGAATGAAGATGTAAAAGAGTCGAAAGTAGTGAAGAAATTCGTGACTAGATGGAGGAAATCGAAAAAGGAAATTAATTACGGAAGACAATTAAGTAGTATAGTATAAAAAGGTGATAAATTTTTGCATGGAATTTTTAGATTTTGTTTATCTTGTGACCCTTGCAATTTCCAACAAATAAATTATTTAGTTTGAACCATAAACTTTGATTTCCTAATTGCTTTTTATTCACTATTTTTTTTGAACTCTCATATACGAACTGTGACAAATTCGGTTCGCAATAGAGGAATTTCGGAAACGAGTTATTAGGGTAAAGTTGGTTATTAAGGTATTAAACAATGTTCTAAAGCGAAACCTAAGGAATCTTGATTCGTTCTTGAAATATCTGAAATAAACTGAAATTTCTTTTTTGTTTTGTAATACTTCTTGAACTTTAATTGTATCCTAAATTTAAATTTTCTTAGTAAGGTCCTGAAAAGTTTCGGAACATTTAGGCAACTTATTACAATCTGATTATAAGTGAAATCCGCATTTCGAGAAATACTCGTACAAGTGAATATAAAAATTAAGAAATACGTTCCGGTTTCTGATATCATCTATAATTGGCACGTTGTTCAAGATGATGTTTATGAGAATGATCAGAGACCTTTAAATTTCTTTATATATTTACTTCGCGGTCCACAGTCAGTTCTCACATTTCGTTAAGAGGAAGAGCCGTAGATAAAAACCAGGACAACTGGACAACGTTGACATTTTCTATATTTTAGTAACGTGTCGTCACGTCCAAGAACTTCTGTGTAGTGGCCCCCTGCAGAACGGTGGCGCTTCACGAATACAGATTCCACATTTACATCTACTCGTAAACTAAACTAATGTGTATTTGTAATTACTACTGTGTTCCCAACTCATTGGTGAGGTATAAAACTGCTGCATCAAGTCTCACATTGTGATTAGCACTCGTATACTTAAAAGACATTTGTAAATTCCACCAAGAATTTTTATTATATTTATCTTGATGCCTTCAGATATTTTTATTGTTAATCATTTTTCAGATAATATCTTAAATTCGTTGTCTACATCATGCAGGTTCTCACAATAATTTTTCCACTATATTACTTCTTCGTTTCAAACAGCTACGGGTTATTTGTTTATTAAACCATTAATATTTATATGGTTTTTCAACGTTCGTACTTTATGCTTTTCAGCTAGACGTCGCTTCTAAATTAAATTATGAATAGGTAGAGTTTATTGAAGTATTATTTTGAAATTATAGCAGCATCAATCTTTTTATAATATTTGTTTTTAAGTTATCCCAAAAAAAATAGTAAAAGCAAAATATATCAAAATTTGGTGTATTTCGACGATAAAAGATCACAAATACTTCTAAATGGAAGTTGTAAATTATTATTTGTGAAGAGTGAAGCGTTATCAGGTGCTTTGTTAAGAAGTAGATTTGACATTTGATCAATTTAAACTTCTTATATAACATATTTTTAAGATACGAGTATATTCACTTCAAACTCAACTTTTCTTAAAAAGTTCCAAATCAAAATTTGAAAATGCTGTTTTGTGTAGGTATGTTCACTTTATTACAGCAGTTCGGAAAATATTGTGGTATTTTACTATTTACATCTGCATGTGCAAAGTTTGACAGCTATAACTACTTCCTGCTATTTCCAGACACCCTCTACAATTTGTTGGTTCTTAGTATGCGCCATATGATGCTATCTTCCTATCTGAGGAGGGCAACTGATTATATTTATGAGAACATCATACGTGATAAAACAAACCATTTCAAAGCATTAGACATAGGTCGTAGTGTAGTAGTAGTTGAGTTGACGGAGCACCTACGAATGAACTGTCCTAACCTCTAACTCGAACATTTAACGTACAACGTGATGAATGAACTCATGCGTCGCACCCAGAAATAAAGAACGCTACTTTACAACCGGCCTACTTTAAGTGGGTTTGTTCAAGATATTCAAACTAACAGCCAGTACAGCTTCTGGCAAGTGCTTATCGTAAATCAGCGAGACGGACAAATGTTTCTACGTTGGTTTTTGAACCATTTCGATTTGAATCACCAAATAAATTATAATAAAAGAGAACTAAAATACATACAAATAAATACAGGCGATTGACAGGGCTTTGTGGCTTCATAACACCTTGTGTTTGTTTGCTACCTTGTTTTTTTTTTCTTAGACGGCAATTTTTGTTTAAAAATTAATTGGCCATTGCTGATCTATCTTTGGTGAATTGAAGTTATTTCATAATCATTATAATGTCAGTGATGTTTATTACCCCCATAATATTCACCCAACTGTCATTTTTTGTGTGTAATGCTAAAGGCTGTAATTTTTTTGTGTTCTAATTAAAAACGTACATAAAAATATAATTAAACGTCTATTTTAATAACCCATATATTTTATTGCGTACTCGTTCTATTTCGCTATCTGTTTCTTACTTTTATTAAAGGTAACTTAAGAAATACTTTCAAGTTTTCAGAAAATACAAAATATTAACATGCAAATTATTGAATTTATGGAAACGGCTACTACTCAAAGTTGACGAAGTACTGTCAAATATGAATATTAATTTTTTCGTAGTTTCTTTAATAAAACTACACGACCATCAGGATACGACTTTTTCACAATTATTTGTATTTTCATGTTTAGAGCCCCCTCAGATATCTAATCCTTATTGGAAGAGACTATTACTACTAGTTACTAGTACTCTATGGTTTGGAAAACGTATTTCAGTGCATGATTTATTTTCGCTATTATAGATACATTGTAAGGTATGTTACCTATAAAGTGTCCCCTCAGGTAATTGGAAATGAACCATATGGTATAATATGTAATCTTAAAAGTCAATTTAATACCAAGTTTATATGAAGTGGGAGAATTTCTTTGAAAGAAAATATTTAGGTTATGGAATCCTTATCTATTGTGGGCCACAATATTCGAATATGCGAGATTCTTATTGGTGGAACTGCTCTGAGCGACATTTGGAAACCCGGGAGTATTCAAGTCAGCAGATATTAGGTTAGTCCTTGAAGAGAAGAAAAGTAGAGATAATACGAGGAACTGGTGCTATGGCAGAAAAAACCCTTTAAGCTAAGACTACCGCTGAAGAACCTTGTTTATGACGACTAAAGACAGACTTATTGAAGTGGAATTAGAGGACAGCTTCCACCTATCACCACCTATCACTTAAGTGCATCCAAACTCACAAAATATGAATATGAGTTGCAAAAACTACGGGAGTTCGATGTCTAGATACTTTATTACAAAACGAGGTGAATATACTTTGTTCTTTGATAACCAAATTATTTAGTGTATAGCACGCAACAATTGAAAGATTGTGATATCTTTATTTTCGAAAAGTACGTAGGTTAGTGTAAATCAATAAATATCCTTAAAATAACAGGGAGCTTAACAGCTATTAGAACAAAATATGTAGCATTAATAAGGATGCAAATATTGGCATCGTGCATATACTAAAAACTAAAATCTTGCTTCTCATTCTTATGCCTTTTTATACCTAGGTACTACTTCTACGACCGCTCATACGAAAAATCTTTAAAGCAGCAAAATGGTAAGATTATGGAAGCAGGTAATCTTTTGTCTAAAGAGGTTGTAATAAATATTGTGGAACAACAACGATACATAGAAATGCGCGTCTGTTGATTATGCAGATTGAGCTCATAGCATACAATGGAGCATTGTCTCCAGTTCCAGTAGTAGCTGTGCCACGTAAGGAGGCCGTACCAGATCCAAAGGAGAAACGAGAAACAAACTATTGCAACCACTCTCCAACAGGATGACAACAGTAAAATGTATAGTGCTATGCAAAATGCCGATTGATTCTTTTATTTGTCCACCGATCCAACGGAATACAATGGATTCTTCACAGTAAAATGGCCACGATTAAAATATGCGTTTTCAAATGGCCGCGCTTGAGACACAAATACAAATAATTTTCTGCATCCAAGAACTAAAAAGTACTTGTTTATACAGACAATTTATAATTCCATATTTAAAACACGAATATAGGCATGCTTTCCTTGGAAAACAAAAATAAATCATTTGTTGTTTATTTTTAATTTTACGTAGCTGTAATTTTTAGACATTAAAAGTACAGTCATAAACTTTCCTCATTCTAAGAAACAATTTAATGCTGTGAGGTGAGGAAAAATAAATTTTATCTAAAAGAAAGGAATTTAAGCGTTTAAATTACTGCATAAAGGATTTTTAAAAACTGAAACAAAGATCTTGACAATAACAATAAAATGTTGCAAATTTAATGTTACACGATATTTGGTTTAAATGCTTGCACACATACGCATACACAGTCAGTTTGTGGGCAACGGTTCCATGGAATAAAATATATTTGATAAGATGTGTCCGAGATAAGATATTCTTTACGATGTGTGTGTTGAGAATGACCGCGGGATACGGACAAGAGAACGTTGCTTGACCCGTCACCGTGAATAGCTCCCAGATTATTCAATATAGTTTATGATCTTGACAACTTATTATGACTCAATAAATACTTAAAAATGTTGGCTTCAAGTTTTATATATGAAAATTTTAATTTTTACTGCGAGTTTTTATTTTTTTCACATATCCAGTTTCATGTGGTTTTCATGTTGAAATAAAGTGACATATTTATGATGTATCTACAGTCAACACAGGTTTTTTTTCAAAATTTTACTGGAATCGACATAGACATATAGAAAGGGACTACCAGTAAATAATATGAAGAAGTTACACGTTCTTTTGATGTTACTATATGTAAGTGAATAATTAATTCGTGGAAAATTTGTAAAAAATTATGGTGTAAAATGTTATCTGACTATGTAATCTGTGTGAAATCCAAATTGTTTCCTGTTTTAACCCTCTATAACTCGAGGCACAGCACGATACGATTTTATAGTTCCATGGGGACCAACACAAAAATCTGAATATTTGAAATTATTCCTTAATCAAATTACCTATAACCTCTAAACGAATTAAATATTAATCATTTTCGAAAATAAAAATGTTTACATTAAGGGGCAGCTTTTTTAATCAATGGTTACTTAGTTGTTAGGTAAATATCATAGTTACTATTGTCACAGACTTGTTTTGAAGAAGCCAGGAGCGTGCCTGGCGAAACGTCGATATACAAAGTGACTTCATAGCTGCATAACACAGAATAATGATATTATAATGATCGAGATCGTGAAAGCCTACAAATATTAACCATAAATGGTTGTTAATTATTTATAGAAATTTTAGGCGCACACTTTGTACGGTATCTAAAAAACTAAGCTTTGCGAAAAATAAAAATATGAATATACTTTCGTAGCAGCATTATCTGTAAGTACTACAAATAATGTTGCCATCACAAATGTAAAATAAAATTTCAAACGGTTTCCCACAGCAAGTAATAATTCTTTTATACAGGGTGGTCCAGGTTAAACGTCATTAATTTTGGGAGGTGATAGAGCATCAGAAAAAAAGTAGACTTTTATTAAAAAATTTTGCTCATAAAGGTTTTATAACAAAGATATAGGGTGTCAAAGTTTAAAATAAAAACGCGTTTTGTTAACATAACTTCTAGACCACTCAATCGATTTCCATTAAATTTCGCACACAGAGTAATGTAGTACATTTCTCGGTAATGATGTGGTTCATTTATAAAAAAATCTCCAGTGGCGTAGATACTGTGGGACCATTCCACTTTTGATCTCCAATTCTCGACGCCACTGGATATATTGCGAAGAAAATTTAATTTTTGGGTTGTCTGTTTAATCTAGAGATTATAGTTACTCTTTAAAAAATTTTAATTTAAGGTTTCGTTTTTGAGATATTTGAGTTTGAAGGTTTGGAAACACAACATCAAATACTGTGCTGAATTAAAGAAAATTTCAGGTAGGCTTAAAAAATCCGGAAAATCGATTAATTCCATGGCTAAAAGAGCTCGAAAATGTATCGAAGCCTATTTTGAGAACTTACTCGAATTTTTTTTTTGTTCGTAGCAGCATTTGAGGTTGTATTTCTAAACCATCACTCAAATATCTTAAAAACGGAGCCTTAAATTAAAAATTTTCAGAGTATCTATTTTCTCTAAATTGAACAGATAATCCAAAAATTGAATTTTCTTCGCAATATATCCAGTGGCGTCAAAGATTGGAGGGGAAAAGTATTTAGGCTACTGGAGAAGTTTTTTATAAATGCACCCCATCATTATCTAGAAATGTACTACATTACTCTGTGTGTGAAATTTAATGGGAATCGATCGAATGGTTTAGAAGTTATGTTAAGAAAACGAGTTTTCATTTTAAATTTTGTTTCTTTGTTATAAACCATTTTTGAACAAAGTTAGGAGTCTACTTTTTTCTTGATGCTCTATCACCTCCCAAAATTAATGACGTTTAACCTGGACCACCCTGTATATTCTCTTTTACGTACTAGTGCTTAAAATTTTGCCTTTTCTAATTTAAATTTACAATGGAAAAATTGGCTTTTTTAGAAAATAATTCTCTTAAGACGAGTAATTATACTGTACTAAAATTGACTACCTCCCATAAACTGTAAAAATAATTGCGTTCGTATAAGTAGTTTGTTGCTTCCTCAAATATTAATTTACTACTAAAATAATGAATATTTTATTACTTTTGAATGGCGAATGCAAATGTCCCTGGTTATTGATGTAACGTAACCGAACAAGTCGAATTAATAACATACATTATCTGATCATAAAAACACCAGAAAATAAGGAAAAAACGAGTGGCCCTCCTGTCAGTTTACATAGCAATTGTAACATATAATATTTATTTTCTCATTAACATTAAACCAGATAAAAAACTTTCGTTGATGTTTACAATTAACTTGTTATTTACAACAAGAAAATGACACTTAATTTTCATCTTTATGAAGCAATTTATTTCACACGCCCAGCTTACACTTTTTCATGTAAAATTTTTTAATGTACATGCATCTACCTGATGATACCAAACCAAGAAAAAATATATTTCTCACATGTTGTTTATACCTATAAGTATATACTTCCTTGATATGTTTTTAATAGAATAACCAAATTGCCGTAGCATATGTGTGATGCCATTAATTTGGAATCAGTGTAAAGTTAGCGATTTTTTGTCTAGTATTGTTAGGTGTCGGTCTTAATTAAGAGGTCATGACGGCATATATTTGTTTTTTGGGCTATAAAGTATATGTTGTGTGGTTAAGTTGGCATTACGTCCGGTAGTTTGGACGTTTGATTATATTTTGAAACCCACTCACTTTGTGTGACTTACAATTTTTTTCCTATGATTGTTACGGACATTAAATTAAGTCATTATTTTGACAGTTATTTGCTCACTAAGCCTAAAACTATACCATAATAAATAAATTTTTTGTGCTACTTTTTTATTGTAATAATAGTGTAGAGTTTATTAAAGTGCGGAAGTGCTATATGGATACGTAAAAACAAAAAAATATATAGCATAATTATTTTCTTTTGACAGCATGTTTCACACAAAAAATCTAATAAAAAGTGCATGCATCTATGTAGAAATACGTAGTGAGAAGCAGCCGCTTCATTTTTTTACTACACCAAAAGCTACCAGCATCTTTGCTCTACAAACATACCTCATACTTGAATTGCAGATATTAGATAATAAACCATATTTTATATTTTTTCTTGTAAGCATAATAAGGTGGTTCCTGTTAACACACATTATAGAGGAAAAAACAAGTTAAATAAGTATCTCTTCCACAAAAGTTATGCAAATTGAATCAGCAGATTTTATCTCTTCACATTGTAACATATTCACATGGTTATTATATGCATGGTTGCGAATAAAGTGATTTCATTAATTTATTTAAATTTGTTGTTCAAGTTAACCATTTCATACATCGAATTTAATGAATGAAATAATATAAAAGGTTTTTTATAACTACGTACGAATATAAAAAGAAATTTTGGAGGAAACATATACAGGAAGTCAGGTGACCTCAGAATTTAAATTACGTACTTATGATGCAAAAACAAGTGGTTCTAGTTTAAAACAATTACAAACCCATTTAACTTACAATGATAGTATTGTAGAATCTTAAATTTAAATAGAGAATCTCATTTGTCCTGAGATAGACATTTTTTAGAAATTGTTTCACTTTTTATGGAACCCTGAATTTATTATTTAATTGCGAAATTTAATTTGGTCCCTATTTTAAATCTTAAAAAGTTTCCAAATATACACGAATTTGAATATTTTGCGTCTATTCACAAATCATTTGGCCCTTCATGTTTAAACTGATTAAACTCAATATTTTCACAGACATAAAGAAAAAAACATTGTTTATATTCTTCAACTATTTAGTCCAACTTATCTTCCAAATCTATTCCATTTATTTGGTAGTGAAACGAAATATTTTACCACCGGAATTACTTAAAATTCTGGTTTACTAAAGTTAGTTTCTAACTGATAATGGAAACTGTTTTCTATTAATAATGCTTACCGAAGTTCTATTACAACTCCGAAATTAATAATAATCAATGTTAAACCGAAAATGGTATGTACAAACAAACACAAGTACAACTTCGGTTCAAATTTGATTCATACTCCTACTTTAATCAATAACATACTCGTAATAACAACTTTAGTTTTTCTCTTACGCTATTTTTTAAATAAACCAGGTTGAGTACATAATGAGGTCATTAAGCAGGTGGGTAGTGATCTTGCATGTTTTAGTAGTTTTATTGCGAATTTACTATGTATTTGTTCATTTTGCAAGCAGGTCCAGCATAAAATATACAATTTTACTGTCAATTTCATATGTGCTAATGTGTCAGCTTTACAGCTATCACATTGAATATGTTGTGAGACCGTCGTCTGTGTGAACATGTCTTCGGATTAAGATATTAGACATTTATGTTGCATATAAGCAACATGTCGCTTTTCAGACCTTTATAATACACACCTGACCTTAATCGTTTTATAAAAATGTTATTTTGTTACTTGCATTGGCAAAAAGTACGGTAATTGTATAATTCTATAATAACAAAGATTTAGTGTGGGTTTGGTACTAACTGTCCTAATTTTCCATAATATTATATTTGAATGTCTTTCAACTCAAGTTCACTTTGTCCGTGAATAATTTGACAAGATGCAATTAAGAAAAGTGTTTAAAAAGCCAATTTATCTTCTTTCAAAATTCCAGGAGGATAAATTGGTAGATCAGACTAGACCTAACCTAACTTCAATCTCACAATGCTTCGTGTGGGTATAGTTACGATTTGTTTGTTTAGTGGGGAGAACCTGACCAATTGCTCAATTCACCTGACTTTGCCTTTCGACGTACGAAAAAGTGGCACCCTCATATCATTGTAGAAGTATTTAATATTTTTTATACTCATGGACCGAATTTCAGCATATTCTTCATAGAGTGAGAACAAATCGGGACAAATGTGCCCCTAATGGCGTTTAGAAGAAAAAGTTTTAATATCATATTATAAACAGAACTGAAAGTAGTCTAATATTAAGGCAATTGATATATTTTCGATTAATCGGAAGAATTCATATGGCAAATAAAGTATGGCTGCGATGTTCAAGAAAAGCGTTGTCCTCGAGGAAAGTTCAATGTTTCGCTGATAAGAGTAAGTACCTCAAAATTTGGACACTGACAAAAATTGACTAGTGAAAAAATCTGAAGTAGTTATACGGAAGAGAGTGTGACAATGGCATATGGAGAAGAAGACAATTTTGGAGAATGTATCGAGTTAACTTTATACAGTTAAGTTTACTAAACTAGGACGCTTTAGGTAGGTAGGATATCATGTAGCACTAAATCTCCAAAACACATATGAAGGTAGAACGAAGAGTTGTGGAGAGACTGCAAGTTATGTACCAAATTTAGGAAAATACACGAGACTTGGACACACGCAACTGAAGGATGAGGATGAGAAACAGGAAAGATGGAAGAAGCTTCTTGAGAAAGCCAAAACTTAAAGAATGTTGTGGAGCCAGTGATGATGATGAGGAAAAGGTGTTAACGTTGTAATTGTGAAATTTTGGAAGTACCCAAATCCAACTTTAATTTAAGTTTCGTATTGGTCACTTCGACATACACGACGTATTTTGCTGTAGTAGATTATCACTAGTTGATTATAACTTTTTACTTAACAGAAGAACTAAGCATCAACCTCTTTAAAATCTAATTAATTTGTAGCAAATGTGGATCGTATAGAGATCTAGGATTCAAAACCTTAAACATTTCATGAAAGTGGTGATCTTACGGCGGCTACCATGTGAGTCATGAGAAACATCAAGAATGTTCCGTAACGTGTAGGGTTTTAGTAATCTCTAGAGGTTTCATAGTCTGGGTTGAGTACCTCAGGAGATAGATAATCGTTAATTATCCCAAATAAAATAAAAAACGCACATAATTTAATTCCATGTTATTATGCTATCGATGAAAAAATTTATTTCAAAATATAATTATTTTTATTTAATATGAAAATAAAAAAAGTCCTTCTAACTGTATCGCAAATCGTACAGAAGTAATTACATACATAATTTGTAATGCTGCCAATTAGCGATATTTAAAATATATCAGATTCGTATAAAATATAAACGCAAAAGATCATCATGATCATTGAACAGCATATTAAATGAAATTAGCATCACATTGACAAATATTTACTTAATTTGTTTATTAATAAATTCTGTGGCTGACGGCGGGTTGGGGTTAAATAACCGTGACAAATGAAGCAACAGTATCACTGGCGGCGCAAACAGCACTCACCGGAACTAACTGTGTGATGTGTGAGCGACACCACATTATTTCCGCTGGGTTTCGTTGCCCACATTGTTAACCTGATTTAATTTGATAAATTACTTGTATTGTATTTACTGACACTTTAAAAAAATGACACGTTTCCTTCCGTGGGTGTTATTTTCACAAATTTTTCCATAATTTTAGATGACGTGTAGGTACGCGCGTTTGTATTTTAATTAGTAGGTATTAATAAGAAATGTGTAGATACACGATGAATTTCATCGTAAATTATTCAAAATGCTCATCAAGATTGTAAGATGAAACCGAGTGGAAACATCTTTGCTAACCGTAGGGGTCCTTGTTGCGAATACGAAACTTTTATTATAGTTATAGTTGCCAGAATGCGTGTGATCCTCGTTTTATTGGCCAAATTTATTGTGCAATATAAGCGCATTTTAATAGAGAAATATCTAAAGTATCATTAAATATTATGCTTTATTTATCTTACATCTACTTGCATTTTTTTTCTATATTTATAGCATTTCAAAATTATACAAGGTTGTATGTTTTAAAACAATAATTATTATTATTACAGAAGAGAGATAACAGGTAATCATATTCCATGTACGGTTTGTTTAGTACATATTATAATACCTATTTGTTTTTAAATACCTACATATAGTGTGAGTTAGTAACCCTATGGTGGTTGCCTACACCTTGACGCCAGAAAGATTTTTTCTCCCACAAGCATAATTTCCAAATCTAAAGAGCAAGAAATTCAAGTGGAATAAAGGAAACTGGAATTCAATTTCTCTCCCTTAACTTGTTTGTAATAGTGAAAATTTATTAGACTAAATAGGAACGAAAGAATAGCTAGCTATTTATTATAAATGAGAAAGACATTTACGAAAAGGATTACTAAGGAAATACATAGATTGCAAGTAAGTAACTGGGAGAGATGTGTACAGGACGATATTAAAAATGCCATGGGTCGATAGAGTGACTAACGTACAGATGCTGAGAAGAATGAAAAAGGAGAGAGAAGTCATTAAGAAACGCAAGATACAGTATCTCTATCTAAGACATATCTTCTTTTTTAGTCCTAAGGATACTAAAGTAAAATTTTGGTAAGTTACAGTGTCTTTAAGAACAATTAAATTACTTTCTCAAGAATATAGAGAAAACTTTGCTGGTTCTCTAATTTTGGGTAGGTTTTTTCTGCATCCATACCTACATTTTTGGGATTTGAGTTGTTATTTGAGCAAGTTAGGTTAGGTATGTACTTGTAAACTCCGTTTTTTGGTAGAAGGAATTGAAACTACAAATATTTCCTGAAACTTAAGTAAATATTTTAAATTTATGCCATGTTTATTAATTCCAATTCTCTCTACTTGATATATGGACTGTAGTTTAATCGGGTGGAAAAGTGCGTGGATGTAAGACGGACGTTTATAAATTTGATTATACCTAATAGAAATTATTAATATGTATAATGATATTAGAAAGTGATTATCAAAAATTGTTCTTACATAGTAACATATTTGTTACCTATATTTTATTTATCCAAGCAATGAACAATGAAGTGAAGTCATATATTTAAGTAAAAATATAATGAGTATGTAGCAAGAAAATTTATCATGTGTATATGCCCATATTAATAAAATTAAAAGTAAATGCACAAGGCAGGGTACAGTATTATTATTTTTACCAAAAAGGTGTATGTCAAGACTGTATAACTAACTCATACCCAGCAAAAATGCTAATTATGTTACTCTATGTCCATATTTTCTTATTATTGACACCTGTAAAGTCGTGATACATAATTCCATAATGGCTTTTAGAATTAGGTAACATTAAAGAACAACTAAGAAATAATAACAGATTAATAGATGGTAATATCTGGTAGTGACATCTGGTTAACATTATCTTCACTGTCTTTTAAAATATGCAAGATTATATTATTGAATCTTTTAAAATGCAGAATGTATGTGCTTCCTAAATAGGAGCCAATATTGGTAGTTACTACCTTTAGGTCTTTACACTTAATGTCGAGAAATACGAACACTACTAAAAACAGCAGAGGAATATTAAAGTTATTTTCAATGGAATTTTTATAAAGTGATGATTTTTCGAACATCTATCAGGTTTTTAAAACTAAAAATTTGTGTATTTTATAATTAATAGTAGGTACCTATATGTAGTTTCATTACTAAAACAAAACTCTATAAAGCAAAGCTAGTCACAAAGAACCTAGTATAAGATCTTAGAGAATACATTAAACGTTTGTCACACAAATCATGAGAACTTCATTTTGATCTTACTAAAATCAACTTTCTCCAAATGTACCAGGAATCTTCCAATTGTAGCCGAACAATTTTGCAGAGTACACACTTGCTACAGTAGCATGAGTCTGTCAAATCAGTGTGTTGTTAACTGTGTGCAACTGTAATTTGCACATCCACATGCAGTGTTTTGTGGTCGACACGGCAGGGCGAGAGACATGCCGCTATGAAGTGGTGTGTGTGTGTGCTCAGTAGGCCTAAGCAGGTGAGCCGCAGAACAGCCAAACGGACAGACACGCGAGTTTCAGGTCGCCAGCTTTTGGCTTGGCACGCTACCATGCACTCGACAACGGTTCTTTGTACACACCACGAAACATGTATTCATAGAATGTAAATAAATGTAGGAACAAGAACAAGTAATATCGCTTTCGATTCACTGCACTGACTCGACCTCAGTGGCAAAACTATATTTGGCAATATTGACAATTCGTTGTAAACTTGCTAGCGTATTGCATTCCATGCTGAATCGCCCACAGCCAGGCAAGTGCTTTGCAAACGCTTGAAGGACTCGGATGTGAATTCAGTTTTCAGAAGTACGAGATAGCATAAAATTCTCTTATTTGTTGGATATTTCCAAGCACAGATTTAGAAAATTTGCTATTTCTACTAGTATATTTCTAAAAAACACTCCACCAACTAACAAAATTTCCTGCTTTTAAGTTTACAATTGCAATTATTGGTTAGGCTTAGGTATACAAAAATGTAACGAAAAATCATTTTTTTCATAGACATTTGATTTAACGGAATCAAAGGATTATATACAGGGTATTTCACGAGTAATAATGAGCCTGATGGAATTGAAAATGCAACCCGCAATACACTCTTATGGTATTTGTATTGCAAATGTATTGTGGGTTGCATTTTCAATTCCATTACTCGTGAAATACCCTGTCTATCATATTTTCTAGGCACCCTTTGTTTTAATTCTTATACCTAAGGTCTGACTAAAAAGTACTGAGGATGTTTCTGTAAAAATGTGTATGATCAACTTAATTACAAATGAATTACATTTGCTTCAAAATCGTTCCCTTGAGAAGTTACACATCCACGGACATTTCGTTTCCAACAGTGTTTAAAATCTTCAACTAACACTGTTTCAGTGGCACGTCCGATTTTTAGATATTGGCAGCAGTTCCAAAATGGCGATTTCCACTTACATCAGAGGAGTCTGAAGGTACCACAAGAATACCATTTTTCATATTTTCACTCTAAGAATCCATCTCAAAATTTATAAAACAGTCTTATCAGTTAGAATTTTATATCTCAAAAATATCATTTCTTAAATATTGATTGAATTATTGAAATAGTTGTATCTGTAATACGTGTAACCTAAAGTCTTAAGTTTTCTTTTTTTCCTTTTCCTGGAAAACTGATGTAATATCCAATAGCAAGAAAATAATAAATAACGTTATCGTAGTAAATTATGGTAAAACGTTCAAAATACGGCAGTGCGTATATCACGTAATTTCTCTTTGTGTAATAGGTGGTATATGTCTAATAAAAAATTGTTTACTGCCATTTTAGATTCCGGTTATCATGCAGCTTTTAGCTTATCTGCTCAACAACAAAAAAATGAAAAAATAATTTATCAATATAGAACACGTGTAATTAAAAAAAATTGGTCTACGATAGCCGTACTATAATAAATATGGCGATAATAAATTCTTTTTTCCTAGGTATATTTATTTACCTCTACACTAGAAACTGATGTCCTTGTAAATATATTCGCTATTCACGCAAAAGTACCTACTGCATAATCAAACAAAAATAACTTGTCAATATGCAGTTTTCATAATAGAAAAAGTGTAAGTGTAACATACCTACATACTTTAAACTATAAAAATATTGTATGCGCAGTAAACCTAACTTAATCTTGCCATTACCACAATTCGTAATATTAGGGAGACCTTCTTCAGGCGTATAATATAATCCACGGCAACGTTACTAGCTTTTTTTCTTACCACAAGCACTGATTGCGATCGTGTCTTCGATATGCGTGTCGCAATAATCTTCTTAAATAATCTGAGAACGGCTCCAGAACAATTTTCCTCTTCTTGGAATAAATATCATGTGAAATTGACATTTATTCATAACTTCCGTTGAATGCGATGTAAAATGATTCTCGTTGAAATTATATTCAACAAAAGGTACTATGATAGGTATACCATAAGCAACTACCACTTTAATCTTCAAGGATTATAAAAGTTTTTCAACTGAAGATATAATGTACGTAAGTATCATAAATACTGATACATAAATTCGGGAGCACTTATTTTTATGTTTTTCCTTAAGTCGTATTGTAAAAATTTTTAAAATTTATTAATTGTTCAGTGCGTACCACTTCAAGATTTTTTACATTGATAGTTATACTCTCTGTTATAATTAACTCTGTAAAATTGATATGTTCTCTATGTAAAAACCCATTTGCTACAATGTGATGCACTATCTGATTATGTTTAATGTAAATTATGTCTTATTAAATCATCATCTCATTTCACTCACATGAGTATAGTGGAAAGGTCTGAAATCTGTCAGGCAAGTTATTTATTGACAAAATAACCATGCGAGCGTACTAGGTATAGAATACGAGGAAAGAAGAACGACACTGTTAATTGCAATTGGAAATGCCATCAATTACTTTTAATATTAGTACATGTTGGTCTAGTAAAAATGTTAAAATAAGATTAAAACTCAAGCGCCGTGTCTGAATCCTTAAGTTGTAGTAAGTAAGTTCATTACTTGGGACGAAGGTAACAGAGTACCGGTAATGCATATTACATGTATGCGATTAAAACATTAAAGATCAAATTTAATCCAACTTAAGATTAAGATTTTCCATATACAAGTACTACTGGACAACCTTTACACATCATTATACTATCAAATATGAAACTTAGCAATTATAATTATTATTACGCGCTTGTAGATACTTTAATATCTCTTAGCCGCCTAGACTTATATGTCAATGGATTTTCTAATTTGATTCAGGATTCTTAGGTTATTACACAAACTGCATAAACATTCAAGTCTGACATTAATTCATTTTAAATGAAACAGTTATTATTAATGACTGACAACAGAGTCGTACAAACATATCAAGTTTTTATTGCAACGAATGATAGACAAGTATATGTGGAAATAATATTTATCACGGTTGGGTATCTTAATGAAAATGCACTAAAGTAGTTCAGCAGGAAGATCTAGTAAAATTGTTGAGAAAATCAGAAGAAAGATGTCCGGTTATCTATCTTAAAATAAACATGAATGCGAAAGAGTTTTTCGAAGTTTTTTTCCATTTTTACTTTCTTATACGTAGTATAAGGAAGTATTGTAATCGTGATTTTTTTCGACTTCGAGATTTTGATGGATTTACACGTTTTGAGGGCCCCTGAATCCATTTTGACCATTTTCGCCATGATGTGTGTCTGTCTGTCTGTCTGTCTGTGTGTCTGTCTGCCTGTATCCACCATAACTCAAAAACGACTTATCGGATTTGATTCAAATTTCATATTTAAGAATTTGATCAAATTTGTGGGTGCCACATTCAATGTTTTTCATCTAGCACCAAAACAAGTGACAGTTACCTGAAGACATTTTCAGGTTTTTTAGGAATATCTTGAAAAATAAACAATTTATGAGATTTTTTTATTCTTTAACATTGATTTAGAATTGAATTTTGAACAAATTTTGTTTGAACTTTTTTTTGAAATTCCGTCAAAAAAATTTCAAAAAAACTAGATATTCTTAAAACACTTTATATTTCTCATAGCGCGCGTTGATAGTTGAATTCGATGGTCGAGGTAGACCATGTGTTTCATTATATGGCTGCCAAACGGAAGGTCTCGGGTTCGAATCCCAGAAGGAACGGACCATTAGTTTATTTTTATTTTACTGGTTTCTATGGCACCGAAAACAATAATAATGAATAAATAAATGTAATTTCATACCGGGAGATTTTTTTAAGTGAGTAATAGGTCAAAAATCTAAAATAAAACACATTTTCGTCGTAAAATTCGGTTATAATGAGTGGGACAAGGACAGATTTATGCGTATTGCTATAAGTGCGACAGAGACTATTTGAAAATTGCTGGAAACCTTCAAAATTTTTACAAGAAATTTAACTTAATTTATTTAGGAAAAGTAATTATTGTGATACTATCCGTAAGTATAAGAAAGTCATGTGTTGGGCACATCAGATATTTTAATAATTGAATTGTTGAATCACAACTAAAATAAAGTGGTTTCTCACCAAGTAGTCATTTGGTCTTGCAAAAATTACTTGAGCAAGACCGAGTTGATCATCGTTGTGATGATGAAGAAGATTTTCCATTTTATTTTTTAGTAAACGAAACATTTTCTTTAAAGAAGACTCTCATTCCAAAAGAACTCTTGATAACGAAAAGAGATATTTGAATGAAAGCAAAAATTCGTTATTGCATTTTTATTGTATTTAATAAACATTATGGGACCAGTTTGCATAATACTGGATCCCATAAGTCCCGATTTAAATCCCATAGAGCAGATACGAGTATAAGACATTCTCAAACGTCTAGCTCGAAACCAGCCTAATATAGCAAAAAAATTGTGTGTATTTAGAAAAATAAATTTTGTACGGCATTTTTTTCGTCTGTCCTGTAAAATCTGTTCTTTTTTATTTAAATACTTATTATACAGAAAAATATCTCCAGCTGAAACGTTCTTAATATTTCTATATTCTATTCTGTAAAAAAATGTACAAGAATCTTATTGCTGAGTTGAGTTTTGAAGACGTTAAGTGATATTATATAAATTTAAAGTTTTAACTTTAAGTTAATGTCTGTATAAATCAGTCATTATACAGTGACCGGCAGAAAGTGTGCATTAAATAACACATTTTTCTATCTTTAGAATTACCAAATTAATTTTTCTGTGGAAAGGTTCTGCATGTCCTTAAACAAAAAAGAGCCTAAACAAAATAAGTAAAAATTGCATCGTATACGAGGGAGGGGTGAAAATTTAAAATTCACTCAAGAATAAAATAACCTTATTTTGCACCGTAGACAAAAAAATTATGAGGAAAAGTTGTTTGTACTTAAAATCTCCGAATATCAAATTTGGACTCTGTAGACAAAAAATAAACGTCTTTCCTTTTTTTCGATGCGCCCCCGTAGAACAAATCGCTAGAAGCTATGCGGCACATAAATTCAGTTTTTTAACAGTTCTTGGGTTAATACTTACATAATTTACTTAAATTGGTTTACATGCGCGAAAACGGGTCGTTTAATAAAATAATAATAATTTTATCAGGAAACTGAATTTGACTTACCGGTAGGTACAGATAAAAGTAATTTCTGAACCAATAGATTTAAGTTTTTTTAAAAAGTAAAAATGGCAATAAATTGCTAAAGATATCAAGTAAACCCGCATTTGTTTTACATTAAGTTGTTTTACTTATCCATAAAATAAAATACGGTGTGCACCAAAAAAATAAGATTATTTTTGGCATTATTTTATTAACCGCCCTGTTTTCGCGCATTTAAACCAATTTAAGAAAATTATGTGTTTAATTGCCCAAGAACAGTCAAAAAACTGAATTTATGTGCTGCATAGCTTCTAGCGATTCGTTATACGGGGGTGGGTCCAAAAAAAGGAAAAATGGTTTTTCTTTGTCTACAGAGCCCAAATTTGGTATTCGGGGATAATTTTTAAGTAAAAACAACTTTTCCTAATAACATTTTTTTCTACGGTGCAAAATAAGGGTACTTTATTCTTGAGTAAATTTGAAATTTTCACCCCTCCCTCGTATACGATGCCATTTTTACTGGTTTTGGTTGTGCTCTTTTTTGTTTATGGACATGCATAACCTTTCCGCAGTAAAATAAATTTGGTAATTCTAAGATAAAAAAAATTTCCATTTGGTGCACACTTTCTGTCGGTCACTGTATAATGAATTTCGGTTTATGTACTATTTTACGTAATACACCTCTAAATTTGGTATTGAAAAAAACAATGTCAAGTAGATAATGTCCAAAAGTAATAACAAAAATACCTGCACTTGATTATGCAAGAATTTATTGAATATTCGAATGTTAATAAAATACAATAATCAATCGAACAAATAAATAATATGGTAAATATTTGAATGAGTCCTTGGGAATTAGAATGTATCACATATGTTAAAGAGGGATTTATTGAAATCCTACCACATGCATATATTCTATTCATTTTTAAAGGCAACCTTTCAACAAACGAAACACTTCTATAGTTTTCGTTCGGAATAACATGAAATACCCTGACATTGTATGTGTGTAATCTCGGTTACTTTACAACCGCTGGGGTTTTCTTTTATGGCTTTGATAGTTTTATCCCATTGACCATTGACAGCGTATGTGGTATTCAATGGGTGCTTAGTGTGGTCAACCGCGACCAACTCTTATTTATTACATATTTTCTTCGTTTTAATCGTTTCGACATATTTGGAATATTCGCAGAGGATGTTTTATAATAATTTATGGTACCAGTATTAGAACTGTTAATTTAATGACGACTTTTTATTAACTATCAATCTCGTTCAGCTTTTATTTTTTACACCCTCAACATTAAATGAAATATCTCAAGAATTGATTCGTACTACCAAGAAACCGTATATAGTAAGTAGCTCGAAGAAAGCCTTTTAAAATGCCAAAAACATTTAAAATTACCTCCGTAGAAAAGTAGTTGACGTTGTGAAATGTTAAATAAAATAATATTATAATTAGGCATCTGAAATCATTTTCATTTTTGGTTTAAAATTCTTACAACGTTAAAATATCTCTGGTTGATGAAACGTCAAAATGAATTAAGTCATGGGTGAAAAGACATGAACTGCTTAAAATAACCTTCACCGTAATCCTTTCAGTTGGTTTTATTTTGATATGCTTGGGGAAAATTACCAAATACAAGGTGTAAGTATTAGTGCTTGCTTTTCAAATTATTATGCAACTCGGTGATGTGATATTTACATCAAAGACATGTCAAGACAATTTTAACGCTTCTTGTTCATAAATTTTATTTTATATCGTCGTTAATTTATCAAACTCATAAAGATGGAAGGAGACGTGTAAAGTCCTACAACCTTTTATGGTTTTCTTAGGTATCATATTAAATTATGACATATATTTTTACATGTAAAAAAATGTTACTGCAGCTTCTAAATACTTTCAAATGAATGTCCTAGATGATGCTACCAAAATAGAAAATACCAGAATATGTTGTTTATAATATCACAAAAAGGGTCATTATTTTATTTTCATGCTTAGCAAGTGTATTTCCGGGTATGTTACACTGATTAATTTTAATTTCGTTAATTGAAATCTGGGAATTTTTTCTAGACAGTTTTTTTGGACACCATGAAATAACATTCTTCATGCATCTCCGTTTCCTTGACAAAAAAAATTGTCCAAATTAAACAACACATTTAACAAGCTATATCAAAGTATAAATTATAAATAGAACAATATACAATTATTTAGTCTTAACAATCATTACAATTAATTTTTGTGATCTATTTATATATTTAATATAATCAAACTAAGATATTAGTCCTAAACTCTGGAATAATTCAAAATAATAGTGATTTGATGTGGAGCCATGCATTCGCCATGTGTGGCCCTGATTCGTAAAAGACAACGTTGTAACAATTCCGTACTGCGATTGGCTTGGCTTGACTTGACATTCCGTTCGAGGAAATAATCAACCATCGATAGTCTCTCCTACATGCCATATTGAATTGCACTCTTAATGTTTTCACGATTTTCATCACATTGTTTACTGCCACCTAACATTACTGAGAATTAAGATTTAGATCGTTGGTACACTATTATCGTCATGACGTCAAATTCTCACATCACTATCATAAATGGTTTTTATAAACGCAGTGTTTATGATATCATGATTCGGTGAATATTCAAAGGAACTTCCAAAAAAGTACCATTTTTTATGAACCGCGTATTAAATAAATTTAACATGTCATGATCATTACTTTGTAAAATTATTAAAAAAAGGTGGTTTCTTTGAAAAGTTCTTTTGAGTTATCTTCTATGGAAACAGACGTTCAGTAACTATACCCAAAACGAGTTCAAAGACTATCAAATTATGTTGAAATTCCATATGATATTTTACTAGTACTTCCTTATTGTGTTCTTATAGTTATTATTTTAAATATAAAAGAAACATAAAATTATTATTCGTTGTATCACGTGATCAAGATAAGAGGCCCCACATTAAAATAGATTCGAAAATTTATCTTTTTTAATACCGAGAATAGTAAAATCACCAATACCAAGCAATATGTTATTAGGGTTACGGAGTTATCAACATTTTTGGAAAATGCTGATGGGTAGATATTCTGAAATTATTTAAAATATGAAACCTTTAAAAAAGGTACACCTATATTCGTACAAAGACCAAATACTTTGATCTTTGATAATTTCTAACTATTTAGTTGAATTCAGAGGCCAGATGGTAACAGGGCTCTGGTCATTAAGTGTTAGACCCCATACAAACATCGATACAGAATACAGAAATAAAATGTGAAGATGATAGCAACGAGGTGGGTCCATCTTTAATCAGCTCAATTTCACACGAGATGTCCTGGAACCTTGAAGGCCGATCATGTTGCTAAGTATGGAACCGGATGGCCTAAATGCCTGGCCATTTATTCAATATGATGCTGAAGTGAAAAGTTCGAAAGTTAAATTTCATACAGGAAACTGAGTAATTGTTTGTCTCAAAGGGAAGAAAAGTTATCAGACATTTTTGGCAAAAATTATGGGATAGAGTATCTTAACTTATAGGTACTATAAATTCGGCATAAGTTATTTCATAACATAATTTATAAAAAAATTAATCAAGCCTGTGGAAGACAATAAATTAGTCATTTTTCTAATTTATTCTTTTCATGTAGGAGCATCATTTATTTATTATAAAATTAGTTTTAGTAAATAAATTCCTGATTTTTTTATATCTACGTTTTTAGTCCTGAATCACAAATTGAGATGGATAGATTTCTCCTCTTTTTGCCCAGAAATTTTAGAGTGTGGTCCAACTCAGGAGCCCAGTATTTTGATTCGGACCGTTTAGAAGATTATTTTTTACCTACAAATGTTTCAAAGTTTTAATCATTTTTATGATCAGTGATAATATTTTATTAGTAACAGTTTACAATAATTAATAATTCTATCATTCATCCTGAAAAATTAACTCAAACAGTGGCGCAAAAGTCAATGGAACTTTTTGAAATTCAAATAATCCATTTCATCTAGATAGAGATACAAACACCTTTTCATGTAACATTAATAAATTTTGCAAATACATTCTAGGAACATTCTTCCATCTAAATCAAGCCAGATAAATAATTGCTAAAAAATTAACATCGGATTGACTACAGAAAGAATATTTATAATTCAGACTTTTGACAGGTGAAAGTGTGTTACAAAACCACCATTCCTGTCAGTTCTTTAGATTCATTTCTACCGTCCATCAGCGTCGATGACGCTATAGAGACGTCGCGGGCCCGTGGCCTCATGCAACTGTCAATATACCTCACACAGGCAACGTATATCTGGGATCTATTGTGTGCTGACATGAAAATTCGAACGGCGGCAATTTATCCGACGATAAGTCTCTCTGCCGGAGGTAAATGGCCAAGTCGTGACCATTAGTCGGTCCGGGGTCCGGGAGGTGCAACAGCTAGTTGGGTAATGCACAGCGAGCCTAGGAAAACTCTCTGGTCTCTGCCACCACTAATTGATTTCCTTATGTAATTTTGCTTTTGTGTAGGTCAGTCTCTTTGAAGCAATAATATTGATCACTTCATTCATAGAGGATTCAAAACGTCATGATGTAATTGATAAATCTGCATTGGCATGTAAAACATTTAACATTTTGAAATATTACCAAGTACCTATCTAGTTTTTTCAGAAAGCACTACAATTATTACGGATTTGTGCCAATATCGAAAAATAATGCTTTATGCGTTTTCTAAGAAAAACTCATTGCCCAACTGGCATAATTTAATAATAAACATATTCTATCGGTCGTAATTACGTCTTAACGTACACCAGATGTCGCTTTCATAGTCCTGTTTAAACTAACAGTTATGCTATTTACTAGCTTACATTGTTATTATTATTTTCATGTAAATTAAAATGCAACTGTTCAGTTAAGTTCGCTTTATGGCAATAAGCTAATGAATAAACACTCTGGTACTATAAGAACAGCATATCTAACAAAATCAATTATTTTTGTTTTTGTTATGACCATACAATAAAATCGCTCAATAAAATAATTAATTAAGGATTCAATTAGATATAATAGTTTATTATTATAATTAATTAACCATGAATGTACAGTTGCAAAAATCGTTTGTACTGCAAAACATTTTTATCCTATGTTCATTATCATGCACCACTAGCAAATTCGACCATTTAGTCCATTCGCAGGCAGAGGAACTTGCATTTAAAAAATAATGGATTTTTTTGAACACTCAAAATAAACCGAAGAGTTCATAATTCATTGATAACAATTTTAAAATTGACCGATTACGTCAAGTATAATTTATTTACATATACTAATCGGTCTGTTTTGACATGGTTAATTTGAAATTTTACATTTTTTAGAACATGTTTACAAAGCAATATAAAAATAGAAGCGCAGATAACATTTTTGAGATGATAAATGTACATTTTAATATACATCAACATATTAATCATATTATTACAGACACATATTAAGATTTTTCAAATTTGTTATAAATAAACAATGAGATTTTTTTGTGATAAATCAGAAGACGTTTGGAGTTTGTTACCCCTACGATTAAGACGAATCATATCTTAAGAGTGGTCTCGGATATTTGTTTATAAATAACCATATAAAAACATATAGAACATAAAAAGTTCATTCCCGTTTCTATTCGCGGTTTAATTCATGAATATTTTTAAAAACTAGAAATAAAAAATCACGGGTAATCTGTGCAATCTTCCTCCATATCTCCTTACATCTCCTCACAAGGGAAATTAAACACTAAAAAGTCATAAACAACAAATTTTACTTTTACAACTAGTGCATAACGTAGTTAGGTACTGTTTTCACATGTCGTTCGAAAGAAGTTCTCGAATTAACGTTTTTACAAAACGAACCCACTTTTTTATATTTTGGTTAACCACTCGATTTCTATTTCTTGGATGTTCATAATGTAAAAAACTTCTTTTAAAATATTACAAAAAAATTGCGAAGAGCCGCCGATTAAGAATGAAATATCGTAAGAACTCATGCTTTAGATCTTATAGAGGTTTACTCTAATTTTGTATCTTTGGGAACTGGCCTATTAAAATATCAGATTGAATTAACTTCAAATTAAGGAACTGAATTCCTCGTTCTAAAGGCTCTTTATTTATCACAAATTACTTTCTAATAAAACAAGCTTGCATCCTTTAATACCAATTTCAAGTCGAAATTTTTTTGCCAGATACATCTATGTTTCAGTTAATCCGAGGACACCCTGTATTTAATAATCTATATAGTTTCTACATAAATTCTGATAATGATGCTAATCTTCTTGAAATGAGGGTGTGTAAAAGTAATTCCTTTAAAACTGATAAAACTGTAGAGGTCAATAATTCACATAAATTCTTATGAACACGTGGAAATTTACAAGTACAAAGATCATGGCTATTATAATTTCGTATTAATTAATCATCTTTAATATGAATATATTGCAGATTTAGAATATGATACATATTATTGCTAAAAATAAAATATTGGAAATTTAGCCCCACTCAAATTACTGTGCTTCCAGGTTAATAAATTTTTACCAAAGCAAAAGAAAAATACGTTACGTGTGAAAAAATTCCTCTGTTTTGCTGATGCAGAATTCATTAAACGTATCTTTTTGCTAAAATCTTTCAGACAACACAACTATAGGTAAGAGAAAAAAGCCGGCCATTAAATAATTTACGCATATACCTCTATACGTTTATTTTTATAACGAATTATAATGTGTGCATTAACTTAATTAACACTTTCTTTTCGTAGACACTTAAATTACAACTTTGATAAAAATGAAGGCACCGTTGCGCATTTAAGCAATCACCAATAATTTTCAGTCTTTTTGTTTTTCAGACATGTAGCAAAAACGTACATCCTGCACACGCTACAAAAATTAATTTCATTTATAAAGGAAACATCAGTCAACATTTTTACTACACTTAATTTTGAAGTATTGGCGTTTCAATAGATTTTGATAGTGATTTAAATTTAAGAAAGTTGAAAATGTTCAATATTTTCGAAATAGAAGTTTAAAACTGAATCTTCATCTCTTCTGAATAGATTTATCTTTATCTGCGCCAGGAGAAAAAATTATGAATATTGCAGCGAAGGTCTAGATTATTCTGGATGTAATAAAATGATATAGGTACTCAAAGAAGGATAATTCCAATAATAAAAATGAATCTAGTGCAGAGTATAGACTAATATGGCTACTCTCTAGATACAAAAAAATAGCTTCAGTTCCAGAAACTGGAAAGGCCGGATTATATCTATTATCTGACAAAAAGTGCGGATTTCAAGAAGCAAAATGGTGGAAATAATAAATTGAGAACACCTTAAGATTAGAATCTACGCTGAACTATTGAAGCTAGAGATAACAGAAAGATTTCCGAATTTCCACACCAAAACATTTTGAAAATTATCAAATTAATTTATACCGGACTGAAGGAATGGAAAATAATCATCTTCTACACTTTTATAGGATGGAAAAAACTTACACGTTATAACTTCTATACAAGTTGCTCTTTTCTACAAGGAAATTACTTACAATTTTTACAAATTATCCAATATGTAAACATGAATGTATAACACATTACGTCGTAATCCACAAAATTAATCTTGCAATAATTTCATACCGTCCATCATTTCATATGAGGTGAAACGTAATTAATAAAACTTATTGAATCGGCAGGAATAAAGAATAAAAGTATGTAGGTACTTACATAAAAAAATATTGACTGGATATATAGATCATATTAATATCCTTATATACGCAGGTGCAACGTGCAACTTTTGTACCAGCAGTCTGCGGATAAAAGCAATAACAAAAAACTTGCTACATTTATACAAAATAATTTATTGCGGCTTGGCTACTTATACTAAACGAAACTTTCATATCCAACACGCGAAATACTTCGCCTTAATTACAACTATCGGATTTTTTTCTGAGACAAAAACGCTAGAGAAAAACAAAACATGTCATTCACCAACGAACGTAATTATAAGAATTACTATAGGTGGTTCTGAAAATTTAGTATTATTTACATAATATCCCTTGGTGAAATTGACGGTTTCATTTTTTAAGCAAACAGATGAAACTGCACGTGAACACATAATTATTGCGTCTTTCGTACCTAAACATCTCATTTGCCGCAAAGTTTTGATTAAAGTTTCCAGAAATGTGTAGGTATTTATACTAAGCTATTAATGCGCGGTAAATTATAATTTTATTAATGTTGTGCAAATATATGAAGGACAAGCGGAATAGCATAATTAATTTTTGTACTAAAAATTAGAAATAATTAATTAGTTGCAGACTTCATAAATCATGTAAATAAAATAAATGTATGCGGTAAGGACATTTGAGCGCTTTATTGAAAATAAAAACTAACTGAAAGTATAAACGAATATAAATTCTATATTAAATTATTTACTTACTTATAACAAGTAGAGTATTAATTTATATCAACAAATGGAAATGCACTTGAATCATATGGCATATTCGCTATATTTTGCACGCCCTAATAATTTGAAGAATTCGAAGAAAGAAGTCAAATTAATGTTGTAATTTCGACAGCGGAAAATAATTCGCGCCAACGCAGCGTTGTAAGTTTCATGGCGTGTAATGTTACCATGGCAACGCTACCTTTAAGATCCATTCAAACGTCAGTTTAAATGTAATTAAAAAAACTTTTGAACCAGTCTAACATTTATTTTGAATTTTGTAACAGCACCAACTTTATTTTTACTTTGGTTCCTGGGAGCTTTCATCATTTTTTATCCCGAGGGAGTAAAAGTGACACCTTAGTCAACAAAGCTACTCCCGCAAGTGCAAAAAATATTTCTAACTAAATATTATGAATAAGAGTGGAACCAAAAATTAAAAAAAACCTTCGGATTTTCGTAGAGTTGAAAAAAGTTCAAGCGTTTAAAAGATGCGAAAACGGATCAGATTTTAGTGTCCCCAAGTTATAGCATTATAACTAAACTTCTACTCGATTAGTTGGCAAGAACTGCAATTTCGCTACAGAAAATAGAAATAATGGATAAACGAAATTCTGTCTTTATAGTACCTTACTGAAGTAGGATTTCATTTTGAGATTTTTATTAGAAATTTTTCAGGACTTTTATCCTAGGGAATTATGACAAATAACTGCCTTACAGATTTGGATTCGCAGTATTAATAACCAAGGGAGTAAAAGTGAGAACTTACAAAGTATTACAGAATCTCTAGATTATAATTAAGCAAAACTGAAAAAAAATGATATTAGAGTTGGAGTAAAGCTCTATAATATCCTATTCGCCATTTTTGGTTTGTAGCTAGAGACTGACACTTCTATAGAATTGAAGCAATTGAAATGTCAATAATTTTATTTTTCCCATACCTACACGAAAATGGCCACTTTATTTGCGTGAAATGTGGGTACAAAGTCGCTTTTTTAGGGTAGTCGCGGAAAATAAGAAGTGGGGGTAACATTTCTCCCTTGGGTAGCCCTTCCTTTACTGATATGCAAGAGTTATTTGTGTTTGTTTATGGTTGTCAAGGTGATTTGCTCACCGCACAGTGTCAAGCAAAACGTCAGTGTTATGCTGTTTTAATTTGTTCGCACGTTTCTCGCAAAAGAAGTGGCCATTTTCGTACAGGTATGAGAAAAAACAGAGTATGCTACACGGTAGAAATTGATTCTGCCTTGTGTTCAATTTTCACACTCGTCAGAATCTCTCAATTCCTACCTTGTTGCATAAACTACTATTATATCAATGTCTACAGTAGTCCTTCAGCGAGGGGTCAAAAGGTAGGAAATAAAGGCGGGATGAGACGACGCAGTGTTTTCTGAAGGTTTTTTGGTCGCTGAATCCGAATCCGTACGTCGTTTTTCAATAAAGTGGTGCAAACAAAAGTTATTAACAATTTATTATTTAAATGTTTAAAACGCAATAACTCGAAAATTATACATTTTACCAAAAATAGTTTCAAACAAAAGTTGTGCAAAATAAAAAGACTCCGAAAAGGTCATATGGTATTTTGTCATGAAGTTGCTCGGACAAAAGTTATTAACAATTTATTGTTTAAAATGCAATAACTCGAAAAATGTACATTTTACCAAAAAAAGTTTCAAACAAAAGTTGTGCAAAATAAAAAGACTCTTAGTCCTTCGGCTAGGGGTCAAAAGGTAGAAAGTAAAAGCGGGATGAGACGACGCAGTGTTTTCTGAAGGTTTTTTGGTCGCTGAATCCGAATCCGTGCATCGTTTTTCAATAAAGTGGTGCAAACAAAAGTTATTAACAATTTATTGTTTAAAACGCAATAACTCGAAAAGTATAGATTTTACCGAGCATTTTATAATAAAAAGTTTCAAACAAAAGTTGTTCAAAATAAAAAGACTCTCCGAAAAGTTCATATGATATTTTGTCATAAAGTCGCACGGACAAAAGTTATTAACAATTTATTGTTTAAATGTTTAAATTAACTCGAAAACGAAAAGTATACATTTTACCAAAAAAAATTTCAAACAAAAGTTGTTCAAAATAAAAAGACTCTCCGAAAAGGTCATATGATATTTTGTCATAAAGTTGCTCGGACAAAAGTTATTAACAATTTATTGTTTAAAATGCAATAACTCGAAAAGTGTACATTTTACCAAAAAAAGTTTCAAACAAAAGTTGTACAAAATAAAAAGACTCTCCTCGAGACTCTCCTAAAATATATGCTTTTTGGTTTGTTCCGTTTTAAACAATAAATTGTTAATAACATTTGTTCGAGCGACTTTATGACAAAATATCATATGACCTTTTCGGAGAGTCTTTTTATTTTGCACAACTTTTGTTTGAAATTTTTTTTGGTAAAATGTATAATTTTCGAGTTATTGTGTTTTAAACAATAAATTGTTAATAACTTTTGTTTGCACCACTTTATTGAAAAAAGACGCACGGATTCGGATTCAGCGACCAAAAAACCTTCAGAAAACACTGCGTCGTCTCATCCCGCTTTTACTTCCTACCTTTTGACCCCCAACTGAAGGACTATAGATCTTTAGTTAGATGAGAGATTTTTATAAAAATAAAATTATTGATGATATTATGAAATATATACACATTTCCAACATAATAGATTACAAATGTGAAAAATTATCTAAGATCTCAGAAATCAGATCATGCCCTTCGAGTCTGGGATTAGCAAGCTCCGTCCTAGATGTATTAAATTAACTCCATAAAGTATTCAAATTATGATTAAATAAGTATAGTACAACAAATTGCTTCTATAACCTTATAAACGTTCCCTGATATCCGTGGTGTGACGTCATGTTAGATTCATCATTGGAATGATATAAAAATAGTTCAATAACTGAAGGTTTATAATCTATTTTATTGATATTTAGAGTAATGGTATTCTGTGATTTTTTTAAAACAACACCAAATATGTAAGTTGGTACCTTGAAATCAAATTATCTCTGTATAGTAATTCTTATGATAATTTTTGTAATTTCAAATGAATGATTCACTAGTTAAAAAAAATTCTCTACATGGCATGACAATATTAGCAACAACTTCTCATACACCTGTCACTCTAAGAGGTGGTCCTTCTAATTTGAAACACCCTGTGTATATAACTGTCTAAATAATAATAAATATTTTCTTATAGAAGTGTTCATTCCGACAAATACTCGGCATACCATCCAGTGCGACAGTGACCGGTAGTGAAAGAGGATGGCGTACATGCATTAATAAACTTCGTTAGGCAATTAATCCAAGAGTCATATTAAACAGTAGCGACGCATATTCCCAAGATGCTCAGACTCACTGTTATTTAACGGTCAGCCGGTATGTACGTGAACCAAAGATTGTTTGAATATATCCTGCCAAAGTTAGTCTACTACTCCTTGCCGATATGTATTCTGCAAATTCCAAGCAAACTCTTTGAATCGTTAAGACAATGCACTAATGCAGATTGCTCTAACAACATGTGTACTTTGTTTTCGTAATAATATTGTCTTTTACAAAGCCGAAGTGTACAAATGTATTTTTTTATTTACTTACTATTTAAAACAATATTTTTATGCAATATTATTTATAACTTGTTGTGTCTAATAAAAAAGGTCAGAAAAGGGTCATTGTAATCACTTGATGGTTATTACTTTGTGGGTGCTCCATATCAAAAATGATTACATATTTCAATAGCAGCCAAAATTTTATGTGCATTCGATTTCGAAATATTTTTTCACAAACACATATTTTATAAATATTATTCAATTTGGTTGTCAACGTTATAAACATAAGTTTCTTTTTACGATCTAATTTTACTGGAAAAACTATTATTCCGTTATTAAAATATTTAGAATTTAATGTCTTTTTCTTTTATAATAAATCAGATGCAGAATGCGATTCATTATTATTCTTTTTAACTGTCTCTGCTTTAACACTGTCATATATAACCCAATTTACTGCAGTGAGATTGAATATTATGTAACAGAATATTTAATGAACGTAAAAATAATCTAGTTCTAGTTCTAGTTCACAAAGTTTCGGTCTTATCAAATATTTTGAATAAATATCGACAATATTAAACCAAACCGGTTCACCGATTCGAGATTGGGTCATTGTCACTTACACCATATAAATTTGAACCGAAATTATGACAAACTAATTAAAAATCAAACACTGTAACAGTAACAGGTGGATTTGCATGTTCTACAAATTAATTTCCGCAATACAGACTTGACAGTAACAAAAAACAACATGTGAACCAAAAATTTTACTAAAATCACAAGATAATCGATTATTTGCCTTGCTGGACTTGTCATAATTTATTTTGTTGCTAGACATATTTCGGTTGTTACGAATTACATGAAATTAATAAATGGGTTTGTGTGTTTGTCTAACGTTTTGAAACAAGAGGTTGTCTTTTGAAAATTGATAAATGAGACCCCGATTCATGTATCACCTTAATTGCATGGGTATTGTGATTCGTACACGATCTAAATATTGATTTCAATAGCCACACACGATTTCGTGGTGCACAAACGTAAAAAAGGAAAATTCTACCGAAGGCAACTGTGTAACCCATGTTACCATACCATTTGATTTGTTGGAAACAATTCGATGTGGATTAGAGAGAAGGTTTCGTTCTCAGTGGTCGGTATGGATATTAATAAACAGTGAGATGTAGTGAGGTCTAATGGAGGTAGTGAAAGCAATTTGACAAATTTTTATTGATTATGCTGATATTTATAGAATATTATATTCTTATAAACCTTTATATAATTATATAATATTATTACTTAGTTTTAGATATACAATTTATAAATCAAAATTATATCTACCTACTATACTTCAACATAGTTTAACTTCAAATGGTATATGATGATTTGCGTGTACCCATGCACGCCTACAAACTATTAGACATGGTAAAATTCGATTTTTGCATATGTACTTTGGATGAGACGTAAATGGTTCACATTTTTTCACAATCCTTACTTCTTCAGAAAACTAGCTGCGTCATGGAGTACTTGAGTAGGCGACCTATAAGAGGTTCGCTTCTAATTTTACCGTTCTGCTCGCAAAAATGTGTACAGATTTAGATAAATAACTTCGATTAAATTCCTTTACCTTATTTATAAAACGCTCGTTGGACTGAACTAATCAAAGTTAAGTAGTAAAATCGTACATATTTGGAGTATAGAGATTTTGAACGATAAAAGTTATATGTTTAATGGAAAAGTTTACTACACCAGGCGACCATTGGATTATTTTCTAATCGTTTTTTCTGTCGTGTTTAGTACTTATAAAATTTCAAAAAACCTACTTTTCACCACACTGTAAAAATGTCGGTCATAATTTAAAACATAATAAAATAGTAGTAGGTAGCCACAAAATGCGTAGCTAGGTGAATTAACAGTCGTCATAAATATAAATTCAAATTATCTGATGCAGTGATACAAAAATTCAACTTATCAAAGTTCGATTTTCAACTTAGAGGTCAGCACAACTCTCAACTTGCCTACGTCAACTCACCTATAGTAATCTTTTTTGCAGTAGATGTTGCCGTCTCTGGAAAAGCACGTAATTTCGCCGTCCAAAGTGTTGCGGCACTGACAACACTGAAGGCAGGCTGCGTGCCACCTTCTATCAACTGCTTGCAAATAAAACCGATCGGTAATTCGAAGTCTACAACCGGCACAAATGGCACCGTTTTCTTCCGCACAATTGGATGGCGGCGATGGCGGTGTTCCAGGTGCTTGTAATGGTTCTAACTTTGGTATGTGGTGTTCAAACGATGAATGGGGTCTGCACAGTTCAGCAGGGGTCACTGCTTGAGGTGGATGAGATGGCTGGTGACTGGACGTAGGGGGTGGTCTACAAATATCTGATCCGCAAGATTGATGATTGTTGTTGGATGGTGTGCTGCAAGAACTGCCGCTAGAGACGCTAGGTTCTGCGTCCCCCATTGACGAGTCGCATGAAGGAAGATTTGGCGAGAGATCGCGGGATGGGTCGTACGCCGGGCCTATGTACTGCTCGTGCTGCTGCTGAAAATCATAAAAGAAAAAAATTAATAGCACGAAATGACCATAAAAATAAAAGCTTGTTCAAGAGTAATAGCAATGTCATTTTTTTATATTGGCGTTACCATTACCGCCTTAAATTCATTTTTTTAAATATTCTCATATTAATTAACATAAATTTACATTCTACACCCCTCCATATTTGAAGAGCAATCGTCAATAAATCTAATGACTACTGTTGGAATGATGTACCTAAGTAATCCGTCGGTAAAAATTATATTTTTCCTAACTCATGATCATATTGAAAATGGGCGTTTATTTGTTCTGATTTAACTCCGCTTGACGGAATATTTAATCAATTATTGTAAAACCTAATAGAATTACCTATATCTTAGACAGAGCCATTTTAACAATGATTACCGCTCTGGGCAAAATGTTTTTCCCGCCCTTTTTTTGGAAATGTTTTGGGTTAGAAGCAAAAAAGTTTTTAAAAGAGTTGTGTATTATTTCAAGCATCATTGTAATTTTCTTTATTCAAAAACCAAACATATTAAACAAACAAAATGTTTACTTGGGTTGAAGATTTTATATAATTTGTCGTTGCGCCTTGAGACTTGAAAATTTATCAGCGATTTTCGTCCATTGGACAGAACAAAACGATCTAGGGTCTGAAGACCTCAATTCTTGAAAAGAATCGAATTTTTTCAGTATACGCAACATAAACAATCATGAACATAATCGCTTTTATAAAAATTTGTGCCCTGGTCAAATGTCCTTTTTGGCAATTTATAGAAATGCCCTTGAGCTTATATAGATACATATACTAATGTTTGACAAAGACTTACAGGAAGCTGGAAGAAATACCCGATAACTTAGACTTGAAGCAAATATTATTTTCAAAGTCGATAAAATGACTAAATATTTTCAGTGATTCTGTTCTGCCTATATCTTTCTGATTATACCGAGAGATCAAAAATTATCTTGGTCAAAGGTGGTCATGAAATGAAAAACGACGGTCTTAGCTTGTATCATCCTTTTGAAGTTTATCAAGTTATGTGCCACAATAAGTATTGACATGATACTAGCTCCGACAATTATTTTAAAATCCATGACCACCTTTGACCAAGATAATTTTTGATCTCTCGGTATAAAGAACAAATCAATGAGAGGACTTAATTTTTTGAGTTTCAGTAAAAAATATTAAACTTCAACTTCTAGATTTTCTTGATAACATAATTTTTAACTCTTGTTATCGCACTTTGAAGTACAATTTTATTGTCTTTCAGTGGATTACACGGATAGTGTAACAGTCTTTCTTTAACAAAGATATTGAGAATGTAGAATACAAGTTAGGTTAGATTAGTTCTTCCTTTTCTTGTAATTATTCCCTTTTATTAACTATTATGAGTAGTAGTTTTTGGAAACTCACAATACATTTATTTTTATATTGTAATTTATTAAAAAAGCGATGTCAATTTGCCCTAACAACTAAATGTTCGGACAAAAATAAATTTGATTGTCTTTTTTCCATACGCGCAAAAGTTATCTAAATTAACTTCCATAACATTGATGGTTTTTTCTGTTATAATGCTAACATTTGGTTATATAAAAACGTAAATTTCGTAAAAATCCGCTCGGTGGTTCCAAAACTGTGGCACTTTAACCCAGCAGGATGGGAAAATTGTGGAAACAAAGAATTATTATTTTCAAAACGTTGGATCTAGTAGTCGGATTTTGATGAAATTTATTTTATTGCAAAGCTGGATGTTGGTTTTCTTTACAAAAAAGTTATACAAGTTTTTATTTGGTGATTTTAAAATATCAGAGCTTCAAAATTGCACCTTTAAAAATGATAGAATTTTCTAGTAACTGTTTTAAAATATCACAGTTTTGAAACCGCTGATTGGAATTGTGTCAAAAAACCTTTAAATCAATGCTCAATAAACGTACTATATTGAAAAAATCCTGAAATGTTAATATGATTTTTTTTGCATTTTTTTCGAGTTCCACAGTTCACTTTTCAAAAACGTGTTTTTTGAGGGTGCTACCTACACTTAAATAATCACAGTTTTGGAACCGCTGGTTGGATTTTGGTAAAATTTACTTTATTGCAAAGCTGGATGTTGGTTTTATGTACAAAAAAGTTCCCAAGTCTATATTTGGTGATTTTAGGCAATTTTCGTAGCTTTAAAATTGCACTTGAAAAATGTGACATAATTTTCTAACGACTCTTTTTAAAAAATCACAGTTTTGGAACTCGGTGAAAACGACATAAAGGTGCTTCCATGGCCCTCATCCAATCAGGACTTAAATGTCATTGAAACTCTTTGGCATAAAATTAAACGTATTCTACGCACTAATCTACTAAGAACCATTGGGGACTTAAAGACCAAAATAGAAGAAATTTGGGACAGTTTCACGCCAGAATTGTACCAAAATTTGATAAATACAATGTCTGCTAGAATACAGGCAGCTATTAAAGCAAAAGAAGACGTAACCTCTTATTAATGGTCCTAAATTAAAAATTATCCGAACATTTAGTTGCAAATTCATTTTGTAAAATTTGCTAATTATTAAGGTTAAAATATTGTTAAATAAAATAAATAATTCTCTTCTATGCATAATATTGTTATTAAGGCTTTATCTTATTGTATTGTTAGGTGTTTACTAATTATTTGCGTTAAATGTCCAGTTCTCCTTTCATACTTCAAAAATTTACTTTTGTCCGAACATATAGTTGTTAGGGCTCGTACTACCAAAAAATTTTAATATGATAATCTTTCGGTAAAGTTACCTGTAGTAATACTTTTTCCAAAGCAAAAGTTATGTGAAATGATGATAAAATTAACCTAATATTTTATGATTTATGCTCACTAAAACTGTTAAAATTAAGTGAAAGAAAACCAACGTTACAGATGAACCTGATTTATTCACACAACCCACCCAGACAAAAAAATCGTAATTTATAAGCTGCTATGATTATTGAGCTATTACAGTAATGATATATAAATGTATGTTAAGGACTTATCATTTAGATTTAAGATACGGTCAGCAGCGTTTATTTGCGATTCTGCAAGAGATGGCTGGGCATAAACCTTTTATTGCGACATAAATAAACGACGATGAGAGACCCTGTGAAAGGCTTTAGAAAGCGTTTCATGTTGAGAGAATCTTATGGCAAAAGGAGATGGAATACGATGCCTGGCTGCCAGGTTACCCGATTAGTTGACGGCCGTCCGAATGCAACATACCATCGTATCATGGCATTATGTGACTTAGATTTCAATCTTTATATATTTTTATCTTATTGGATGTTGCACAATAAAACAATGATTTCCACAGAAGGTCGATTAAGAAACAAGTTTGACAACTGATATTTAGTAAATTAGTCATCAGTATAATATTTACTATTTACTATATAGTAATATGTTGTGCCAAGTAGATCAATGGATGAAAAACTTGTCCAGTTGAGATGAAATAAATTTAAACATTTTCTGAACACAGACAGAAGTATACACAACTGTTCGACGACAGTGTTCGTTGTGAGGCCATTTAAAGTGGGTATTTTAAAAGAATTTTTAAACGATATATGTAATATGAAAGCACAAACATTTTAATTGTTTTCGTTATCGCATTTGAGCTGTCATCTGTTTTTCTGCTGATAGTATAATCAACATGTCTTTATAAATAATATAGGTAAAGCTTGTTAACTGCTTTCATTTCAGTAATAATGACATGATAAAAGCTATTATTAAGTACATATTTAGTAATTACCTCTATATATATAGCACATCATATACACAAAAACAGGCCAGATACCAACGCACACTTAACAAATTTTTATATCATGTTAGAAGAATAAGCTATAAATAAATCTGTCACAAGTTTTCTACATGTGGATAAAGTAAATAAATTCCCTCGGACCTATTAGTTCCTCGTGATTTATATGCAGAAGGGTACACGATGATTTACATTTTCTAATCTAGAGGAAAGTGAGTTACAGGAACATAATTCATTGAATGACCATCCGGTAGCTTTTGCAAAACAACCTCTAGCGGGATTCTTGCATGCAAACCGGACCTGCAGTTAAGAGGACTAATACGAGCTCGCCTGGCGAACCCCAACGGCGATGAGCTCGTTTTAATATCGCCTAAGGAAGGTATAACTCAAAGGCGACATCGTCACTTCCTTTCTTAAAAGAAACGGGAATTTACTCGATATAAGAGTTATAAAATAGTCGAAATACCTAACGAAGTACTTATTTAGAGTCAAATTTTCAGTGATACAGAAAGTAACTGCCGGAATATTCACCTTTTCCTCCACTAAAAAAAAAATCAATTATGATATGTTAGAACTGACATTATGATTTTTTGGGTCTGTAAGCACATTTTTGAAGATATTATAGACAAAATAGATTTTACCTTAGTGAATCGCATCAAACCTGCCACCTCGTAAAGATTTATTAATTCTTGTAAATAAGCACATACTCGTAAAGATCAAAAATATTTCAAGCTATCAGTCTAGTAGATTGTTAAAATTTTGGCTAACTTACTAGATTAGTTTAGGAACACAATAGTTTAACTCGTTGAATTGATTGAAAAATTTAGTCTCATAACTTTTAATAATTTATTAAATTAGGTGGTTTTGGTCTTAATCTTTTTAGGTCTAGTGGTTTCATGTAGGAACCACCAGTTTTTGTTAATTGTTTTTCATTTTGATTTTCGAATCTACCTAGATATTATATATTTTTTTAAATGCTTGTAACTTCTAAACAAAGATGAATCGGACCCATGTTCATTAAAAAAAATGTTTAGAATTAACCCAGCTATCATCTGCCAAAGTTTGTCACAGAACTTGTAGAACACCCTGTATAATATCTAGATCTGCATCGCATCTAGAGAAAAGTTCTTCAGATAGTGAATCCATTAGAATGATTTTTTCGATTCGATGTTATACATGTTATACATTATCGAAAATAATTTTGAAAATTAATATTTTGGCTTTGAGATTTGAGTGATTTCGTTACGAATTTTAATAACCAGGTCATACATTTCTCTAAGGAGTGAAATCGACTACAAAATACAATGCACGTAGGCTCCACTATACTCAAAGACCTTTGGACGCATGTTGGGGCCTTAAGAAGTACATAAAAGTCAATGATTTAAGGCAAATAAAAAAAATCAAGGACATAATAGCAATATTGGCGCGAACCAAATGGATATATGGACAAATAGAATGAAAACAGCTGGACGTGAAACTTCTAAAATAGTGGCCAAGAAGAAGGGAGGAAGCACAGGAAAACTATATAGTACACTGTGTCCCAAATTGCTTGAATTGCAGGGTATCTCTGTAATTTGTAAAGATAGAACTTTGTGGTTTTCGCGAACCTGTACTAATTTTTCGTTAAACTTTGAATGCCGCAAACAGAACTAAGCTAACTTGTTTTGTTTCTGAGATACAGGGTGAAAACGAAAAATTTCACTTTCTGGGGTGCTGTCATATCTCACACACCGTGTAAGCTAGAAAAAATGTAAAAACTGTTCTAGATAGATATTTCTGCATAAAATCCAGTAGCGTACTCGAAAAAAAAATTGATTTGCATCGTTTAAGAGATATGACCCAAACTAGGTCTTTTTCAAATGGAACACACTGTATTTTTTAATCTCATTAAATTTGTCTATTTTTTTTTCATTAAAATGATGTAAATAGTAGGCTCCTTCAAATTTAATAAATGCCCTAAAACAGCAAAACCCAATTATAAGTCAAAAAAATTTAGTTGGTCTTGAAAATCGGTGATAAAGAAATGTTTACAAGCAACATGAGAAGTGTCTCTATATTACATAAAAAAAATAAGAACGTAAAATATTTTGTTAAATTTGATTGTTTATTTAAATGACCGTTAAAAGAATGTATTTCGCTTTTTGTTTCTTTTTTAGTAAGATAAAATAAAAATAATATTAATGTTATAGTTTTTAATTTATATTTATATTTATAATTTTAGTACCTTCATAATTTTTTTAATGAATCTAGAAAAAGCATAATTAATAAAGAAATTATTCAACAAAAACGATTTTATGTATAGATTTATAAGTCAAAACCGGTAAACGTTTTATTATTCTGAGTAGGTGGTATATTGTACAGTATATTTTAAGTATCATACAAATTGATCTTTTATTCTAACTATTAGATAAACGTAATAATGCAAAGTAATTGTGATCATGTTTAAACAGTGTTTTCCTCTGCTGTTAAGCAGTGTAAAATGTTCAAAAAGCCGATGCGTTAATCTGCGTGTTAAGGGAGATAATCAATTTATTATCCAAGTGCAAATAATTCTAATTACTAGTCATGTGAGACTAGTGCAGGTCTATGAATATGCAATGATGCTGAATCTATTGCAATCGTCAGGCTATAACTATTAGCAGTGCACACACAACTAACATGCACTTTTCATGCTGAAGCAGCTACACACTGCATATATACACACATGGACAAAGTGCTCCAGAGTCGCTTTTCAAGTTTTCGCGCATTTTGATTTACATGCAGGTAATATATTGCGATTATTCTGCGCACCATTTTTTTTTACTTTATTTTTTATTTATAGGTGCCATAAAGTGGCCGACACATGACACGAATGCATATTTATTATGTCAGCATACGGTCTCACAGTCCAAAGTTATGGAATACTGTGGGCACCTGTTGATACATTTTTAAAAATCCAACCAAACCTGTGGGCCTCAGACCGGTCACTTGTCGCTTGCCTGTGTTGGCTGCCCGCCCAACCACACTACTTATCAACATTTGGAAACCGTCATTTGTTCGTGTATACTTTCATTCAAATATGATCACCTGACTTGATTGATCACTTTTACCTGGGGTTTTTTTCATCCATTTAATAAACAATGTGATAAAATCAACATACAACGTACATTTATTCTTAAAACAGATGATTCGATAGATGGAGGGCAGTTTTTCATTGATCTCAACCAAATTATTTTTATTCATTTAACTCACATAACCTAATAATTAATTTTCACATTTAGGCCCAATTTCTTCAATCGGTAGATACCCTTAACTTAATTTTCTTCGATACTGTTACCAGCAGTTAAGGACTGCGATCGTTTGAAATACTGAGCCTTAAGCGTAGTTTACACGGGATAGTAACTTGCGATAGAACTTGTGAGAGTAACTTGCGCTAGTGTTTACATATAAGCAAGTTGTCAAGGCAATTTCTCTCAGCAAGTGCTCTCTAGACATAACTTGCAGCAAGTGATTGCATGCGCGTTTACACGGTAGAGTAGGTATATTCAAGTGTGAAATGTCACGTCGTAGAAAGAGAGCTGCAACCGTTGCTGTTCTCATTGCACAAAAAGAGCGAAGAGAGGATAGAAAAAGGATAGGGGTCAAAGAATAGATAGCCAGAACGCCTACTCTTGGAGCTTCGATGTTATTAAAAGAGTTAATAGGTGAAGATCCAAATAAATTTAAAAAACTACATTTAAATCCAACCATTAGAGACCAAGATATAAAAAATCATCCTTATCACGTGACACACAAGCAAATTTTGTTAGATTCTTGCGGTTCAGAGCTTTATCAATGACCCTCGACTTGCTTTCAAAAATGTGGCCATCCTGTCAACTTTGTAGATATTAGGTAATTTTTTTATTAGGTAATTTAATTTGACTGGGCTAGTATTATGTACGAGTCTGTATGTACATATTTAAACAAATTTTTAAATTAATTTAGGGGTTTGCAGACCTCATGCAAAAAAACCTTGTATGCAACACGTACGCAAATAGTTTTTGGGGACTTCTCACGATTCGTCCCCAAAAACGCTTGAAATACTTGATACATAAATAGCTATATTAATGAATATAAGTTGTTAATTGATAAAAATATATAAAATATTCGAGCGTGTCGCTGCAACTTGCACACAACTGTCAGTAAAATCGAAAAAAATTGTAACTTGCTAGAGCGCTCTCCCAATTTGTTTAGACGTGCAAGTGATTATTGCCGCAAGTACTTGCCGCAAGTTTTGCGACTTGCTGAGAGAACTCTCGGGCAGTGTTTACACTACGCAAATTATTTGGAAGTTGCTCTCAGACATTAACTTGCGATAGTTTACTTGCTCGTGTAAACTACGCTTTAGTATCATTACAGGTAAGTACTCATTTTAAAACAAAAATTTCTAGACCATCATTACAGAAATGATGCCTACAAAAGAACCGCGTTGTCCCGAGCCACATAAACAGACCTCAATGGAAACGCCTATGTTATCATCTTTTCTATAAGATTTTACGACTTCCAAGTCTTTATTATAGAAATAATAAGAAAAGTACACACTAAAGATGTACGTTTACATCGGAGTGCCTACATACGAAATCATCCTACAAAACAGCGCTTATTGAAACACGCTTAACATGAAATTAAAAAAGCACCTCGTGCTGAATTCTGCATGGTATACAAAATATAATCCTTGAGTAACTGATAGTAAACCGGTAATTATTACTTTAGCCTTAAACAAACACGAATGCCGGTAACACGCCGGTTTCATAATATAATGAGAGCTATGTGATGGTGATGGGTCCCTATCGAGCCAAGTCGTGCAGACTGGCCGGGTCGTGAGAGTGATAGCTGTCAGAGTATGTTCGGTCCGCTAGCGGCACAAGTATCAGACGGGGAAAAGGAGGTAATAGGCCCTGCACAACATGGGGTCGTGACCCATACTATCTAGCCGTCCTGTGTGGCAATGGGCACGCGTGCTAACCAAACTAGACAACAGTCAACAAAAATCAAGACATTTGGAACATTCTTGAACTACATATTTTAATCACTTCATCTTAATCTTGGTTATCAAAACAGAGATTTAGGTATTCATGTTAAGATTTCAGGATTAAGTTTATACAAGAGATTTTGAATTTGAGGTTCTTCTTCGTCATTTTACTTAAAAGCTCACATCAACAGTTTCTGATACTATACAGAGGTGCGAAAGTATTTACAAGTATTCTTACTAAATTCCTATTTCTGTAGTACCATCAACTACAGGCTGGAGGTAATTTGCTACATTCTACTTGTAGCTTAGACCGTTTTGCATGGAAAAAATCTGCTGTTTATAAGTCAGCAGATGATTAATTATTGTAACCTAATATCGATAATTCCAACTCTCAAAAGTTTTTAATTTAAATTTTATGACTGAAATCGACGTCTACTCGTAGCAAATTCAAGACTACAGATCTACTGGTGTGTTTCTACGATCCGAAAAATTATTAGAAGTAGATATTAAAGCCGTTTTGTTTGTTTTAAAAATAGAATAAAAGAAGAGTGGTAGAACTCATGGATTTAATTATCGACCAGAACGATATTGGGTACGTTTTTTACTCATTTATTTTGATTATCAAGACAGGTTGACAGTTTGTTTCGTGGCTTTATCCCTCTTGTCGCTTCGATTGCTACGGCATTTAACCTGAAAATTAGAAGAGGCCGTTTTGGCGCTAAGCAACAATCCCCTAAACCCTAACTAAGATCATACTAATAACAATCTAATTTTTTTTCATTTGATGATAAATGAAGATATTCCTAAAACTGATGGGTACTTACCAAGAAAACGAACCACCTCATTTTGAGCAGGGTTTCCTAAAGCTAGGTACTTGTGATTACAATCATCATTCAAATTTCTTATTCTTCTTCTTAATTTCTAAAATATACTGCCAACAACTTAAACTGAAATACCCTTCCAATATCCCAATATCCCACTAATAGAAATGTCGGTACTTTTTGGGGAGATGGTATGATTGGTAAAATTCTGAAATAAATTTGTTAAAAAATAAAGGGTATGTAGTTATGTAGACGAAAACTGAAACACACTTTATATCTAGGTAAAACTTGTTAAAAAGTTGTAGCTAATTTTTTGTCACTATGACATTGACATATTGTTATTAAGAGTTAAGTTAAAGTTTCTTTACAAGTGCATTAACATTTTTATAAATAAACACGTGTTCAGCCCACGGAAAAACAAATTATAGTCAATAATTTATTAAAATTCTCCAACTAGGATGACACCGTTTATGTTCCTTGGTGGAGTGTATAAATAACTTTACTTACAACTTTGACGCTCCCCAAATTTATTGTGTGAAATATTAAGCAGTTCGCCTTTGAAAAATGTGACTTTAAGACCGTTAATTACCGGGTCCACCGTAAGTGTCACTGTGTCGCTATAGTCGAGGCACCCGTAGACAAATGACTGCAGAAATAATTTATCTAGTGTGTTTTCGGGTTATAAGCGTTATTCAGTCAGAACCATATGTATCTCACTATGCCAGAAATATACATGTCAAAAATGTTGAACCGTGAAAGAGGTAGGTATGCAATGGGAATGAATAAAATTTTCACTAATTTCGAAGACGATAAGATATGAGTCGTATAAATAAATGTGTCTTTAAATTGTAAGTATTGGAGCAGTTAATCATTTTTGTGTTCCGTATTTTTCAACTTTCAAAATTCGATATTTTATTCGAGTTTTTTTACCGTTTTTCCTGTTTACAATTAATATATGTAGTGTACGCAATGCGGTTTAACTGTGTAATTGAAACGCTCCAAGAAATCCTCTAGACCGATTATTACTAGATGAAAAATAAAGATAAATACTTCACTTAACATGATATCTTTAGCGTTTTTACTACATATCCACTGTGAGCTATTTACCAACACATATTTGTTTTAGTAAAACAAACATTCCTGAAAAATCATAATAATTAGTTAAAATATTTTCATAATTTTGCACAATTACAGAAGAATGTTCTCGATGGGCAATAAAGTAAAGAGGACGGCAGTTTTTACACCACTAACAGCTGCAGCATTATACAAATAAACCAATTTTCCACTAAGATAAAATACTTATCTACCTAGCAGAAGCTTTATCTATTACCGCTAATGAGTTTGTGTAATGTCTTAATGGATATCATATTAAATAAGCTAGAATATTACCTAAGCACATTAAAATTAACAAATTATGTTCTTTGGAGAATTATAGATAGCCGTTTTACAATAATATACATATAAAGTTAGTAAATTTCTATTATAAAAAAATTGGCACTGATGTTTAGAATATTTTAACGCCATAATAAACTTGAGTTTCATGGTAACTAAACACGAAAGTCACAATATCATGTAAACGGTCAATTGTCAAGGGCGCCGATTATGGTACAAAATAATAAAATATAATTTTAAACATGAGTTTCTCATACTTATAGTGACAGTTACATCAGGAACAGTAACATCCTGATACAGATTCACAGAGAGACATTATTGCGAAAATACCCCAAAAGGATTTAAGAGACTCTCAAAATATATATCTCCATCAAAATGAGAAAAAAAAATCACAATTTAATACTACCTCTTATTAATAATAATTACAAGCTCTGAAAACCGGTCCTACCTTTTAAAGGATCGCTGGCCCACTACAAATTTTCATGTACTTCGACAATACTTTTTAGTTCACACCCTCATTCCTAAAGGAGGTCATAATGAATTTCGTAGGTTCTCCAGAAATCTCTATTAAGGAAATTGTTAGATAAGTGCACTACACTAATACTGAAGATCCCCAATTAGGAATTTGTTACCCATGCCCCCAAAGTTGGCGAAATGGTAATTAGAGAGCATATAGATACAACGTCAACATTCAAAATAAACACACTTCCAATCCAAGTGGGTTAGTGGTTGAGGCTTTGGAAACGAACGAAGAGGATGGAATCTTTCATTTCAATAAAAAGCATATGAATTTTAACGTTGAAGCCCTAAAAATATGTGAGACGGTACTACTTAAATATGATGATACCATTAATTTTTTATGAACCTCAATGCTGACATCTTAACCTAAGGAGAATGCATTAATTTCTTAACAAAAATATGGTAAGGGCGCCAAACAAAGAAGCTTCAGAGAGAGAAATAAAAAAACTAAAAAAAACAATGAAGAAATAAAGATGTTTACAATACTTCAATCATATATGAATGCAAGGAAATAGTTAATAAAGATAGAAGAGCAATTAGCTTACGACTATTTCTAGCTATCACCAGAGATATTCATCTTAGAATGTAATAAATAATATCTCAATCTACAATATCGTTAGATGGAGAGGAACAAAAGCCAAAATTGCCTCTACCCAACCCACCTACAGTCAAGCACTAAAAGTCCAAGGAACAGAGGACACCATCAAATAAAATAAATGCATTTTCTCAGATGCAATAACTTTGGTGCAATTTTTCATCTGCAATTCATTGAGACTGAAAAAAAAACAAATTTTCAAATGTCATCGAAAGAGATAAACTACTGTACAACTTGTAGAATCTTATACCATATACATAGCTCTGAACAGGAATTCAATTTTGAAGACAAATTGCGACATCTTGTAATAACCACATAGTGAAATTGAGAAATCTTTCAACGCTACAAATACCCAATACAACTAAATGCAAGATTATTTTAGATCCCTTCCCTGATTTCTCATGAGAATGTTTAATAGAATTGGAATCATTACAACAAATTTTCAAGTGGACGTTAGAAAGTCAAAAGTCATCAAACTAAAATTCAATGTGATGATTCAGTTTCTGTATACCTAGGGTATACATACTGATAGCGACAGATGGAATAATTGCCTTTATCTAATTCTCATTTAGACTAACTAAAGTTTTGGCTGAATAAATAATTATGTATTTTTTACTAATTTTTCGACAATCTCTGGCTACTGAAATTCTCATTTAGATTAAATCTATATTCGAGAGCATTTTGTCAAGACGCTATATTGGTACCTATTATTACACATAATCTTAAATAAATTCATCAAAATCGTGTTAAGCTTCATATATAAATTTTTGGTTACTCAAAGATGGTAAATATTTGGACCTATATACAACAAATTTATTAATTATGCAATCAATTTATAAAATTCACATTTCCCACCAAAGAAATATATATAACTACCATCAATCATATAATAGTTTTAATGAAAGACAATATTTGAATCTATAAATCAGTATAAATAAATAGGTTAAGAAATTTGTAAATCTCATTAAAATTGGGTAAACGCCAAAATTGAAATAATCAATTATATTCTGCTATGTATAACTGGCCTATACTTTATCACTCAAATAATCAATAACATCTTTTTAACAAGTAACAACTAATAATAAACCATGCATACAATGATTTACAAATATTTTTAACACAGTAGTAATTTAACACCATAACCTTATAGTACTATGAATTTGTGACGTAGAGTTTAAATATGATTATCAGAACATTTATTTCACTAAGTACTTTACCTACATAAAATTGTCCAAATATGCTGTTCATTTCACTTTATATGTGTGTACTGCGTAGACAAATTCGCAATATTCTCACCCTGTATAATTCAGTTTCAACGATAAATGTTAATTTGTGTCGATAAATTTTTCCTATTCTATCTCTTCACGTGTTTTTGTACGGATGCCTGGTTTTATCGCTGTTTCCTGAACGTGAGATATTCTTACGTGGGAGTATAAATATACTATTATCAATGTGGTTTTAATAACTTAATCAAATACCATTAATCTAGTTGTTTCATTTAAGCATATGAAAAATATTTAAATTTGTTTAAACTGGGTTAGAGAAAAATGCAAAATATAAATGTTGGAGTCGAGTTAACGGTGTAGATATTTTTTGATAAAGATTGACTTTATTGAAACTTCTGTAAAATTAGAAGGATCAGGATCAGGTAATTGAAAAACCATCGATTTAACAGTAATTGTAAATTCGTTTAAAATTACGGAGTTGAGATGGATTCAAAAGACGTTTTCTCAGTAGTATCTGAAGCTGAGAAGAAAGAACTACTGAAAGCAATGAAACATCAAAGAAAAGCTCCAAGGGAATCAAAACTGCGTCATCTGCTGCAATTTTAAAATTAGTTTACTTCAGGAGGTTTCATCTATATTGACCCGTCTTTAATATCATTGAAAATAGGCTACGGAGTATCTTACCTGAAAATCGACTAGAGTCACTTAGGTAATAAAATACATATTTAAGTCTGTACTCACTTCGAAAAGAGTAGCAAGTTTGTTGCTACTTTGGTGAAAAAATTTAGATTAGCTTACAAAACTAGACCCAAGATAAGCAGCGATTGTTTCAATTATTATTGTAAAACTAGTATTTTTTATCATCTGGTAAAATTAACCGAGACTCAACAAACTGGCCATGAAAGACTTATTAACCCATCAAATTTCAGATCTAGATATACCCAAAAAATGAATAGGTATCGCAATTTCGGTATTGCAAGTCCTGATCTAAAGTGTATTCTTACTTTAAATAAATTGGTAATTTTATGTAAACATATTTGACATGTATACCTAAAAGTATATATTGAATAAATTTACGAGACAGCATCAAGTCCATTTATTTGTATAAAATTATAATAACATTTTTATCGGGGTGAAATAAGTGGGAAACTAGTTGTAGTTGAACCGAAAAGGACGCAGCATACTATAGAAAGAAAGAGATTTATTACTAGTAGAAATCAAAATGGCAAACATACATCGCCAATAAATACCTAACTCCAAAGATGACTTCTAAGTTTTATGATAGTCAACTTCTTGCTGATTAAAAAAAAGTAACTGAGGAGTCGAACAGAATTTTAAATTTGTAAGGAATTAGCTTTCCCACGTATCAATTGTAATCGATTCTAGGAAAAAACTTATGAAATTATTTTCTTGTGCTGACATGGTCGGTACACCACATCCAGGCAACACCATATACGGTTATTATCGATGGAACCCATCGATTTTAATATTCAATTAGTTATCTTACTGATTCATAATTCATAACTAAAGCCAGCTTGTCATTGGACGTTGTATGTAAGGTTTTGTCGACTTACTGGACATTCTTGGTGACTTATCATTAAGATTTATATTGCGCGTTTCTTGTTGCCGATGTTGTTAGCTACTTAAAACCGTGGAAACGTGAAAGAATTTGTCAAATATATGTATAGGAAATTGAGACGAGTTATTATAATCAGTACTAAATTTATTTTTGTCTTCTGTAAGTAATAAAAAAAAAATTATCAAAACTGATAATATATTTGACAAGCCTGATAGAAATCACATATATCATTTTATATAATATGTATATATTTAATTATAATTGTGTTGTAAATATAAATTTATTATTTTTGTATAATACCTATTAAACAAATACATAGAAAATTATTTACATTTGGATGTTGTTCCATTCGGAATCCATTGAATATAAATATGAAATACACAATGAGCTATAAATCGCAATAATGAATTGGATTCGATAAGCGTGTCATATAAATTTAATCTAAATGTAGTTGCGTTAAATTTAATGGTGAATTTTAACTGCACAGTGTACAAATTGCATTAAATGAAGATAGGGGCATATACAAAGCAAAGTGTATGGTTAGAGCCGACCGCAGGAAATGCTACTATAAGAATTGTATTATACACGAGAATTCGCGTTAATTCATTCAGTATTTCTGCTAAGTATACTATGTTGTAGATGCAATCAATGGTAAGCATTCTAAATTCATTTATATTTTTATTTACATCCGCTATTGTTTTGCACGCAATATTTTGTAAGTGTGTTCACGTTATATTTTATAAGTATATGTTTTCTCATAATAAGTATAGTTTAAAATACGTAACAGAAATGATTTTACATTTTTTCGAAGTACTAAACTGATTTTCTTTGTAGAATATATCTGATCTATTAGTTTTCTTTCGTTCTCATCGGAAACGCTCTGAATTTTAATTAAATCAAAAAGATTTCGCCTTGATTTCTTTTATCGACCTAGTGTCCAGGAAAAATAGACTTTTACATGGAAAAAAATTGTTACAGGCTGAATTTTTGCATGCACCTTAGTATTATAGCACTCAATAATGTGTGAAAGTTCCCCATCGATTTGATGGCTGCTAACTGAGTTACTCGAGGTCAAAGGTCGCGATAAACAGTTTTTTGCAAAAATCTAGAGAACGGCTACCTTTGTTGAAAAAAAATATAGAGAGCTAATTTGTAGCTGAGGCGATTTGCTATAAAAACTTATTAAGAAGTTTTTTTGTAGGGGCAATCGTTCACGAGATATAGCGTTTCAAAAACTAAGAACGTAGAGGACTTACTTCACTACGAAGAATAACGACTGATCTTAGGATATGAAAGTTGGATAATGAATTATTATTTAATATGTATATTTATGGCGTTTTTTATTTATTTGTGCATTTATTGCATTTATGATACAGTAATTAACTTTCTTCATTTGCGGAGAGCGATTGTTCCGTCATTAAAGTTTGGACGAGGAAAGACGATGGATCGATCTCTTCATTATCAATATTAATATTTTAAATGTTCATACATGTTTGGCCATTACATTGGCTACAAACTACAGAACAGTTCAATTCTGCTTTCCGCTGACATCCACAATTGGAATGGAGAAATTGATCCTCAGGACTGGGGATGGGTACTACAAAATAATATTTTAGAGCCAGTTACAACTCTGCTCCAAGCCGCTCCTGATGCATTACTCAATACAGTATTTTGTAAGTGCAAGAAAGGCTGTGGTTCCAATTGTGGATGTCGGAAAGCAGAATTGAACTCTTCTGTAGTTTGTAGCCAATGTAATGGCCAAACATGTATGAACATGGAAAATTTTAATAAGTTTTTATAGCAAATCGCCACAGCTACAAATTAGCTCTCTATATTTTTTTCAATAAAGGTCGCCGTTCTCGAGATTTTTGCAAAAATCTGTTTATCGCGACCTTTAACCTCGAGTAACTCAGTTAGCAGCATTCCAATCGATGGGAAACTTTCACATATTATTAAGGGCTATAATACTAAGGTGCATGTAAAAATTCAGCCTGTTACAATTTTTTTCCAACTCAACCTTTTTTTCCTGGACTATTTTTTTTTGGAAAAAAATACGAAAAATTCGAGTATGTACCGTTAGTTTTAATAGGTGACCACATCAGAACTTGTCCAAAAAGTCGAATATTTAATACTAGAAGATACTCTTCTAAAGACAAAACAGCTTGTAGAAATGAATGGAGTATCCCATACCTACATCCATTTTCAAAATCCTCCACAACCACCTTGGTATGACAAAGGTTAATGCAAGATGGATTCCAAGAATGCTTAAACAACCACAAAAACAGCAATGTGTTGTATTATTACTGGGGATGAAACTTGGCCTTATCATCATGAACCAGAATCTAAGCAAGACTCCATGCAGTGGCATAAAAAGGGAAAAACCCGCCAAAGAACTTCAAGGTGTCTGACTCAGCCGGGAAACTCATGGCGACCGTATTTGGGGGACACCTATTGAATCCTACTCATTGATTACTAGGAAAAGGGTGTTTTCATAACGGGAGAATACTATGCTACAATTCTAGAGCGTTTGCGGAAATCCACTAAAGAAATAAGAAAAGGAAAACCAGCCAAAGATGTCCAGCTTCTGCATGATAACCCAGCAACCCACCTGTGAACAAGAATAAAGTTGCACTGCACCATTGTCGGACTTTTAAATAGAATGCAACAACATGAAAAATATTGTCCATTTAGAAAACATAATTGCCCTAGAAAAACTACTGAAGATAAATGTGAATGGCAGGGATTTGCTTCGATTCTAGTGGAACATTTCAAAAGTAAACATTCAATATTTTTCTTTAAAATCCATATTATTTCAGACTGAGTTAACTCAGCCGGGCTACGAGAATTATTTGATGTTGTATGACGAAAATTTGTTTATTGTTAACATAAATCGGAACACTGAACAGAACTCGTCATCTTTTTCGTATGAATTTGAACAAGTTCCTAATTATTTATTGGGAAAAGAAGTGGATTTTTTATTTATTACCCTGTTCTTAAATACGCATGTTACTGAAATATAAATATGGTTTTATTCAGCGATAGCCTCAGCAAGGAGATTGTAACTAAAGATCTAAATGTACTTAGTGAATCAAGTTAAGAATGAAATAATAGATTATGCCAATAGTTTATTATCCTAGAAGAGTTTCAAGTGAACACTACACATCAACTGCAACATTAAAGCATGAAAACAATAAAAAAGGAGCAAAGTCATGGAAATGAAGAAGTACTAATACTTTACGAAGATCACATACTAGATCTGTTATCAATTCTGTCACCAGCTATTGGAGCAATTTTCTTGAGTTAATGGAGAAGATACAACAAAACCACTCCATATGGGTAATGAATTAATAGTGTTTTATTTCAAGGCCAAAAATTTAGATAGACTCAGATTTGACGTCGGTGCTGGGGATGCTATCAGAAAGAACTGAAAGAAGAGTCCAAAATAAACTCATTATAGTTTCTCTTCTTCTGACCTCCTCTTATCGCCTACAGATCCGTTAAAATTCATTACTACAGATGGCTTCCTCACTGAGGTCAATGCAAAGGAAAGAAAAACTTTCTAAAACGAGAAAAGATATTCGGTGTAAAAATTGCAAATAAATTTAACAATATCCAGACAAATCAAAGATAAGTTAAACAGGTTGAGGAAAAGCTAAAACATTGTTCTGGGGGAATAAAGAATACTTAAAAGGCACGCATGATGAATCGGATTCTCGTCTCCGAAAACAAATAGTAAGAATTTCTGTCCTAGATGCCGACGAGGAGATGGAAACCGGTACCATAGAAGCTTTCTAATTGGATGTAGACTTTTGGCGATGACATTGAAATGTCTACATTTTTTAACAATTTTCTGTTCAAAGCAGCATCTAGGACGTCGTCTCCTAGAGCCTCCATTAATGCCGGTGTGGAGAAAATGCTAATCATTTAGAGAAAGAGGGAAATTTAATAAATTGCAACTGGCCGATTTGAAGATAACTAGGAATTCTTCTCTGCCTAAGGAACCATACGGAAACTTTGATTACAACTTTCCGGACAATCCGATGAGGTTTTAGAAGATCAGCCGTCCATTCCATAAACTGGGCTTTTGTTGACCCCATGAAAAGATTGCTGGGACCTTTAACTATAGGAGTAGAAGACCATCGTTGAAGAAACGTAAAAGAATAATGTCATAAAATAATTACATTACAATAAATGAGTATTATTTTACTGAGTCACTTTTAAAACGATTTTCAGTCAAGATGTCACTTTGCCACCAGGCGGCTTTTACTTTTATAATGGCCTAAAGTAGGTAGTTCTGGTTATTTTTCAACATACACTAGATAGACCTGTTATTTTCCCTTACATTAATCCGCTTGGCATACGGCTTAAAGTGAAACGAGGTGTTAGTTAAAGTTTAGTAACTAGCTTTTCTGAGATACCTTTTTTGTTGGAAACATATTGACTTGAAAAAACGTATATTATTAGAAAACGTTTGAGTGTGTGCTTCTGAAGGCCCATGATAAGTAAACTGCTGGCCAATTGAAACGTACCAAGCGAATTTTTAGGTTGAATTTAAAGTCAAATATTTTGAAAAGGAAAAAAGATAACAACATGATGTTTTCAGGATTCAAGAGAAAATTTAATTGTGAAAACAATAGTGTGACCCGATTTTTTTACTTTGAAGTATGTTACTATCTACAGGGTATGAAAAAAGTCGTCTTTTTTTCTCAAACTTTATACCTACCAGAATTCCACAAAAAAAAATTTATATTTTTTTCATGTCAATTTTTTTAGTCCCTCGTTAATGAGGAAAAAACCAATTTATCAAAATTTTTATATCCCTCTTATTTTATAAGATATTGTTGAACAGGTTTTTGCAATAATAATTATGCTGCCATTTTGAAAGCAAATATCATCATGTAATATGTCGATAAAAAGGTAATTTTAAGTAGAATCTAATTCTTGCGGAAAAAAATATACAGTTGTTTTAAAAAAATTTTAAAGTTAGTAGGTGGCCCTTCCGGTGAAACCGGAAGTGTCATCAGATTGTTTTAAACGTCAAAATGATTATTCCTTTCAACAATCAAACCATGCCAAATTTCAAATTAATACAGATAAATGTAACAAAATGGTGGGGGTTGTAAAACGATTTCGTAGGCACCCGGTATACACGGATATTAGCAAATTTTTTAAAAAGTGTAAAGCCCGTTTCGAGGGTATAAGTCACTTAAACCAATGGTGAACATAAACTAACTAAATTCCATTTTATTCCATTAAGAAAATAGCCTCAAAAATTGAATTAAAAAAATTTACCAATTAGCGAACGTGTACCGATTTTTGATAAGCCACTGATTACCAATAAATTAATGAAAGTACTAAAAATGTACTTTTTATAAGAAAGCCATTCATAAGGTATCATAATCAACTACAGAGATTGGTTCTTATGAAACACAATACGGCCGAACGACAAAAAACAAAGAAAAAATCAAATTTTCAGCAAAAATTCGGTATCTTATAAAATAACAGGGATATCAAAATTTTGAGAAACAGGTTGTTTTCCCATTAAGTAAGGACTAAAAAAATATACGGCAAAAAATATAAAAAAATGTTTGTGGAATCTCGGTAGTTACAAAATTTGACAAAAAAAGAAGACTTTCTTTCATACCCTGTAGATAGTAATGAACTTCGAAGTAAAAAAATCGGGTAACACTATCGTTTTCTCAATTAAATTATCTCTGAAATCCTGAAAACCGCATGTTGATATCTTTTCTATTTTTCAAAATATTTGACTTTAAATACAAACCTAAAAATTCACTTAGTACGTTTCAATTCACCAGCAGTTTAGTTTCATTTAAAAATTATAAAATTTTGCATTTCTCAATAATTTATAACAGAAAACGTGTTCGAAGATATTTTTGGATGAGCTCGTTAAGAGTCACTGTTTAAGGTATGGTAGTGTCACTTCTAATGATCGTGGCTTGTTCAATTAGTACAAGAAATTGATTGATTGCCTTTCATGAATAATGTCATGTGCACCAAATTGAAAGCCGATGTCTTTACAGAAAAAGATATTTCATATACATATTGCTAGCTATAGTAGAAATATATTTCTTTTATTTATTAGACGTCATATAGATTCAGGTTAAATTATTCTTCCGATTTACTCGTATCATCATCATGGTTACTTTTCGCATAATTATTAATTTTTGAAAAAATAACTCCATTCAAAACAATTCCACCGAACATGGACCCATAAATTCAGCTAAAAAAAAATTTCCTGTGCACAACAAACATAATTTACCTTAGTGTACAGATTTTACGTGTTGCCGTTTAAAAAAAGTATGTTAAATTACAAAATTATGCACCGCAGCTGAACGCATACATATTGAACTATTTCACAACTCGAAATCACCTGCTCAACGTGAGTTTGGAAAGAATTATAGGTAATCTCCATAAGAGAACTGGTGTATCCCGCTGACTTACATATGTTCGAATTGTACCAAATAACACTTTATAATTTTGACACACCACCAGACGCAATGTACATAGAACATAATAAAATAATCATTATTTTTATTACTATAAATTGAACAAGTTTCTATTTCAAATTATACCGGCTTTTCCTGAAATATTTCAAATAGTTTTTATGTGTGTTTTTAGATAAAAATAATGTGGTTTATGTGATAGAAACAACTGCTTTTAATATTTTAAATTTGTTTAACAGAATAGTTATCATAAATTGTCTTAATTGCACTATTCCACTGATACTGAACTACATAACAGGTTCTAAACGCAAATGTTCGATATTTAAATTCTACCAAAGACAAGCTTAGATGTAAAATAATCTTAGTAATTGGATGGAATCTTTTTATTACAAGAAAAAATAATGTCCACTAACAAAATTTGTAGTCTTTCTGCAGATATACTATTAGGAACAAGTCAATAATCTCCGAGGTGATCTAATTGCAGTGTTACTTACAAAAGAAAAAGGCAACAAATGACATTGTTACCATTTTGAACAATAATGTTAGACACTGAGAAATATTTTGATTCATAATGTAAGCCCATAAAAAGTATCTCCTGGGAAAAATTACAATCAAAAAAGTAATGTAAATACCGTAAAATAGATGTAACTCCATTTGAGTCAAGATTTAGCTCATGGTGGTTAACGCTGCAGTTCTGTATAATAAGAATTTGAAATGTTGTAGATAGGTTGAAAGCATAATTTAAAGCTAATAAGGTGAAATTGCTTCGTCGGTATTCAGCACCATTCTGAATTTTACATTTGTCCAATCAGAGAAACACGGGAATCCATTTTCATTAGATTTAGTCTCGAGATATTTCTCAACGTTACATTCACAGGAAAAAATACCAGTACACACCTGTTGTCTTACATTTCGTTATTCGTTTACAAAAGTGGAAACTCGATGGAACAACCATCGATGACTATATGGGAATTTTTCGAATTATTTTGATACCCATAATTTTGGAATCCCTGACAAAATCTCAAGATCTAAAATATTTTTGTACAACTTTATACATTTCGGACCACCTAGAGTTCACGTTACTTAGGCAGATGTTTGGTTATGATAAGAAATATTTAGAAATGTATGGAGTGCCATAACAATTGCCATAGCGTGCGGTCTGTAATCCTCCGGCTACCTGGATATGTCAACTAGCGTGTGTCTATTGTTAGTCCCAAAGCTGCCTTGAACCATGCTAGTGGCCCCTGGTGAGTGTGAAATTCAAGTATTATGCAAATTCATTGTTGGTTTTAGGTCATTTTTTGACGATTTTGATGAAACATAGTTGCTTGGAGGTCATGTTATTTTTACAAATAGGTACCCGAAAAATTTATGAATTTTAATACAACAATAAATAAAACTGTGATGAGTTTAAAATCGAAAACGTTTTTCATTAAGTGTTAAACTAGATCTAAGTTTGATACAAACGTAATTACTAGGACAAGGAATTTTTCAACTTACCATAAAAGTATAAAATGATGGAGCCTGAAAACAATCTTCAATTATTATTAAATATCATTTCAACTGCTGCCTGCCCTAACGCTAAGTTTCTATTTCTTATGAAATCCTGTCCAAAGGCGCTTTGTGATTGTATAACACAGCAAAGTTATTCAGGCATGTTTCTGAAGATAAGAGTGGAGTGGAAATAAAGTTGTAAGAGCAATATAAAATAAGTCTCGCATAAGACGATTTTCGCAATTACGCTGTCTTGAAACTGTCAATCAAAACGAGTGCATAATTCCAGCTTAATCACAATGATAATCGCAGCTGCAAACTGTATTTGTAGACTGTTAAATAGAAAACTGTCACCGACAGTGATGCCAATGTCAAGAGTTTTCATAATGATTGTAATTGCTCGGGTTCTCCTGTGAAGTCGATCAATTAAATTGAGGCGCGACTAACATTTTTCAAAACAACATAAAATATTTTATTTTCGTTTACATAATTTGGTTGTACGTAGTACTCGCAATTAGATAGTAGCTGCGTTGTTTACTATTTAAAGATGTTTAGTTGTGATATAAAAATTGATTTAAATGAGAAAAATCTAGCTATAGTTAAGAGTTAATTTTGATAATTTTTCAGGATTGTTATGCAATATTTTTTAATGTTTTTGCGTATTCAGTAAAATTATGAGGGGACTTTTAAGTTTAGTATGTATTAAATATAAAATATTGCATAATCGAAAATCTAACGGGTTATCCAAATTTATGTGTGAAGTTTTAGGTGGGTATGCGAAAAAATGTTTTTTGTTAAATACCTAAATTAACTACTGTGGCCACACGATAGGACAATTTAATAAACAGTCTCAAAAGCAGCTAACAAATTTCATGTAAATATTTGGAAAAGTTCCCAGAGGAACGCTCGAGGAACCAGAAAGCTGAAATACCGTTAAAAATCACAACTCTCAAAAACGTCGTCACGTTATAAGAAGATTGCATATTGTAAGGTGCTGTTGACCTCTTCATATTGGTGCAGATTAACAGGTAAACCGATTAAAGTCGAGCACCGGTCGCCCTGAAAGCATGTCGGCATTTCACATGAGAGAATATGCCAGAATATACCCACACTCATCATCACATTTATAATTCACTAAAAATGGTAATGTGTGCGTACGTGTATATAACACTCTTGATGTTGTTACGAGCTACAAGAATCTCCATTCATAAATTTAAAATTTTATGCGAAAGGCTCACTCAACCCAAACACACTAAAAACTGAAACTTATAAGCATGAATTAGTCTATTTCAGTTGGTTAAATATTCTATAATTTTATTCTCCCATGAGACAACTTAAAAACTAAAAATAATAAAGCTAGTTTCGAAGTCGACATCCAAACTATTCACTGTACGATGTCAATAACCATCTTAAATAATTCGGAAATCGGGGTAACATAAAATGAAAATTATTTATAAGTAATTACTATCTGATGCAAAGATAGGAATACTTAAAAGTAAATGTGCGAACCACTGGTGAAAATGCTGTTATAAAAACACCCATCCAGGCGAAGTAATTTTTAATTATAATATACTTTACCACCTTGCCGGTTATTTGTCTCAGTTACTTAACAATTTAGTAGTTAAAACTAGCGTTATTAATTCTTTTGTGTTTGTTCTTTAATATACATTAATTTACATTACCTGCTATAGAGGAAAATTATATAGAATTGGCATCATCTAAGAAGATGATTTTGTAGATAATCTTAATAAAATTCATGAGCTTTGTATAGCTATTACATTATTACATGTTGCGTTTCTAATGACATTTAATTGCATACTTTGTACTTGGTTTTAATGCTGAGGTAATTTCGTGAAAATAAAATTGCAATTTTTTACATTAACATGCTTTCTAGTGTGTAACCCCTATAAACTTACTATTGTAGGATTGCTTCTACAAAAGCTCCAAATTTAAAAAAGACATAGTAGAACTCTCAAAAATAAATAATTATTGTACTTCAAATAGTGTAACCTAATTTAAATTGCAAAAGAACGACTAAGGTCGGATTAGAAAAAATCTCCTTAGAATTTTGTTAATTAGTGAGGCTACTTGAGGTTTGGTAAATCCTGATGTTTACCAGTTAAAACTAATATATCAAATTTCGAGGTTTCATAATCATTTATTATTAATTTAAATAAAATAATACTTAATTTTTTATAGAAGTATGTGAGAAAATCGAAAATAGAGAAGGAACAATCACCTCTGCTATACCATGTGATGTGGAGTAGCAAGGTGAGGGATAGGGTGGTGAAGAGGACGTGGTAGTTTTAAAATATGTTTCTATATATTTCAAGATATTCCCATCCAAAAAACAACACTTGTGTTGATGTTAGATGAAAAAGTAAAAATGTCTTTTCCGCAGTTTTACTCAAAATCTTAAATATGGAATTTGGTTCAACTTCATTAAGTTGTTCTTGACATATGGTGGTGAGACATCAATATACTCACACATAGACATTTCTTTAAATATACGTATAGTCAAAATGGATTCAATAGGAGCATACCTTATGGAATAAGAAACTTGAATAAAACGGACACTGTACATTGAACAGACCATAATTTCTAGTTATGATATAAGAGTACGTTTCTAAATCCGAACCATCAGTCTTCATGCGTGCATAACTCCAATAAACACTACCTACTTCTTCTCTTCTGAAGGCATGAGAATGAAAAGTGGACAAGGCAACAGATAAGAGTGATAAGTGGCTAAATCCGGTTGTCATTCTCAATATTTGTCCTAAACTCAAAAACAAATTATTTTGTTTATTCCTGGCAAGAAGGCGATGATCTCCACGTAGTTTTTTTGTACAATTCTTCATACCCTTAAGGTCCGATTTACGAAGATGATGAACATCATGCGGTACCAGTTAAAAAACAGTAACAAATCCTGAAATTTGGCTTCCCAATAAAAGCTGATGAATTCGGAAAAACATTTAAGAACTTGTCCAGCAGGTGAAGATGTACATCAACAACTTTTCGATTCTAGTTTCTCATTATTCTAGAAATCAATCCTCTAGTAAATAATATCTTTCTACATATCTAATTTTATTGAAGATGCACCTGTTGTATTTATTCGAGAAGCACGAACCCGGAATTTATTCTGATACTTAACGTAAGGGGAAAGTAACGCCTTATATAAATTACGTTCTTTACATGAATATTTTTATTACTCTACTCAATATTTAAAAAAAAATAATGAATAAAGTTTCCCATTCTAGTAAAAAGAATGGTAGACTTTCAATGATAAAAATTTTGAAATAGTTCGAGATACAGGAATTCTAAAAGTGTTGCAATATTTTCCAAAAAGACTCTTATAATTAAGAATGGTCACAAAATTACTTAAGTCAAAATAACTGAATTCACAAACATTTTCAGAAACAACATTGTTATGAAGGGACACTATTTAGTGTTCTAATAACGATCGCTATATTTACCAAAAGTATAGATTCTTCTATATCTAGCGTTGTTTTGTCCAAGCAACCTTCTTCAATATGAAGGCAAGATATTTATTTTGAAGACTTTTCATGTTTGATCCTTCTACACAGAATATAATTTAGAATTAAAATAATTTCCAGGGGTGAAATTACAATAAAAATTATTTTAATAAAGTAAAACACTAGTCGATTTTTTATAAAGTAACATAAATTTTACTCTTCATTCATGACTATTAGAATGAATTAAGTATCTAATTTTGTCTCTCTCTCTAAATTTGGTTATTCATTATTATTTACATATCCCTATGTTTCGAAAAGTTCTCATCAGAACTCGTAAATGTAAATAAGATACAGCTTAGGTATATACATAATATTTAGTAGATGCAAATAAAATTGATTAAACCCGGTTGTCTTATTTTTAGATATAATTGTGTTAAAAATCCGGAGCTACAGTTATATTCGTGTTGTTGCCTCCCCTTAAATACGTTTCCAACAATAGTAATATGATAATTATGTTTTGAATGATCATTATCTTTTATTTAATTGTGTTTGCAAATTTTATTTTATTCAATGGTCCCAGGTAATGTATTCTGCGAAAACTATTGTATCTCACCTTTTCTCTGTGATTTAATACCAGAGATAATGCCACTATTTTAGACGTACCTACATATCGTGTAAAACTTTATCTTTCCTTATCCACATTATCAGCTAGAACCGAGACTAAAACCGATAAACTATAAATTGAAAAACTTGATTACGTTCAGTTACATTTAGGTGTACTTCTTTTTGTTCTACTTTTTATGAGTATTTTTAATTTTAGGACAAGCTGGCAAATTGCCAATTTGATGTTTGTTAATGATAAATAATGGAAGGCATTGGCGCATATACGAAGAAATAACTCAAGGTTATTCTGAAACATCCAGAGCCGTGTGTCAGTAAAAACAAATTAACATAAATTAACAATAATTAAATGTTTTTATAAAACAAAATTATATAAATTATTTTTCAGTGCGAGGGAATAAAACATACTTGTTTATGGTTATTATTTATTATTTTACAGAGTGTTACAAAAATTTGCTATCCAACCTAAGACAAATTATTATGGCGTAATTTCTTTAAGATTAGCTAGATTTCGAGCTTGCTGCTAGATCGCACTAAGCACTAAGTGATATTTCCTCGAAAATACCTCCGGATTACTTAGATTTCCTGAAATTATCCACAAATTACACTTGAATTACTGTGAGGTTTACCCCTAGACTCCACATAGATGCGGAAACTTGGTTTTTTCATATCGGCAAATTAAACCTGTTGTGTCAAAAGTAAAAAATTATAAAAATTGAACTAAATATCTTGCGTATGTTACAAACAAAATAAACACAGAACAGGGATATTCGCGTAAAAAAGTTTAAATAAAATCAGAAATACCTACTAGAAGATGTTTTAGAATATTTTACAGATTTGAATTGGCAACTAAATGAAAGATCAATGAAGAAAATTGCCATTTGCGCAAAATTTTTTTATGAGTGAAACGGAGATTATTGAAAAAATCTTCTGTACGTTGGTTGTTGTGAAAAAAATAAATTCAAGTTATTTTCGACACTCAGATAGGAAGAGGTGGGTACTAAAAAAACCATGTAAAGGCTTATCCTCTGAAGTATCCCAATTGTCTACAAGAAACGATACTCTAACAAAAAGATGTTTATTTAGTAGAAGTATAATCTGTCTATTACATTCAATATTGTACGAAATATGGAAAAAATTCATACACTAAATTAATTTATTGGCCCACCTTAACTGTAAGTTAAAAATAAAACTATTATAAAAAGTTATTTTTATTGAAAACGTCAACTAAAACCTGAACTGAATATTGAATATCTTCGGAATCCTTGGACAATTTACCGGAATTATAGTGTAACTATACTTTTTTCACAATAAATTGTCCCTTTGTGTTCTTGTCTTGACTTACCTTTTTATAAGCCACGACACGCTATCTAACTAGGTACATTTTTTTACAAATGATCAATATGAATAATAAGGCAAAATACAATTTAATTAATACTGGTGTTATGGTTCCTTTTTATAACAATAAATGTTGCTTTCCACAAAGTATAATTATATACATTGACATTAAAATTTAAAAATAAGTTCTAAATCAAGACGTATGTCCACAAATAAAAAAATAAGTCCTGATATATTACCAGACTATACTAACCTCATTTTTGTTATGAAATATCAGTTTTATTAATTCCGCCCATACCTGAAAATTATATTTAGCACCAATTTGTGAAATACATAGAGGTGAATACACCACATAAATTTAGGCTTCAACTAAATAAACGAACCATAAAACCAGTTGATAATTCTCTTTTGGTAAAATTTCCAAAAACTAAACCGCTTGCCGCTTAGTAACAACACATCAAATGAGATTATCTTAGTGGCATTAAGTTTATGTGAGACAGGGTGTCCATAATATGAGTTAAAACTTGACCCCTGAAGAAAATATCTCTTATAGACGGATCCCATTGACCCTTGACAGAAATAAACAAATAACACGAGATATACGAAGACATCAGCCTTTATGGATTTGCCAGGGTATATTTTTAATTTTATAGTACCCAGGCATTGTAAAACATTAAAAAGTCCAAACAAACAGTTTACGGCGTTAATAAATTATAGCGAATACGTTTTTGTTTTTTAATAAAGTGTACCTACTGAGTTTTGATGTGGGACAGGTTATATTAGTTAATTTAATTTGTAGATAAACAAATGTTATTTAAAATATGGTGAATATTAATCGAATTATTACAAAGATATTTCCGAATACATGTATAATAGAGGTGTTAGCATTCTACTTTTTATACCATCAGTAATACATACTAAAATAGGATGAGTTATTAATTTTAATAAAGCTCAGTTTTGGAATGTCATAGTATATGAAGAGTTAAAGTAAATTAAAAGAGCTTGAGCGGATAACACCTACCTACTAAATTACTATTGCATCGAAACTAACGTTCGAATTTTACAGTAAAAATAAGTGGTTTACTAAAATTCTCACGTACCTATACATTTTACTAATTCGAATATGACATTAGGTGTAATGGTTACATAATGTAACCATTTAATATAGTATAAATATAACTCTAAAACAATTCAAGACATTCAGACATATCGTCAGGTTACTAAGGGATTTATGATATACTGTATATAAGATTTGGCGCGTTTTCTTATAAGCATCAAATATGGTGGTACGAGTAGTTACTGAATTTAATTTTTTTTTTCAATGTGTGGAAAGAGATACTTAAATAAAAAAGAAAGTTTCCTTTGGAAAGAAATGTTATTCAAAATACATTTTTGTCGTAGGAAGTTCAAAATTTTTATGTAATTTTAATTCAATTTTCTATAAATCAACTAACTACGACAAATACATGTTTGTGTAAAACTAGCTGTATATTTGTTCATGAATTGTTAACGATTTATAACGATTTGGAAAAGTACCAGGAGTAGTAGAGATCTTTGGTAAAAGACCCATTCAAGTAAAAAAATATCAGCATATCGTTGAATACTACGAATATTAACTCAAAATTAAGTACGCGTCTGCCTTACGAATAATAAATTTTAACACAAGTGAAAATATAAGGTCCATTTATTTACACGTAGTGACATCGTTGACGTCAGAAGATACAAATAGTGTAAAATTATTTTCACACTATAGCGTGGTAGCAGAGCCGCTGTATTTTTTTCTTTACTTTATTTGGTGAAATCAATAATTTCGTTTAACCAGCTTTTAGAAACTTCATTGCTTTCGCAGGGGAGTGAATATAACAAGTATAAGGAATAAGTCAAGGAAGTTAACAATATCTTAGGCTCAATGATCACTCGCATAATATCACACACCAAGTTAGTTCGTTCAGTGATTTTTTCGATAGGTATGTATGACAAAATCATGAACTTAAGACCAAAAAGATGCTTAAAATTCTAAATGTCGGTATTAACAAGAATGTTGTCATCATGGACGCTCTTCCACACAAACGTCTGTTTTCTAGAAGATTCTGAACATAGTAACAAAGGCAGTTAGTGACATGCGTCCGTCCAAATCATCCCCAACCATATGGCAAGAAACGAAACTGATCATCACCTTTAAGGTAGAGGAGAAAAGACCAAGGGACGGTTGTCCCACTAGGTGGACAGATCAATTAAATTGGGTCAGTTATCGGCACTTTTCATGGTATTTTGTAAAACAATCAATATGAAGATCATGATCTTCAAAAATAAGGAAACGGTTAAGAGTGAGTAAGACAAATGCAAACAGTAATTTAATTATATTATTGAAAAGGGGGCGGGAAAAGGAAAAAAATGTCCATTCAAGTAATATACCCAATTAAATATATAGAATAGCTATAGAGCATTGTGGATTACGACTGTGGCTTGGAGTTTATCTACTCGACTCAAAGTCGAATATTGTCAATAAAGTTTCAATTTAAGAGTTCTCACCTAAAATAGGTCGAATGGATCAATATTCAAAAGTGCACCTTTGCAAAGAAACTAAGACTAGGTATATGTCAAATATTTTTAAAAAGCCATTTTAGAACATATTATAAGCTATAAACAAACGAATGGGGACAGATTTTAAATGTACCTATACTTGTTATATGTATGTTTATAAATATTTTACAAATATCTACACTTTTTTTTCTGTAGGTTGAATATTTCTTTTAATTTGCTCATTTTTTTATTTTTTTGGAACAGTTAGCTATACATGAAAGTCCTCATAGAAAATTTGCAAAAAAGTTCTTAAATTTTTTGTTATAAAGTACAAATTTAATGTTGCTATTTTAGAATAAATTGAAGTTATTATTACATTCATACATAAATAAAACCTAGCAAAAATCTAAAGAGACCTCAACCTTTGAAATTTACTGATTTTTTCTAAATTTTTCGATTTTTGGGCCGACCAGAACAATATTGTAATGCATTCTTCACAATTATGATATAGTGTGTAAAATAAACAATCATATTATAGTAGTTTATGCAACAAGTAGTATATAATCTATGACTTTATTCACGACTCTGTTTTATGGCAGAGCGAGCTTGCGAGCGAGGCTAATAAATAAGACGAGTCAATAAAGTCAGATTATATACGAGTTCCATACAACGTTTTATGTTCAACTGCGAAAATTACCTTTTAATTATTTAGAAAAATTATAAATGACAGTAATAAATTCATGCTGACAGTATTTATTGTGACATTGACAGCTGATGTATTGATATTTTACAATAATAGTAAAATAAAGTGCCATTATACACTAGTGTATAAAGAGCCACTTTACGCACGCCAAAGTACATCATAAACAGTACTTTATAATGCAGTTGTACATAAAATGCTTAAAGAATTTTTTTTTATTATTAAGCAATTATATTTTTTATATTAGTCCTATAGTAGTAAGATTAGATTTAGGTTTTATTTCTAAGATATTTTTATTTGTGCATAGTTATAGTTATTACCTAAGTAGATACATAATAAAGTTTTTTCCGAGGGGTAAACCACTAGTGGATATCCTTGTACACATGTCGTGGAAATGCATGGATATCCGTGGAAGTTTTATGGATATCCGAGGAAGTCCTTGGATATCCGTGGAAGTCCATGGATATTTTTGGAAATATGTGGATGTCTTTGGAAATATAATGCATTTCAAAAGAGAGTGCGCATGCGTTAATGTTTAACGCATGTGCACTATAGTTTAACGGTTAAAACAATAATCTACAAATTTAATATTTTTATTGCGCCGTTTACTTAACACTCTTAACATTGATTACTAGAGTAACATTGCTTCTAATTCAATTGATGTGATTTAAATTACGGTATGTACTCTGGTATGTACTATGAAAAATTCAAATAATGGATGTAAAAAAAATAGACAACGAGTTTGCAGAAATGTACTGCACTTACAATATACCAAATGTCCATAAAGTCAGCAAAGCAATTTTTGAAAATCACCTGACAAATGCATTAGCCGCTTTATTGTCGCTAATTAGTTATAAAAAGTTTAATTTGTCGCTTTTGTTTTTAAAAAATTACATCAGTTTTTGTTAACTTCATATGAAGTTAGCAAAGCATAGGTAAGTGTAAAAACGTATCAAAATCGAAAGTTAGGTAGTGCTAAATTTGTCATTTTTTAGTCGTTAATTAATTGTGAACAAATTAATTTTGTTTTTTTTTTGTTTTTTGGTACGGTTTTACAATACCAGACATATCACCGATTGAATTGAAATTTTTTATAGTGATGTATAATAGCTCACTGAATCCGAATATAAAATTATTCTTCTGCGGACGAAGCTACTTTTCAGAAAGAAAATTAAATAAAAAAGTTGTTTATTTGAATTTGGCGGCCGATGTTAGCCAATCAGAATGGTGGGAAACTTTAAATTTGTTTATAATTAATTAATATCATAGACGTTAGGTAAGAAGGTTTAAGCACAGTATAGTTACGGGATAAGATAAACAGTTCAAACAATTTAATGACTTTTAGGGACAATTTTATGTCGTACCATCTTCCGTGGATATTCGTGGAAATCCGTGGATATCCGTAGAAGATTTGGATATTCGTGGAAGTTTTAAGAAATTTGGGTTCGGATATCCACGATTTGGATATCTCGTACGCTTAAATAGGTAGTGGTTTACCCCTCGGTTTTTTCTCATGACTAAAGATCCGAAACAAAAAAATTAATTTATTTAGAAATTTTATAGAGGATTTGATTGTATGAGATTTCCATTATAAAACAAATTTATTTAATAATTTCACTTGAAATATGTCTATAGATATTACAGATATTCCTGTTAATAAAATTCAATTCAATGTTAATTTTCGGTAAGTATATGAAAATAATAAAATCCAAACTTTACATAAAAAAAAAGTTTTACGCCGCTACAAAGTCCAATGACGAAAATGTGCTTACAATGCATATTTGGTTGCACGTTAGACCTACTTTGATTAACTCATCTAAATATAGCGTAAAGTACCTATACCTTTCCTCACCATATATCAAATAAAATGTAAAAAGATAAATAGCGGTATAGATTTTATTGTTTCCACAATTACTGTAATACTGAATGCTATTTTCGTGCACAAAGAATAGGCCAAACATTCAAAAACTGGCATACAGAACATACCTACAATAATTAAGTTTAAAAATATTCAGTTATATGCAAGGGGTCATTTTTTGTTGTTCAAAATACTGTTCAGTTTTTAGTTTAATAGACAGAAGGAATCGGAAGAAAAAAAATCAGAAGAAACACACCAAACACGGAAAATTGGAATAAATCAATCAAAATCATTTGTAAGAAAATTCGCAGCATATGAATCTTGTATAATAGAAAAGACTTCGGTGTACAATTTTCAACTTAGTCTTTTTCCTTGTGAGGTCTGTCGATTTTAAATAATGTAAGCGTTGCGCGCTAGACGTTCCAAATTACACCTAACTTTGAACATTGTTAAAGAGTTTAGTGGGATTTAGCTAAAGGTTAATTGGAGACTTTTAATAAAGAATTTATTGATAATTATTTTTTGCCACTTTTATTTGAAACTCATATTTGCTGGCTTTTATCAGGGCACCGTCAGTCGGTATCCAATAGTAGCCACAAAAACACTTAAATTACTACTAGAATCAAGAAACTATATGACAATAATTTTTGAAATCTTAATCAAAAGCGACATTTTATGATGCTTTGGTAGAGTGTTTTACATTTATTCAATTTATTTTGATCACAAAAATAAGAAGAAGACAAAAGATCATAAGTAAAAGTTCAACTCTGGAGTAGAGTATCATTTCCTCCCTTGGATGATTCCTTAACCGTCGTCCGTTAGAAGAAATGGCACACTTTCCTCCCTAGTTGCACAAATAGCTATCAGGCTCATTCACTGCCGATAAATAGTTCGAAAGAAAAATGGTTAAAACCACAACCAAGTTAAAAGAATAGATGGGAAGCGTAGGTATGAACTCGAAATATATTTTTTTTATATAAAAATCATAATTTAGGTGAAGCAACATACCATTTTTAGTTAACAAAGCCGTGTAGGAATAGTAGTTTATGCAACAAGGTAGGAATTAAGAGATTCTGAGTGTGAAAATTGCAAGAACACGAGGCAGAATCATTTTCCTCCCGTGTAGCATACTCAATTTTTTCTCATACCTGTACTAAAATGGCCACTTCTTTTGCGTGAAACGCGCGAACAAATTATAATAGCATAACACTGACATTTTTGCTTGACACTTTGCGGTGTGAAAATCACCTTCACAACCATAAACAAACACAAATAACTCCCGCATATCAGGGAGGGAATGGCTACCCAAATGAGAAATGTTACCCTGACTCTTTATTTTCCGCGACTACCCCAAAAAGGCGACTTTCTACCCGCATTTCACGCAAATAAAGTGGCCATTTTCGTGCAGGTGAAAAGAATATACCATCGTGATTCCTGTACTCGAATTAAAGAGATTGAGCTGAATTTGTATTCAATTTCTCAATTGAGTTCTGCTAAATAACTTGATTTTCCTGAAGTTCACATAGTTACCATCAAAGTTTTCCTAATTATTCTGTAGTATCTTTGTAGGTGTTTAATTAGTAAACAACAAAGGTGGCTTAGCCGAAACTGTCAATACAGTTTTGATTGTTGAGGCGCGAGTTTTAAAAGAATCAAATCAAATTTCGAAATAAGTACGAATTAAATTGCCATGTTTTTACAGTCCGCCTTTTTGGAGTTTCTATTAATTATTGATATAACCTACGTAGTTTAAATTAAAAATATCATTTGGCTGTCTACAAATTATTATTTCTAATACTCGGATGGAACTTGAAAGCTCAAACATGTACCTAACTAAGAGTGAAAGAAATTATGTCGAAACACACCTTCATAACAAAATTAAAGATCTAAAGTAAGAAAAACTATTTTTGCCCCGGGGCCCAAAATAATTAGATCCAGCTCTGTGAATCGCTATTGAATTAAGTATAATCTTGATGTTGAGTAGACTAAGGTCGGATCTTTTCGTCTTTGGATAACTTTATTTGGTAGAAGTAGAGTTATTCCTAAATTATATTTGGTTATATTGGAAACTGAAAAGACCCTTCGTTACAATGTAAGTACTAAGTACCTACCTAATTTAAGTTATTTCACTAATCTGTGGGAAATTTGCAACCACTTCAGTATTTAAGAGTGTATATGGCCTGAAGTCAAAAACATAACATACCTACGTATATTTGGCTGGTTCAATATTATCACAAAACTTTTATCACATTGCAACGTTTCCTTACAGAGTGAGATATCTTTTATGCTATTCTAAATATCAACAAATAACTTCTGAGAATCAGTTCTTGCTAACGTGTAGAAGAACTACATGTGACATGTGAATCTTACCCAATGCATCCCGGGTGTGTGTGAAGGACTTTCTTCAAACACTCCCATCTGCAGTGACGGCTAACTCGCTGACACGGAGCCCGTTGGCTATCCAGGTCCGTCGGCGGTCACCAAACTCAAAAACCAAATTTTACTACACCACACAATCAGTTGAAAATATAAACAACCCGGAAGCGAACTGTATATATAAAACACACGTTATCGCCACATTTAGCAATACATTTATTTGTTTTACGAGCACCCAAATTGTATCACTATTTTGCAGTTCACCAAAACCGATTCCACGCAAATAATATCATACCGCACTCAAATCCAAAACAAGTAGAAGTATTTTGTCTCAAATTAAAAAAGCACTGTCTGAGTAATTAAAATTAAAACAACTCCAGTTTAATTGTCAACACGAAAAATGTTAATTACACAGTTCAAAAGGTCTTTGGTGTTACATAACACCCGATGCATTTCAATGTAGAGGTTTTCCGTAAACAAACGTGCAAAAAATACTTATAATGAGCAATTGGCAATAAAATTGTCGCGCATGTCACACAAGATTTAGGCACTTAAATTCATGTATGCCATTTGGAACATAGCGTCCGCGCACTTAGACGGGCTGCATGCGGCTGTTGGAAAGCGCATGTGAGTAGCGCCAACTTGGTAGGCTCCGCCCCGGAGTTAGAGAGGGGCCTTGGGGACACCTAGGAGGCGACTGGAAGGGCATAACCAGGCATAACTATCCTATCCCAATCTAGATAGAATTTGTTTATGTATAGATTAATTCAGGATGTGTAATGCACGTTTCGTGAATGCGAGTATCCTACTACTCCACACAGGTCTGCTGATATCTTGTTTGGTTCCTAATTTGTGGTGAAACAGCTCAGAGAGTTTGAATGATATCCGCGAACAGAATTAGTCCAATTTTTGCGGAAGCTACACCATACCACCTATGTATCTAAATTATTATTACTGCCATTGCTGGTCACAGTACGATTCGCATGAAACTACAAAGACAACTGATGGAACCTGAATTGGAATTACATAGAATAATTTGTGGAGAATGGTATCCGTGCTTAATTGTGGTGTGAGAGTCGCAGATTTCGCAAATTACTTAATGCACTGAAGAACAACAAAGTATCCCATTTCATATGAGAATTATACCGTTTTTTCACTCAGCACTTGACTAAAATCTAAGGAACGAACTAGTGATTCGTGTTTATTTATTAGTGATTCCATAATTCATCAACTACATTTTTGCTCTTACTACGATATTTCAATATTTCACATGGTTTTATATTTAGTTTGATTGCAGAGACAGATTTCAAATTTATAATGACAACTATGAAAATAAAAACGTAATATTAATGAACACTAATGCTGAAAACCAGAAATGTAAATCGTTCAAATCATGAAATCGTGTCTTACTTAAACTTTAGTAACCTCACGTTGCATAAACTAAAAACTTCAGTGCCATCTTCACAATCCATAACAAAAATAATCGTTAGACTGCACAAATTCTACTAAATATCCAAGATAGAAACGTCACAAAATTTCTATTGCTGTCAAAGATTTAAGATTTAAATATTATTTCAAAAAATAGATTACTTTAATTTGTATAGTATGGAGTTACTTAGGTAGGTACCTATACGTAAGTAAAAATATCAAAATTGTTCCTTTTATAAGTGAAGATTCTAATAATGTCATCCGCTGAAAATAACTTAAGCACACTAAAAACTACATTCGTAACTAAGTACCTATATTACGATTTATACTATAATTACTGTTAATTTAGTAGGTAAATTTCATACTTTAGATTTAGAATTAAAAAAACTAAAATAATTCAATTTGATGAACTAGGTACCTATAGCATATATAGCTAACATATCAGAGTGATTTTCTTTCTTAACCCCTAAACTGTACCTAATTACGACCAATGGAATATACATCAATTTCGTAAAAACGAGAATATAAGTTTTGTGTTAGATACTTAAATCTTAGTATACGAGTAAGTAGGTACGTAGTTAAATAAAGATTTTATGGTATAGATTTGTCAAATTTTATTAGAAATATAATTTCATACATTGAAATTTTTATATCATCGCGAGAGACAAGAGACCTTGGCGGAGCGCAAGCGTTAAATACGCTTCTTTTTAACCCATGAGGTTTCTTCAACATCACTCGCCCTAAATTAAAAATGTAACTCTCACTAGTTTGGAAATTTAATTTTAATTGTATTATAAAAGTTCTTGTATGCAGAACAGTTTTTTTTTAGTACCTATACTTTATATTATATTTTTATTTAATCTTTTTTTATTGTTAGATTTTAGATCTCAGTTAGATCAAACAGTTACGACACGAATCATGAGACTCAAAGGAAAACAGTCAGAACTAGAATTATTTTGAATATGGTTATAATTGACACAAAATGATGAAATACAACTGAGAAGAAAATATTTTAAAAAATGTTCGAATCAACGCAAAAATCTGCCAATATAGCATGAAGAATTCCTGAAAAGAAACAATCTTAATTTAAATAATATATCTACTCCACAAAACCAAAGAGGAAATTGGAGTTCTCCAAATTTGAACGAAGCAAGGTTGCAACTTTTATAATTAAAGATACTTTTATGAAAATATGATAGATACAGAATTAGATTTCTATTAAAACTCATCTAAAAGTGTTTTTTGCACTTCCAGGATTAAATGTGCTAATTTAATCCCTCTTTACAGGGACTGAAGTGACCTATTTAATCCCAAGGGATTAAATTTACATTGCTAGGTTATACGAGTATTTTTTGTCATTTTGGACAATATTTTGTTGTTGCCGATACGTTTGTCACTTTGACAAGCATAAATTTAGAATGATTTCACATGCAAATGCTTCGGAAGTGCAAAAAATAGCGTATATATATATATATATATACATATATTATATACTATTAAATCATAACAGAAATAACAACTTTAGATAATGTAGAGTCACCTATCACACGTATCCGGAAATTGATGGTGGAAAGAATATTTTAAATACCTTAAAGTTTTTATTTTAGTATATTTAATTAGTAATACAATAAATACAGAATATAAATTAAGATACAAATTAATTTAAGGATCCACACAAAGTTCTAATTTTCAAAATACGAAGTATTTTTATGGTCATTTCATGAAAACTGTTTCTTTCGCAAACATTGGAAACATAAATCTAAAGGCATATCACTGAGAAAATTGAATATTTTTTAACATCATAAATGCTAGTTCAGTTGTGTAATAACCTCGGCAATAAATTGTAGCACAACAGTTCGTAAAAGTAAACTATAAAATACTGTTCTATTTATACAACACCTAAACACCTATACAACTAAAATAGAAATAAATATAATGCATTTATAGCCAAACTACATGTGGTATATTCTTTAATTTTAAGTAGTTTTATCGATAGAAATAAGATAAAACAACTTATTACTTAGCATAAATAGCTTTAATAATTAATTAATTACGGCAAACCTTCACCTTCAGCCAGCATAAACAAAGGGCACATGCTGGAACTATCTAGTGCTAGTGCATTGTCTAAATGGACACAGTGGGAAAAATGTAGAAAATTCAGTAGGTAATAATTTATTAGATTTAAAAGATATTAGTGAAATACTGTTAGTCCACATTAACATTATTTTGCAAAAAAATAAAAATGCCTCTAGCACATTAAGAATGTGTAGTGATAAATGGATTGGTCACGGTGGCTTTACCAACAGACTAAAAGATACTATCGATGTGTGCCCTTATAAATCAGGATTACCGATAACAAACGTAAACTTACTCGTGCCGTTATTAAGATGTTGTGTAGGTGCACAGTGCAGTGTGGTTTTTAATTAATTACAAATGTATGGCAATATTTTGATGTACAAGAATGGCGAGAAGTTTTAAAAAGTATTTTAGTATCTCAAGAATAAAAATAGGTGTGAGGTATGATGGAAACTAATCAACCCTATGCCAGATTTGTCGGAGCTCTCTATAGTAAGTTAGAAATTAAGGGAAATTTAATAGTTAATCTTTTCCACTAATCCGTTTCTTTTTAATTTGATAGGCTTCGTGCAAAATTTTAAATAAATATCTGATATGTCCAACACATGACTTTATTATACGATGCGATATATCAGGTGTTCATTTAAATTTCTACCTACCTACTAATCTTTGAAAAATATTGAAGTGCACGGTGTTGGACACATCAGATATTTTTATATTATATTTCATTTATATTTTAGTCCCTATAAAAAATATTGAATAAAAACTGAATAAAATGCTAGGTATTATAAAAAGTTCTTGTCAAGAACTAATGAATTGTGAGGTTATCATTGCTGGCTAAAGGTATATGGTTTCCTTTAAGAGGACCTGCAGTTGTTAGTACGTAGCTCCTGCGTATATATTTAATAGATTATGTAAAAATTTGTTTCTTGGTGCAAAATCAATACTACTCAAAAGGAAAGGTTAGGTTAGGAAAACTATTTGTCACCAAGAAGATCAAAAATATTAGTCAATGAAAAACAAAAGGAAGAAATGTCGCTACGATTTTTTTAAAAGCAGATAAAAAGATTCTTTAATGTCCTAGTTAATGAAGTACTGGAAAATGACAAAAAAAAATTCGACAACTTTCCAGGCTAAATCAGGGCCAGTTTTAATTCCTTAAGTTTATGCAATTCATGAAAATTAGCGTTGAATTTTAATATCAAAATATCTTCGAACAAAGCCATATTTGGAATGGAACACAGAGAGACATTAAGCGATAAAATTATTATTATTTGAATTTTTCAATAAATCAATGGTTATCCTTAACTATTAGCCTAAGATATCATTGTTAAGACCATGTTAACCAAGACAATTAACTAGCAATGACGGGGAACCATCGAATGAAAAACTGGCTTTTAGAGACAGAAATTATCCGCAAGTTCGGGTGAGGTAGTCTAAACCACAACAAGAAAATGTGGAAAAAGTAGATGAAGGATTCGTGAAAGCAAACCCTCGAAACGAAATTGAGGGGATAGGCAGATATAGATACAGAGGACTAAATACAGCAATACTATACAATGTAGATGTTCAGCTTCACTATAAAAAAAGAAGAAGAAAATGATACAATTACCTAAGTGACAAGCTGCATGCACCAGCTAAATTGAAGTTAATCTCATATTATAAGCTATAGAAGAAGTTTGTAAAATATTATGAACGTAACTTACAGTCTGCCAGTTCATAGACAAACCTTCCTAAAGTTCAGATCTTTCTCATTAAATCTCGTAATATTGCTTGATTATTTTTTATTTTAATTAAAAATAAATCCGTATGCGATAAACTGCAAATTTACTAAGAATTGCGATGGATTTTTTAACTTAAAATTGGATTATTAGTAAAAACTAACATAACAAATCTAATACAACCTTATTATTGCTTTGCATATTATAGGTATTTATGGTAAAAAATTGTAAAACAAAGTTTTGTTTGGATATTTCTGAATGTTTGTATTAGGAACGATTAATAACTATTGAAGTACCTACACCTACCTTTCTATGCCGGCTGAGGTAGTAGGAGTAACAAATAAAACAAACTTTATTTGTCACTGTATATTCTTCAGTATAAGTTTGAAGAAAGCCTGTTTATTGAGTGTTAAACTAGGTGCAGACCTTTTGTGGAATCAGACATTGTCCCTTATTATTTGCAGCTTGTGGCCATTTCACACTAATCGGCATTGTCTAAAGGGGGTGGTCAGTTATTATTGACAGGAAAAGTATTTGGCCAATCTACAATACTAGAATGTCCAGTTTAGTAATCCCGTTTAGTAGAAGTTTACAATTTGTAAGCTTCTCGTTAAAGGGGCAGGTGATGGTAACAGTGGACACTGGACACACGCGACCTAATCCATAACTGATAAAGTAAGGCTTTGTTGTCAGCCGCCTCTGTCGCCGACATCACAGCTACCGTCTTCCTAATTGTCCGAAACTAATCTCGAGCAATGACGGAAACATCTTAAAAGTAAAGGGTTTATCAATGAACGGCTAAGTGCATACACAATAACTAAATAATGGCTTCATTTTCATCGTACAGGATATAATAATATCCACCTAAGTATTTTCCTGAAATAAAGTTAAAGTATCGATAAGGATAAAAGATATTTTTTACTTCAGATTTTAGACTCTTCAAAGCTAGCCTACAATACAGTGGCCATGAAAAACTTCAAATTCTCCTGTTTCTCGGATAAAATAAAATGATTTCTTTTATTAATAAATGGCATAATTACGGTCCACTTAGGATTCGCATATGTTCATTTATAAAATTTTATAAAAATCAAGATAATGTACGCGCTACTTTTCAATTAAATCAAAAGTCCTAATTAAACTTCAAACATGCCCATACTAAATGTAAATCAATTTAAGTATATTGATATAATATGTTAGTGTAATGAGATCTGTTTGTGTCTGATATATTATTAGTTGAGTGTGGAATATTATCGGTCGGTATCTGAACAATCTGCTACTGGTTTGAGTTTTGCAAAGTATTCAGCTGGTAACTCTGTTTCAAAACTCGATCACTTTGTTTACGTCAAAAACTGCATAGCAGACTACATTGCATTAAATTAGATACAGGAGTTGGTTTTTGCTACTTGCACTTTTAAAATGCATTGGAATTCCTCGTATATACAACGAAAACGAGATTCATGTATCCTTGTATACATACATAAAATACGTTAGGGAAAAAGGATTTATATCTTTTCAGCTAAAAAAAACCAACCAGTACCTAATAATCTAGCAGCTTCTGTAATCAATAACTGGTCGTGGTGTAGTATATTATAGTAGATTGTTGAATATCTGATGTGAAAATTAAGCGAGATATATTCAATTATCTTTGTATTGTATGTTTGCGTTGGTCACTTAGAAGTAACAAGAGTTGGATTCGGGAAGCTCATTAGATATGAAGAAAGCACAGTACCTCTAATTAAATGCCATTGTGTTACATTCATATTCACATATTTTCTAAATTGGTGGTTTAATAACTTATTCATAGTGTGTAGTTAATGATTAGAGCCTTAGTTGAATACCCCGACGTATAATGTCTGGTTAGAGAAAATGTAAAGTTTTTGATAAAACAAAGTTCCTGGAAAAGGAAACTTAGATCCAATATCTCCAAATCGAAAACTTACCTCCATGGAAAGAAGAATCCAAGAAAATAATCAACAAGAGATGAAAACTGAAAACTAATTCGGCACCAGAAATAATAAATCAAGAACCTGGACCGGACTCATTATAAAGAGGGAGCTATTCATTGAATCAGGAAAGCCTGTCAAATTGCTAACTTCTAAATTTTGATACAATTATTTAAAAAAATATGTTAAACATGCCATACAAAGTGAATACGATTCCACTATAAAGGATTGTTGATATAGGTATAGTTCTAAAATACTTCACAAAGATCGGGATCGGGGTATTAAATACGTGAAAAAGAAGATTAAGCTTGGAACATAATGGATGTTAATAGCATCTGTTATCAGTCAAAGCCATAGGCTGTTAGATCTAATCTGTGGAGCATTTTGTAAACAGCAAGGAGAAGAAGGAAAGTTGCCACAAAAAAGATGAAAAGAAGAAGAAGTTGCACCAAAAATCAATAATAAGGAATCTGCTTCCACAGAAGAAGAAAATCAAAATGATGATCTCGAAGCAAGGAAAAATATGAATATCAATCACACGAATAGAAGCGCTGACTTAGTGGCTTAGTGTCAAGCTATTTAAAATGTATTGAGAATGATTGTCAAGAAATTAGCACAGTATACTAGAATAGACATGAATGGCCTTCTTGAAAGCTTTGAAGTCAAGAGCAAGAAAGATCTTTGTTCTTACACTTGACTGGATGTATGTATGTCTTCTGATGTGCTTAAAAGACAGCCTTTACGATCGCACATGAAAGCAAAGTTTTCTTAATTGTCGAAAAAGTTATCATTTAAACACGTGTTCATATAGATACGAATATTACTTGAATTGATGGATACTGTTAATAACAAATTTGTTATTAAAATGGGTGGTTTATCTTATAACGTGTGTTCATTAAATGTCCATTCTGAGTTGGCGGTGGAAAAAAAAATCATGTCTTTGATTACACCTCATTTTTTTAAATGTTTTCTGGTTGACGTTTGAAACTGAAAGCAACAGATGAATCAATTCGGCGCGTACGTTCAAAATCCAAGGCTTACCTAGAATGGAAATTTAAAGAATCGCACGTTACATATTGTGCTGTTTCTGGTAATTGGAATTTATTAAAAGAAAACGAGCCTTATCCAAATCAACGTATTCAATAACTGGGCAGACTTGTTAACTTCTTCAAATAGGCCAATAATTTATCGAACTTCTTAGCACTAGGAAGAAGGAATACCAATAAGTGGAAGCCTCAAAGTTTTACATATACCAATCATTTCGGAAGTTTTCATGTTCCACTCACGACCGTACATCGAGAATTGCATCGTAATTGTGTGTGCATTATCGCCAAAGACGTAAATGGATGCCCAGCAGGTCAACTACTACAGAAGATACGTAGGTATGCATACTGACGTGCACTAAGGCGCCGATACTTCACTAACAGAGTAATCATAATGGACGATGTAAAATTTTATTGTAAGTATATTTTACTCTGGTTAACAAAAAAATTAGATGAAATTATATTTTTTATATAAATACAGGTAATTGTCAATCAAGCAAATTTTTAGGCAAAGGCCAAATTTCCAGATAACTATAGAATTTTAGTGCAATGTGGTTTATCAGAAGCGAGAGTTTCCCGACTTTATATAGAGCGCGTAACAACTAAGGCAGTCAATGCAGACCTGCAAAATTGGTTGCATTTCTTAGTGAACATCAAACTGATGAGGAAATAAAAATTTCGCCAGACTTACAGCATCGCTGAATCACTACAATGTTCCATTTGTGTCAAAAAATTACATTCATCACTTTTCTTCCTCATTAAGAAAGGCCTATCGAAAATGTTTGGGCTTTACTTAAAAGGAAAGTAAATGACAACAATTGGGAAATTCAAAATGGAGAACACACAGAATTTTTGAAAAGATTAACGAAATCAACGTTAATTCCAAAAACTAGTGAAACATGTGAACTCACTCACATCATGTCTACATTGTCTACTTACTAACTTACTAATATTGCAACAATTAAAAAATTGATTGACATTGAAAATACGCGAATTCAACTTAATAAGTTTTTTTTTTCAATACATAATTTTAGTTGGTGTAGTTTAGTTTAGTTTAGCATTATATTATTTATAATGTATTAGCTCAACTAAATTTTTACAATATTTACTATTTTTTTAAGGGTCAGTTTGTATTTTTTTCTTACATGTTCAACATCCAATGGATACTAAATTGAATGTAAAGATATGTTCACATTTATAATTTATAAAAAAAATATTTAACTTCTGTAAACATAAAAGTCAAAAAAATATCAGTCAGAGGATATCAACATAAACTGGTAGATATTTATCATTATTTGTTATTTGTATGTAGCAAATAACGACCCTGTGTTTGACAAAGAGTTTAAAGTAGTAGATATGTAAAGACCATTATCGGTAAATATTTGAAATACATAAATGCTGGTAGTCTTAGTTAAATAAAGGTATATTTTAGGATCAGGATGCCAATAGTAATTTTTGCTGACGTGCGGATGTTCAGACCTCAACAGCCTTTTGTTAGAAATGCCACCATTGTCAAGAGCACACCCTCGATAGTGACCAGACAGCACCTTCCGAATTATAACTAATTAAAAAGTTGTTCGACTTTAGTCACAGGCAATGTTATATTTTGTGTTGTGCTGTTCAGATAATACAAATTATAGTTTATTGTACTTCAGTGTATTTTCTTTGGTCTCGTGCCTTATTCACAGCAGTAACGTGATTTATTCAAGGTGGTCAAACTAAGTCACCTGTTGACTTATATAAGTTTTATTAAGATAAATTAATATATGTGATATATTATTAAAATAAAAATACAGAACTAAGCCAACAGCTCTTATTACTACATTGAAATTGAAGAGTTATTCCACTGTAAAAATACGTTACTTGTTGTTGTTACAATGTATGTATAGTAAAAGGACTACTGGTATTTGCCACTAGCCGATGTCGAACATACCTTCCAACAACCATTCATTTTCCGTGTTAAGGTGTCAATCATTGGCGGCTGGGTACCGACAGCCGTTACGCCTTCTGACGTTTGCCATACGAACAATACCTCATGACATACTCATCGTATAGCGATAGATGCCAGTGGAATAGAAACTGTTATGACTAGATTTTTAAATGTGCATACTTGAAAACAAGAGCATATTGTGTTGGAACTCAGTATTCTATTCTATTCTTCATGTTTCAGAGTGTTTTCATAGCTACAAGTTTTTATTAGTACCTACTTACTTACATCTGAAAAGGTCAATTAAATAAATTTGTAAATTAATAAATATTTTTTGTGGAGCTATAATATATCTGAGTGACTAAAAGAATAACATATCTGATCTTGTAGAAACACATCAACAAATTGAATTGAATATAGAAACAAAAAGGTCAAAAGCAATATGCTGTTTGCAAGACCTATATACCTTAAGGAATGTACATATTGAGATGTTTTATTCGCGGTGGAACTTAGAACCCCCCTGTAGAATATATAAATTCGTAATTCTTTTTATTGCAACTATTAATTAATTACTAAGACCTTCTAGAAGCAACTAAATAAATTTATATTGACAGTTAGTGGTATTAACCATCCAGAGTTATGGTTATTTATGTTTCAGCATAAGTTCAAATTCTTGCAAATCATTTGTTCAGTACCAACAGAGCTGACTTAAAGTATTCCAAATATTTTGTAGCATTAGTAGATGAGCACTAGTGATGATTATTCTTATAGGTAGGTAATTGTCATAGTGTGAACTTTTTACTACAATTTATTGATGCTCACATATTTATCTCTAATTAAATACCAATAATTCTTTGTAATTAGTAGCATACCAAATTAGGTAAAACGGTACAAGACTAAATATGGATTTACTGCCACACAGAGATTCTTTTTGACAACTTTTTCTTATACCTATTTCTAGATTTTTATCTTTTTGATATTGTGCTTAGTATTAAATACTCAATCTTGTTGTCGTTAGCATCACAAATCTCATTTTTTCTTACTAAATTAAAATTAAAAAAAAACATTAATTACTCTAAATATTTTTTCGTGTTTAGCCTGAATTCATGAACAATTTTAGTAGGTGCTTTAAGGTTTCTTCTACTTTTTCAAATCTCCAAATAAATTAAATATTTGAATGAGAAAGTTACGAGAGCTTTTTATTGGATCATGTCCATGAAACAGTCACAATTTATCTACAGAAAAAAATCGTAATATCTACCGCGGCAGTGAAATTTAACTAAAGAACACTTGTGAAATGAATAATACGTGAAAGTATGAGGGTGCTTTGATTTGATAGATTGAAGAAGGGGTTGTCAAAAAGTTTATATCAGATATTCGTGCCGAGAACGCTTGTTTAGCATAGATTCCATATTGATTTATCCCACATGGAATAGCAAATTCTTTCTCACGTCGTATACAAAGATGGAACAAGCGTTGTGGGTCCCTGGCACCATGTTCTCACCGGTATACGTCCTCTACGTCTATAACATGCGAAACCGCTTATTGCATTATTTAACTTACAAGCAAGACTATAAACTACTAATTGGTAGATTTTTATCGCAATTGCGTGAACTGTAACCTGTGGTAAATGAATGCACTATTTATACCACAACCAGTTGCTTACAACTATCTATGCAACCGTTTCCTATTGTTTCTCTCCGAGATTCAATACAACTGATATTGTCTTGGAGAGTATTTATTTTAAACACTCTAGATTTTATCACAATGGCCATGTATTCTGAGTGAATTTTTAAAAATTTCCCTGCCAACACGAGTTTGCATGTAAATGCTGCGGCTGTAACCAAAATAATTGCAAACATGGCTTGGTTATAGTTTACTTACTGTTAATGCAGAAGCACCTTAGACCAGTATGTAGGTTTGTGAATAAACCTCAAACAATTAGTATATTACGCACCAAGGTCCGTAAGCATCATTTTCGTGGGCGAGAATATCTTTACAGACTTCTGTCAAAAATTGCAAAGTTTCATAAAAATACGACAAACAAAACAACATCGATTGGTGAAAACATTTTGAACAAAAATAATCGATTCTCGTTAGATACGTTTAATTCTTGACAGTCCCCCATAATGGATATCAAAAGGTTAATCAATGGGATAAGTGACATTCGTATTACTAGTTTTTCGCCAAAAGCTTTTTGTCTGCGTTTCAGCCTCACAAATCGAGTAACTTCTGAAGTCACAACGACAACAACATTCATTGGCTCATTGGATTGGTTGGTTCTTTGGGTGGACGTGTGGTCGTATCTAGGAACGCTTTTTTGCTCGGTTCACTATCTTAAAACTTTGATTCGTGACTACGGTTTCGAACAAATTGATCATCCTGCATATAGTCCAGATATGGCCCACTGTAACTAACCTGTTTGGAAATTCGAAAAATGACCTTCGCGGGCGCCATTTTAGTGACGACGAAGAGGTGAAGGCTGCAGTTTGGGCACATTTTGAAAACAAACCGAAGGAATATTTTTAAGGGGTATTGAATTGTTGCTGAAACGATGTCAGGGGGGACTATATTGAAAAATAAAATTTAATTGTGAGTCTACGCCGTTTCTTTCATAGTCAGGCCAGGAAATTTTGGCGCTTACCTCGTACAATGAACTTTTGCATATTGATACTTTTCTTAAAAATCAGCGAAAAAATTTGTCTTTCCGTATACATAACCATTTGTATACAAAATCGACACGGGCGGTGCCACTAGTCTTCGTGAGTCTTCTTAGTCTTCTATACTTTTATACAAAAATAGTCTAGGGACATCCCAAGTTACGGAAACTTGAAGAAAGGGTCTAAAACGGTAAAAACAATTATGTAGTTTTAATTGAGTAGTCAAACTAGAAAAAGAGTCTTTCTTGTATCATGGGTTTAAACCATAAACTGAGGTTAGAAATCTAAATCGAGAACCATAGACTCTTTTAGGGCCACGCGGTTTAATGTCTTAATAGAATGCACTGGTGAACTATCAAAAATAAAAATTTTTGTTCTTAATTCTATGAAATATCTGGAACTCCATACTACAACTGAAACTACAGTGATAGCTTTTAAAGTGGAAAACACCGAAACTAATGGGAAAGTTTCCAGATGTGATGAAAACTTGTGGAGATGTTCATTTGTGAAGGGTATCAACTCCAGAAGTCTGACAGAAAAAATGATTCGTCATGCGGGCGCCGCATTTTTCAACATGTTTTTCGCCCACCAAAAAAATTTTTATTGAAAAATTTACAGTCAACAAAAAAGTTCCCTTGTAATTATAACAGAAAATAAATATGAAAATAATGATTGCATTTCTTAAAAGGAAACCTTTAAGAAGTTAAAAATTTTAATTTAACACAATCTAAAGTGTTTATTCAAATCAAGGATCAAAAATTTTTGCAGACAATAAAATGATGATATTATCACATCATCATCATATCTATGAAAAATAAAAAGAAAAAAATCATTTAATTATATTTCTAAAAAAGAGATACAAACCTAAGATCTCGAAATTTTTAACTAAACAGAATCTAATAAAGTTCTTACAAGAACCTGACGATCAAAAACCTTTCTTGACAAAGATAAAATGACATGGCCATGTTAGCATTATAAATATATGATAATAATTTTCAGCGTGCATTCATTATTATCTAATTTGTGTTTGTGGAAAATAGAAAAACTTAATGGCAGATTTTCTATTTGGTAATTCATACACGAAAATTATTTTTTTCTAGTTAGGTACTGGAAACATTAAGGAACTAAATATGGTTGACATACTTTGAAAATATCTTGTTCTACGTCCTAGTCTTACAAATCAAAGATACTAACATGACAAATACGTAAAGCAGTTAATAGTAATAATTTTTGTTTCTAAAACTACAATCTCCTGAACAATACACTGGCTAGTTAGTACACTAGTAAGATAGGCAATGAACTACGTTAAATCTAACCAGTCAGTCCTAGATAAATCATGCTTATATCACAAGATAAAAAGCTTCCCTTGTAACTCTCATAGATCTCATCGAAAAGTAACTTATGAAGAAGTGTGTCATTTATTTCAGATCATCCTAATCACCTTCACTCTAGTACTAAATGTGCAAAACTCAGAATTTTATGTTTCCAAACATTTACTGAAACGGGTACCATAAACGTGTTGTCTCAGGACTAGTGCATTCATTCATCACCCTTATCTTGATAGTTCAATAAATGTTTTAATACCTAGGTGTATAAATAAATATCAAACAACGATGAACAAACTTTAAATTTTAACGTAAAAGCGAGTATTTATTTAGTACAGAAATAAAACTTTATCCTCCTTATAAAGTTCATTCGTAACCCTATAAATATATACCTATTTAGAAACCGTACTTCCTAAAGCCTATGTTATTGTTTAAAAAATTGTTATAAAATCTTATACTAACTACTTACTACATCCGATAAGTAGTACAGAGTAATTAATGCAGAATCCTTAAGTATCTGCACATCTACTACATAATATATTCAAGTGATATCTTATTTTCCTAGAAATTGGTGTAGTAAAATAGTATATGGGATTGGGAAGCAAATATGCAATAAAAAGCTTGTCTAATAAATACATACATATACACATCTTAAGTGATTATTCTCTTTATTTATGCTCTCACCGACTGAACATTGGCCATTTTAAGTGCATTAATCATGCGATTATGTTTGCATATACAAATCTAATTTTCTTATACCGGAAGTCATCTATAGTTGTTTTAACAAAGAGAAAGGTGCAAACAGGATAAAGAACGAAATCTGCTTATCTTTGAGTGCAGTTTATTTTGCTTTGTTGTGTGCACAAAATTGATGGGCACTTGTGTTTTTTCAGGTTATTAAAGGTTAGTTGCTAATTCAATTCTGCATTTCCCATTGTGATGGAAATCTGGTAAAATTATTACTCTAGCCAGTGTTTTAAGATTATACCATAAATTATCTTTATTATTTTTTGTTTACTGTAAGCTTGTAGCATAAGACATGAAAAATGTTAAGAGAGCAAGAGCAGCAGTGTATAAAAATTTAGTCAAATTGACAGGAAAGTTCAATGTTCAAGTAAGTTCAGTAGCGCAACTATAATTTTGGTAAAATTTATTTATACACAATTACACATTGTATTGAATTGAGCGCAACTCTGTAGGTAGGTATATTATGTAATTTTTCTTTTATTATAGTTGTCATAAATGGGACGTGCAAAATCATTAACATTGTAAAACAGTACAAAAATTAATTCCCGTACTTGTTATTAGGTCACTTATAAATATTATACAATAATATTAAAAGAAAGTTATGTAGGTACACATAATTTTATTACCGTGAATTGCAAATGTAAAAATTTTATTTATTATAATGTAAGTCTGAACATCAATCTCATTGGCGTATGTTTTATACATTACCTCGACTTAAATAAATCATTTGATTAATCTTAAGAGAGACTAATGGAATTAAGTGTATCATACATAATAACGCGCATAATTTTGAAGCAATTGTTTAACTCGTTTTCATGAATATTTTCCACTTTATAACTGTTATAATGATAGGTTATTATAGTTATATTTCACAAATGTAAATGTAATTGCTTTAATATAACACCATGTGCATTTGTTCTGGTAATTTTATAGCAAGATGCAGAGTTTTTTACATTTATATAATGCCTATGTAGAAAATAGATTATGTACCTAGTTCATTATAGCAATTAGTTATCAGATTAATACAACCCCAAACATATGCCGTAGAACTTTTTACATTATTTTTTGCTTTAATGCTTGTATTTTATCCGTTAATATGTTTATTTGCTTGAAATTGTTATAAAAATTTATGAAAATTCCAAAATAGTTGTGTATGCAACAAGTGCGTAATGTACTTTTTGCACGAATGAGAAGTGTGACTGCACGAGCAGTAGGAAAGTACGGACAATAAAGTAGGTAACTTTATTTGTTATAATTTTTGTAAAATTTAGGTCACACAAATTAATAAAAAAATGTCAACTTTTTTAACAAACGTAGAAAATTTATATTTTATGAAGTAAACTAGTAAGCGCAACATATCTAATTAATTAACTTTTCGTCTATTGCGTCTGCTAAGCACGTAACAAGCGTGTTCTATATTTCCTCTGCAATTTTCTTTGCTTTGTTTTCTTTTAACGGCAACCACACTGCACTCTACGCACACAGTTACGCACGACTAATTTACAATTTTGATTGGTGTTAATGAATAACTAGCTAACTCTTAATTCGACACCTAATTGCTCATTAGAAGGTGGTGTTTACAATGCCATGACGTTGTTGTGGGAGTGATTGCGAGCAATAAAGATGCATGCATTCACACGCCAAGGTCGCCTGTCAACAACCGTGGAATCAAATTAGCATATAGTAAATAAAATTTCATTCATGCTTATCCTGAGCCTGAGAGTTTAGGATGGTACTCGTTTTTATAAAGTAAAACAAAAACGCACGGCGTAATTGCTGATGGGTGTGGGATTTTTATAGTGAGCCTGATTCTTGCAGGTTTTCTAATCTGACTTCAATATTTATTAAATATACGTGTACGCGAAGTAGTACAGTAAGCAGGGAGTCGAAATAGACTTTTTTTACCCTACAGCCAATTCTTGCTGAATCTTGTAGAGGGTGACCCTGTAAGTTTGAAATTGAGTTTTTGTTTTCGTAGACCCTGCCGTTCTTTCACCAGCTCTTAATTAAGAGTTGATGTTTTTATTTATTAAATAAATTCTTTCCTATTAGATTTCCGAAAAAAATCATCAGTACAAAGTTGTAGAAAAAAATATTTCCTACAACTTTCCTTTTAACATGTTTTTTGATATTGTCAATATTTAAAAAGTTATTCAACAAATAAATTGAAATTTTTAGGGAACTTTTTCTCTAGTTAGGTACTACTTACTACTACTACTTACTACTCTTTCCCCAAAATTTTCAACTTATTTGTTGAATAACTTTTTAAATATCGACAATATCAAAATAAAACTAAAAGATAAGTTGTAGGAAATATTTTTCTCTACAACTTTGTACTAATACTTTTTTTTTCGAAAATCTAATAGGAAAGAAATAAAAAATTCAAGCCTTAATTAAGGGCTGCTGAAGGAACGGCGGGGTCTACGAATACAAAAATTCAGTTTTAAACTTCTATAAGATTCTACAAAAATTGGCTGAAGGGTAAAAAAAGTCTATTTTAGGCCTTTTTTTCTCGCCTATTTATTGTACTAAAGCAAAATAATATCAAATACAAATTTATTGGAGAAAAATTACAACCCCCAACAATAGTACTATTACTAGGAGTAGAAAGCGGTCTTCTTGTTAAACTGAGCCCAGATGTTTGCTGTCGAAGCAAAAAACCAAAATGGCGTTCTACTCCGAGTGGCATACTCTTTTTCTTCAAGCAAATGAAATAAATTCTTGCTATAAAATAGATTGACAAGGGTTAAACAATTGTCAGTAAAATTAATATAACCGGTGCCGGTGGTATAATTACGTATAAATTTTTTTCTGCTAGTCTACGACTATAAGTAAAAAAAATATGTGAAGTTTACAACTAACTCCACCAAAGCTGCAAAAGGCTGCAAAATCAAACCTTTGATCAGAGAGAAAAAGTTATGGCGAATGGCCAAAATAACCACAAAATATTTCTCCTCTTCTTCCGATTCCATCTCCTAAGCGTTTTTGTTACTTCTTCATTCGATATAGAAGCATTAGTGTTCTTAATTACAAATTTATGTGTACAAAGAAATTTTTTCAGCTCAGGCAGAGGAAGCAGTGTCTACTATATGGCCAATAATTTATTTTATTTTAATTTTACAAATATGTTTTTTCAATTGCTTAAAATATAGATACTAGATAGATCTAATTTAACAACTTTTACAGATAAATATTTTGAATCAGAATTTCAATTAACCGCCACCCTGTTGAAATGCTCGAAAGATTCGTTAACTTCTTTCATTTGTGGTTTTATACCACTTACGACTCGAATCGCACTTCTGCCTATGTTGTTGTCACACACACCCGCACTTGCGCTCTGGGCTGCGAGGCGCTCCTCGATTTTATTTTTAAACACGAAACTGTGTAGAACATGTGTTGTTACGCCTCCGCTTTAGTTACTACTACTATTTTTTGTTATTGCACATTCAAGTTGAAGGCAAAAACACCTTTTTTTTGAACACGAAAGAAACTGTTGTGAACAAGGAACAAGCGTTTACGCCTGCGTTTTTATATAACAGTTGTTGTTTGTTTGTGTGTCTGTGTGTGCAAGTATGAGGTGAAACAGGTTAGGTATTTGTGTTTTTTTTGTGTGCAAACAAAAGTTTATTCTTAAAATGGAAGGGAGGGAAGTGACACTGTAACAAATATTAAAAATTGTGAAGACATTGTTGACTTTTTAATAAAATTTAAATTTAATCGACTGTGTTACGATGATAAATTGTTCGTCAAAGATTTAGAGGTTCCTCATCCAGACCTAAGTAAGTATTTCATTAATCAGGGTAAACCGCCTCGTAGTTTTGTTAATCATTGGTACAGTAAATGTAAATGGTTAACGGGTAGTTTCATTTTAAAAAAATTGTTTTGTTGGCTATGTGTTTTATTTTGAATTCGGGGTCAAGAAGTTTGGTCAAAATTTGTCTATGACTGCCTGAAAAATTTAGGTCGCTCGATTGAGAGACATTCAAAAAGTCAAGAGCATATTAGATCTATGTGTAAATTACAACTTTTAGGCAAACAAAATAATAATAACCGTCCTAATTCAGCTCGTTAAATCGAAATTCAAAGATTTAATGATTCAGTAAGAAAAAATAGAGAAATTTTTAAACAGATTTATCGATATTTGTATCTTTCTTTGTAACCAAGAGTTTGTATTTAGTAGGTACTTATGCAAAATATTTTTCTAAATTTTCCTAAATTTCATAAAAACATGATAAAAAACTTTTCGGTTAGGGCAATCAGGCATGGGACGTGAGCAAGATTATTAAGCAAAAAGTACTCTTAAAAATGATGACCTTGAACCACGAAAAAAATTTTGTCTGCGGCGCTTTTTGGCTCGCTACGCTCGCATCTTTTTTAACTGCCTCCCCCGACTAAATGACTACGAGCCGCCACTGCTTCAGCTTGATAAATGAAGCTCAACCAATGTAGCAGTTTCATTCGACCATGTTCCTAAATACTTGTTTTGTTGAAGTCTCTATTGACGTGTTTTCGATTGTGAGATTTACACTATTTTATTTAGTAATTACTTACTAGAGTTTATTTATTCATAAATATCTTTTGGGTTTCTTGGTGTTGAATTCAATAGATTGATTGACGTTTCACTAGTCACGAAGAAGATATTTATGAAAAACTCCAGTCGTGAACACCTATCACAAAAAACTGGAAATAAGGCAAGCCGATGAAGGTACCTATTACTAAACAGTTCACATCTTTGAAAAAAAGATTCTGTTAAACAAAATTATTTTGTTCAAAACGATATTCAGGAATTCATTCTTGGTAAATTGCATACAAAAACTATAAAAAATCAAATATTTGAGTAATAGGACAATGCCAAAAAGGCCACACCAAGAAATATTTTCCATGAATTTTCCCACCATTTCTTTATATCGATCATATCGAAACTTTTTGAGAAAACCATTATTAAAAATATTAAAACCATTCAACGAAAGAAACGAAAAAATGTATATTGAGTATTCAGAAAGAATACTTAACAAATGATCAACTGCAGAGCAGAAAAAAATTTAGATGCCCCAGAAAATTTCTAAATTCTAAACGTAGAAACGTAGAAAGAAACAACAGAAAAAATCTTCCAATATAAAATTTTAGATTTTTAGAACGTTTCCAAACAGAACCCTTAGTTAAAGCTGACTTAATTTGACAATGCGAATGTTTTCCAATATATTTTTTACATAGATCCGGTCAAACAAATTTGATTACATCGTGCTTTGACGCTTTGACCTGACCGTTTCCACAAAAAAATGTCAATTTTGGATACTTTTATTTTTAGGGTCGGTAGCCTTTAGAGGACAAAAAATAAAAAACATCTCCTGTATAATACATTAACTTTTATTTGCCAACGAAGATTTTCATTTTCATGTTTTTGTAGACTCGTAAACAACTTTAATTCTACTTAAGAGTGTAATTTATCATTTTAATTCCATTATAATTTGGCCATATCCAACAAATTCAAAATGCATAAAATTAAATCAAGGTAATTAAAATGAACGTGTACAGTTGCGATACAAAGTGTCTAAGTTCACGTAGAGTGGCGTACCCATAAATCGCCAGCTTGTTTTGTAGTCGGATGTGAATGATTTACAGAGAACTTAGCATCCGCCGCCACTCGATTATGAGAGCAACGTTTCAGGTACATAACAACGAAAGACGCAAAACCTAGTGCAAGTACATGAAGCAAGGGTGATATATTGTGGTCAACTTCGTGTAACTGCTGATTACATAGAGACTTAGGATTTATTTTTCTGCACTGAAAAATGTAGTCATGTAGTTAATACAGACCACTTCCAAACTATATGCATTAACTTCCTCTGATCATAGAAATGAAACGGAGAATGTGTCTGATTATTGCCTTGGTTATTCTGAGTACTTTATACCATAAAATCTGCAAGATAACGTGCTTGCTCCATTTACAATAATTTTCATTAGTCTTGAATGCTTATAAAGTCATTGAAGAATACCAGTTACTTTTGCCGGTCCCTATATAAATTTTCGTAGGTACTACCTTCTGCCAAAATGGGACCGTGGGAGTGTTTACCGGTCAAAAATACTATACGGATCAATAAAATAAGGAAGCAATTAATTGAAAGGAAGCATTAACTGTATGTGAATGGAGTTTTTCGGTATTCGCAGCAACTTTTTCGTTGTCCGGTTTAAATTTGGAGTGACGTTGTGGAGTGCACAGACAGCTATCGGCGATAAACAGAGCGGTACGTCAAGATAATAATAAGAATTCCAGTAACATTTGGAAAGGAAACTGGGCAGGTTTACTCGCATCGTGATTATCTGGTGAAATGAGTCGAGTTGACATTTTATAAATATTCTTGGGTATTTATAGCTATGTCGCTTCAACTGATCGAAAGACTGATTGGAATGATTGATACCTTTGGTGTGCTTTGCTCGGTGTTGGTATATAACTATAAAGAATTTTCCCATAATAAAATTAAGAGTTAACTCTAATAAAAATAAAACTATAATTAACTCACCAGGTATTTTTGTAGTGTGCCAGTTCTGCAAGATAAAAACTAAATAGTACCTAAATACAATAATTTTCTTATAATGTTACATAATCGCATTTAGTGCTCCTGCATTAAATTATCATGACGACAATAACGCATTTTTGGATTGTGTAGGGTCAAGAAATTTTTCCGCCATCCGATTTTACGACTTTATTTTAATTTTTTTATTACCTCAAAAACTTTTTTTATTTGCATAATAATGTAGGTACTTTATGTGAAAAGATAAAAGATTTTATTAATTTAATTAAACTATTTCAAACTATCCTTATCTGTATTTACATCATAAAATTTTTAACGCACATCCGGCGTTCATGTAAGTAGAAAAGTAATTAAAAGTACCAACACCAAATATTCATATGGACTCTAGGTGGGTACTCATTCAGGAGTTAAATTTCAGATTTTTAAGCAGTGAAGTTACATTTTTGATAACATTTTCCCCCTGATGGTTTTATTTCATATAGCACATCCATCCCGTACATATATAGTAGTAATTATTGTGGCAAAGCTACAGTTATAGATCCATATAATCGGTTAGTTCCACTAGCTAGATACTTTAAGTTTAGTAAAGATCTACTCAGACGCCAATTGTCTACCTTACTCTAAACATAGGTACTTTAATATAATAAATTATTACGAGTTTTATAGTTTCTGATTCTATTTCATAGTTATGACAGACAATATTCCTATAAATAAGACGATACTCAACCTGCTACTCGGAAAAAGTATTTTATAAATCAATTAAAAATCAATTAAAATCTATTTTATAATACAAATTTACATCATTAAGTATAAACTTTTATACCTTATGTAAATTTCTTATACAATCTAAACTGAACCATCTAAATTTTCTATAGGTATAATTAAAACTGATGGAGCAAAAAGCGCATAAAAATATTAGATCATTAAGGATTCTACCAAGAAAACACTGTTTATAGCGGTTGATCGCTGCTTAGGTCAATAGCGATCTTATAAACCATCTGTCCTGCGATTGTAGGACACCTGTAAGATTATAATACTTTGCCACAGCGAAGTGTGACAGCTGACATTCAAATGCATATTATCAGGGAACTGTAAGTTCAGTTAATGATTCTTCGTCTGCATAGTATAGAGTAATCAATATTTTATAGCACCCTACATACATAATAACATAGTAATTTCAAGGCTAAAATTAGTTTTAAATATAATAAATCTTTCTGGGGACATACGTATAACTACTGAATTAATTTAATGACATGCCCAGTGGCGTAGCAATGGCTTAGCGAAACTCTGCGCCTTGGGGGGTCTAAAGTTCTGGGGCTCAAATGCCACCACTATAAGCATCAAGAATGTTTGTAAGGGTGGCCCAAAAATTATCCAGATGGACCAAAATTTCTAGCTATGTAATTATTAAGTAAACGTCCAATAAATTTAGATACTATCAATTATCAAGTTGCTGATGAAGTTACAACGAGCGACGATGATATGATTCTAAGAGAGCTTTTTTTTTTAGAAATGATGCAGGAAAACTTCGCCGGATGAGAAGTCTAGCCGCCGAAGAAGAGGTTCTACAATTTGTTGAAGAAAATTCTTTAATAAACATGAGGATGACTCAAGTGGGAACTTTAATGCACTCGGTATGAGGAACTTTACAGTATTTGCAAGTCTTTGCAAAAAGATTAAAGGATGATTTTTTGCAATTGGATTATGGATTCTTATCATATTTTCTTGTCAAATAAGCCCAAGCAACACAGACTAGTCTGACCGACGTCTCAGCGACGTCGCGCTCAGCGACTGGTAGTCAGTTGTTGACGTCGAAACGTCATCTTGAAGACCCTTATATTAACCAAAATGGGCAATAAAAATTTTAGTCGTGAAGACGTTGCAAGACCCAACTATCGGTGTAGAAATCCGACTACTTTAGCCCTCTTTGCGACTTGTGAATGAATGCTCCTCCCACTCTCAGTCGAAATTAGTAAATATATTTGGATAGTATATTTGCTAACTTTCTGTCGATGAGTAAAAATGACCAAAATTTGTACTAAATGAAGAGAATACTATAAGTCGTCCTCTCTTTATATTACAATAATGTCCATTGCTATGTTATTTGATATTTAGGTATAGTTAATAGGTATTTTTATAAATGGTGTGTTGTCATAATTACCACTGATATTCTAAAACGAAAAAAAAATTCTGATGAACATTTAGTCGATAATTAGAAAATTCACAATGCCCTTTTAGAACAATGCCTAATTTAAAAAAAAATAATTCAAATTTTCTTTTACCACTTTCACTGATTTTTAATATTCAGACACAAAATCTTTCGAAATACTTATCATATGACTTTTTTTTAATATACAATCATTTTTTACACAGAAAAGGTACAAAATTTGGGAAATTTGTTAAAAAATTATAATGTTATAAGAATGTATGCCCTTCTTATAAAGAGCGAGCAAATAAATTTGTAATCGAGTCATCCATGAACGCGAAATCGTATGTAGTTACTTGAACTGCATTACAATAAAATGTCAGTTGAAAGCTAAAATAGTTCAAGTTACAGACATACGGATGACTCGATTACAAATTTATATGCTCGCACAATACTTATTTCTGTTGTGTAAATATGGCGTACTCGGTATATTCAACACAAAATGACTAGAACCGACTATAAGTCTTCAACTGACCCACAATATCATACGAAAAGACTAAATCGGACCAAATCTAGACTGCTAGTCGTACACAGACCTTTTTTACGACGTTGCCGACGAATCTACGTCACGACATCCGCTCTATCTTGTGTGACCACAAATGCGACTACATCATGACTACATCATGACCACATGTGACTAGAATACGACTAACCTATAAACAAATTGGGGCTAACTTCAAAATGAACATGGCAGATTTCAAAGTGCTGATTATTGAAGAAACCGCGGAAGTGGAACCCGTCCCACACCAGTGGGAAGAAGATGTGGTATTATAGTGACCCCCAAACAAGTCTTTAGTTAGAAAACACCAATCGAATGCTACCAGTAAACCTGAAAAATCCGTATGGAAGAAATATACGTGCGTAGTCAAGGAAACGGGCTTAATGTTGTATAAAGACGCGGCTAAAAGAGCCGACTATTTTTGTGAACATACTACGGAGACATCAGAGGAAGAGGATTTTTCAGGGAGAAGGTCTCAAAAAAAACAATAAATAAACTTTCAGAATACCTACAATAATTTATTAGAAGGTATAATCAAGAATAATATATATAATAATAATAACATATTACACCAACTCTAGCAAATATCTAAAACAATTGTTTAAATGAAATTAGTTACTTAACTACTGTATATACTTACTGCAATTACTTCAGCAGCATACAAAAAAGCACGATGAACTGAATAAAATAAAAATGTCTCCGAGTCGCCTTTAACTAAATAGAAGTGTGGATGTGGAATGTGGAATGTGGATGTCAAGGTCTTCAAAGACGTAGACCAGTACTAAATATAACTGACATGCTTAAGAAAGAAAGGTGGGTTGGCGACGGCATGAAGACGTCGCCATGTGATAAAAAGACGTCGCGGGATGACTTAATTTAAAAAGAAAAGAATGGGTCTTCTAATGACGTCCTAACGACGTCTGTGTGAGACCACTCTACGACTACGACGATGAACCATTTTACAAAGTCTTAAGAACGACTTCCCGACGTCGTAGATAAGACTAACCAATAGAAGTCGTATTGCGACTACTCGTAGATGTTGGAATAAAATAGACTATCAAGACTGATTTAGACTAAATCTGGATAAAAAATTACTCTCTTTAGTCAGGTATTGGTCGGTCTGTGTTGCTTGGGAGCATTCACCACATCGGATGTTTAAAGCTCACAATATCTACAATTGGAGCTACGAAAATCTTCACACGAAGACTTTCAAAGATCTTTTCAAAAAAGTTTCAAAGACTACATCCCCTCTTCTCGTTATTAAGAAATAACTGGCCACATTACATCACATTGTCTTTGGGGAACAGATACTACCTAGAGCACCTGAAAAAATTAACTAGGAAAAGGTGCCGTGAGGAAGTTAGGACATGCGTATCTTGCCAACGAAGATTTCGAAAGGCTGGCCTAGACTAGGCAGCGGCTTATACTAAAATACGAAAATAAAAACTCGACAATAATGAAAAATGAACTAAAAATCATACAAATATATATTTGTTTAATAAGGGAACAAAGCAGATGATTTAATGCCACGGCTGGAAGTTTCAAAGCCGAGAGGAAGTCGAGACTTTGGACGCAGCCAAAGAGTTTCAAATTTGTTTGCTCAGGACTAAGTGCGGTATAAGTCCAAAAATGGTTTAATAGAAAAAATTACCGTATATTTCAAGAAATTGAGACCTTAGGATGCAACCATAGCTGTAGGATTCGGTCATCTGACTATTGCGTTATCAAACAGCGATGTAACCATCAGAAGCAATCCGCGTATACCAATAATTTACAGTTTAGTTCAGTTTAAGTAGTGTGATTCCTGAGGTTAACCATGTTTCTGCCGTCTTATTTTCTGATTTGCCGAGTTGTTTATGATATTGTGCCGACCCTACACTTCCGTTCCTGTTCTAACGTTGGTTCTCTTGGGAGATGCGCTTTAAGGCCATCCACCAGGAGTCAGTTACCCACCAGGAGTCAGTTACCCACCTAGCGTCCGATCCTAGCACGCAGTGATTTGTTTGCTACTTTCGGAGAGCGAAATCTGCTAATATCGTTGTTTAAGATGTAGCGAGCCTGTCGGAGTTTGTCTAGGATGGCATTTATGTATGCCAGTGAGTAGGCATCCTTGATACAGGCTTCATTCACTTTGTGGAAATCGATGCATAATAGCGGTTTGCCTTCCTTCTTGCGTACGATTACTATAGGCGAGCTCCAGGAGCTGGTGGATGGTTCGATGATGCCTTCGTCTAGCATTCGGTCAATCTCCATGTTAGAAATTTCTTGCATCTTCGAGTTCTGGGGATGGTAGCGTTGCTTGATGGGTTCGGGATTAGCTAGGCGAATTTGATGTTCTACGCAGTTGGCGACTTCTTGGAGGTGTTGAAATATAATAATAATCTTCTGCCAAAAATTCCTCTTGAAGAATTTGTTCGGTGATTGTAAGTAGGCGTTTAATGTCGATCGGCGAAAAATATACTTAATCGCAATTCCTAGTCGAGTATATTTAATAGGAGAAATGAATATTTTAATGCCACTGAAAATCCTCATTTTCAATCAACACCAGTGAAGTGAAGTTTAAATCCGTGAAATAGGTGACAACGTAATTGGGTCCTATTTTTTAACACACGTGTGTTACTTACAATTTTTACAAATACATTTGGGAGCGAATTCGAAGATCGACTCTGTTAATAAAAATCAAAAATATTCATCTAAGATTTTAATAAATCTTAAAAATAGTTTCATCTAAAATTTCGTATAGAATGCTTGACGAGATAATCAAAAGTTGATTATGTTATTAAAAAAGTACGGACTAAGTAATAAAACATTAAAAATTTAAAAATTTAAAAAAAAACAGGAAAAGTGGAACATGTGTATTTATATTCCAAAGTAAACTAGATTCAACGCTGTCACATAGTTGAGTTGCACATAATTCAATCTAGAATTTTTTTATTAGCAATAGAACAAATAATTTTTACGACTCTTTATGCCGGTAATTATACTCTGATAAGTTCTTTACATAGTCCATTGTATGTTGAAGAGATATTTCTTTAGATGACTAGTTCTAATAAAATAAGCAGAAGATGATTCTACACTTTTGTTAATAATATACATTACTCGAATGAACTAGATACTTTTTTCCATCAGAGGTGCTTGGTTGGCATTTCTATTTGGAATCGCATAAGGAGGCGTCCAGAATTTGGCCGATAACCGAGGCTAAATACACTGTAGTCGTAACTTAAGCACAGCTATTTTCAGCTGAACATGGGGCATTTGATTATGGCTTGCCACAAATTACTATAATTCTATCTATACGATAGCTTTTTATGAGCTTATCAAAGTTTGCCTATAATTTTCTTGTATGTGTGGGCTCTATACTAATATTGTAAAGGTAGACATCGAAATCAAAAAGTACTTTATTGTTAATGTTCTTCAAGATCTTACTGCAAGATTTGCCTAATTAGTCAAGAACTATGTCATTGAAGGATTCTAAATAAAAATAATTTACTACTTTGAATAAACTAATTATATGATTGTTCAATAAACATTTGTCCTCTTAATTGTACGCCATATGGATGTACGGGTTATTTATGACAAGAAGCGTGTACAACGAAATATAACGAAACCGACTTCTATATAATATTCTCTCAAATACATCATCACTCACATATTAGCCACGGTTATTAAAATAACAGACAACAGGAAGTAGAAACAAAGCTCTGCTTGTCAAAAATAATACGGCTTCATTACAGTTCCGCACTCACATATCATTTTGATTCAAATTAAACTTCAGGCTTCAATTAAATAGTGAACACCTATCCGATTTGCTTAAAATTAGTCTTTGTCTAGGTAGAGAAAAATAGTTCTTTTTGAATGTTTAATACGTCTAATAACGTAATTATTAGATATAATTATACAAATGGAAAATAATCTTTTAAGCAAAATGGATTGTAATGAATAAATTTATATGCAAATAGAATAAATTACTATGTTAAATTTTATCATAAAATCTTGATAGTATTTCTTTATTATAGGCTTAATTAGCAATGAAATTTCGGTTTAAATAAAAATGTCCAATACGCTTCCGGAATTTAAATCATTTTTATGATTAGTGTAATACAGTAAGGATATAGCTGGGTAGGTATATAAAATAAAAATAAAGTAACAACGATAATTGCCGAGAAAACTTGGTTGGGTGTTAAAATAATGGGCATTATCCTGCATTTTATTTTCCTTATACGCTCTAACCCTTAACCACCCCAGAGAACTGACAAACAAATGAAATTTATACTATGCAGAAGGGATCATAGTCAACGAATAAACTTTTGATTTGGCTAATAATATTCGGTTTCTCACCGTGAAATTTTCAGCCACGCTCCCACTTTCAACAATAATGAATAGGCCGGCCTGTCCAAATGTTTGAGGCAAGCAGGACTACTCACAAATTTTAGGGTACAGTCAGTACGTATCACGCTGAGAGGGCGGCACGTGCATCTTACATACCTTACACTTTGCACCCCGAGGGTTCCAGGGTCGTGGTGTTCAATATCCTCGGTGGGGTATGTGGGAAAATATATCAATTCATGTTGTTGACTGATTATCCTTTTTGCTCGATGTATAAACTTTTGAAAATATTTTTTTACAAAAGTATTTACAAATCTATTAATACTGCTGCCCTTTATTACTACTATTATCAGGGGAGTAATCTGCAGAATGGATGAGTACCTAAAGGAATTTTATTTTGAACGTGTGAAGCTTTAATGAAGGGTACATTATTATTGAAAAAATTTAAAACGCTGAAATTTTTAGATATGAATGTACCTATTTAATAAATATTTATAACATTTATAATTCTCATTACAAAAGTTTCAACATATGTACAGTTAATTTTTGAGTAGATTGGATTGGATCTTCTCAGACCTAAGACGATAAGCGACTAATTAAATTTATGGATTTTAAATTTACCGCCAAATATGTTTAGTTTCAATTCTCTCTACAGAAATAGCTCGAGCTATAGCTCATTGCAATAATAGAATTGAAATGTTTATTTATTAGGCAAGTTTATTTGTTTTATTTCATTAAAAATGAAATAAAATTTACAAAAACATACTCTAATCAAGAATGTCTTAGAAAAGTTATACACTTGATAACTGTAGATGATTTAGGGTCTGTATTAGCTAGGCTAAATATATTCAAAGGTGAGCAGCTTGTCCTCACAAAATCAGGAATACAATTTTAATAATAAAAACTATAAGGACTATACCAGGCCCATCATAACAAATTTTCTAAAATTGATAAAAATGGGGAGGAAATTTGAAGAGTACCACTCATTTGGTAGTTAGAACTCATTTAGTTGAGACGTATAATGTTTGTTGATACTGTGAAGAAAGTCCTTTCTAAGGACAGCTCAGTGTTGAAGCTCATTCAGTTCCAGATATAATAAATGAAAAGTGTCTTTTTAGGGCCACTTACGGATGGGCGTGTAGTTTTCTTTAGGAAGCATTTTCGGTTTTTCGGCTCTCTATCAAATTTAACACTTTTCAATATTTTTGGTTGTAAAATTACACCCGAATTTGTATTATTTTATTATTGTATGAGTTAAATAAGTAGTCGTTCCACTGAAAAAAAACCTGTCTTACTGTGTTCTAAAATTTCCTTTATACATACATACACCTAGGTACCTATATAAAATATTTTTGTAGTAGGCTCGGTAGTAGGTATAGCATCAAACACCTCACCTTTCGTGTAATGGTTTAGGCATCCCTTCAAATACATAAATGACAACTGTGTTCAGTGAAGCATCAATTTCGTCGATTATTTACCAGTTGATCTGTGGTGCATCAAATGCATTACGTGGAAACTCTGTCGCAGAAAACGGTGGAGGCGGGCATGGTAGTCATGGTTACGTATTTCGACGCCAAGCCAACTGCTCATTAGTGAATTCCGAGAGGCGTCGTTTGAAATGTGTCATAAAAAGCCGGCGGCCGTCACCCGTCGTCGTACAAATGCGCCGCTTATTTTTATACGTATCCGTGCTTCATTTGCAGAGCACACAAATTTTCATTGTACTTTCAACTTATATCACGTAAAAATACAGCGAGCTTTTGCATTCTACAGCATGCGTCGGCGCATATTCAACTCATAAAATAACTATTATGTCTGATGCTACATTCAGTTTCCAACCTGTCACCCCATGTTTCATACTTTGTAGTTGCAACTTGCCTAATAAAATATCATGGCAATATGACACCCTAAGGGACAATAGAACTGCTCTTGATTTTTTTCGTTCCACCTTTACTGCCTTCTATTATCAGTTATATTTTTTAAGAGTTAGGATGTAACTTTTAATCTGTTATGTCAGTAGGTACAACATATACATAACTTAGATCTTGGCAGCAAGTTTAGACCAGGTTCACAAACAAGTGTGACATAAAATAAACTCTGAAATGGTTATCGAATGTATCAGCGGGTCGATGTGAGATGGGTGTGTTTTAGTATAGGATGAACCGACCATGGACCACTAGGTGACAGTTTATCGGTTAGCAAGATGGATGAGGATGGCTGTATGGCCTTTGCCGTAGATGATAACACACCAAATAGTCCTTGACTGAAGCATCTCTATAGCTGATACTTGTCAATGAAATGTTCTGTCATCTTTGATGCCAAATCATTGATTATACCAGATGTAAGGGTTTTACTGCTTAAAATAAATCGTGCTGTACACGTAGGTAGAATGTTACTTTTGTTCTTTGTTTGGATGCTGATCTTACATAAGTACAGTTTGGCATTATTATTAAATTAAATTTTATGAGGAATTACATTATTTCAGTTTTTCGTATCAGATCCGAAGAGGTGGGGGGACTAAAAGTGAAATTTTTGTCTAGTCCCTAATAGTATATTATATACTAAGGGATTGAGGTGCATCATTTAATCCTTGAGGGTGAATTAAATTTCATGAGCGAGCAAAGCGAGTGAGGGAAATAATTCACCCGAAGGATTAACTCCCGTGGTATATACGCTATTTTTTGCACTTCCGAAGCATTTGCATGTGAAATCATTCTAAATTTATGCTTGTCAAAGTGTCGGCAATAACAATAAAATTCTGTCCAAAATGACAAAAAATACTCGTGTAACCTAGCAATGTAAATTCAATCCCTTGGGATTAAATAGATCACTTCAGTCCCCGTAAAGAGGGATTAAATTAGTACATTTAATTTAATTCCGGAAGTGCAAAAAATAATAAACAAAGTATGCTTTATCCCGGGAGTGTCTAATGAATTAGTCATTTGAATACGTCACCACTTTGGATAATAATAATAAGGTTAATAGTGAGTATTTCTCCTTTAGTCATTTAAACGGTTCTAAAAATAATTTAATTTTTATCTAATTTTTTCAACGGCAAAATAGCAGGCAGATGTTAATCGCTAACAGGGACATTTGTAAATTTTATCTCAAAAGTTTGGATTTACCCTTTTTACCAGTCATTTCCGGTTTTTAATAATTTTCCGCATGATGGTACCAGCAACCCAACAGTTGGCTTATGTAAGAAACTTGTTTTTAGAGACTAAAGATTTGTTATTTTGATAGTTTTTCCAAACCTTCATATTAACAAATATTTACTTTGTTAAGTAGGTAATCTTGTATTTTTAATCTTTAAATTAAAACTATGAAGCTTCTTACAAAAAATATTTACATGGAATGTACTATGTAGTGCACTAGCTAGTACTACATTTTGTACTTATTCTTTTTGTGAAATACGTAAGTGAAACGAAGAACCATATATCTCTTCCTGAAAAATAAATACAGGTTCATTCACAAATCGCACAACTCAAGACACATTGAGATATCAGTGTTAGTTCCCACCATAAAATATCTTCGTTGTGTTTATCGGTAGTGTACAAGAGGAGCCAAGTTTTAGTCCCATGTCGGACGTCACACACCTGTAAAATATATCATTGTTTCGCAATGAACCAGAAAATTACCGGTGATATTTTAACAAAATGCATGGGCATTCCATAAATCTCGCACAACTGGGACTTGCCGGCCCATATTGTCAGTAACTGGAGCCATGAAATATGTGTACAAGTTTGATGCCGACTAAGGGTCTAACACAGTTCTAGCACTTTAAGAACACAGATGCCACTTACCTGAAATTAAGATGTTTCCAAGATTGGCCTTGCTGATGTCTCTTATTACATTAACAATATAACAACTGTTATATAGAAATATTTTTCAAAATAAAAATTATTAGCATTTAAATTTGCTGATAGAAAATATAGAACACGTACTTTTGTGAATTTCTGTGTGATTATAAATATTCTGACCTTTATATAGGTACTTACTTTTCAAAGATACGAAACTATCACTCAATTAATACTTGCCTTGTAGTAGAGTACAGTAAATAACATAATGTACAATTTGATTTACAACCTTTTATAATACACCCATATGTATTATTAAGTCATTATCGTGTTTAAAATTGAAATAAAATTGTAATTTTATCGATAACAATCTTAATATTATTTCTCTTATTCTACTAATCTTTCTTAAATATTTTAATTTAATTTTATTACAAAATTGAAACTGCATTGTTCCACTAAGACAAATTATAAAATTAAAGTGTTATCTAAAAGCTTGCGCCTTGTAATTAAAGCAATTATTTTATATTTTACATTTAGATAAAAGTTACATAGTACAGGAAACACATTTAGAGTATTTTCCGTCTTGATTTCATTTGCACCGTTTAATGGAGGCGTTAAAGTACATTTGTACCTAATACACCTGCTATTATAAAATAAATTACTTAACTTAAAAACTTTTTTGCATAATCTTACATAAAGTATATACTCGTAGCTGTTCTTTTGATAAGATTTGAGAAACAAGTTAAACATTTGTCTATAGTAAAACTGAGGTACCATATTTTGGATACAATATAAAATTAGATCCTAATTTAATGTATAACTAAGTTCATTTTAGATTCTGTTTTGACTCAAAAGTTTTTGACATGGCAGGTTTGTCACAGAAAAAACAGACTGTGCAGAAAATGTACCCAAAGTGGTAGGTAATGGAAATGTTTACAAATTGCATGTACAGGGTGTCCCATTTTCGATACTTTTGGGGGGTATTGGCGTTATTATCAAAGATAGAGTGTTGCGGTTTTCACCTTCCTGTCCTACTTTTTTACGAAACGAAAGATTTCGGGGTCAAATTTGTCATGGCTCTCTTAGTTTTTAATCTACAGAGTGATTCTGAAAATCTTTGTTTTTTAGACACCCCTCGTATCTAAATTTTGATTAATCAATATAAAAAATAATATATAGGGTGTCCCATTTAAAAAAACATAAGTTTAGGCAATATCTCAAAAACTAAACCTTTTACACAAAAACTGCCTACGCCACTGAATTCTACGTAAAAGACTCTATCAAGATCAGTTTTCATCTTTTCGATAAGTAGACGCATAACGGAGATACGAGGGGTGTCTAATAAACAAAGATTTTGAGAATCACTCTGTAGATTAAAAACTAAGAGAGCCATGACAAATTTGACCCCGGAATCTTTCGTTTCGTAAAAAAGTAGGACAGGAAGGTGAAAACCGCAACATTCTATCTTTGATAATAACGCCACAACCCCCTAAAAGTGTCGAAAATGGGACACCCTGTACACAAAAGTTTTCGTAAATCTTACAACTATTCTGTGTCTAAAATGTTTCGCAGATTTTCCAAATATTGAATGTGCTGCTGTTGCGACTTCAACTAGTGGGAGTCAGATATCTGACCCCAGAGGATATTAGAAAATTGCCCTTGGGTAAAGTCTTGCCTCTAGTAGCCAGAACTAGACTTTGGGACGAGGATAAAATGGGCCAATGGGCCTTTTTGACCTCAGTGCCTGCGGGAACTAGGGGTTTCATCCTCATGGCCCGCACCACCAAGACAACAACAACAACAAATAGGAACTGCAATTTGGAGGATAACGTTCGCCAGAAGAAGCTATATTATTTTCGTAAATAATATACTAAGTCATATGATTATTCTTGATGATATTTTCGAACTGAAACCGAGCTGCAGATTCAACGAGTGGTTAGCATAAGTTAAATATGCGAGGGAGCATCAACCTCACTGCGAACGGTGGCGGCGGATTGGTGGAATTTAACTTTTAGAGAGGTGCACATGTAGCTCACCCTCCCTTGTCGGTCCGTGATGACTTTCTGGACGGCCTCCCTAACACCGAATACCAGAATGTTCCCTTTCGGGTCATCCTTGGCGGCGCTATGGAAGGTCATCCACTCCTTGACCTTCGCCCATGGATTTTGTGCCGCCAGGCGTTTCAAGATGACCTCCGTTTCCTCCGGTTTACCCGATACCCACAGAGTCATCATGGTCAGCCTTGGTAGCTGGTCCACTGGGACGACGTCCAACATTGCCTTCTCCCACAATGGAGACAGCTGTAGAATTGTGTTCTTTAGCCAGGCTAGAGAACTGTTGTTATCACAGGTGATCTTAAGGACCTCCTGTGAGTAGTTTCAGGACCGGAAAGTAGGCGGGTTCTCCGGAGTCCTAGACAGTTCGTCGTCCAGACACTCCGTGAGTTTAGCCTGCAGCAACTCTACCCGGGCGGATGAGATCCTGCCTAGGGAATTGGACTCCCACTCCTGTTTGTCGATGATCGCAACCCGTAAATGGGAAACGACCATCTGGCTGTATTGGCCCCCCTGATTGGCTCTGGGAGGCTGTTTTGAAGAGTCAGATTGCTCCTTCGTCCCCCTCGCAGCCCTTTTGGGGTTGACTATTGGGGAATGCCCGGAAGATCCGTCGGACATCTGCCTCTTCTTATTTTTGTTCTTATCTGAGGGTCCGCCGCCTGGCTTGCGGCCATCGCCCTGAGGCTTCTGGCCACCAGCTAGGTAGCTTGTACCCTCTGGATGCAAGGTAGAGGTGCTGCCGGTAGCCGCTAGAGTCGCCTGCCTCTCCCCCTGGCGTCGTCTTTGTTGGGCACCGGAAATACGTTTCCTTGGCCCTCTTCTGTTTGGATGGGTTGGGTCTTTCGGCCCTCCCTCACCCTCGCCTTCTCCGGTTTCTGTAGTAAGTTTAAGTTCATCCATGTGGTTAAATTTGTTTCATCTCACGAGCCCTCACCCACCACGGAGTCCAACAAGGGGACGTCGAACTACGACGCCAGGGTTACTCATGAGATATAGTCCCCAGATGTGAATTGCACACGAGCAGGTAGTGTGCCTCTGAAACCAAGGGCACGCGCCCACTGCATGCCCCTCTGCATCCAGGGGCTCACCCAGTCAGCCCTCTGACGGGATGACACAGCCGATTGATCAAGGTGGGTTAGTCTTGACCGCCCGTCTAAGGTGAAATCCAGACCAAAGTGACGTGTTGCCCCCCTAAGGTAGACTCAATCACCAGGATTCCTTCATCCACCCGCACGGGTCGCCACGCACGGCACAAACACGTGGGAAGCCATGAATAACGCCCAAACAGTACGGCTACTATACTGCCGGGTGGATTTTCTGTAGGGGTTGTCTCCCTTAACCGAGATTTGCCCGTTTTGCGGCGCCGGCTATTCGCCGTTTTGCCCTCTTCTCTTGGCTACAGATAAACTGCATTACCAGGGGACGCGACGTGGACGCGAGAAGTAGGACTTGGTGATTTGCAGACTGATCGATTTTACCCGAGCTGCTAGGCGTTTCTCAAGATTTGTGGAGCTACTTATTCGATATCGGTAGCTCCCCTGAGGCCCCACCTCACCCATTGACCCCTATGTCTATGGTCTATGTACCAATGATAAACTAACTAATTTCCTTTAGTTGGGATTTCAACTCAGCCAGAATTAGACTTATTTTTAAGCCCACCAATCACACTGATTAAAAATATGATGCAATTGCTTTGGAAACTTCTTTGCCATTCTCCGTCAGAAAATCGTCCAAACTCAAAACAATCCCGGTATCAGTTCATTTAAGTGCTAGACTCTCATTGATGATACCTACTCTGTATCTTTGGTCTATTATCGGAATCTCCATATACAGACTTAAGTGTGACTGAAATAAAAAAAACAAAGATTGAAGAGAATGAAGCTTTCATAATAACATGCTCATATTACGAAGAAAATGAAGATCACAAGATCAGTAGCACACAATTATAAAATAAGAAGGGCCGGAATATGAACCATATATGATCTACAGTAGATGACAGAAAAACTGAAGAATAGTTTTGGAGAATTAATTCCAGTTTAGGAAGAAGATAACCTAATAGGTATTGTTGGTCTAAGATAGTTATACCAGGTTCTACAAACTTACATTAAACTCATAATTAACTACTTTTAGATTAATTTGAATGGTTAATCACTAATCCACATTAAAATTAATAAAGAAATCCAACAGTTAATAAGAAGTTCATACTGGAAAAACATTGCAACCATTTTAAGACAGTTTCAGAAAAAATATGTAAAAATGATGGACTCATGGATAGAAATATGGAAAATTTCTATTTATAATAAATGCAGGTTCTTCCAATGAATATAAGTGAAGTTTATTAAACAATTCTTTTTGTAATTTTGAGTTTTACTGTAAACTTTAAAATATCTTGATTATCCAGATTAAGAAATAATGTTTAGTACCTATGCTTAATAATGTAACAATAAAACATAAATTTTCAAATTTCTTGCTATAACTATTTAATTTTGATTGTACCAGAAGAGCGATTGCAGCAATAGGCAGACCCACAGCTAATGGACAACACAGAAGACGAGTTCCTGAATGAAGCAGCGAAGAATATAAAAGAAGGAATTAATAAAAATTGTAAGAATTATGTTAGGGTTGCAATCTAGTAATGGCAAAGTAAAGTAATCGTGATTTTTTTTACCTTGATAATGAATTTTAATATTTTGTAACCTTATAAGAAAATGATGTAAGATGTAATTCTAATTCTATTGTAAATAATCTACAATTGGCAAAGTGTCAAAGGGACATTTGTAAAAAATGCGGTCAAAATTTTACTAATGTTAATTAAGGTGCATATTGATTACGAGCACATTTTATGAGTTCTTAATATTTCGTAATTGTATAAGAAAGTCATGTGCTGGACACATCACATATTTTGTGTATTTTTAATTTTAGTACCAGTTTTACTACTATTTCTGATTACACCTAGATACTATAAAATATATCAGACCGCATATTATTGGTTTTTTGTAATGTGACTGTATAAATATAACATCAAATATTTTTATTTCTTGATAATTTGATACCTTTATCTCTTAAAAAGTATACCACAAAAATAAATATCATATGCCTGATTCAAATTTACAGAAGTTTTGCAAATTGGCAAAGATGTTAATCTTTGTAATAAATTACAAGATACGGGCCATAATTTACGAGTCTCTTTCGACCAAAAAAAGAACATTAACTTTATTGTAAAATAAACAACATCAAATTCAATTTCAAAGGTATACACAACAAAAATGTGAAGGTAATAAAATGCGTAATGTTTTTATAGTTCTAAAATATCGGCACCATAAACTGTCACTGATGTCTTCGTTACTTGGAAAAATTATAACCCAATGCCGACAGTAGAAATGTTAACTAGAGAGGTACCAAAACAGAAATTTACATTTTTTCCTCCGAATGTCGAAAAAAAAACTGAACCGGAACCATAAAAATTCGAATGACAACAGTAGCGCATTAAAATAAATGTAGCAATCTTCTGGGGTTGAACAAATATCAACCTTATACTGGAGTGTTGTTTCGGCTCATGACAAAAACCAATTCGATTTCTTATCGGTATGAAGACTTATCGGTCTTTTAGTGTTAGGGCCGGATTCTATGTTCTAGTGGATTCTGTACATCGACTCGTTAGGAAGACCGCAACGACTTGAAGAGGAGACCGCTGCATTTATATGCAGAAGCGTTCGTTGATCCGTTTTCGATTTCTCACTATTAAGCTGTATTAAAAACTTAGACATACGAATATTAAATTATTTCATTCTATAACATGATTTTTTTCCATTTATTTGCACTAGATTGTTTCGACAATAGTAATATTAATTATTGATTTAATATAAAATGTAAAATTATTTGTTAGAACGACATGTTAAAATGTGTTGAATTTTCTTGTATATGTAAATACCAGCGTCAATGGCGATTTTGCTGCTGGCAGACCATATAAATATAGAGTTGTACAACAACGTAAGGCGATAAGGGTCCTCAGCCCATCCCAAATACCTCAGATTGTATCATTTCTATTGACATGAATGAACATCTGAAACCTATCCGCTCACATAGAACTGAACATTATCTAACTTGGAGATTTTTTCTAAATTAACGTTTTTAAATATCATCATTCTCTCAAAGTTTTCCCCATTTGTCTTTTTCGGAGGTAATTAATTACAACTTTAATTGCTATATCTTCCAATGAAGTGTGAGAAACTGAAGACTTGTATTTCGGATTTATTTTAATAAAGTTGTTTTACTGTCAGTTTTAATACTTTAACATAGCCATACACTGCGGAAATCGTTTATTTCATAATATCTGAACAAGCTTTTGTATATAAATTTTTGATTGCGATTCGTAAAATGTTTTCATCGCACAGTAAACATTTTAAAATAAATTATAATGTGAAAACTATTTAAATCTTCGTCTTCTGAAATATAGTACAATAGGCATCGTGACAAATTTATGTTTCAACATGAGTAGTTTTTAGACCACCACACTCAAAAAACACACATTATTTTTAGTAGCAAAACAGCAATAAAAACTTTATACATTATTTTACATAAAAATGTTATCGAGGACATATATTATCACGTTTATTTCGTTTTAACTAGGTGCTTGTGTTCAAATTTGGATTTATCTGCTATAAAACTTTGCTAATACGTACGTATCTTATTACCATAGGTTCAGTTATATTGAGCACACACATATTACACTATATTCTAAAGTCAATTTTATGTTAATATGTAGGTACTATTTTTATGTTAAGTATATATTAATGTCTTGTAAATATTGATTAAATTATACTTTAAATTTTTGTTGTCTCAAATTTGCCAATGTTATAAACGTAACATACGTACAATAATTATTGTACTTGTTTTTTTACAAAAACTTATAAAAAAACATTAATTTTAAACATTTCTCTTGTTCATTTTAATTTTCTCTGGTTGTATTAGTTAGGGAAAATTATGAACGCATACAAGGAATCAATTCTAGCAAAAACTTCAAAATTATATTTATTTTATGTCAAGTTTGGCGACTTGACGTTGTTTTCTTACCGAATATTTCGAGAAGATACTATGGTGAAGAACCTCTCTCTACACTCACTCCAAACCAAAAATCCAGGTATTATTGTGTGCTAACGGCGAACCATAACAATCATGATTAATATTTGTGGAAAAGAATACAAAATTACAAAATGAATGTACTTATTTCGAAAAAGGTGGATACATTCAACTTTTTGTGACGAATTGATCAGCAAGATCTCATGTCAGATTTCTTAATGGATGAGATTGTCGAGAACAGGTGTATTTTTAAATGCTCAATTAGTATTCCATTTAAATAATTAAATTAGGTTAATAATAAATACCTAGTAAGGCACTGATATCTAAAGTTATTAAAAATGCTACGAGTACAAAAAAGCCCCTCAAACAGCGACATTATTGGCTTTAACTGCTGTAATCGAAAATCCAAAGTATCTTTGAGAAAGCTCTCCTAACAATTAAATTATTTATAGTAAAAGTTTGTTATAAACCTGAAGTAACCTATAGTTTGATGGGGATGGTGACTGAAGCTTAGATTTTTGTTTATGGATCTGGGAAAATGTATTGCAGATAAAACCTTTCAGAAGAGAATTTTCATTACTGATGAAGCAACATTTACAACAAACGGTTGTTTTTTCAAAATATGAAATGTTAGACCACACCTTAAGATTCGGAAGAACAGCCAACATTATAAAAATGTCAATGTTTGGTGTGGTATTTCTTTTGATGGAAACATTGGCCCATATTTTCTTGTAGAAAATTTGAATCAGCACATTTACTTATAGTTGTTAGAAACTTTTACACTGCCACAATTACATAAATGATATCTATCCAGAAGTAAGAAGAAATATTTATTGGCAACAAGATGGATCACCAGTGCATTCCAACTTATATTGATTAAACATTTTTAAAAGGAGGAGAAACAGCAGAGGTGTCCACAAGTTTTACATACTTTCAAGATTTGCTTTAGAAAAGCAGTGCATTAGACATAAATCTATTTTAGTCAAAACGAGTGTAGTGCAGACAAAAGTTCTCAATCAATATGATCACCTTTTTTCCCACCTTACCAAGGTCCTAAAAATCCTCAAAAATGACTCATTACTACACGTTCTTCTTTATAACGTAAACATAATTTTACACGGTAGAGTGTTGTTGTAAGTTAACAACATCCATTTGACATGGGAACACTCTACATATATTTATTACATAATTATTTATATAACTGAAAAATGTTCTTAGGATCATTAACTTAAAAACATTATAAACATGTCCCACAATTAAAGTTCTTCATATTTGGATAAAATAAAGAAAGATATATGTTTTGGATCTTCTAACATTTTCAGTAGGTTGTCAAGTAAGTCCATTCTCTACCTCTTTATATGGATATTTTTTGGCACCAAATGTTATAGAACATTAACAAACTGTTATAATCTGCAAATTATTTCTTTTTTAAAACTAAAAGGTAGAGAGGAAATTACCGTATTTTTGAGACATTCAATTTTGCCAAAATTTTTGAACTTGTAGGTACTCATCTCATTGGCCTCCATTTTTGGACATAGGCCTCCCTTATGTCTCTCCATTTGTTACGGTTTTTTGCCTCTCTAAGCGACATAAGACCTGCAGTTTTCTTCAAAACCTCCGTCCATCGTGTTGGCGATCTTCCTGCACATGTAGCTACTAATATCTCGAAAATCGTTGATTTTTAGAATAAGGACCTTCACACTAATCATCTAAAATTAAATGTAAAATCTGAAAATGCAACAATATACATATTATTTGTTCTATAGTTAAAAGTAAGTCGCTTTATGTACAGTCGAAATTAAACACCTGGTAAAAATGGTAATTACTAAATTAAGGAGCAGACAATTTCTAACAACATTTGTCTTTTCAACGTCTTTCGGTTTCAAGAACCAACAAACTGTTAGAAGAATGGTGGGATTCTGAAGGACCGTGTATCATAAAATAAAAAATGAAGAAAGTAATTTTGGACGTTGTCCCCGAGCATTATTGATAAAACTCAAGCGAGAAGCAAGTCACTTTCGAAGATATGTACACTAGTAAAAATTCGGTGTGAAAATCAATACGAAAAAGGGTCTATATGAAGCCACCGTTTATAGTGTAAAGTTTACCAAGAGCATATTAGGTAAAAATTTCTTTGTTCTTGTAACGATGATGCTCACACCACACATGAAGTAAAAACTACCACATAAGATGAAATCATACTGCAGAGTGTAAATATTCACCAACTATTTTGAGGAAACACAGATGTGGGTGGACATTTAATCGGACAGTGGTTGAATAAACAATATATCCATTTCACCACAGTTACATAGATGTTAAAAATATGTATTTCACTAAATTTGGTGTAAAATTTTCACCAAAACTGCTTTACCACTCAAGTTTGGTGGAGCAACGTCCTCAATTTTTACTAGTGTATAACAAAATTATTTCAAAGTTTTCGAATCTTTTGAATTATTACAGTTGATGATAAATTTGTTACTTCAAATAGAATAAATAATTGTAAAATTATTATTATTCCCTCCAGAAATAAAAAATATAGTTCCACTTTCCAGGAAGAGTTTCTAAAAAACTTCAAGTCTCTCAAAATTTCCAGATTGCATCCCAATTCATTTTTTGAGATTCTTCGATTGAAATGAATCTCATGTGTAAAAGAAACTTTCTGAACGCTTCAGAAATTCCATAAAAGATGCGACTGTTAGCTATCAGGTCCCGAGCTTGGATGACATACCAAGCAACTGAAAACTTAAAGAACAAAATGCAGACGTGCCATCACTCAGACAATTATTATCGGATTATTTTTGAGAGAAATGAAAAAAATAGAAATAAACAGAGAGTTAATCCTATAAAATAAAGTTGGCGTTGTTTAAACTTTCTGAAAACTGATTGCTGACTACTTTGATATTTAGTTTTATGTACCTACTCGTTCTCTTGACGGAGCTATAATAGGTAAGTTACACATCAATTTTAAAATGCTTATATGAAACCGATTTACAAAATTTTTAAACTATAATTCTTTGATTGGTAAAAGGTTAATTATATTAGATGAAGTCATAAATATCAATAAAAAACCGTCATCCATATAAAAGCACTTAGATTATGTTATTATGGAACATTATTTCGTTTTTATGAATTTCCAATTATATAGCCTTTTAAAAAAACTTTTAAGGACCATACACATGTTCCATCAAATATCGTCTCAAAGAGTTATAAAATATTATATGGGTATTTGATTACTCAATTCGTTAATTCCAGTGGCTATCGTTCTCATAGTAAAGATTTATGTGAAAACATCAGCGTATTCCATGAATTTCAGTTATTTTTTGTTAAGTGCTATTGAATGCCAACGAACTTTTCATTTATATTTAAATTGTTAAATGACACACTATATATTAACAAATACGGTAGCATTTAAAACATTTTAATATTTCAACAGTGTTAGTAAATATCGGCTTGTTTGTAAGATGTTGTTTATAAACAAAGAAAAAATTCTTGTATAAAAGAAGAATTCAAATTCACTTTGTATATTAATTTAGATTCAATTAGTATATTGTACATTTTTGTTTGTTTTTTGTAGACTTCTATAGTGTAAACCGGAAATTATCACAATTAAACAGTGAAACGTGCACTTAAAGTAATTTTCCTCTCTTGATTATCTAAGAAAACAGGCATAATCTTAATGCTTCTATATTACAACAAAATAAATAATTTAACCATTACATTTTTAAAACTACTAATTGAGCAGTAAAGTTCTTTTCATGTACTGTTAGTATAATGCTATAATAATAGTAATGACTGTGCTACCTGAAAGTGTGAAATATATTATAAATTAGTATGTTATGTAGTGAATGTAGGGCTATCTTGTATAGTGACGGTGACGGATATGGATATATTCCAAACCATCGCTACCGACACCGCAAGTCGTCTTTGGTCTTCCATTCCTTTACTCTAATGTGCGAGATCGTGGGAACTACTTGATAAACAGAATCTTTTCTTAGTGAAAAATAAAAAAGTGTATAAAAAATTTATATAGTTTCTGCACAGTAGTTATTCTAATAATAATGTGTACCTGTATGATAATTTATTTTTATAATATTCATTATATCATCTTTATATCATCCGTCAAAAGAAAAATTAATTATTTGATAGATATCGATTCAATTTTGAAAACGCATTGATGTACCTAAATATTACATAGTAAATAAATACGGAAAATCACCACTAGAATTACTGGAAAAGCTAATAGGAAATTATAGGAAAATTGTAGGTGACTAGACCACAGTAGATATCGAAATAGTAGACAGTGAGTCATATTGAAAGCCATAATGGTTGCAGGGATTTAAACTATTTTTTGTAGAATTATTATGTAAGACCCACATTGTCGGATGTAAGCGTCCATAATCAAATGTAACAAATGTGCAGTTCATGTTATTTCTATTAAAATAAATAATTTGCAAGAAATAAAAAGTGACAAAAGTGATTATTGATCTTTCTCACGTTTTCACATTATTAGGAACTTCGGTGCGACCTTTAATGTGCGGAATAGTATATTTCATTACCAGTCTGGAAATAAGGATTTTTTCGTGCGCGCGTGACAAATTCTCGTGGGAGGCGAAGCCGTACACGGGAAGTCATGCAAGCACGAAAAAGCCATTTCTGGACGTGTAATGAACGATATTTTTTATTATACTTATCTAAAAACAACCCAAAAAAGGATTAGACGTAATTTTAGAACATTTTATTTTCAAAGTAATCATAATACATCGTAAAAATAGTAGTCAAACACGATTAACATTTCCATAGCAACGACTTGTTTATTATCGGCGATGTTTTATTTTTTGTCATATTTAGTGCACGGAAAAAAGAATAGTAGATCGGGTAAAGTTTTCCGTGCGCTGTTCTGAAAATGTCACCTTTACGTCATTGGAAAAACAGATGAAAACAAGGTGTTTTCAGATAAGTATAATAAATAAAAAAACTATTATATATTTCCCTTTAAAATAATTAGCTTTTGTATAATTTAGAAAGAAACAAAAATTTTTAATTAGACTTAATAGTACCTACCTACTAGTTATAAATATTAAAAATATTAAAACTTCATTGAAAGATGAATGTTTAATGGATAATTGAACATTAAAAATCCAACGCAATCCTCAGCTAACGTTTCGAGATTTATTATATCCTCTTCAGACCTTGAAATTACTTAGAGATGAAATATGAGTAGATGTTGGGATCATTTCCATTAACTTCTTTTTACATACTTTTTACAGAGTTTTCAATTGAGGTTCTGAAGATGAGATACATAATAAATTTCGAAACGTAACCTGAAAATTGCGTGACGGATTTTTTTAATAGGTATGCAATTATCTATTCAACATGGCTGTGAGGACGTTTTTGCTGGAGAAGTCCTACTATAGGGTCCAGGAATATTTGTCGTATTGACTCATTTGTCATTTTAACTTACCTGTTTGTCTGTGAGAGAATAGTGTTTGTGTTGTATTTTGTAGTTTATATGTATTAAATAATTATATTGGTGTGACGATGTTTGCAAACTTATTTACAATGTGAAATAAACTATCTATCTGTCTATCTATTAAACATCCACTTTTCATCATTTTGCCACGGACGTTGATCAAAATAAAAAAATAATGCTTTATACATACAGTGTGTTTTTTACGGGAAATGGTAACACCTCAATAACTTTTTGATTCTGTTGGAGAATTTTTATATTTATGGTTTTCAGCCAAAATTGGGATTTGGAGTTTTGAGGTAGCCCGAAAAATTTTTGTTAATAAATATTTCGAAAAAAAAATGCCTAATACGTTTTTTCTATTTTTTCGGTTTATATTTTATCGTAGTAGGCTAGGTTTTCACTCTTGGTAAAATTTTTTTTACTCATTTAAAGGAGAATTGTGAGTTGTACAAACACAAAATAGTATATTTTACAAGACATGAAAATACCGTTTTTTTTTCGTGAGGTGAGAATTGTACACGAGCTGTGTAGCAGCGAGTGAGGCAATCTCACGAACGAAAAAAAAACGTATTTCATGTCGAGTAGTAAATACTATTTTTTCTACGATTCTGTAATTTATAAATTGGATTAGAAACTACAATTTTTTTTTAAATTATTTAAGGTGACAGTTTTCAAGTGAAACGTCAAAATTATATTTTAGTTTTTATTTTAACTATTTTAAGCTTTATATATAAAATATGTCATGAAAAGTGAATGAATTGATATTGAAAATTTATGTAAATTTAGTGCATATAGTGTTTTCATTAAAAAAATCACGAAGAAAACCATAAATTTGAAATTTTGATATTTTCACTCTAGAGAGAATATGACTATTTTCGCAGTAGACAAAATATTGAAGTTTCATGTAGAGTATGTCATGGAAAAATGGCTATTTTCATATATAAGAGTAGAAAATTTTTTTTTCTAATTTTACCGAAGAATCAAAAAGTTATTAAGGTGTTACCATTTACCGTGAAACACCCTGTATGTATACATATACAGGTTGAATGAAATACGAAGGACGTTATACAGGAATGTCGTTTATTTGAAGGGTCACAGCTTCAGTTAAATTCAGCCAAAGTTGCGTATAACTAGCTGCTCAATATCCTCAAAAAATCTGAATTATCTGATTAGTTTTTAAATTTTTGAAAAAACTGAAAATTCTTCTTTCACGTTCTGTGAGATTATTTGGAGTTATCGAGTTAAAAAGGTGTTCGGTAGGTTTAGTCAGATTGTGTGACGTATTATTAATCAACTTATTCAACTCATTGTACTCAATATAAAAAAGACGTAACTCTTCAGGACTGTATGGGAAAAAATCATGTTTATGATGAAAGTATAGCCCGAAATGCTAGAAAAAGCCAAAGTGTGACATACCACTGCAATCAGAATAATCTGAGGTATTGAATTTTTTAGTGAAAATCCAGGACCGTTCTCTTAAAATTACGTTTATGATGTAGTTAATGCTTGAAACCCTTCAAAATGCCAAAGTGTGGTACAGTAAATTAATGATAGTTGTAATTGACTGATTTTAAAAATGCGTGGCGCCAGCGTAGCAATCACTCGCGATCTCGCGAATACTAAATTAAAATTTTAAAAAAATGTCATCGATTAAAAAAATTATTACCTTGCCAACTAATCAATTTCCACAGAAAATCTACCGACGAAAAATATCAATTACAATGAAAAATGACTGAGTGGTTTGTACTTACCTCGTTGTTAGTGATCTACTTGTGCGAAAATTTCAACAAATGTGCAAGGTAATTATCCAATTAATGTTGTCAATTCAATTTACACCAAGCCACAACGCAATAACTTTCTTGAACTATCGAATTTTCGAACTAAAATATAAAAGACGCTATGAAGTAGAAATTTTTGGAATATTTGAATCTGTTAGTACCTGGGTAGCAGTTGGCAAAACTATCACCAAGGTACCTATTAGAATACAGGTGTACTGAAGATAATTTTAGTCAATAAATTATATTTTTCAATACCTAGTACAAAACGAAGTAGAGTAACACAGTAATATTTTAAAAGTAGAGTACTTACCTAAGGTAAAACTTAAAAAAATATAAAACGAGGTCAATTCTTATTTTTAACAAAGTGATACCACCTAGAGAAAAAATTACCTTGATGCTATTAAAGTATGTTTCAATTTTTTTCTCTTTTTTCTCCTCTTTAAAAAAATCACCAGTTAAAACTGCCTTATTGACGATAAAAAATTGAATTCACAAAAATATGAAAGAAACAATTCTCACTCGATATTTTTGGATATCCGCAGATTTTTGGGGTTAAAGGAAATACCCAACTATGAGTATCAAAATATTTATACATATACACGCTGTCCTTGAGTTATCTGCATTATGACAAAAAAATCGAGTTATAATATAAATCAAAGTTTTTAATGAACTTCACAGAGACATTAGAAACTGTAAGAATTATTCTGTTTTTGTAAAAGAGCTAAAAGACTTGTATTTTAATTTAAACATATGAAATTGTATTAATATTACTTGTTTAATATTCATTATTTTACATATATTGTTACTCTCTCTACACTACAAGAACAACATTATTATATTTGTTGATTTGTAGTTTTAAATGAATAAATAAAATAAGATAAATAAAATATATGTCGTTCTATTTACTTGCCTCAACTACTAAAGTGAAAAAACCGTTATATTGTCTGGGGTTGCTGCTTTGCAACACTATTTTTGTGTTGATCAGGTTATGCTATTTAATTATTCATAAATATAGAAAACTTCTGTAGTATATTTTAAATTTATATTATAATATAAAATTATAATGAAATAGTTTAAAACGGAAACTGTATGCAGACACGAAGACTGTATTATAAATATATGAATAGTATATTGATATAAAATGCAGTGTCCTGGGGTAAACTCTACATATTTATTGACGCGTTATTCATTAACATTGAATTAATCAGTCGCGTGTAAATACTAACGCTGTAGAGCTATACCTTAGACTATACGGGGTGAGAACTATTTTATTGTTCATAATTGGAGAATTATTTTATCTAATTGTTGAGTAAATGTGATGTCATTATCTGACACTTCTAAAAATTTTAGTTATACTAATTGGTAAAAGACAACTTCAAAAGAAAAATAGTGAATTGCCTATTAAACCCTCAAGACCAGTTTATTTCGCTTGCATATATAGAGTAAATTAAAGAAGAGTTTTAGCAGTTTATATAATATGATCAAGGATTCCACAAATCAAATCTAATTAATGCAAATTTAGAAGAAAATCCGTGCCATAAATTCTCTACTTAAATAGCGTAAATTAGAATTTTTTCTTTTTTATCTAAAGCTAAATGAAAACAAAATTTACATAATGAAAAACAACTAATTACATTCTAACCGAAATGCAAATAGAAAATAAATATATAATAGCGAAGGAACGGAAGTTGATTGTTTGAGATTCGTTTAACACATCATGTTTCAGAATAAAGGTATCGTCGAACACAAATTTGGACATAATTAAATGTACGCATCATTATATTTCATTGAAACTATAAATTAGTGTTAAATAATTCAAATTTTTTTGTAGTTCATGTATTAAAATATCAACGGTTTAAGAACAATTTTATTACAAGTGCACATTCCAGAAAATTAATGTCTGAAACAGTTTTGGGGAAATGTCAATAGTTTTATATTTTATTTATATACATAATTATTCTAGTTGTTAATTAAATAACGCACATAATAATTCTACTATGCGGTTTATTTTATAGATTTTTTATGGTCGAATTATGGTAATTATTCAATTTACAGTACAATGAAGTTAAATGCTGCTAAATAGAAAAATTTGTCTGACTAAATAATAATTGATTAGAGAATGACTACGTTTTGTTCTCAATTACTGCGAAATATCAAGAATGTGTTATTGTACTAATTTATAAGAAATATTTCGTGATGATATCACGATTTTAATTTAGATTACGTGTAATTAATTTAACAAATGATAATAATGACTTATTAAAGCAAATACCAATCCACTTAGTAAAATTTTGTTATACTATTCATATATACTTTTTAACACAAGGCCACCTAGCACCAATCGTGGACTGACTAAATTTTGAGGAGCACATTCACATACAAGCAAAACCATGCAGGTTTCAGAATCTGTAAGAAAGTAAATATGTGCATCTCTAGATAACTAATTGTTTTTACATAATGTACGAAAGTAACTAAGGCCAGTTAACTTGCATGGCAGCTGGTCTCTTGTCAACGCAGCTTTAAGATTGTAATGTAGTTTCTAGTACTTGTTAGAGATTTGGATCCAGATCCAGAATTGCGTTGAAGAATGAATACTTTTATTAGAGTTACAAAAACCAATGTTAGGCAGCGAGATCATAAGAGCTGCGTTAAAAGTCACAATTGCAATAGTCTTTTAAAATATGTACCTTTAGTTATTATAGTACTCTTTTAAGACTTCACGGAGCTTTACATTTTTTTTCAAACACAGAGGATATTGATGATGATGATGATAATGAAAAGGACATGTGATAATAAGCTAGACGTATTTAGTAGAAATATTTTTCTTTCTAGTTCAAGACTTGATGAGATTAACAGTCAATCTAAATGATCCGTATTCTTGCATTCTTGCATCCGATTATCTTGCATTTAAAACACTTAATCAGACGAAAACGAAGAAAAACCGAGGAATAATTACAGTCACCCAAAAACGATTGTTTGCTCCTCTAGCTATTAGAATCGTCTACTATCCAGACTTATCATTAAGACAGAAATTAAGATTCTTTACAGTCTGTTTTAAAGTTACAGCCCCTTAACTCGTAAAATGTTCGGCGGATCTACAAAATATCGTCAACAGTGCATTTCTGTTTACTTATTGGACTAACAATTTAAAATAAAGACTGCATGAAATTATGGTCCATATACCCAAATTTGTGCTACTGTTTCTTCTAAATTCTCCAAAGGCTCAGATGCATGTTCCAGAGAACAAAGCCGGCTGCCCATCGCATTCATTATTCAAGTCTTCGAACAGGCCATCCTAATTTACCTCTGAAAATTTAGGTTTTGATCAATAAGCTCCCTGTTTTAAATACACCAAACCGTAACCAGACACTTGTAGGGTAAATAATTCACTGTACCGTTTATTTGGAAGTCGACCACTACAATATGAACCTTCCAAACTGCATCTGGACTGATCTATGAACAATAATTCGTTGCTCCAATCTTCTGCCAACTAATGAACATATTCCAATCTAAATGCTTCTCCAATTGTCCACTGTTAATCTGAGATCGGTTGCTGATTTTCTTCGATTTATGTTCATTGCAGTTAAGCGTGTTCTCAGGGATTCTTAAATGAACGATTCGAAACTGAATTTGGAGGTTTCAGATGGTTAGGAACCTTCACAAAACAGCTCACAATCGCAAGACGCAATCGTGGACGGTCGTCGAAGCCCTGAGAGGTCATCAACAGTGATTTCTATTCTCCCTAAGCCCTCTGAATATCTGTGAATTGAGCAATGTAAAGCTAAGTACTTCCTTCGTCAGCCGATGTGTCCACTTGGAGATTTATATCTCTTCTTAGATTGCCATACATTCTAAATTTGGAACCATATGGAAAATTTATTAGTGTAGGGTAGAACCCTTACAATTTTAGTATTAGATTACATTTATAGAAGATTGCAGACAGGACGCATCGTGACATCCTGGCTTTTGGGAAAGAGTCAGAGGCTGTCTGTTGGGGGTCTAGACAGGCTACTGTAGGCACAAGAGATATTTAGCTCTAAAAGGAGTAAAGGGGTTGTGAAGAAGACGAAGAGACGACCTTCTACTACCTGGATGAAGGCGTTGGGGTGACTTCTTCGGTGCCAGTGCGTTTCACAGGGGAGAGTTTGGATGGACCGAAATCCTGGACTTCATCAGAAGATGGAGTCGGATTAAGGACCAAACTTAAGAACAACGGGCGGGCGGGTCTTGGGGAGGCAGGAAGAGCTTTTGAGACCTATTTACTAGGGTTCGGCCTCCCCACTTTTTTAATTACATTATATTTATAGAGGTTCTCGTAAGTATTACTGCCCAATAATGTTTATATAGCGTTTATATAGTATTATTATTAATACTCCTAGAATTTATAAATAAGTATAATATTTGCACTTCTTGAAGCCAAATACATTTTATATACAATATAACACTAATTATCATAACAATGAGGGTTTATTATTTCCCAATGCAACAGTTTTTTCTAAGAAACTTACCAAATACCTCTAATACTACTACAGTTTTTTTTAACCAAATTATATAGTTAAATCATTCATTGTTAGGATTGGGCAATTCTAGGAAGGTCAGACATAAAATTTTATATTTCATGCTTGCGTTCCTCTACTATTAACATAAGAAGTATATAGTTAATTAATTATAACTTCCTATGAATCTTTAATACCATGTAGTTATACTTCACTTGCTGCACCTCCATATAACATTTGCTGTATAATCAAGCACGAGCATAACAGCATTGTCATGACCAAACTGCATATTCAGTAAAAAGAAACATGTATTTAAATATGTAAGAACTAACATAAAAAAATCGTACTAATGAAAATTTATTCACTCAGTAGTATTATATTCTGCTTGTGTATGATGTAATTTTTTCTATTTATTATAACTTTTACTAGTAGGTACTTATTAAATACTCCTATAAAAATTTTTAATATTTTTTTTATTAAAGCACTTATTAGGATAACTAAAGTAGTTAAATTTATATTAAGTTCTCATTTTAACAAACATTTAATTAGTACTTTTCATAATTATGTTTTTAAATACAAAACAGTTCTTCTGATCAGAAAGAAGTGATAATATAATTCGACCATAATGAGGTAAGTGTAAGTAGCAGCAATACAGTAGCTGGCAAATAGAACCGCAATTGCAAAAGCTGACCGACCGTTACAATAACTAATTTACCATTTGCACACCATAGGAAGACTTAAAAATAATTCCCGATGCTGTTTTCAATAGAAATTTACAGTACGAAGTTATATTTAGAGAAGCCAACTAACGAAACAGTATTTTTCATCTTTAACAATTTTTTAGATTTATTAGATACAATGTATACGAAAAAAATGTCTTAAGTCAGTTTGCAATTACAACATTATACTTTCCCGGAATTTTTCTACTTACCTTTTGTGGCTGTGGAGTATTAAAATTATAAGTGTGAGAACAAGAAGACAAATATAATTATGACTTTAGAGTTTAGTGAGAATGGTTTATTGAGAAAATTGACAAGTCATGGTACCTGCAGAAGAGACCGTCGCCTATGAGGATTTTATGCCATTGACAGAGGACTGACGGATGGTAGTTGGAAAAACGTACCCAGTGAGACTCAGCTCCGACTTATATGCCAACCTATAACTACTGTCAGATAACCATCGTCCATCACAACTTGGAGTTTCTGCTCAATTATTCCAACACACCAATCTTTGTATGTTATTTTTTAAACACACTATGTTGATAACATCGTCTGTGCTCATAATATGAGAAAATTACATGTACAATTCTATAAAATTGGATAAAAAAATGCATTATTCATCCAATGTGTATTAACCATACTCTATCGTTTTCACACCAGCATTTTTATTAAATTACCTTCTTATCCTTCCATCACCTAATATATATAATATATATTATTTGCCATATTATATAATTAATACATCGTTAATATTGTACCATTGCTTATTCTCTGAGCGTGTAAAGGAACGTGTAGAATTTTTATTTATGTTAATTGACCCTCTTTCAGAGATTAATTCTTTAATTAAAAAACCAAACGCCTTTGTAATGCATAATCAAAAACTGCATTATACGATGTAGTAACATTATTAAAAAAAGAAAATTAGGTCACAACTATATTAACAAAACCAACAAACAGAATACGGAAAAATTGTGTTAGGGGTTATAAAAACCATATATGTAATACTAATATATTGGCTAGCATCCTATCTTTCGCTATAAGTTGAGCGCGCGTAATAAGAGACATAGAACACCTGGAAATGGGCTCTGATGCGCATGCGTGTTTGATTCGCCTACGAGAGAGAGCATGCGTACAACAAACACTCTGTCGAGTGAAATTTAGGAAAACGAGCTCTACTTGTTCAGTAAAATATTTTGCATAAGTACTTACTAAATACAAACTCTTGGTTACAAAGAAAGATACAAATATCGAAATATCAAATATCGATTAATCTATTTAAAATTTCTCTATTTTTTCTGACTGAATCATTAAATCTTTGAATTTTGATTTGACGAATAAATCTAGGACGGTTATTATTATTTTGTTTGCCAAAAAATTGTAATTTACACATAGATCTAATATGCTCTTGACATTTTGAATGTCTCTCAATCGAGCGACATAAATTTTTCAGGCAGTCATAGCCAAATTTTGACCAAACTTGTTCACCCCGAATTGAAAATAAAACACATGGCCAACAAAACATTTTTTTTTTAATGAAACTACCCATTAACCATTTACATTTACTGTACCAATGATTAACAAAACTACGAGGCGGTTTACCCTGATTAATTAAATACTTACTTAGGTCTGGATGAGGAACCTCTAAGTCTTTGACGAATAAATTATCATCGTAACACAGCCGATTAAATTTAAATGTTTTTAAAAAGTCAACAATCTCTTCACAATTTTTAATATTTGTTACAGTGTCAGTTCCCTCCCCTTCCATTTTAAAAATAAACTTTTGTCTGTACACAAAAAAAACACAAATACCTAACCTGTTTCACCTCATACTTGCACACACAGACACACAAACAAACAACAACTGTTACATAAAAAACACAGGCGTAAACGCTTGTTCCTTGTTCACAACAGTTTCTTTCTTGTTTAAAAAGAAGGTGTTTTTGCCTCCAACTTGAATGTGCAAAAATGTGCAAAATAGTAGTAGTAACTAAATCGCAGGCGTAACAATCGTAACACATGTTCACCACAGTTTCGTGTTTAAAAATAAAATCGAGGAGCGCCTCGCAGCCCAGAGCGCAAGTGCGAGTGTGTGTGACAACAGCACAGGCAGAGGCGCGATTCGAGTCGTAAGTGGTATAGAACCACAGATGAGAGAAGTTAACGAATATTTCGAGCATTTCAACAGGTTGGCGGTTAATTCAAATTCTGATTCAAAATATTTATCTGTAAAAATTGTTAAATTAGATATATCTAGTATCTATATTTTAAGAAATTGAAAAAAACATATTAGTAAAATAAAAATAAAATAAATTAATCTCCATAGAGTAGGCACTGCCTCCCCTGACGAGCCGCCACTGGTAACATTGATAAACCCCTTGTAACAAGTAGTAAAATTAAATGAGTACCTACGTTATTTTTAAACTCACCCCTGCTTCATGAACTTTTGAATCTGGTGGTCTTGATGTGGTTTTCAGCAAATTTAGTTGCGCCTCTTCCTTGTATCCGAGATATCTTCATTTTCAGACAACTGATTTAGCTCATGTCGTTGCGCCGAAAAGAAAAAGCTGGATAATGAGACTCCTTTCTCGACGTGAAATTTTCCAAAGCCGAATAGTGCAACTGAATTCTCAATAGTTACATCACCGTCAGCAGTTCTGCACATTTCTATGTGGTATAAATATAGTAGAATTATTTCCAGAACATATACGCGTCACACTGCTTCTGTATCTATATCTCTCTCGCTCTCAAGAGAGAACGAAAGATAGAGACAGAGTTAATGCGACGCACGCATGTCTATTGAAAATAATCCTAGCATTGGTTCAATTTTTGAATAGGAACTGGAGAAAATCCATTTCTAACAAAGTCGTAACTATTCCTTGTTCCTTTGTGCGAGCATTTGAGAAAGCGATGAACGTAAGTCTAAAGATTGTTGTGCTTTATCTTTAGGTTTCTTGTGCCAAAGTGCAAAATTAAATCCTCCGTTACTTACCCAGAATATGTGACTAGAGCTTCAAGGTTGAATATTATCAAAACTAAAGAAAATTGTTTATGTAGCTACGAGTACTTAACACTCGCGGCTGATTATTTGGTCGAAGATCAAGGAACTCTTTATTGTTCATGCTGCGACGCAACTCTCGCTGTTGAAAATGACAAAAAATAATGAAACCAAAATGATGCAGAATTGTCCAAGCTTTCTAATGATGTTACCAAAGGTACCTATACCTTAATGTGGGAAATTTTCGGAAAAATTCAGAATTCTAATATTTACTTTTCAGTTGCGCCCCCTTGCGGCGAAATGCGGAGCTTAAAAATAATTTCCAGGATTTTCTCATGGCCACTTTAGTAATGAAATTTTTTTCCCTGGATTTCTATGCCCAGTAGTTCCCGAGATATGGCCGGTGGCCACCCTTAATGAAACAGCCTGTATAAAATATTTTATCTACGACTAATATATAATATATGTATTATATTTGTGGTTTTTGCAATATAATGAATCTCATTATTCCACATCAATTCCATTATTCCATACTTGTGAACCAATGAAAAAATAGTATAACAATCATAATTTCTGTGAAATTGAAAATAGCCATGGAAACCATGACAAACAAAATGTCACTGTAAATAAATAATTGTCAAAATACCCATAGTGTTGTACGTGTTGTGTCATTTTATAATGGAAAATGTGGAAAAAGTGATATTGAAGATGGAAGTCGTAGATAAAGTATAGTATACAACTCGCTATAATGGCTATTATTCCCTCGGATGTTAATAATAGCTTTCATTATAGCGTCGTAGTATAATATACTATTAGCTTTGAATTACCTATTACATCATACATTACTAGAAACTTATTACTGTTACTTCATTTTTGTGGAAAAAGGAAAAAGAAAAAAATCGCACTAAGGCCAATTAAGTTTAATAGTAGTTCATGCAACAAGGTAGGAATGAAGAGATTCTGACGAGTGTGAAAATTGCGCCAGAGAGAAGCGAGGGCGCAAGAAAACGAGGCAGAATCAATTCCTCCCGTGTAGCATACTCTATTTTTTCTCATACCTGTACGAAAATGGCTACTTTTTTTGCGTGAAACGCGCGAACAAATTATAACAGCATATAACACTGATATTTTTGCTTGACACTGTGCGGTGAGAAAATCACCTTGACAACCATAAGTAAACACAAATGACTCCCGCATATCAGGGAGGGTATGGCTACCCAAGTGAGACATGTTATCCCCACTCCTTATTTTCCGCGACTACCCTAAAAAGGCGACTTTCTACCCGCGTTTCACGCAAATAAAGTGGCGATTTTCGTGCAGGTATGAGAAAAATTATATGTTCAGAAGTATGTATATCTCGTTCTCAAGGGAAACAGTTGACTCAGTTGAGGACCAGGAACAGAAAGCTAGTGTGACGTACGAAGCACCTGTCTACAATCTACTGAAAATAATGCTCATTATCCATTGAAAGTTTATTAATCTTTTCAGTAACTTTTAACTAACATATCATTTTATTCATTCTCATTGTTGTAACAATTGTAACCTAGGAATTTAAGTACTAATAAAGTTAACCGGAACATATATAGACAAATATGAGATTCAAATTTAAATTACTTTGTTACTTCCTGATGAACATAGTCGCGCCCTCTAACATTCAGTGGCATAACATTGCTTGCTCAAGTTATAGTTAGCATTAAAAAGTTGTACTTTATTAAAAGTAGATATCTCTAAGAGCACTACCGCGCCCTCAACTGTTTAATAGCTAAAGGTGACGGAATCGAATATCTATTTGTATGGGGTAAGAAAATAGATCACTCTTTTACATTTTACAGACCATAGACGATGCGTAAACTTGGACGGTTTGATTCGAAAAGAGTGAAAGTTAAAAGTTACTAGTTATTACTACCAGTTACTAATTCTCTTAAAATTAACGGTATTCCAGTTTTTACATTTTTTTTAAATTCAGATATACCCATATACTTATCCCAAAAAAAAAATGTATATCTTATCAAAAATTAATAATGGCCGTTTGCACCGACAACTTAAAATTAATTAGTACTTAAATACAATTGTTGCTAAGGTTTTGATAATTGTAACTATGAAATTAAGTTCCCGTTATATTTTAAATGCTGTCGGTGCAAACGGGCATAAGTAATGAAAGAGTGAAGTTCCACAGAATATTTTGATATAAGTATTTACAATAAAACTATCTGATACAGGGTGATTATAATTACGCGTTAATATTTAGGCAGTTAGAATCTTATTTATTTCAAAAATAACTTTCTGTAGGTACCTACATTATTATTATGTAATTAAATTCTCTGCTTTTTTCATATACATAAACTGGATACATTTCGATATTAACATCGATCTTTTATTTTTAAAAAATCCAAATATCTATCGAAATTATGGCTTTTTAAAATGGAACCCTCTAGTACATACATATTCTATTTTGTATTATAAAATATCTGATGTGCCCAACTCATGACTTTCTTATACAGATAGTATCACAATAATTACTTTTCAACCCTCGGATTCAACTATCAAAGCGCGCTATGAGAAATATAAAGTGTTTTAGGAATATCTCGTTTTTTTGAAATTTTTTTGACGGAATTTCAAAAAATAGTTCAAACAAAATTTGTTCAAATTCAATTCTAAATCAATGTTAAAGAATAAAAAAATCTCATAAATTGTTTATTTTTCAAGATATTCTTAAAAAACCTAAAAATGTCATCAGGTAACTGTCACTTGTTTTGGTGCTATATGAAAAACATTGAATGCGGCACCCACAATTTTGTTCAAACTCTTAAATATGAAATTTGAATCAAATCCGATAACTCGTTTTTGAGTTATGGTGGACAGACAGACATCATGGCGAAAATGGTCAAAATGGATTCAGGGGCCCCCAAAACGTGTAAATCAATCAAAATCTCGAAGTCGAAAAAAATCACGATTACAATACTTCCTTATACTATAAGAAAGTAAAAATACATCCCTCTTTATTCTCAAAATGTTTACGTAAAATACCTCGAGCCTTAAAAATTCTAAAAACATACATACACAGAGTGCTTCACGACTCCTTTTGACAATTACCATCTACATTAATTCATTAATTATTATAACATACTGAATTTTGAAAATCGGTATTTCTAATCTGCATAAGTAGTTGCCTATACTTTAGATACACAAGAAATAATTGATCTATGATGTATACGAGGTAGTGTTCAAAACTATGGGAACCTAATACATCTACTTTTAATTTTTATTGTTATACAATAGTAATTTGTATAACTAGCCTTGAAACTAGAGTTTTGCGAGTGCGAGTAGGGTTTGCGAGCAGAGGCCGTAGGCCGAGGCCCGCAACTACGAGTACTCGCAAAACAGTTTCAAGGCGTGTAATACACACTATTGTTTGTGCCGAAGTTTATTTAAATAAATAAAATTTACAAAATATTTGTTTAAATATTTGGTATTAGGGATTTTTTTATATTGGTAACACGCGATACTTAAAATTGACACTGACAGTAGTAGCCGAATGACAGAAATAATAATCCGTTTCTATCACAGATATCTTACTCTTTCTAAATAGATAGCCATTGCATAAAACCATGAATGAGCTGAATTGAAACTGCACACGGGAGTATTTGTACTTGCGCACAAGTAAATATTGCGCCCGCGAATTCAAACAAAATATTGTAATAGGTCAGAATCACATTTCAATACCGTGCTGTAATGTTGGTTGCCAGACCAATTTTAGGGAATTTGCTTTTTCATGTTTACCCCCTGTAAGCCATCTCTTTTGCACATACATCTTACTCTTTCTAATTAGAAAGCTAAAGCAAATGCGCAAGTACAAATACCCCCGTGTGCAGTTTCAATTCGGCTCATTCATGGTTTTATGCAATGGCTATCTATTTAGAAAGAGTAAGATATCTGTGGTTTCCAGCCGATTTATACGAATGCAAAATGACTAATGCCAACCTGAGGCACAAAAATATTATTTTATTTATTTAAATTATATTTGAATTCTTTGAATTATTTTAAACCAACTGTTACGTGTAAAAAAAACGTCAAAATATTTTATTTTACTTTTTTTAAATTTAAAGTAATGATTTTTTGTATGTAATTTAAATTAACATTAAAACAAAACAACACAGGAAAGAACGTCAATTTATTTATTTTATTAAGTAAATTTACAGACAGGTACGCAACCTGAAGATCATTTTAAAAACAATACGTTTATTAACAAATTGTAAAATAAATATACAAAAAAAAACTTATTACTAAAGCTAATAAGGAAAAGTTCTAACTACCAGATTAAGTGGTATATTATCATAGGTCAAAAGTAACTTCTTTTACATCTAACATTTTTTCATAAATTTGTATGATATAATAAACTGATATCACAGATTAATAATTTTTAACAGGCTTCGAATACAAACAAACATGTCGGTATGTTAGTATGCCACATAACATAAATTAGTGCAATTTAAATAAAACCGAATGGCATCAACACTCTTTCTATAGTGTAACTTACAAATAGCAATAATTATACAATGTTATTAATTTTTCGTTACCACTTTATTTTCACCACTATTAATAGGATAATATTTAAATTTGTTATACATTGTGCCAAAACATAGATAAAGGAATTGTGATTCCTTCAACAGTTATTATAATACACATCCAAAAATAATTTTTATTCTTCCACAATCTCTTCTGTTTTCTAATCCAATTACATATACACAAAGCTAGTACATAAGTTAACTTGTACAAAATATATTTGGTCTACACAGTAAATTAAAATAAACTAAACTAGTTACACACACATGCATGCGCATAGTTATAATAATAATAATAAAAATACATTAAAAATATTTTTAAAAGTCTTTCAGTCACATATAGCTGCTTTTATGTCAGCTACATAAATATGTTTTAATTAAACTTCATTTAACTGATGTATCCTAGGATTAATCAGCGAGCGGGGCAAAAGTTCTTTGAGGGAATAATATCGACTGGTGTCGTCTCTGTCAACAGATGTAATATGCTGAAAACAACACGGTTGCGAAATGTGAGTTTTGGGAGGCAGAGGGGCAGGTTTCGGTTGTTTCTTTTCTTTCTTCTTCTTTTTCTTTCCTAGGAAAAAAAACAATAAAATTTAGATAAAACTGTGCGAGTTGGTAATGCTGGTTCTACAGATTGCGATTTCTATTTGATTTACTGCTTAATATTTCCTAGAAATATTTATTTTGCAAATGTGTGTTTACACTTTTTTATTTGCGAGGTGAAAACGTGATTGTGGTTTTATCTTTTAATGATCGTGTTTTTACAACAAATTCATATAATAAAACAATTATTTTTCTTCTACACGCGTAGTAAATTTGCAATTTTGTTTAAATATCACAAATTAAGTACAAGGTTTGTCATCGGGTTTAATGGTATTTGTCACTTTGTCAGCTCTAGGTGAATAATTGATAAAACCGGGAAATTTAGATTTGGGTTAATGTACAAAAAATTGATATAAATGTTGTTTGTTCATATTAAAAAATGTCAATATTTGCAGTTATTGCACAAAATTTAAACTTTTTGTTCAAAATATATTTGTCAATTTTAATTGTTATTGAAGGCAATGGCAATTCATAGTCAGTATTTTTGACACGCACATGAGAAAACATTTTTGGTTTATTAATTATATACACAAAAAATTATGAAAATCCATTATAATTTCCAAATATTTTTTTCCTAACTCAATCCATTCATACTAATTTATTTAATGTGTCCAAAATATTTTTTATCGTTACATACACAATAAATAATCTAACTATAGATATCCATAAATAACCACTAGGATATACGGTATGAGATAAAATAATCGATTCTTGCACATATAAAACCGTTTATCATAAACCCTAACATAAATCCTCATCCAATCTGATACCCTTAAGAAAAACCAATATGCCAAAAATTTCATCAAATCTTACCTGGAGTGGATAGCGAAATATTTTCAGGACATGCGACCAACCGTTCAATATGCGACCACATTTCATTGGCAGCCTGGGTGGTATCGAAACTAAATCCCACTTGCATTGTGTGATCTGACGAATAACACATTGTATGAAACGCTGGTCCATCCACTTTATATGCCGATAAATTATCGATAGTATCCCGCCAAAGCATAAAACATGTTCCTCTTTCAGCCAACGCAATCTGTATTTGTCGCTTGTTCCTGGCGCGAGACTCACCCACATCCAGGATGACAACTGGGATTCCGGTGTATTTTAATTGCCAGTCGTTGTCCTGCGGTGTTTTTATGTATAGATTTGCCAACGTGCCACATACGTATATCTGGAAAAAATATGTTTAATGATAAATTGGAATTTAGCACAAAAACTCTTTTAAAATAAATTGTTGTGGTTAGTCGTAAAAACTAGAAATTTAAGTAAACTAGCGAGGAAATGCACTGACATTGGTATGTGTAATGGATGACAGGAACAGCACATACTTTTTATCTGGTTTCGGTGCACAAAGTTTAACTTTGTTTGCTGATTTGTAGCATGATCTCTTCCTGCGACCACTTCTCTCCTCGCTTTTGTGCATTTATGTGTTGTGGGAAAACATGACCATACATACTTGAGAATGGTTTATGTGAACCATAAAACAATTTGCATATTCTTACCTTACATTCGTATATTATGGAGCTAATATGTGCTCTGTAAATTTATTTAAATTACAGTAAAATGTATTCCGTGACAACAGTTGAGTGCAACAAAAATTTCGTGGGATTTTATGGAATATGTGACAGCATGGAAATAATAGAAGCGAAGCAAGTGCTGCAATTTTAATATGGGATGACAATATGACATAGACATCCGTTTGCAGCTGAGTGAGTTTTTTGTGAAATTAATTAAAATTATCTAATATAAAACTATATTTAGTAAGGAAATATTGGGATGTTCAATTTGTGCATTTCCATAAATTTCCATAAAAGATAAATACCTAAGTATAGGATATTCGGTTATTGTTGTAAATCAAAGCAGCATAATTTATAATTGATGATAAATTAAAATAAATTCACACAATCTTGAATGTGGGCTCGGATTTTGCGTAGGGACAGTTCAGATTGTCACGAATTTTTATTTTAACATTTCAGTTTTTATATGTGATTTTTAAACGAACTTTCAATATCTTGCAGTTTTTCTAGAATGGACTTGGACGGAGTGTGCGAGTGTGGTTGAAAATGGACTGAGAAACCATCATCAAGTAGCAAATAATTGTGGATTAAACAGTACCTTAAAACTAATTAAGACTTAATGTTATGTGCCACAAAATGAGGACGAAACGAGTCAAGAAAATTAATACTAAAAACAAAACGTATACTTTTTTTTGTCAAATTAGAATCCTAATTAACACAGTTACTTTCTTTAGGCACTAGACAGTAACAAGCTAAGTAATAGGTATTATACGAGTAGATGTAAGCACGTAAATATGTATAGTTCATATTAAAAATGTTGTTTAGTTTTGCGCTCATAAAATCCTAAGACTCTTTCTACAAGAGAGAATATTATTAAAAATGGTTCCAAGAAATATGATTTTAGAGGTCACCTTTGCCGAAACAGCGTCCACAAGAAACTTGAGCTAGCTATTCACCTCATGGGCTCAGTTGCAAAATTTAATGTCTGTATTTTTGTACATTTAAAATTAACTGAGGCTGCGTTCGAGTTGATGTGAATAAGATAAAAGAAAGGAATATTTTCAGCAGGCATGTGCGTCATTTTTAAGAGCGAGAGAGATAGTGTGACGCACATGTCTACTAAAAACCATCCTGATATATCAGGACCCGGTTCAAATAAGCAAAGAAAAGTTTATTTATATGAATATAAGGGAAGATAAACTTATAAACTGATCGCAGTTTTACATACTATACCTTGAAGACCAAAATATTATATCAATTATCGAGAAAGAACGCGAGTAATTATACTAATCTTCTTCTGTCTTGTGATCATATCCTTCTATTTTAAAGATTTTAAAGTTTGGAACTTACAATGATGGAATCTCTTTCTTTGTTTATGTGAAATTGTTTGACGCGAACGAGGATGAAGGTTGATAAAAATAAATATAAAAAATAAATTGCTGCCCATCAGTTTTTTCTTTTTACATTCTACATGTACTAGGGAAAATTAGGTACTTATTTCTAAATAAATGTAGTCATTCTTTGGTGGCATTCACCGTTGATATGTTAAATGTACCTACCTAAACATTCTACAATCTTATTTTATACCTAATAGTGATATTTTTCTATTTTTTATATATCATGCATTTTCAAACAAACAGGTGTACTATTTGCTGGGACTCTAACCTAACCAAAGTACCTTATATTTAGAGAAAATACTCTTTATGGTGGTAGTTTTTTAGATGAATACAAATTCAGACACTATTCTAATATTAACTGCTTTAAACTGCCACAGAATGGTACTTCTCAAAACGGACGTGGCTTTACTCGAGTGATCTCAATGTGGTTCCATCTACCATCATGAGATTCAATAAAATGTAGTACTATAGACTACAGAAGACATCATTTCATTTTTTAATAAAGGGTGGTTCAAATTGAGTTTCCACATAGAAATACAAAAAAAAACACAGAAAAACTTGAAGAAACATGTAAATTTATGTTTAGTATTCTACTTCAACTCATGCGAAAGATAACATCGGCCAAATGACCGCCGCGACTCATTTGGCTCACCTCATGCTTTTGTCTTCATTTTCGATTACAGTGCGACACAACTCAGGTTCTATGCCGGCTATTTCATGTCGTATCGCTTGTTTTAACTCTGCAAGTGTGTTGGGGTTATTCACGTATACTCTACTCATTAGATAACTCCAAAGAAAAAAATCTAGAGGTGTTAGATCGCAAGATCTTGGGGGCCAATTGATCTCGCGTAGAGAACGATACGCATTTTTCATGGAGTGCCAGTTTTCGAAATAGGTTTGGACAATTTTCACCCATTGTTCAGTCTTGAATCGCACCATAGCCAATTTTGTAGACCTTTCTACTTCACAAATACCGCTTTTACATTGAAAAATTCTTTGAAGTTCAAAAAATACTGAGCTTTCTCATGTAGAAACTCAATTTGAATCATCTTTTATAAACGATTTTAAGAACTTGATTTTTTCCAACAAAATTAAAATTATATCATTATGATTTGAGGTTAGAAGACCATTAGGTCAAAGCATTAATTACAATAATATAGTCCAAAATAATGTAGTGATGGTATTTTTTATACGATCGGCTAGGAATCTAATCTAATTGAACTACCTGATATGTAAACAGTCTATAGGAGAGCTTAAAAGAAAGGATTTAGGGCAAACATTCTAATATAGACCCAGAAAACTCTCGAACATGGAATACAAACACTATATGAAAGAGGAACATGTTTTTATTCTTGAACAGGTGTTCAAAACAGTCAGAGGAATTACCTTATTTGGAACACAAATAATTAAAAAATTGTATATTATATTCTGCCATGTTCAGAGAGTAATCCAGAGCATATCCAAAAGCTTCAAAAAAGTATGCGAACTATTCTAATTCCAGAATAATTTGGTCAGATTTCTATCTTTAGATAGGAAAAAATTTGATTCCAGAAAAAAGTAGATAGGCTCCAAGATTTTCTTCATTATAAAGAGGCTTTGCTTTAGAGCCTTTGCTTCCCCTAAGCCCACCTTTACATCTCCTTTTAACTATTTATCCCTAATCATTTCTGCTAGACCCTCCCAGAACAAAATATAAACAACTATGTCATTCTTTTCTGCTCTAATCCAGTTTCTCTATTACAAGTCATATGATGACACTTATGGGTGTTGTTTGTTTCCAAACGAATGACTAAATAAATAATACTCGCACACGATCATCTCACACACGGCCAAGTTGGAACGAACGTTATTAATTATTCCCGTTAAATTGGCTACAATAAATTACAAATAATAATACTCGTACCTCAAACTTTAGGTGAGATAAGCTTTATTGTAATAGTATCGTGACTCATATTTTATTGTTGGTATTGAACAAGCTTTAATGGATTGGCAAACATGAGTATAGTAGGGAGCGGTGTAAGAGCGCGTATACGATATGAATTGATGGAATATTTGATCACACCTACTACTAGTAAATTTTGACTTATGAGGCCAAACGAAATAGATCTGACGTTATTAGAATTATATTGGTCTTTCACTTGATGGTAATTGAATAAAAAGTAAAATGAATGTATATGCATGTTTTGTATACCTTTAATATTCTTTATAATACACGATTTTTGTTGTGTATGAATTTACCGTTGGAAACGTACGCCGATGATTAAAAAGTAATTTGATGTGATATTTTAGTAGTGAAAGGATCAAAACTATTATTTAGAATTGGACACTGATCGAAAAAAGGAAGAGTATTTGACAAAAAACGCGTTTACGTGATTATTTCGACGGATTTCATATTTCAAAGGGTCATATTGATATATCGTAAATTTCTTCATTTAATGCATAAAAATATGAAAATAACAAACTTCCTATATTTTTATATTACTTATAACTAAAATTTCATGTTTTCACTGTTTTCAGTTATTACCGTAAAAATTAACCTATTATTGTGGTGTATTAACAACGAAAGATTAAAATAAATTGTTCAATTATAGTTAATGAAAGATTTCTAAAGAATTCAAACCATATGGGCACATTTTTTTATTCAATCGACTTCAACAAAACGATAAATTTCTTCTATGATTGCAAACAAAAAGTATCTAAACTGCTGGCCAATTGAAACGTACCAAGCGAATTTTTAGGTTGAATTTAAAGTCAAATATTTTGAAAAGGAGAAAAGATATCAACATGAGGTTTTCAGGATTCAAGAGATACTTTTATTGCGAAAGCAATAGTGTTACCCGATTTTTTTATTTTGAAGTACGTTAATATCTACAGGGTATGAAAGAAAGTCGTCTTTTTTTTCTCAAATTTTATACCTACCGGAATTCCACAAAAATTTTTTTATATTTTTTGATGTCGATTTTTTTAGTCCCTGGTTAATGAGGAAAGAACCACTTTCTCAAAAATTTTATATCCCTCTTATTTTATAAGATACCGAATTTTTTATTAAATTTAATATTGTTGAACAGGTTTTTGCAATAATAATTATGCTGCCATTTTGAAAGCAAATGTCATCATGTGATATGTCGATAAAGAGGTAATTTTAAGTAGAATCTAATTCTTACGGATAAAAATATACACGGTTGTTTTAAAAAAATTTTAAAGTTAGTAGGTGGCCCTTCCGGTAAATCCGGAAGTGTCATCAGACTGTTTTAAACGTCAAAATGATTATTCCTTTCAACAATCAAACCATGCCAAATTTCAAATTAATACAGTCAAATTTAACAAAATGGTGGGGGTTGTAAAACGATTTCGTAGCCACCCGGTATACACGAATATGAGCAAATTTTTGAAAAAGTGAATAACCCGTTTCGAGGATATAAGTCACTTAAATCAATGGTGAACATAAACTAACTAAATTCCATTCTATTCCATTAAGAAAATAGCCTCAAAAAATGAATTAAAAAATTTACCAATTAGCGAACGTGTACCGATTTTTGATAAGCCACTGGTTACCAATAAATTAATGAAAGTACAAAAAGTGTACTTTTTATAAGAAAGCCATTCATATGGTATCATAATCACCTACAGAGATTGGTTCTTACAAAACACAATACGGCCGAACGACAAAAAACAAAGAAAAAATGAAATTTTCAGCAAAAATTCGGTATCTTATAAAATAACAGGGATATCAAAATTTTGAGAAACAGGTTGTTTTCCCATTAAGTAAGAACTAAAAAAATCTACATCAAAAAAATATAAAATTTTTTTTTGTGGAATCACGGTAGTTATAAAATTTGACAAAAAAAGAAGACTTTCTTTCATACCCTGTAGATACTAATGTACTTCAAAGTAAAAAATCGGGTAACACTATCGTTTTCTCAATTAAATTATCTCTGAAATCCTGAAAACCGCATGTTGATAACTATTCTATTTTTCAAAATATTTGACTTTAAATTCAACCTAAAAATTCGCTTGGTACGTTTCAATTGGCCAGCAGTTTACTAAATTACTAGAAAATGTTTGATTATTATTAATGATGATTTAAGACCAAGTTTATATTTACTTCCAATTAATTTTATGAGAAAAATATTAGTACCTTGACAAAATACATTCATTCAAAAACTAAAGCAACTACAAATTGTTATCAAATATTTAAAAATATTCATAACGAGAGCTTATTTCAAAGAACCTGTAAGTTAACATTGACGTAACAATAATTAAATTAATGAGATACCTAATAAGTAATTTCCAGGCTTCAAGTCGATATGAGAAATTAAATTTTACAGTATTGTTAAGCCAGTGAATCGAATAATTATTTCAGATAACACTAAGACAGCTTCTTGGCTGACTATTCCATAAATTCACACCTTGACTACACTAAAAAATTGCTGAGTTAGAACAATGCACCCTGAATGATTTGAAACATTTACTTTTCTAGGCGCTTTCTACAAATTATTGAAAATTACTTTGTGCAAATAATTACACCAGTATTGGAAATTAGTGAACCACATCAATCGGTAACGAATTCATGTTGCCTATTGAGTTGGAACGCAAGTCTGATTTCCATCAGTAATTGTTTTTAATATCGATGATTTTTAGTAACTGATCTTAGTAATTTCAATATACATATATATCTGGAATTTTATCAAATATTGAAACATTGTAGGTACCTAAGTATAATACACGTTTTCTACCTAGTGTGATGTTAGAAGGAATCTCATCAGAATTTTATTTGTGCCCAGAATTATTATACTTTCAGTAGATAATTTTAATTGTTCATTGTTATTCTCTTTTAATTGCAGTAAATAAAAATTGTTATAATAACCATACTAAACAAACTAATAACTAAATTTACTTGGAGAAAAACCATCGAAGGTAAATATTTTTACAATTTGTTATTACTTATAGATCATCATTAATTTTATAAATATGGGCATTCAACAATTGAAAATTAAATGAGTGAATGTTTCAAACTATTAAAAATTTTATATACTCTATTAAAATGATTCAGAATTAGTAAGAATTTCAACTCTTTCCAAGAATATATTGTTTACTCTAACTTTTTAGCAATATGACCTATTACATAAAATACTAGACAAATATTACACGGCATTAAACTTTGTCTATAAAACTGCATATTTTACAACATTTATATACTCAACCATAATATTTCAGAGAGAACATAACTAATGCCGGTAATTTAAACTTTACTCCATAGCTGCTGGTAGTAGATATGTAATCATAAACGGAAATTTAAAAACTTTCATTTCACAATTTCCAGTACAAAACCACCACGCTATCTATGTCTCCTTCTGCACATTCCCTCATTAAAATTTCACACCGAAATTACAAACTAACCTGCGTTTTCAACCCTTTAAAAAACGTCTCCACTTGCTGTCTCTCCATATCAGTTATCTGACCCTCAAGAGGCTTCCGCTCCTCTCTATCAGTCTCATCGCTCTCAGCTCTTCCTTCACTCCCATCCTCACGTTCACCGCAGCTGCTTCCGGATGCTGTAGTGCTGGAATCTCCGCTCGCCTCACCTGTAGACGACAACCGCCGACGCTGCTGGTTATTTCGATAAAGAAACTCTTGATAAGAGTCATATTTCTGTGAATAACGGTTTATGGCGTAGTCAGCGGCGGAGTCATGATGTTTTGATGATAGTGACAATGTTGAGATGCGTTTGTCAATTGGAATTGATGCAGGACTGTAAATTGTGTAGTCAGACTGCATGGTTGGTTTGTGGTTTTCTGCAATTAATAGATGTGGGATTAGGAAACAATTAAACGCAGTTACAATGTTGTAAACGCAATATGTAGAATGTAGATGTACAGGGTGGAGCATTTTCGATGGGATTACAGGGTATCTAGGGTTTCTGTTAGAAAAAAACGGATAGCACATTTTTGGGTCAACTTTTTAAGACAAATTGAATGTTGAAAACACGAAATGTCTACCTTCTTTTGTTTTTGAGTTACAAGCAAAAACTGATTTTTTACCGAATTTCTCAAGTCAGTGTATCTCGGTTAATTGAAAAGTTAAAAAAAAATACTTTATATGTTTTTTATAGAGATTTTAATTTGAAACAAGAATATATATTCAAATTTTAATTCCGTTCAATTGTTTTTGAGTTATGACATAAAGTTGTATTGTTTTTAATGGAAACCATAGTTGGCTATGGATTCATTAGAAAGGATTTTTTTTCAGCTTTCCAAAAATATATAACATCATATATTTATTTTTATAAATAACGAAGTTATTGCATATTTTCAGTTTAAAAAATCTCGAAGTCGAAAAAAATCACGATTACAATACTTCCTTATACTACGTATAAGAAAGTAAAAAGAATAAATCTATTATAGGTGGCCGTGATTGATTTGTTTGTGAAACAAATGACTGTCACAGCTAACTTGTTACGAAAACTAAAAATTACAATAAAAGAAACATTTTATTAAACAAATAATTAAACAAATAACCAAACCAATTTTAAATAGAAACAACGGTTAACTATTTGTTTAATAAAATGTTTCTTTTATTGTAATTTTTAGTTTTCGTATCAAGTTAGCTGAGACAGTCATTTGTTTCACAAACAGATCAATCACCGCACACCTATAATAGATTTATTCTTTTTTAAACTGAAAATATGCAATAACTTCGTTATTTATAAAAATAAAGATATGATGTTATATATTTTTGGAAAGCTGAGAAAAAATTCGAGTGCTTTTGATGAACGCAGATCTGCAGCATGTACATGTCTGTCTCATTTCATCGTACACATGCTCGTATCAGTTGTTCCAGTAAGATTTCCGGCTAGTTGTCATTCACCTATCTGTATAACCAAATGCTTTTACACTTATTATTTGTTTCAAACCAAACTTTAAATATATAATAAAAAAATATCAAATTTAATTGTCATATCGTTTTCTAGTCTTCTCCAATATTGAAGAGTTCGTGTGATGGCAATACTTTTTTTGGCGGAGTGTGTCTACTTAACACGAGGATGTAATAACCCTGAAAAAGTAACCTTGATTAAAGACTACATGAATTTTATCTCTCCGGCTATTTTCTCTAATCAATTTCAACCAGAGGAAGTTAATAATCGTCATGAATCATTCCATTATTTGTTTAAAAATATATAAAATGATTTCTCCACACGAGTTATAGGTGATCCAACCTAATACGACATGTATTACAAAACAATGTGGGTTAAAATTGAGTCAAGTCCCATGTATGATTAATTTGATTTCACATATCCGATATCCGATAATCAATACTCTCTGCATACTGGTAGGTCCATTAAATAATAAAATAACATAAAAACTCCATCCATGACAATTTTTCCATCGCGTACAACAACACAAACAGCGCAAGGCAAACCGAACCAAAAACCACAAAGCGTTGCGGTAAATTAAATTACATTTATTCTCATTGTGGGAGGCAAACTAATTGTATATATCTCTTTCTTGCAAATAATTGTATTGTTATCATTCTTGCGAATTGTTTCTTGTACCAACAAACCATGGGTTGAAAAGTAGCACATGACACGGTTGATCGATAGCATTCTTGATCATAAGCTTGCATTATTTATGGTCACGTTTAAAATGCAGGTTATTTAGTCTATTTATTCAGTGATATGGTTTGTTATTGAAATTACATAACTGGATAATGGCTTTAGATACGCTGAGAAAATTGGTGGTAATGCAAATTATGTGGTGGAGTTTTATAATAATAGCTTTTAGACTTATTTGGGAAGTAACAAAGCAACTAGTTAAAAGAATGTAATGGAAAAAATGTCTAGGTGATGGATGAAATAGTTCTCACATTTTGGCACAGATTTTGAGTCTACCTACATGGAAACAAGTGTGTCTACACCTCCGTAATTGCGGTATTTAACTTGAAGACGTGCTTTATAATATATTTACATCCCACGTAATTGGGGATCTTCTTCACCTTAAACATTAATTGCTTGCCACCTTCACCTACAATTTACTATGAGAATATTTCGGTAAACTTCCAGCTTGAGTTGAATGATTCACTCGGAATCGGAAAGACAACTTAACTACAATAATTATTTTATAATTTTGGTAGGTAATAAAAGTGGGGTTTGTAGAACACATTAATAATCATAATTCTAGATGATATAATTTAGGATCGTACACGAACATGCGAAGCAACAGGTTCTTTTTGTAATAAATTGTTCAAAATTAAAACGTAATATACACTTAATTACTGTAATCATGACAGCAGATTTCTCTTTCTTCTATTCATATATCATGGTTTTTGTAACTGTATTAAATACGCCAAAAATGTGCTGTTATAAAATTACGTCTTTGTTGTAAAATATTACGAGTTTGAGAAGAAAAAACCAGATAAGGATGTGGAAAAATATAAAACGCCAGTTACCTTCAACTTAATTATTATTAGATGATGTATTGGTTAATTTCTGAAGAGAAAAAATTGGGTTGTTTATCATATCGACGCAGATCCAACAAAAAATTAAATGTAATAAGATTATATCACAAATTAACAAAATCAACTATCGGGAGGTTCACCTGAATAACCAAAACAATAATTTTAGAAGGAGAAGATTCAATAAGAAAGAAAAGAGTGGTCAACATGTTAAAAATAATCGAAGATTGAGGGCACACTAAAACGATAATAATGTTTTATCACCGAAAGATAATTTCCAAGAGTTCGAGCTCAAGCAATAGCAAATATAGACGAAGGCTGCTTGGATACAAAGATGTGGAAATTTAGAATGAAATGAAAAAATAAAGTCCAAAAAATCAAATCTTCAATGATAACATTCAGAATAATGGAAAATAATTGGGCAAAATGTAAAAAAAATAAAAAAATTGAAAAAATTCATATTGTAAAATCAGAAAAAAGAAAATCAATAACCACGTACCTAAACATCTTAAGGACAAAATTTATTCTTTACCAGGAATACCAGGATCATGTTCTTCCCTTAGATTCAAACTGTTACGTTTTTGATCTTCCTCTTTTAGATGACCAAACCTGTAGATTTTGTAATAATGCTCTTTGTGAGCTATACCTACCAATGAAATTATTATTTATTATTTTTAATTAATCTAAATATTTTTTGTCACATTTATTCGAAGTGACATTTTCTGTCGTTTGTTTATTATGGAAAATGGACGTTTGGGTTCCTTTAGACGATTTCAAATAGCACGGGGCACAAGAAAGCACTATTATATTAGCTCCCGTTGCCATTAGAGGAAGAAAATATGAAACAATAGACCAAATAACAATATTTTTTGTCCCTAAACTTTCCTCTTTGGTCTCTAATTGTACAAATACTTATTGTTATGATTTGCAGAAAGTTTTCACAACAAGAAATATCTAAAAAAATTGAAATGTTTTTTACCGTATTCGATGTATTAATGAAAAACTTAATGAAAAAATAATGTAAGTGGGCATACTTATATTTACTGCCGAGGAAAACCAAGATTCAATTATAGCCATTCAATAATGGAAAGAAAGTTGAACTTTGTCCAACATTTCGTGTAGTATCAACCTATTTTTATATATTTTCCTATTCCTACGTAGGGATCCTTTTAACTTTAGTGAAAGGATATTGACACACACCCAAACATTTACAAAGCATTAAAATACATTTCCCATCATGCATTAATAACGGTGCAAAAAACTGAAAGTAAATTGAGTCTAATGAATTCCAAATTAACAGCTGTACTACGATGAGTTTAGAAAATCTCTGTTTTTCTCCGTAAATAAGTGTCTTAATCAAATGGTTTGAACCCTGACACATGCGGTATGAGAACGTTGTAAAATTACCAAGTTTGCGTTAGGAAAAATTCTGAACTTTCCAATTTCCAAGTACTTAATTATACCTAGTCCACTCGAAGGTATAATAACCACCAGTCCTACTTATCGTCTTGTTTCATGAATGTAAAAATAGGTCTTATCTAGAGCCTATTAAGCGAGCTACCATAAACGTAGTACTAAATTAATTGGAATTAATTTTTATGTTTATGAACGTTTGGGTGGAGTTGCATACTAATACTATACGTGACACGAGACATTGAACTCGGAGCCAGCCAGCAGCAGCATCCCAGAGCACAGAGTCTTCCAATTTCTTTTATACATTCGAGTTTTCTCACCACATGCTGATGGTAATCCGCGTGCAAGCACATATGAACTACTTTAGTGCAGGTTACATACTTAAAACAAACAGGTTTGGCCAGCCTTTATAACGCAAAATTATTGTTATACATATTTTAAATACAATAGTAACCTCGATACTAAATCAATTAAACCATCACGTCTAATTTATCCGATCCAATTAAAATTACAATAAATTTGTTTTGAATTTTCGGTGTTCTTGAAAATTAATTTATTGTGTAGTTTTAAACTGAAACAGCGTGAGTTGAAAGTTGAACAAGTTATGATAAATGCGTTTTTAATAAATATAAATTCACTACATAGTGTGTATAGAGAAAATTGATCTTTTTCTAATTTATTTGCTCTGATATTGGATAAAAACTGTTTGGCAATTAAATGAACACTCGTGTATATTTTTTCCAGATAATTAGCGCAATTTAATTGGAATAATAATTATTGGAAAGTGTGCATTTTGTACGTTTTTAAAAAATTTAAAAACACTCGCAAGGTTCGGAAAAATATTATTTATTGCTTTTCACAATACAGGGATATTCACCGAAACCGTTGGTTAGACGTTTTAAAAGATGTAGTTAATATTTTTTTCTGAAAATTGGGTTGTGCCCTAAATAGCATATGATCTCTTTATTTAAAATATTTTCAAGTTTCTACGACTTCCGGTTATACCGGAAGTAGACCCTAACTTCGTTTTTTTAAATGGAACACCCTGTATATTATTACATTTTTAAATTCTGCATTCAATTATAATAACATTTTGTTAAAACAATATTTCTCTAAAGCATTTCGTTTAATAATTACAGGATGATATTTTAAAAAATGTCCAAAAATGGGCTAACTTTAAAATTTTATTTTCTAGCCTTCTAATATTCAAATTGAAATGCGGTTTTGGCAAAATGTTAACAAAAGTGTACTACTTGCAATTTCTTCATTGCAACAGCTCAATGTTCTACAGGGGGTTTATAATTTTGGTGCCATTTAGAAAAAAATCAAAAAGGAATAACTCATTTTTTTCAAATGGAACACCCTGTATATCGATACAAATTTGGATTATTCATTCAATTTAAAGGTAATTTTGTTGAATAAACTTTATACCCAACTCTTGCTGTTTTCGTGAAATTTCGTTTTTGGGAAATATTGAAAAGTATGCCAAACAATTCGATTATTGGATCAAGCAATCGATGTTGTCAGTAAAGCATCTTAAACAATATCGTTACATTAATCATTAATAAAAAAATAATTAAAAAAAAACTTCTCTTGTTAATCATTATATTAAGTGTAAGTACCATAAAAATTGATATTTCACGAAAACGGCAAGAGTTGGGTGTAAAGTTTATTTAACAAAATTACCTTTAAATTGAATGAATAATCCAAATTTGTATCGATATACAGGGTGTTCCATTTGAAAAAAATGAGTTTTGCCGTTTTGATTTTTTTCTGAATGGCACCTAAATTATAAACCCCCTGTAGCATTATAATTGAATGTAGAATTTAAAAATGTAATAATACGAGTATACCGGGTGTTCCATTTAAAAAAACGAAGTTGGGGTCTACTTCCGGTACAACCGGAAGTCGTAGAAACTTGAAAATATTTTAAATAAAGAGATCTTATACTATTTAGACTATAAATCAATTTTTAGAAAAAAATATTAATTACATCTTTTAAAACGTCTAACCAACGGTTTCGGTGAATATCCCTGTATATTATTGTGGTAATAATGGTAACCTCATTGTCATTTATATAATAAAGATATTTTCACATTTTTCTTGGAAATGTTATTTGGTCATGTCCTTAATTGCATCCAGTAAAAATCCAGTAACAATGAACATATTTATAAAACAACTTCCAATCAACAATTATCTTTTAATTTAGTATAAGTAAATCTAATATTTTTATACTTTCACTGACATGGAAACGGATTTTGTAGAAAATCTTCTTCATCCAGGCTCATCTTGCTGCCTAATGAAATTACCATGTCAGGTAAATAACTGTATGTAAAGTAAACTTTTTTGCAGTAGAAACTGTAAAGCAAGAGCCATGTAATAAAATGCATTCCAACAACCAAACAAATTGTAAGTGATGATAAATTGTGGAAGAGTGCAGAAGTGGCACATGTTCCATCCAACAAGAATAATTGCAAAATCGAAAGCTTTATGTTTCTATTATCTATTTAACGTGTTCTATGTGTTGTACGACAATTTGAACTCACGCAATAAGACTTATTTATATCTATTTATCTATTGGAAATAACGAAATGCGAATTAGTTATTATTTTATTGCTGTTTGTTATTTTGCAAGGTTTCTCTTTGATTTTTTGGTTTTTTTACAACCGTGAGAAAATTATACATATTGAATATGAATAAAATTGTTAACCTTTAACATTCTTCAACCGACTATTATTAATTCATTTCTTTTGGTTAATTATTACATCAGATTTTTCTTTACACTGTATTTCTAATATATCACTTCTGCACGAATCTTATAGAAAACAAAGCATTTAATTAGTTTTTGTTATAAACCCGCTTAATTGCAAACATCACACAAAATGCTATTTATTATACTTACAATTTTGCACGAACCGTTTGTTGTATTTAGTAATAAATATAAAAGTACCGTGATGTAGCTGTGGATTGGAAAAAAACACGAAAAAAAGTTGCAAGAAAATCTATGAAATGCATATATAAATTGATTTATAAATAATTTAAATGCACCCGTTACATTATAAACATATTTATTTTGAAATATATCATCCTCAGAGTGAAAGATTCTTATAATGATAAAAATAAAACGGTTAGTGGTGGAATCAGAACGTAACTACCGTTTATGTTATTGCCTACCATATACCTAAAAAAATTACCGAAGCATAAAAAAGTAATAACATTTGTTTGTGTAAACCTATATAATTTTATTACGAGTAATTTCGAATGTTTGTTTTTCCATGATGTAGCTTTGACCAAAATGGTTACGTGGAAAAATTCCCTTTTTCTGTAACATGCCAATTATTAAATCGATGAAATTGTATTTTTTCATCTAACCTAAACCTAACGTAATCTATGCTAATCAATTGTAGTTGATTTGATTTCTTCAAGTTTAGTAAAAAAATACTTAGGTAAAGATAAGATAAATTGTTGAAAACAAATTGAGCTTTACAAACTGACCACCTAATCTGAAACCTGTAAAATTGAAAATGAAGGACGTATGTTTTTTAAAATATTCGGGGGATTTGTTGCTAAATCCAAAACTACTCCTTTGACTACAGCGCCATTAGCAAATTTGCATCCTCGAGGATGCCTCTTTTAGTTAAATTGAAACAAAAAAATTATCTATGGTCTAAAAAACTATTAGGAGAACAATCCAGAAAAACATTGTGACAGTACAATTTTAATCACTACAGATGATGTGTAATAACATAAGTTGTGTAATAACAAACAAAATATACTTGAAATTGTTTATGTAGTAGAAAATAGAAACAGTTCCGTTCCGAGATTTCCTTAAGCTTAAAAAATATGAATCACTCAATGATATCATATGTTGTCCTTCGTTGACTTTTGATTCACTCATAAATATTTAATTAGTTAGCATGATTGCCTTTAACTTATTACACCAAAATTAAGTTATCGTTTTACCTCAGCTCACTCATTAGACATTCGTACAAATCGGATAAACCAGTTTATTGTTGCATTCACATAATAACCTCTAGGATGCTGCTGTTTTACTACAAATAGCATTGTAAAAAACTCAAGGTGATACATGTTTTAGAATCACAGAAAATCGTAATAGATATCTACTAAAAAAGGTTGATTGCTTATGAATGGATGACAATATTTTATTAAGTTCTATTTTATAGTTCAGAGTTATTAAAACTACAATAATTATGACATAAGAGAAAAATATTGCATTAGCGTAATTAAAAAGCGCAACTGGTTTAAAGTGTCACAAGGTTTCAACTAATTTTATTTTCATAAAGGTAATGAAAAAGTAGAAGCACAAAGTAGATGGTGTAGAAAAAAAGTGTAACGCACAATAAAACAAATATAAATTTCTTGTACATGTAATTGCAAGATTATAAGATAAGTAAAGCTAAAGTAACTCATGTGTAGTTGTTTGTTATTCACATGATGTGTAATAAAACTTATAATGTATTACGTTTCATGTTAATTTGCTTATTGCTTGTAGCAAATATCTTATTAAGCATATACTATAACCAATACTTTCAATATTTTTTATATGTTATACCTATGATTAACACATATTTTTCTGTAGATACGTTCTTCATGTAGGCCATTCTCAGAGGTTATGTATGCAGTTGCCTACTTTCGGTTATTATTTTATTAGTTGGGTAGAAAGTTTGGAAAAATGGGAACTATTAGCATGTATAATTTTTTATTGTGTTGTATCTTTTGTTTGATTATAATTTCTTTGTACACATATTGTGTGTGTTTGTCTGTTTACATTTAACAAAAATTTAATGGTAGGTAATTGTTTTTCCTACGTATGGGTTTTACATAAAAAGAAAGAGTGTTGTATAATAATTCAGTTTTAGCACAGCATTACAATACAAAAAGTATTGTAAATTAACAGTTACTGCACTTTAGTAGGTACTTGTATTTAACGATTTCAGCAATTTAAACATGCCACATTTTTCTTATACTACAACTACAACTTTTTTGAATTGTTTTTAATCAAATACTAAAAAAAAATATTCAGATTGCGAGAGCTTTGCGATGTCGATACGCACCTTATCATGTCAGAAAACTCGCACTGGATTTCTTACCTAAGCCCCAGGAACATGTTTTAAAAGCAAATTTTTAATGGAGGTTCAAATTTTTCGCTCCTCTCATTAGAGTGTTATCGACCTTTAATTAATTATTCTTGCCCGTTTTGAACAAACCTAAAGAGCTCTGCTGCTACTGGAATCCCGACCCATTCATGTTTGCCGTGGCAGCTGACCCACCAAATATAAACCCAATTGAGCACATGGGATATACTGTAATGATAAGTTTCATAGATCTCCGAGCAAAATGTCCTTAAAATCTGATCCTAAAGAGTGTAATAAATAAGAGTTGCACACGCACCTATTTATTTAAGTGCAGTTTTAAATTTGAACGTTTCCTCTAGTTTTTTTTCTTTTCCATTTTCATGATATTATTTGATAGTTATGGTTAGATATATTTTGAGTAAACTTTATTCCTAATGACTATTTTTGTGTTGCAGAAATTCACATAATGCAAAAATTGATGTGTATTTTTGCGATATTATGATTATACTCGCACATTTTAAAAAATAATGTTAAATGAAATACTGTTTTTACAACCCACTGTTTGTGTATAAAAAATCAAAACTTCATAGTGTCTTTATGTTGACCTACTAGTTATCTTATCTCAATATTAAATTTGTTGTAGTGAATTTTTATTGCAGTATATAAAGTGATGTTTCAAAAATAAAAATACAATTTTGACTATTCTATCTTATACAATGATTATGTAGGTACGAATAATGAACTTCCAAAAGTTTTATATTTATATTTAACACCAATTTTTAACTTAATACAATAAAAAAGGGATCCACCTACACTTTAAGGTATAACTTATATAAATTTTGACATTTTGAAATTGAGTTTCAAATATTAATTATTAAATTTATACTCATATACGAGCCCTAACAACTAAATGTTCGGACAAAAGTAAATTTGATTGTCTTTTTTCCATACGCGCAAAAGTTATCTAAATTAACTGCAATAATATTAATGGTTTTTTCTGTTATAATACCAACATTTAGCTATATAAAAACGTAAATTTCGTAAAAATCCGCTCCGCGGTTCCAAAACTGTGGCACTTTAACCCAGCAGGATGGGAAAATTGTAGAAACAAAGAATTATTATTTTCAAAACGTTGGATCTAGTAGTCGGATTTTGAAGAAACTTACTTTATTGCAAAACCAGATGTTGGTTTTCTTTACAAAAAAGTTACACAAGTTTTATTTGGTGATTTTAGGCATTTATCGGAGCTTTAAAGTTGCACCTTTAGTAACTGTTTCAAAAAATCACAGTTTTGAAACCGCTGGTTGGATTTGTGTCAAAAAACCTTTAGATCAAAGCTCAATAATCGTACTATATTGAAAAAATCCTGAAATGTTAATATGAATTTTTTTGCCTTCTTTTCGAGTTCCACAGTTCACTTTTCAAAAAACGTGTTTTTTGAGGGTGCTACCTACATTAAAATAATCACAGTTTTGGAACCTCTGGTTGAATTTTGATAAAACTTACTTTATTGCAAAGCTGGATGTTGGTTTTATGTACAAAAAAATCCTCAATTCTTTATTTGGTGATTTTAGGCATATTTAGTAGCTTTAAAATTGCACTTGGAAAATGTGACGTAATTTTCTAACGACTGTTTTTAAAAAATCACAGTTTTGGAACTTGGAGAATACGACATAAAGCCCTCATCCAGTCCGGACTTAAATGTCATTGAAACTCTTTGTCATAAAATTAAACGTATTCTACGCAATAATCCACCAAGAACCATTGGGGACTTAAAGACCAAAATTGAAGAAATTTTGAACAGTTTTACACCAAAATTGTACCAAAATTTGATAAATACAATGCCTGCTACAATACAGGCAGCTATTAAAGCCAAAGGAGACGTAACCTCTTATTAATGGTCCTAAATTAAAAATTATCCCAACATTTAGTTGCAAATTCATTTTGTGAAGTTTACTAATTATTAAGTTTAAAATATTGTTAAATCCAATAAATAATTTTCTTCCATGCAAAATATTGTTATTAAGGCTTTATCTTATTGTATTATAAGGTGTTTACTAATTATTTGCGTAAAATTTCCAGTTCTCCTTTCATACTTCAAAAATTTACTTTTGTCCGAACATTTAGTTGTTAGGGGTCGTAGTATTCTAGAAATTGTTTAAAAAATTGTGCAAGTTCTTTTATGTTGGAATAATTGTAATAATATTTGAATTGATTATTTAAAAGAAAATTTAATGTAAATATATCATTTTCATTCTGTCCAAATTACAATTATTTTAAATACACTTTTCCAATTATTCCTCTACTTTCCAGGTAATCCCATAACATACTACTTAGAAATTATTCTTCTAGGTAATGCACTAGAGTAATTACTCAATACAAAATAGAAGTTAATAGACATCAACTTTGACAAACCCAAATCTCCATCGTATTCCAAGAATAGAGAAAGAGAGCTAATACTGGTAATAAATTTAGAGTTAAATTTATATTGTCGACTATCTCACCTGTATTGCTATTGATATTTCTGGGATTGTCGTAAGCTTCTCATATTTGACATAACTGGGACAAATCATTGTTCTTACCTACGTCTTTACCCGATTTATTTCGGATTGACATAAATCAAAAGTGGATGTTGTCTATATGAATATTACAACGAAAACTAACAAAACTTTATACACGTTAAATGTGAACTGTTTTACACTTTCTTTCATCAATTATTGCCACTGTACTACATTCATGTTCAAGTTTCAAGTAGACTTGACAAGTGCTATAGTTCACCACTAAATCTCGAATCATTCAGTACTAAGGAAAGTAAAATTTGAAAAAAAATAATATCAAGTGGAGAATAAGGATAACGAGGAGTTTATTTCCCCCATTTATTTCTTTAATTGCTATTCAACTACATAAAGTACCTAGTTCAAGTTTGAAGTCGACATAACAAGTACCGTAGCTGACGACTAAATCTTCAATCATTCATGCTAAGGAAAGTAAAATTTTAAAGAAAATACCATCAACTGGAGAATGATGATAATCCCATTCGTAATTTAGAAACACCACGTCTATCCGTGATGAGCTCCACTTGACTTTTTATAATACCTAAATGTAATATTTTAGGCTAGGCTGGCATTTTACATTTAATACAAAGCTTAAGCCACAATAATGATGACATGCTAAAAAGTACATTGTAGTTTCGTCACATCCAAGTCATTAAACGTGCAGATATTGCTGAACAATAGACAGACTTCACGTGTGCTGTAATATTTGCCGACACCTCTCGGTACCAAGATAACACGTTCGAAGAGTGTTAAGTCTTCTAAAGATAGGTATTTGTTTCAAAAACACAATCAATTTGTGGTGTTTGCAGTTTTCTTTAGAATCATTTCGTTATTACGACGGAAAATTAGCAGCTATTAGATAAGGAGTGAAATACGTAACAAAATTTGTTGCTAATTATTTTTAGTGCGGCAATTTGTATAATTTGCGTTTAAAAGGCGATAAAGGAAAAATACCTACCTACACTTAAAAATAGAATTTTATCTCTTTTTTTAATGCGCAAACAAAAGTATAGCTATGTGGAGGTTCTGTTTGCTACTGCTTTGTATATAAAACACACAAATGAGTGATTACTTCAAGGAATTAGTGACTCACAGGGTCAACAATGTCAGCCTCTATAAAGACGCTTGAAAAAAGATTTCTCCTTATACCCAAGGATTGTACCATTTAATATTTACATCGAGGTTTACTACAAGTTTCTTCCACGGCTATCACATTTATATTCACGAGCACGACGAAAAGGTAGATAATAAAAAATGGCAAGCACAAAAAGTAAGAAAAATAAAATTGCTATTACGTCCTAGCGGCCGTAAACGTTAAACTTCAGCGGTGGTGAGCTTATCTTGAAATATTTTCGGTGTAAACTTTCAAATGGAATGAAATAAAACCACCAAGACCAAACAGAGAATACGGAATGGAATTACAGGGAGTATGTAGAAAACGTAATAAAATAATTATTGCAAAGGAGCTGAGGAGATGAATATGTGGCGCTGACGGCACCCTGATGGCCCTTCACGGTCTTTGACCCATTCAAACCGGCATCGCCTGAGGATTGCAGACTTAATAAATGGACATTTCTTCTTTTACATTCAATCTTTCGTTGTCTACTATTAATCTACCTGTTTAGGTGTCTAGACCTCAATTTTAAGGGTTTTAACTTCTAGACAGAAATTCTTCTAGTATTAGGTGTTCCCAAAGAATTTTTGTGAGTCATAAAGGAAACCTTTTGTTGTTTTTATCTGTTTTTTTCAACTTTCATAATGAATACATCATAATATTTTGTATTTCTAGTAAACACATTGTTTTATAGTGATTACTTTTATAACAAAACCTAAAAGTATATTGGGAAAACTATATAAAAATAGCAGAGATTCGAATATTAAATATTAACCAGAAACAATACATAAATATAAATCATGTGAGTGAATATAAAATTTAATGGAGTAGGATAAAATTAAATAACAACAACAAAAATATTACCTATAGTTGTTGAGCGTGTATGTCTATAGATAACGATAATATTTCATATTGATTTTTCCTTATCATATGTATAATGCAATACTTTAGTGATAAGATATTATTACCCAATGTATAATATGTCGATAACCCAAATAGCAAACATGAGTAAAGTACCTATGTAAGCTGTTTCAAAATAAGTAATATAATATTTTATATTTTGCTTAAGCTATAGAGATTAATAAAAAATCAAGTCATAATAAATTTAATTGTCTACATGTTGTTATATTCAGCAAAATTACTAAACGATAAAATACTTATTTACATTAGGGCACAGAATATATTCTGTGATTAGGGTGGAAAGAGAATGCAGATTACAGTATTTTTTGCCACCGTTTTAGAAAATATTTTTATATTTTCAATTCTGCTTAATTTAAAAAATGGTGCTTTCCCACCACACTGTATTGTTAATGACAAAGTCTGGAAAAGTAAACTAAAGAGGGTTTAAAAAACATGTCCTAGAAAGTTGGTATAGCATAAAAATCCTTAATTGTCACACACGGTACGTGCACGAAACTCGAATTTGGCAATAATGCAATGAAACTAATAAATTGTAAGCTAGCTAGACTATCATTGTATCGGGTGTTAATTTAAATTTCACCTCTAGTTGGCGTTGAAGTGTCATTTACGAATGAAATTTAAATGAACACCCGATATAATGTAATGTGGGTTGCTAACTGTTAAAAGTGTACCATGTCTCCATGTCTAGTACTTAAGTAAACATTGCGTATATTATGATCTCACTAAAAATACTAAAATGTATTATAAATGTTGTCAAATCAATAGTAGCAAGGAAAACAAATATTCAAAGCATAGGTAAGTCATTGTGGGTATCATCAATTCATTATCATATAGCAAAGAAAGAAGGGTTAAAACAATGCATTCTAAAATATCGTGCTATAGAAATGGAGAGAACTAATGTATGTATCTGATAACTATAAATATAGATTAGAGATTCTATGTTTTGGTATAGATGTATAATAATTTTTAATAGCAGTTATATTTTTGAAGTTTTGTATAAAAGAACTATAAAGTTATAGGAATTTTTATGTGATGTAACAACATCCAATCGCAATTTTTTATCAACTGGTGAAACCCATCCGTTTTTTCTGTGTGGGATTTTCCAAGTCCGCATTTAATAACATTTACTGATACGAGTAAAAAGAAACATTACTAAAATAATTCAAACAAAGAGTGAATGCAGTGTTAATAAACTTTTCTAGGCATGCCCAAAGCAAACCCTCAATATCTTGCGTTGTTTCCTAATCCGCTGCATACTATTTGATGACAAAGTCTCTTCCTAATCGTGGCTTCCTAATAACATTCACAAACATGCCTGACAATGACGTGACTGCTTAGAAATGCATCGATAACGATAACTGTTAAAAACTTATGACAAATTACGCAGGCAGGTGCCTCTTCTTTTACCAGAATATAAATTGAACGAAACTATTTAATTATTAACTCTTTCGCTAGAATAAGTCAAACTCGACCCTTTTTATTACTCACACAAAGTAAAATGAATTCAGGATCAAAAAGGGTCCTTTAAATGCTCCCCGGATTACCCTAGAAGATAAAACCGTAGTCATCAGATCCTTCCATAAAGTTTCTACTATTTATTTATAGCACAATTTGTGTCTGCATGTGGTTACAAGATATTCTTTAATCACATCAACCCGCATTATAAACTGATAGTAGATATACTATTATTTACAAAACAATTACAACATTGCCCGTGTTCATTTTACAATGTTATATATTACAAAATCAACGATATTGCTACATAGTTTATGTGAGGACACATTTTTCAAAAGCAATTTCATAATATCTAAAGCAGGTCATTTAACTTGAACAGTAGGTGCATAAATAGTAAAAATATAAGTAAAATAAAACACAAAAACATTATAAAGCAATTAGAGAAACGAAGTTTTTTATTGTTTGCGAGTTATTCAATTATGTACAATTATCTTTATTTTTAAGTAAGTACAATAAGTACATTATTTATTCCAATATCGACATGCATTTCTGTGACCTCTAAATAAATAGAATAAATTTGATTACATGAAAGTAATAGAAATTTAATATAAGTACTGAAGTCCTTTACCCAAAACTACAATCAGCACGTCTTTGCATGTACCATGATGACCTCTTTTAGAAGGCTCTTTTTTGGTCAACTAATTTAAAGCTCATACACGTGACAAAATTTTAATCTTGGATTCACATGTCAGCTAATATTTAATAAAGCAAACATTATAAGTTTCTCTTCCCTGATACAAAGAATACGAATATGGGTTAATTTCGAGGTTAAAAACGAGTGATTGTACTTGGCGTTTGTCAGCCTGAGGATATCAATGCAAACGATTATTTCTACAATATTGTGTCCAAGGCTGGAGTTATCTTCAGTAAGTTAAAGTTTAGATAAATAAAACTGTCTAATGAGGTGAGTCTCGTGCATGAAAACTTCGCTATTTTATTATAAATAAAGTTATATGTAGTAAACAAGGCGATATGAACAATTTATGTGAACATCCTCCGATTTCAATATAAAGGCTTAGTAAAGTTGCAAGTTTTGTGGAAGTTACTTATGTAGAATGAAAATAAACTGGCGTTAGTTTCAGTCTGGGGAAACTGAATTAGGTACTTTCGTATAAAATCCTTGTCTCCTAGCTCTACTTTACGGGTTGGGGACTCGGACACAAAAAACATTACAATGTTATAAATTTGTAAATTGTCAACAAACAATGTAATTTAGCTGAATTGCAACTTGAGGCATAATATAAATATTTTCGTAAACATTCCGTGCAAATGTGAATAAAATTATTTGAACTGTGTCAACCAAAATCATGGTACCAAAAATGACATAATAGAAAAATAAAGTCACGCATAGCGCAATAAAATATTTTCCATTTTTTTATAGCTGGAGAGTTTTATTGAATCTTAGTTCAAGCGGCAAATATGCGCCCATATACCATTTGGGGATTTAATACGTGTTCGTAATGACAATATTAATTCTTTAAAGGTCATTGACAGCGATTTTATATTATAATTCCTCAGCATATTTCTCTTTATTAATGTGCTCTCAGCTGTGCCTTTAAAAACAAGTACTTAAAACACAACATGTTTCAGAAGAATTATTTTACCTAAACAAAAAATTTATTCGCAAACATTGATTGCCGAAACGACTTTCCCATCCTATTTCTTAATCCCTTGAGTCATTTGTATGCGATAAAAACCCATAAAACCCGTTTTTCCCCAATAGTTAGTAACGAATAATGGATCTTGCCTGTAAACTCTATTCACACTTCAACAAATATATTAATAACTCTGACGGCGTTTTATTTACATAACAACGCTATTAAATTTGTTTCTTAATTTATAAAACAATTTCTATATGTTGAAGACACGAGTAAATATTGACCAAAAAAATAATTCCAATTGAGGCGGTTACGACATTACTTAATATCGACAAAAATATTGATAATTAAAACCCGTGTAAACCTTGAAACTTCTGTAACATGTTTAATTCACACATGCATTAAGTTTTAATGTACCGTTCAAAATTGGAGTTTACGTTAAAGATTCAATAAAACACAACATGTGGGTTAATATTACTCCATACGTCTCAATTTAAAATTAAATCTTATATTGCAGTGGTTCAGATTTAAGTTTGCCTTTACTGATAATAATTGTTAAATATTGTAACGTTCTTAGGTACTAATATTAGACATTAAAAGGTGTGATGGGTACCTAATTTTTACGCAATAATAACAAGATAAGATATTTTTTTAAATACTTAACCAAGTTATTGTAAACTGAAATTTGCAAATACCTAAGTAAATAAAAGATACTTATCAGTATCCATAAACAGAAAATATGTCTGAGGGTTAGGTTGAGATAACTACATAACAAAATACTTGTAAATTTACGATAATATATACAGAGTGTCCTAGAACATGATAATTCTGAAGTGAAAATTAAAACTAAATTAAAAAATATATTGGGAGTCGTACAGTAGATATTTAAATCGCCTCCCATTTGAATACTATGCAACCCTAAAAAAAGTTTATTTCAAATTTAGTCTTATTAACTTTCACACCCGAAATAGCAATTAAAGTATTATGCAGTTCTCGAACACCCTGTACTTCACTATATCCGTAAACTTGAAGAATAAATTTAACGGAAGAACTAACTTACATTACACCCACATTATGCTCGAATGGGAATCACCTTCAAGTTCATTTTATATTAAAAAGTTCGATTCTTATTGTTGCCTGATGTTTAAGATCCAACATAAAATTACATGAGAAAACACCATATGATTCTCTGACGTCTTTAGTTTAAAAGAACACATTGTCACACTGTGGATTTGACGTAGAATTGACGGGAACCTCTGTGAAGTTAAATAATAATTCTTCCACATTGTTGGCTTATATTCACGAGGGTGGTGAATATTCAACCCTCGTCAGTCTATTTATAAACCGACGCACTTTATCCTAAATTTTCATGGATCAATTATTAAATTACAGAGTAAATTTGTGGAAATATTAAATTGGAATCTTCTGATATTTAATAATTTACAAACCATTATTTTAGGGAAATCAGTGAACTTAAGAAACATTTTATCAGATTTTCTAAAGGTCATAAATTTATAAAAATTTTTAGATCAATCTCGAAATATTTTAGGATAGATAATAAACTAACTTTACATCATAAAAATATTTATAATAATTAAAATTTAATAACAAAATTAAGACTTTCAAGGTGTTTTCTATCAGGATGCAGGATATTTATTATTATTTATTAAGTAGACATAATATTTATTATAAAAAGAAAGCACTAATTTGTTATACAGAGAATATACTCGTACAGGGTGATGTAGATATCATTACTATAAATATAATTATTTAGATCTGTAAATTGGCACAAATTCAATACATACTCAATTTAATGCACTTCCTGTTATATACCAAAAGTAGGCAGTAACATTATATACTTTTAAATTGAAAGCTCTATACAGGGTTTCCGAGGAATCCCAGGATAGACACGAAATCTTTATATGATTCTAGAATACATTCTGCATTGTCCTGTATAATTTTTTTATCCCCAATCCGAAATTTGTTTTTATTTTTGTTTTCCATATAAAGTCATTGCAAGTGGCAACTTACGTAAATATTTTTAACAAATTTAATAATTACTCTGAGTAGACATCGTTTATGTTCAAAATGGAATTTAACTTTTCGATTCAAAATAAACCAATCTTTCATCATGTATCAAATTTTTTATTATTTTCAATACTAGTTTTCAAAATAAATTAAATGAAACGTGAACATAATTATAAATTTTTTCAAATTCCAAATTTGAACATTAATAATTCTTTAAGGGTTAACACTACCAAAAAAATTACAAGACATTTTCGATCGCAAATCACCTCAGCTACAAATTTCAAGTATAACTTTTTTTTCGATAATCAAATAGTTTGGCAGACTGGCTTCTTTTTATTCAACAGTGTTTCACTTGTTCAATCTACAATTTTCAACATTCAAGAGATGATTGCTCGAAAACCCGGATTGGGGATAAAAAATATCTGATGTGCCCAACACATGACACAATAATTACTTTTCGACCCTCGGATTCAACTATCAAAGCGCGCTATGAGAAATATAAAGTGTTAATTTTTTTGACGGAATTTCAAAAAAAAGTTCAAACAAAATTTGTTCAAAATTCAATTCTAAATCAATGTTAAAGAATAAAAAAATCTCATAAATTGTTTATTTTTCAAGATATTCTTAAAAAACCTAAAAATGTTATCAGGTAACTGTCACTTGTTTTGGTGCTAGATGAAAAACATTGAATGTGGCACCCACAATTTTGTTCAAACTCTTAAATATGAAATTTGAATCAAATCCGATAACTCGTTTTTGAGTTATGGTGGATACAGACAGACACACAGACAGACATCATGGCGAAAATGGTCAAAATGGATTCAGGGGCCCTCAAAACGTGTAAATCCATCAAAATCTCGAAGTCGAAAAAAATCACGATTACAATACTTCCTTATACTTACTTCGTATAAGAAAGTAAAAATATACCTCAGGACAATGCAGAATTTATTCAAAAATCACACCTGAAAATATTTCGTGTCTATCCTGGGACACCCTGTATATTTTTACATTTTCTCAAGCAATCGCAACTCTTTCCACAGTAGTTTTACAATGTAAATGTACCTTTGTAATCCACGACTAACTGTGTCCTTACAGACATTTATAGACGCTCTGTATTATATAAGTTTCTAAAGAAACCAAATACGATGACTTGGATTTCCCATAAACCGCAAATAATTCGTAGTATTTTACGAACGTTTAATTTCAGGTATGTTACAGGAAAAGATAGAATTAAAAAACAAAGTAATCAAATGTACAGTGTGTTCAACTGTTAAATTAAAAAAAGAAAACTTTTTTTAAAGTTCTTAATGGTCAACTACAAACATCCTTTATAAGGTATATTTTTCCAGAACATAACATGGCACATTTTTTCTTCTACCAGAAAAATAAATCGGTAAAAAGATATGATTTATTTGAGTCTGTTGTAATATTTTTTGAATCTACTCGTAAATGCTAATACTTTTGGTCATTGTTGACTTTAGCCACTGGTCGACTACAGGGTTGCGACATACCTTGTTCTCTCGCTTGTTCTATTTTGTCTCCTGATCAATCTCAAATTTTTTTATTATTTAATAAAATATAAATCTGTAAAAATATACTAGATGTCACCGGAAGTACTAAAAGGGCGCCAATATTCCCTTTACAAAGATCACATTTTGAAATGGACGCGTGCTTATTTTCAAAAGTAAATTATAACAATGATTTATGCTATATTATAAAAAATAAAATAAATACATATGTACAATTACACATACAGATACAGAGGGTTACATGCCATTAAATTTGAAGACTAGCAATAAAATTTTTGCAATTTTAAAAAATCATTTTGATAATACCTACCTTAATTTTGTAAAAAAATCGTTAGCAACAGTTTCTAAAATGTTTTATAAATTAAAGCATAAAAATTTTTCTTTGCTTATTCTTGTTAGATACTAATTGTTAAATATTTACCTCTAAGTACTATAAACTTTACTATAAAAACTACATAATAATAATGTAAACCTTAAAAATCTTCTATAATGCGTCATGAGATAAGCAAGCATATTAACATAAATAATAATGAGTCACGGAAAAAAACTAAAACTTTAATTATTTTGAAAAAACTAACCTTTTCAACAATCCAAGTAGGGTAAATCCAAAATTAGGAAAAAATTGTAAACAAACCACACATGCACCAATATGTAAACCCCGATAAAATCCGATAAAAAAACTTATTTACGCTTTAACACACTAAACCGGACATTCAATCCCAACAAAATGCACATTTACCACGCACTATTTTTATTGAATAAGTACTCTTTCCTGCACTCAGGTGTGCGTCAGTATACCTGACAACTAAAGCGATAGTCACCCAACTGTAGAGTATGTGCACCGCTGAATGGATCGCCGAGCAAAGCTGAAAGTTTCTGTGGAAACAACCGAACGAGATTCCTTCTATCACAAAGTTACTGAGTGCGCATATCTCCCCTCTGCAAAACCACCCGCAAGTTTCAAAACATTTATTATGATTCATTATAGTGCATTTTAAATGCAAAGGATGCATCGTTCCAGTGCATTCCTCAAATAAGTATTGTTCTTTGAACGACTAACATAAGAGAATTTCATCAAAATAATGTAATCGTTTGAGATAATAATATAATGTATTATATGAAGCCGGTGCTTTGAAGCTTCAACATTCTGTATAGCAGAAAATAATATACCAGGCTTAAATAAAGGATCTAATTGTAAGAGAAGAGTTTAGTGCATTTAAATAGAGCTGTGGAGTAAAAACGGTCAATTCATATTAAGCAAAATATATTAGATGTTTCAACTAATTTTCTTTATATGAAAGATCAAACACTTATTGCAATATGGAAGCTAAATAAAAATATTTTCGTGTAAGTTGTTAAGCAATGCTAATTATAATTTCATTTTACCTAAACATATATAACTTTTTAATAATTGTGAAAACCAAACGGTTTACATTGTGTATGTTTACGTACAAATAACCTACATATTTCTTAGAAAATTATTTGTAAAAAATTTTTTCTAATTTTGGAGGTCTGTAGATTATTTAAGAAGAAAGATATACATACAAGTTGTGTATTCATTTAATAGACATGGACCTCTTAAAAAATAACATTGTGAATGCAAACCAAAATAGAGAGTAGTGTGGCAACGGACATCATAGAAGTTACAGAACGATCCACTGCCACTGAGTGTGCATTCATCAGAAATAATAATAATTTTATACTATTTTCATTTTATTCTAATTGTTTTGGAGTTAAATCAATATTTAATCTTTATCGTTTTGTTTACCAAGTTCCAGAACGTAAATTTTGCTATTTATCATAAATTCTTTCTTTTGTAATGTTTCTTTTCAAAATAGGAAACGAAAATAAATATCATGTAATAACAGTAAATCGTGAAGTGATAAGTACATTTAAGTTAAATGAATTCTTTTAAAAAGACAACCTGAATAGAAACTTTATCATTTTCACCAATTATTTTATCTTATGGTTAGTTTAAAAGAGTTGTAAAGAAATAAATTCAAGTGTTTGAATTATGTACCATTTTTGTATGTTATTTTTGTAAGGTAGCAGAAACCAATAACCTCTGAGAAACTAGAGGGATCAACACTGTCCCCGGATCGACGGATGACTACGGTCTACAAAAATTATTGAGCAGAGTTTGCTCTTTCTGACATCGTGCCCTGCTTGGTTAGAATCCAATTACCAGATGTTTCGCATATTTATTGCCTCCCGTTTGAAAACAACCTATGCCCTTCTAAATCCAATTCTAATTTCGAGTTAGGAGGAGGTTAGTTTGGCAGTAAGCTAAGCAGTAACCTGAACTCCAAATTACTACTGCCAAATGACTCAAATAAGGATTGACTCATGTTAGTTTTCAAATTGTCCAAGTATGTTGTCTAAAATGTCTTAGTCAATTTACAAAATACCTAGATAGCAATTTAGTAAATCAATCCTAGTCTTAGTCTTAGAGCAAGTATGAACTAGGTAAATATTTATGATGTAAAATTTAATTTTACATCTTAGCTTATGTTCAAATAATCTATCAAAATCTGTATGTAGAAGAAAATAGCAATTACAATATTCTTTTGGTATAATAAAGTAAAAAACCTCTTGTAGATTAAAAAAGTTAAAATTCTTCAGTAAAATGAAAATAAAAATAATGTCAATTAGAATTTAAAAAGGAGAATAGTTTAAGAAGGAACAAGGAGTTTATTTTTTTTTATATAAAAATATACAGGGGTTCCATTTGAAAAAATAAAGTTATCACTGTTTGAAATATGTGATATTTACGAATAAATTACAAAGACCCTGTATAAGCTAACGAAAAATACATCAAAATGTTCCCTGAACTTTGCTTTTATCATTTTAACTGTGCTTTTTTGAAAAGACTGTGAATTTGTTAAGATATTAATATTTTTGTAAAGTCCATATCCGTGAAAATTTTTGAAAAAATCAAAAAAAAAATGGAAAACTATTAATTTTAGGTACATACGACCTTAATACTTTTGTAGTTTGAATTAAACGGGGAATCCAAAAATGTAAAAATATATAGGGCGTTCCATTTAAAATAAGAAAGTTGGTGTGCGCTCAGCAAAAACTGGACGCTCTGTATAGTGGAAAATATTTTTAAGTTATGCACATTTAGGAATAAAGCATATTTGCTGTTGAAATTTGTTTGCTAGCCTTAATAATAAAGGAGATATGGAAGACCCACACACTAGGTGCTAGGTGGACACCCTGTATTTTAGGCAGATAAAAATTCAATCAATATCGCTTAAAAAAAACACACAGACAGTTGCAGAAGAGGTTCGCGCTACAATTTCCTATTAAACCGTTTTTCTAGCCAAATTATCCAATTTTGAGCCACAGTCGAAAACTGCGACTAATTTGAATAATAGACGTCACACCTTAATATAAAACTGTAAGAACGTTTCTATAAAAAGAATCAAATGATCTTCATAAAAAAAAAATTATAAACACTTAAAAATATAATCTAATTAGACGTCACGTTTTTTCCGCTAAACCTGTTTTTATATACCTAATAGGTACGATTTTAAAATCCTGAGAAGATAGTTTACATGATAAATTTTTGTATCAACATCCCGTATATGGATTTATCAGAATTTAAAAGAACCGTTTGAAAAGCCTGACAAGAATATTATCAATTGTATTTATGACATTTTATTTTTATTAATCTCGTCTCTTCAAACTTTTGTTATCAAATTTAAAATTATAATGAAAAACTAACGTAAAGTTGTCATTACCAAAAACATTGTAATGATTACCAGTTTTTATATCAAAAAGTGTCTCCAAATGTTTGGCAAACTTGCCTTGAACTTATGTTAAAGACGAGAAGATTTCCTAAAAACCCGTGAGATTGTCACAAGAGAATAATCGTGTAAAAAGTACAATCACCTTTAAAGAGTGTTATTTATTTTCCTGTGAATGAGATTTAACAATGACAATGAGAAAACGTACAGAAATTCTGTTTGTAATTCAGATTTATCTTTTTATCAAACAAAAAAATTGTTCGTCAGTAAAATATTTGGGTAGTTTAATAAAATGTAAAGAAGAAGAAAAGTAGAGTGACAATAATTAAAATAGTTAGTTAAAATAATAACTTTATAAATTATATGTACATATTTCTCTATTTGATAAACTTAATTCGTTTATCTTATTTATTTGAGAATAAAAAATATGTTACCAAGACAAGCAATAGAATATCTACTTATTAGTTATCACAATAAATAAACAATTAATTAAAATTTCGAAGTAACCTATCAAAATTATGATTAATATTTCCCATTAGCAAGCGTGAAAAATCCCAGTTTCAAATTTGCTTAGCAAAAACCTACATTGTCAGTAAATCATAATTATCAAATAAAAAAAAGCCCAACAATGTGCCGATAGTTAATCGTGAGTGGTTAATTTATACAGCTAGAGAGCACGTAATAATATAACAGTGAAGCTCGTGGTAAAATTGCTTAGAACACCTACACTAAAAGTGAAGTATTTAATCCGGCTAACTTTCCAAACAAGTTTTGAATTCGCTCAGGTTCATGGACACGACCCAAACCTGCTCTTCTGCATGTTACGCACTCACAAGATCCCCGGGAATGCTTGCTTCTTGTACACCTCGTCATATTCAGCAAAATTAACTGCCACATAAATGCTGCTGGGTTCAGACTCAGACACGCCAGACTCAGACTTTTCGTGACTATCCTGCCAAATGTGGGCACTGAAGTGAGAGAAAACGAGAGAGAGACATGATGCTGCAGTTGCATTTTCAATACGAGCTTTCATTTATGCCACAAATAATAAAGTACCTTATGGGCGATGTAATAACCATTACGAACCGTTATACATAATTATATGCAAATTTTTTACTCAAATCCAACATCAACAGTGATATGGGTTCTCTTGGGATAACTCAAGTTAATATTTATGATTCATTACCTAGCTCTTAAGGTATTTTAAATTCAAATTACAAATGTTGAAATAAGTCTTTCAACTTCTTTCGGTACATTTATGAATGAAACCGCCCACATGTGATAATAATAAGTGACATAAGTCATTGTTTTGCTCTACATTTTTCGTGCCCACAGCTGAAGAAATATTTTATAATAAGCTTAAAAAGCAGGTGCACCAGAACAATGATTGTAGACTTGGCGAGGTTTATTTCAGTTTACAACTACCTACCTATAAGCCGTATATCAGATATTTGACAACTTTAAATCTTGTATAGATATGTTACGAATATAAATATTGAATTTTAAATAAGTACAAACAATAAGAGTTTAACAATATGTATAAAAGAATTAGTAGGTGTGATAAGATATTTTTTCTGTATAAATGTCTGATGTGTCCAGCACATGACTTTCTTATACATTGCCATGATACAGTTTTAATCTTTGGAAAATACTGAAGGGGTAACCAATAAAATCACATGCAGTCGACATTCAATACGTTATTAATATAAAATCACATTTATTTATTTATAATTATTGTTTTCGGTACCATAAAAACCAGTAAAATACAAAAAAAATAATGAGATTCGAACTCGCGACCTTTCTTTGTCAGCCAAGACCCAACGTCACTAGTCTATCTAGGCTGTCGGATTAAACGCGCACTATGAGAAATACTTATATAAGGTGTCCGAGTTTATATCGTCAGGATTTCACCAGTCGATAGTTTTGCGAAAATTAAAGGTGGTTTGTCTAATAAACTATGGTCGAATCAAAGAATATAGACAAAATGAACAAGAACCGACAGTCGCGTAGTGGGGGTAAACCATTTTCCAGTGCGCAGGTTTACCAGAACCATGGTACTATTTAACCAGGTATGTGCTTCCTGCGGACGCGTTTGGATTCAGTCTGCGCATATCATCCCAGGCTGTCGTCTTCTTTCGCTCCCGCCTTAAATTCAAACTGCGTTTTTTATAAAACGTAAGAAATCAATTATTTTTACAAGAAAATATAACTCGAATAACGAAACATTACTGGGTAAATTATATTTAGCTTATTTTTATATTTACCTTAATTAGGTATTTGGAATTTGCAACGAGGCATCTAACCTAGGGGAATCCTAGATGCTCGCCCTGGATGCCGCAGCTTGAAGTTTGTAGGTTTTTGCGCAAGAACATACCTGGTAAATAGTATCATGACCAGAAACTGTCTCTTGAGTCTTGTCAGTTAGGTTGTCAGTGTCAGAGACACTAACCTAATTTTAATAAGTATGTAATTGGCAATAATCTCAATCATGGAAAAAGTTCGTAAACGTGGTTATTCGTGTGCGGTTAAAGCTTGCTCCACGCGCAACGATGGTACAATAAGTTTTTTTGATTTCCTAAAGACAATATAGAAAGGTAAGGATTTAAATTTGAATTTCCCTCCCTTTCTGCACCCCCACAAAATGGCGCAAGGTCACCGAATCTGGCTGTCAAAACATCAAAGGCGCCGACGAGAGTGTCGCTTCTTGTTCATTTTGTCTATATTCTTTGGTCGAATGTTGCTTCCTTTTTGATGTACAGGGCATTAAAGAAAATAAATTATTATAAATAATTTGCTATAAATCAATAACCAAAAAAGTTAGTCTTCTGAAATTTTGCATAGATCTTTTTTTTGGTATTCTCTTATTACTAGTGGTTGCAATTATTTTATTTATAACACAGAGGCGTGCGTACGGGTTTCTTCAAAAACATTTTATTGAATGAAACGTACACCACTGGTTTTTTTTGCAGCTCCAATATGCAGAGAGTATTTTTCATTCAATTTAGAAACTTTTTTGTATCTTACAATTTCTTGATAACTTAACTTTTTTTTTCTTATTTATTAAAGAGGTTCTTCCCTATTATATTTCTTCCGAAAAAAGCATCAGTACAAAGTTGTAGAGAAAAATATTTCCTACAACTTTCCTTTCAATATTTTTTTGATATTGTCAATATTTAAAAAGATACCTATTCAACAAAAGTTGCAAATTTTAGGAAATTTTTCTCTAGTTAGGTACTACCGCGGGTACTACTTACTACTACTACTTACTACTCTTTCCCCAAAATGTTCAACTTATTTGTTGAATAATTTTTTAACTATCGACAATATCAAAAAAAGTTTAAAAGATAAGTTGTAGGAAATATTTTTCTTTACAACTTTGTACTGACTCTTTCGTAAATTTAATAGGAAAAAATTTATTCAATAAACAAAAAAATCCAACCTTTAATTGAGGGCTGGTGAAGGAAGGGCGGGGTCTACGAATACACAAACTCAGTTTTAAACTTTCAGGGTGACCTTCTAGAAGATTCTACAAAAATTGGCTGTAGGGTAAAAAAAGTCTATTTGAAACCTTTTTTTCTCCCTTATTTACGGTACTATTAGGTTATTTTGAGTTAAGTTATCAAAAAATTATAAGATACGAAAAAGTTTCTAAATTGAATGGAAAATACTCTCTGCATATTGGTGCTGCAAAAAAACCAGTGGCGTACGTTTTATTCAATAAAATGTTTTTGAAGAAACCCGTACGCACGCCTCTGTGTTCTAAATAAAATAATTGCAACCACTATTAATAAAAGAATACAAAAAAAAGATCTATGCAAAATTTCAGAAGGCTAACTTTTTCTGTTATTGATTTATAGCAAATTATTTAAAATAATTTATTTTCTTTAATGGTCTGTACGTCAAAAAGGAAGCAACATTCGACCATAGTTTATTAAACAAAACACCTTTAATTTTCGCTAAACTATCGACTGGTGAAATCCTGACGATATAAACTGGGACTCCCTGTATAAGTGTTCTAAGAATATCTCGTTTTTTGAAAAATTTTTGACGGAATTTCAAAAAAACAAAATTTGTTCAAAATTTAATTCTAAATCAATGTTAAAGAATAAAAAAATCTCCTAATTGTTTATTTTTCAAGATATTCCTAAAAAGCCTAAAAATGTCTTCAAGTAAGTACCACTTGTGTTGTTGCTAATGGTGCTAGATGAAAAAGATTTAATGGTGTGGCACCCACAATTTTGTTCAAACTCTTAAATACGAAATTTGAATCAAATTCGATAAGTCGTTTTTGAGTTATTGTGGATATAGACAGACAGACAGACAGACAGACATCATGGGGAAAATGGTCAAAATGGATTCAGGGCCCCTGAGTAAGTCAAAACGTGTAAATCCATTAAAATCTCGAAGTCGAAAAATATCATGATTACTTCGTATAAGAAAGTAAAAAGTAACTTTACTCACTAGTGTATAAATAGAACCACTTCCAATATCTAATTTAACTGAAATGAGAAGTACATATACATATAATGATATTACAGATTTTACTGATTTCTTCGTCACCAAACTAGGTCGCAGTTATCAATTAAACTTTATGAATACAGGAAAATGCATATTACATCTTATCTGATGGGTGATACCAATGACTGATATAGTGTTCCTTTCATCAATATTACAGTTTTCCTGTTAGTTTGCAATTTTAATATAGTTAATCATCTTGTAAGTGGTGATTCCTGTGTGTAGAATATTTCTGGTTTATTTCAGGAAGAAAAAAGTGTCTTAAGAACTGTTACGTTTTAAAGTGGAAATAAAAATATCACAACTGATCTTCACAAAGTCTAGGTTAAAGTTAGCATATCAAAATTCTTTTTATGATGACAATATTCTAAAATTGAAAAAGGACAGTGTATAATAATAGGTAATATACAGGGTGTCCCACAACTGCGGTAGTATATCGTACAGTGTACACAGTTTTAAGAGATATACATGAAATATCTACTTTCCAGAGTTTACTGTTAGAATATTTATTTACAAACAGATTTTTGAAGATTTCTCAAAATTATAAAAACAGGCACTTGTCAGCGTCACTGAATAAAATCCATTCTATTACTCCTAGTAAATAAATGTTATTTTCAAAAGCAGAATGTTGGCAAACATATATCTTTATTAGTATGGATTGATCTCTATAATTACAGGAATAAAACTCGTTTATTTGTATTTGTAACAACTTAATATAAAGTTAAACACTGAAATATAACGTATAGCAGGATAATTCATTATTATTAAGACAAACATATCTTAAATATTAATTTTTGGTGTAATTAAACCAAGATATTTTACATATTTAAGACAAAAATATATTCAATTGACACGACTCTAACTGTATTTCACGAGTTCTTTCATTTATCGATAGCAAAGAATGATTTGTTTGAATCCAAGTTAAACCTTCTTGTGCTAAGAATATGATATATTTCTATGAAACAAATATTTTGCTAATGAAGCAAACTTTTGTTAAATAAAATTAATTGAAATAAATACTTACTTCAAATTGGCGATTTATTTTGTAGAAATGAGCACCTATACCTACCTACAATTAAAATCAAAAAATTAAAATTTGTATAGGTACCTACAGTATTTCTTTTTACATACATTTTACAAGATAGTAGAGAGATAATAAGTTAAATTACAGAATAATATAAGGTGTGCCTCTCAGTTAATTAAACATAATAAAGATAACTCAGCAAATATTGCACAAAAAATACGTATAATTATACGTATATACATTTATTATATTTCTACGGATATTTCCTTTGTCGAATTCCTGAAAATATTTTGCACTTACTTAAATGCTGCCATTTAGTAGTATGCACTTACCTTTTGCTCTTGCATTGATTATTCGAATTTAGTAAAGTGCATTATAGATACTAGACATGTTTCTAACAACTTGAGAGATACATAAACTAAACTAACGTGCACAATATTGTGTAGAGTCGATTACAGAACTTGTATGCTCCAAGAAATTCCTGATACTGTGTTTGACACATATCAGTGCAATTTGCAGAGCTTTAACCACTAGTAATAATATGAGCAAACATGATAGCTCCCAGCAACATAAGCATGTTCTTACGCTATAACATAAAGATTTTTTATATGAATTTGGAAACATTCTCCAATGTTATATGTCAATAATACTCGTATGCCAGCTGAGGTGTATAAAGGATATAAACGCGATTGTTTCAGGTTATTGCTTGAAAAACTTGCATCACCAAAATTGGATGCCATTCGGTACGAAACGATGACCCCAATGACGAATTTTTATTATGGAGAATTGAGGAAATATTGTACTTCGTCTGTTTACCTCAGTGACGTATCGTAATTGTTTATTTATTGCAACATTCATGTTGCAGTATTTAACTGGGAAATTTGGTTTTTTATCTAAAGGAAACAGGAAAACGGTAAATCAAATGACAATATACAAAATATTTCTTTGCAAATATCAAACAATAGACTGTCCTTTAAAATTGTACATAATTACATAGTTATAAACAATTATTATGAGGAAATGTACAATTTATGTGATAATTATGAGTGGGTTTTCAGTCTTCACTTTTTAATTGCAAACAGAAAAACTTAAATTTGTGCTCTGATTTTCAACATTAAAAATTTCGATCTACATTTTTATGTAGTAATCAATCTTCGCGACAAGTGTGCTTAGCTTGTGTAGCCGAAGGTACAATAATAAGAAAGTCGAATAGGAAATAGACTTGCGTTAACCTAATTAAATCACTTGAAGAATATCAGTCGTATTAGTCATCATCACCATCAAAGAACTCTGTAAATTTACTTCCACACAATCAAGACGTTCGCAACCAACCAAATATAAACTTATTATTCTATTTTGTCTTCTAAACAACTTTCTCGATGGACCCGCGAACTTTCTCTGTCATTTATTTTATATTTTAAAGTACCCCGTCAAGATTTTCGTGCTGATGTTGATTTAAAATATGTCTTTTTTAACTTTCATTTTTTTGGGCACAGGTTTTATGTAAATATTACTTTCATTGGTGCAAGTATTTCATCGGTCATGCAAGTGTCATTAAATGAAATGTATAGATAGAAATTATGTAGCAACCAAATTTTGTTGTTTGTAAAACTTCCGGCACCAGTCAGTTAAAACTACGTAAAAATGGAACAATAAAATAAACTATCAAAATTGACGTAGGACGTATAGGTAATGTGTCTTAAAATACTTTCAAGATAATAATGTTCCTGTATAAAAATATACAATATCGTTTCAAGTATCCATTTGCAATAAATAGTTAAATCATGTTCTATAAAAAGATTATTCGCCAAAGACATAAACAAATTAAATACATCATATTTCCCAGACCGTGATCTTATGACCTCCATGACACACCTTAGCGCTAGCTAGTAAACTATTGTGTCTAATATTTAATTATACCAACAATTTTAAAAACTAATGCATACCATGTTACTAATTTATTAATAATAATTATATCCACACCTTTTACTCGCCCTACTAAATACAAAAAGTCTTTTTACTAGATTTAATTACGCAGAATGCCTATGGTAGTCTTTCCTATAGTTAGTCTATAATTTGTTTAAAGCTAACAATTTCAACAAAAACCTAACGGATCCAAATACCATCAACCATCCTTCACGGTTCTAGACTTTTAATTTATTACCTAGCCGGAGATACCTACATGCTTCCGTTCACACATTGGAGTACAATAATTATTTTCCTAGTTAGTATTGTTATAAAATTTTTTAGTATATGTATCTAGGTAATTCCTAAATTCTTCTACATTTTATTGTTTTTGCACTATTTCTAAGTTTATCCCATGATATATACCTTTTATCTAACTTTATATTGTTTTATAAACCATTACATTTCAAGGATAATGCCAGGAAATACAAAGAGTGTAACCTTAATTAATTAATTGCTAATTGACGTGATAAAAGGCTACCTCTACCACAACCACATGTACACACGGTAAAGTCTAAAATTGCAGCTTACTAAAAGAACTGCAATTTTACAGTTAAAGATCTGATAAAATGTGTAAATTATAATTTTATGTCGGGCACGTGGAAATACATGTTTTCAAATAATCACATTTTATTAACACACATTGCCACTTGTTTTTTGTTGCATAGGTGGGTTTTTGAAATGTATCGGATTACCTTTTAAAAGCATTGGTTAGTAGATTATCCCAATTTGAATGTTTGTAGGAGAAAATGAGTAAATATGTAGGTGGATGTGCATTGCTTTTATTTTTTATTTATCATAACTTCTTACTGTTTGTTTGAGAAAAATAAGTTAATAAATATAAATTTATATGTCTTCCAAGAGAATTAAGAAGTCTGCCAAGGGACGAATTTTAATACCATCTATAATTTTTTTATCTCAAATCTAAATATAATAGTTTTAGAGCAATCATCAATTTATTTAAATTTTAAAAATACACTTTTCATAATTCAAATCCCGTCTAAAAAATGCGAGTAATAATCATTTAAAGGCTTAATCAGAAGGGTGTTGAATTAGCACCCCCGGAAACATGTAAACAACATGTTTCAGATCAGAATACCGCCATTTTTACTAATAGAAAAGTTTTGCAAGCTGAAATGTCAATTTAAATTACAGTCAGATGGCCAAAATTTTCATGTCAAATTTGAAACAAAACATTCATTATTATTTCTCCTAATTTTTTTTTGTTATTAAAAATTCTGGAATAATTTGTGTAAGCGCCTTATGGTTCGTCGACTTTCTAAAGATCTCAAATAAATTATTAAATATTCGGGAGTTACCAAGACTTATCGACAATATGCAAATTTTTTTATCATCAATTATGACGTTTACTTTTTTTTATTTTATACGTTAGAGATCCTCAAATTCGTAATTTAATTACCTACATTGTTAAATAGATTGATTAGTGTTGCAAGAGGAAAGTTTAGAGGTCAGAATTTTATTGATGATAAGCAAATTTAGTTTTTAGTCAATCTAATTAAAGTTAACCTTGACTTTGAGGGAAGACAGGCGACATAGAAGTAAGCCCAAAAATCTTCAATTTTCAAAGTTTGAATATAAAAATTAAAATTTTCTATTACGTGTTGTGCTTTTAATACCAGAGAAGGTACGTAGCAAACATTTAAAGGTGTAAATTTGTAATATATTGTTTATTTGGTAATGAATTACGCACAAATACAAAAAAATATAAAATAAAAAAAAATAAAAAATATAGCAAGATTCTGTAATAAAAGTTTAAATTTTAACACTGAGGTTGTATGATAATAAGTATAAAAAAATGAAACTATTTCAAAATAAATAGATATCTAACGACATGTAATACATTTTGCTTTTGCATGAGGTAATTATTTAGGTTAGTTTTATGGATCCACATCAAACAAGAGTAACATCTTAGATTTGATTTAAAATTATTGATGTATAAATAACAATTTGTACAAAAATATTTTTAAGTTTTTCTCCTTCATTTATAAGGTTTCTTAACAATAAAAATGAAGAATCTCAAAAAATATTTCTATTGTTCTTGTATCAACTTTATTGTCTTCATAAATCATGCAATTAATACCTAAGTTGAAGTTCACAGTGTTTATGTACCTAAGTCACTATTAGATTGCACTATGTGGTTCTCGAATAAAATATTTCTGACCACTTCTTGATTGCTAAAAATAGTAAAAATGCTAAGTAATAATTATTTTCTTTTGCCTATATAATGTATTTTTGTTTTTACTTTTTTTTTAAGGCAACAACTGTTTTTTCAATTCCTTTAGGCCTGCCCTTAATTTTAAATTTTGATGGAAACTTTATTTTTGATAATTCTGCATTATAATTTGGGGATCCCTATACAAAAACAAAATAGTAGTCCACAATTTGCGGACGTTAAACAATTAAAAATACGGGTAGGTACGCAAGTTGCGAACCTGTAACCTACAGAATAAAGGTCCGCAAATTAACCATAATATACTTTGCATTTGCGAACATAATACAGATCCACAATTTGCGGACCCCGAAAATCTTCCATTAACTAATATGCAATTTAGACTACAGGGTGGATGTTCCAAGTCCAATATCTCTCTAAGATTTAGTTTCTTGTTTGTAACTTTATCATTGACAATTTTTTTCAATTTGAAATTTTCTTATAACGTTGGTATATTTGAATTTTTTATCAGTTAATATCCAACTTTGAAACATGTTTTTTATTTTTTAAGATAAGCTAATCCTCCTCCAGATAAATTTGAAGTAGGATCCAGATGTACATATCTATCTTTATGTATAAAAAATATTTTGTATTAATGGTTAAGTAATGATTTTGTCTTATTTATAAATTTTATCAATTTAATAAAATATTACTTATCTAAGATTTTTGTGGAGTGTATAATATAGAGCGATCAAATAAATTTGTAATCGAGTCATCCATGAATCCGAAATCGTATGTAGTTACTTGAACTGCATTACAATAAAACGTCAGTTGAAGGCTAAAATGGTTCAAGTTAAAGACATACGGATTCTAATCCATGGATGACGCGATTACAAATTTATTTAATCGCTCGATATATCTGTAAAACTATTTTTCTATAAAGATTTAAAGTCCACATAATTATTTTTAGTTTTGAAAATAACAAAAATATTAGTTTTGCTGAAAAGAATACCTACATTGTTGGGTAATTACATTATACAGGGTGTCTCAAAATTAAGGAATTCCGAGTTCAGAGCTTTGTAGGAGATCTTACCAGGAGTAAAAGAAAATTTGTGAAAAAATTCTAGAAAATTATTTCGTTGCTTGTGAGAAGGCCGCCAACAATAAATTTTACTTGACAAGTTCTGTCAAAAAAATCGGGTTTTTCAATAAACATGGCTCATTATTCTAATATCTTAGCAATGCTTCCAACTGAGGTTCGAAAAGGTGCGAAAAGCATTATGCGCAGTTGCCGTATTAAACAAAGTTAAGAGGCGAATATCTTGTAGGGGGTACTTTAAAAAAATGTTGTGTACATTTTTACTTACTCCAAGGGGTATCCCCTACAACACTCCGAACTCGGAATGCCTTAATTTTGAGAGTACTAAAGTACTAAAAATTTCATAAAAATCATAAAATATATCCAACTGAATACATTTTATTATTTTTTGAAATTTTATCTGGTGCAGTGATTCCAGGAACCCCGAACAAAAATTTAATTGTAGAATATTGTCATGTCTACGTAGGGTAGGTTAAATTTTTCAACTTGATACTGGTATTAATGTAGAAATTCCATCATCAGTTAGGCAAGCCACAAGACAATGAAATGTTTAACGTAAGGTAGAAATTGGTTTATATATTTTAGAAACAAACAAAATATCTTTTTTTATAAATTTAAATCTTAAATCTATAATTTCTAATTTTTAAAATTGTAAAAAATTATTTTAGCAATATGTAGTAAAGTAAATACGTGTGTATTAATTTAGACTTATTTATGATAATTGGTTTTTATTTCAATTTTAAAGGTTTTAAAGCGCTTATATTTTATTTATATTGTATTATAAGTCAGGGAATTTTGTTATATTGATAACTTTCTATTGTATATATATAATATTGATTGATTATTATGATTGTAATAATTAATAACATAAACTGAAAAGGTTATAAGTAATAATACTTTGATTTCTTGAAAGTAAAACTTGATATTTCATAGCTAAAAGGTAAAGTTTTTCTAATCCTTACTGTTTAGTTTTTTCTTTTTATACTACACAAAATAATAAAATAAACAAAATTATTATAAATCAATGAATAAAATGCTTATATATATTTTATTATCTACATCAAATATTACACAACACACAAAACAATAACACATATGAAGACACTTTGAACACATAAAGGTAAACATTACAAATCTATCAGTAACTACTATCCTTGAAGTGCGTTCGTCAAATGGGCCTAGAATGTCTTTTAAAAACATCATCCTCGATATCATCCAAATCAGCCGCATCCGTATACCCAGAATCATCATATCTGGACCTATCTGGCGTTCTTGTACATCGACTTCCAGCCGTTGGACTACGTGCTGTCAACCTCAAAACAGGATCATCATATCTCCTCGAAACCAATGTAAAATCATGATGTGCATCCACCAGCTTCTGCAACCTAGATACCAACTCATAATCCGGCATTGGAAGCGCAACGCCTAATATTTTAGCAACAGAGTGTTTGAAACTTTGAAGTTGGGATTCACGTCTCTGCACATCCGATAAACTGTCTTTCAGGCGGGCCAATTCATCTCGTAGTAGTTGCATTGAATGCTCGCTTATATTCCGCTCTTGTTCAATTGTATCGCCCGTCGAGCGAACTTGGTCCTTTAACAGTGTTACCTTGCGATTGTACTTTGTGCGAAGAGTTTCCGATTCTATTAGGCGCTTTTGTAAGTCTTCGATTTTTCTGCCTCTCTCCAGAGCAGTGATCTGGAAATGAAACGAAAATAATCAAATATATGATGTATGGGAAATATGTTTATTACCTTGTAGTCTGCAGCCTCAGAAAGTTGAGAGTTCAAATCTCTTATTTGAGATTTCGCTTCCGATAATTGCAGCTGAAGTCTGTCGACTTGTTTTATTAACTTCTTCACTCGTACGTTCGCCTCATCTCGCTCGTTTTGTAAAAGGCACTTGGTTTTTGTGTTGTCTTCTTGAAGAGACAGTTTTCTACGCAAAAGATCTAGATGTAGATCTTTTCGTTGAACCTGCTCTCGAAGAGTGCGCACTCTTCTTTGAAGTTGATACACCAGAGCTGTCTAAGAATTGAAACGGATAATTTGAAAAAAATTATAATAAATTTAATGAAATATGTTTTGTGCTTGTGTGCATGGATGATGTCATTTTTTTCGATAGTAGACCTTTTGGCTCCCTTTAATCGATTTCAAATAGCAACGGGAAATATTTTTATATTAATTTCCGCTAATTTCAGAGACGGGAGCCAGGACAATACTCCTATGAAATAGGACTTTATTACAGTATTTACTTTTATTTTAAGTGGTGTTTATGTGATGTTTATACCAGGATTATTTTCGGTAGATATGCGCGTGCATCACACTCCCTCTCTCCTTCTCACTTACTGGACAGATATACAGAGAGAGTATGACGCACATGTCTACTAAAAATAGTTCTAATATAGCTGAATTATTTACAATAGACATGAATGTGACTCTCTCCCTCTCTTTTGAACTCAAAGAATGCATACATGAGGTAGAGACAGCGATATGTTATTTTCAGATTATGTGTACTGTTTTCATTCTGGATTTTTTTTTGCAGAAATGATTACATTTCTTAACTATAAGATTTTTTCAACTCTTACAAGTATGTAGTACAGATATTTTAATATAATAATGAAGATTGCTGCAAATGAGGTTACTATTTTTCTCAATATGTGATTATAGATGAATTGATTTTTTTTTCATTTTTTATAAGCCATGCATTTAAGTTTAAGGTTTAAGTGACTCATAAAATGTATTCTTGGATTTAATGCAAATTGTATTTGCCGCACTTCGTCCAACTGATTGATGGAAAGTGTAAAATGCATTCTGAAACATCCAATCTCATGCCTACCATTATATGAAATATGAAAATCTAAAAGCATGTAAACTGTTTTATGCTTATAGCTACTAGCTACTTTTATTCATCTACATGGTAAAAAGTTATTAAGAAGTGCTGAAAAATCCTTACATCGCGTAATGGAATGTCGTGAAAAGAACGTTCACGTCGAATAAGACGTGGTAAGGTTCCGTATCCACAGCACAGCAGCTATTCGCACACAAACACGATAAATTTATTACAAAATAGCAGTATGTACATTTTACCACATGGAATTTAGAATACCTTATCAACTAGCTTGTCGCTCTCCAATCTAGCCAATTGTTCAGCTCGCAAAAGAAGCGATTCCGTATGTAAATCAACACCTATATCATTGGAAATTTCATCCATATTTAAAGCTCTTGCCAGACGTTCCAAGAAATTCATAAACTGCAATGAAAACAATTTTATGGCATGCTTTCAGATAAATCCAATGGGTGCTTTCTTGTACTAAAACTATAGTAAAGGATAAATTTAATTAAAGTACTAAGATTTAATAATTATTTCTGTGAAGTTATTTAATTAAAAAGTGCCAAACTAGCAGCAATTAAAATTGCAATCCGGTTCGCGTCGTCAAACTTACTGTGGTTTTATCCCTTTTAAGACCATCCCTTGATAGTTCACAGGCATTAATTTCTACATCTGCTTTATGCAGTCTACTCTCCAAATGACTCTTTTCATCTTCTAACGCTCGTACTCTAGAGTTGGCCTGTTCATACAGCGAAATTTGTCTCGACAACTGCTGGCTTTCATGGTTCAACTTGTCACGCACAGACTCTAATTGCTAAAACATTCTGATTTATAAAACCAGTTGGAATGTGGTGAAATATCGTACAGCGTTTTTCTCTTTATTATCGGTTATTATTTCATGTATTCGATCTTTGATTGTCGCCTCCAAGGATTCTACAAATCGCGAGGGGGTACTCAATAAAATTGCCAGGGATTCAAGCGTATGCCTACTTTCATTGTGTAATCTTTGCAGTTTGTCGTCTTTTATTTTCAGCTCCTCTGAAACAAGTGGAAACTATGTAAAAAACTGTTAAATTTATAACCAGTTTCTTATACCTCTTAACTGACAAATTGTCGATTCTTGTTGCGCTATATTTCCACTTGCAGAGCCTAAGCTCCTGTTTGAAATTGATAGCTTTTCTTTCAGATCGTTTAGTTCCCTTTCCAACACACGATGCTGCATTTCCAATGAATCCTTTTCCTGTCTTAAACGATCAATTTCCAATATTTGAGCAGCAGATTGTCTTTGCAAACATTCCTTGTCAGCTATAGCTCTATCTAAACTTTCCCTACATGTACGCAATTCAATTTCCACCGACCCCAACGTATCATTTATATTATTCGTTCGATTACGTAAACGAGAAGTTTCCTGGAATAAAACATTCAACGATTCGCACAACGGTTTACTTTATTTTTCTTTTATAGCTTATTCACACAACAAAATGTACTTTGATTTCAAGGTTAAACTTAAAGTTGAATCCAGAAAAACTTATGCTCCTCTATGTTTCGATTTTTAAAATAAAAATCTCACCTGTACTAATTCTGAAGCTTTATGCACTAGTGATTCAGGCGATATGTGAGTACTATCAACTATGTCCGCCCCCAAAGCCACCGACAATCTCCTAACGAAATCTTGCAACTGCAATCTAGCCGCCTCTTTCTTCTGTTCCTCAGAGCTACAATCCATTTCCAAATTCCTCAATTTATTTTCTAGTTCTTTCGCCTTTTCCTCATGATATCTACCATCTCTATGTGCTGTTTGCAGTGCTATTTCATTTCTTCCTTGGGCAGCAAATAGGTTTCTTTCACGCTCCTCAAGTTCATGGATGCGTTTTTTTAAAGAAGATATTATGGAGTTTTGCCTTGCGGCTTGTTCCCTTAGTTGGTCCGCTTCTACTTGTAGATCTAGGCATCTTTGGTCACGTGAACGAATTTGGCTCTTCATGTCGTCCAAGTCAGATATCAGACGGTCACGTTTGTATTGTAGGGCTGCTAGTTCACTGCGAAGGGATGTTGTTATGTCCACATCCGGTTCTTCCATCTATGAAGATAGAAAAAAAAGTTATGCCCAATTGTAATACCAAGAATTTAACATTATTTTTTAATCAAGACAATTATTTGTAAAACCTTCATGAGGTATGTTTACCCTAATTTTTTTCTATTCATTGAGATTTCCTTTTTGAGTTATTAGCGATAGCGCGGTATGTTATGAAAAAACTCGATTAATTTAATTTTCGAAAATTGTAACAAAAAAAAAGTAGAAAAATCTTATGATATTTTATGAATTTTTAAAAATTTCTGTTATTTGTGAAAAGCGCAACTTGGGACCCCAAAAATGTTGAAAAAACCAATCAAAAAATAAAACCGCTACCAACTCAACTTTGAAATAAAGTTTTTTTTTAATAATAATCTATCCAGCGGTTCTGAAACCGATTGTTTAAAATTATATTTAGATACATATAACGTTTTAAAAAAAGTGTCACAAAATTTTGTGTTTGCACAGATTTTAATAGAATTTTCAATGATTTTCGAGGTTTCCATCATTTTCGAAACTCTGAGCGATTGTAATGAGTAAAATATCTAAAATTTCTCATCAATCTTCTACGTGGTCCATTTTGTCAATAGTAACTCTATACACCGGATTTTCTGATTTTAACTTTGAATCTAGCTTTGCAAAACTGAAAGTTGCTTCTAGAAAAAAATTTGTAATACCCTGGAAGTTACTTTAACATTTCTTCAAATTAAAAAAAAATAGATTTTGAGCGGATTTTTGGTTCTATGATTTATAATCCTCGGACAAAATATCATTAAGACAAAATATCCTTGGACAAAAGATATTGAAGACAAATTATACTTGGACGAAATATCCTTAAGATAAAATATACTTGGATGAAATATCCTTAACACACAATATACTATAGTCAAAAAAATTGTAATACTAAATATTTTCAGAACAAAACGAAATTCAATGTATTAACCCATTATAAACATTAATAGTAGTTTAATAAACAAGAGTGTTAATAAGAGCGATTAATAATCGAAACTGCGCTCACGCGTTAATGAGTCAAGATTAACACCGATTAACACTCATGTTGATTACAATATTTTTTTGTCGATCGCTCTTTATTAGAATGAAAATAATCTGATTTTGTTCCATGGCAAAATCCAAATTCTGACATAATATGCAATAAATAAAAATACCACTGACATAATTAATTAATTTCGGCAGCTGTCAGTTCCAAATGCATGTTTCAATAATATAATATATTGTTGGTTACCTAGCAAATCTCATAATTTCAACAATGTTTTTAATGTGCATGTATGCATTAAACTGAGTTATTAATACACTCCTTTTATTACTTTAACTAGATCTTTAATAAACGATCGACAAAAAAAAAATTATTTATATTAAGTAATTATTTCGGTTCAGGGCTAAAACTTTGAAACAAAACTTGAAAATGAAAAATAAAAAACCTAACCTAAACAAAACTACCAACGTTTTGTTTCAAAGTTTTAGCTCTGAACCGAAATAATTACTTAATATAAATAATATCCAAATTTGAATGATCTTTACTCGAAGTTGGTTTTTTTCAGGATTTATGGATTTTTTTTTCAAAAATTTGGATATTCAAAAATATTTAAATAAATGGTTAGTCTGTTCTAATACGCATGAATATATTCTTCAAAAATATTTTGTCAACGGATAATTCACCTTAATTAACAATATTTTGTCTCGAATATTTTGTCTCAAAGATATTTTGTCCAAGAATATTTGTCTCAAGGATATTTTGTCGGGGATATTTTGTCCAAGGATCAAAACGCCGATTATCCTATTTTTCAATTGATCGTCTATAGGAATTTGTAAAATGTGACTGAAATTTAGGATTTTTACTGTAATTCCAAAATGAAAATTTTGAAGTAGATTTTTTATAAACTTCTAGTGCAAGAATTAACCACTAAAGGGTAATTTTTGTATATGTTAGTGTTAGTGTTAGTGTAGTGTTAGTTATTTACGTAACTAGGGTGTAAAGTGGTATTTTACTGAACGAGAAGGTAGTATGACCGTAGCTGAAATAAACACCTAAAAGTACAGAAAAATACGTTTTATACAAAAATAAGTTTATATACCTTCTCGTATCTCTATTTGCCAAATGAAACTCAGTTTGCCAATTATTATTATATTTCATTTTTGGGGAATAGTTTTATAAAAATTAAAGAATTCTAGAATGAATATTAATAGAAACTTTCTTTTATTTTCTCACCAAATAGGCAAAGATGAGGCAAAGTATATTATAAAAATACAATGGAAATGAAAACTGATATCACTGAAGAATTTGATGTTTGATATCAATACAACTAGTAGGTTTTCTCCAAGATTTAATTTACTCAAATTTCATAATTTTTTCCAAATTTATTACGTCAACAAGTACCTAGATTTGCTTTGACTTACCAGATTTTAAATTAACTGTTTAATCTATACACATTTTTGCTATTATCTGTTGGCATTTCGTGATGAACTGACATATAGATGCCATAGTTTGATGATCAATTTTACGGAATTAGGAAACGCAACATCTGCGCACGAAACTCTTTAGAACATTTAATTTTAAATGCAAAATCAATTGTTATCCAATTAAAATTTAGATTTATAAAGATTTAAAATATACTGATTATCTAGCAGTACGAAATTACGAAATAAATTTTACAAAACGTGTTTTTCACCTCATACAGAAACAAAGTTATTTCAACTGCTATTTCCTGTTAATGTTCTAATTAATATTTAGTATACACATAGGTAGATACTCACATAAGGATTTTAACTAACATCAATACAAAATACTTTTTTAAATGAGATGTTTCTTATGCAGTTGTTCTTAAGAAACTGTTGACAATATTAAAGTTCATAATCAATATGATGGAGATCGTTTTTGTCCTGGCACTACCATATTCCATGTCCTTGTTGAATTCCATCATATCAGGATATTAAAAAGTTTTCATTATCATAAATATAGATTCTGTATCTATGAATGTAGGTTAGATTTAAAGATAAAAAATTTTCAATAATTTAAAATTTAAATCAAGTCATATGTTAGTTTTAGTGTTTTCTAAAATTAATATAAAATAAGTCGCTTGCCATTATTCTAATTTCTGTACTGAAATAAATTCTTAAAATAACTGCATAAGAAAAATTTTGAAAACAGTGCCGCAAAGTGGATACCTTTCTATACATTGAAAAATTTAAAAACTAGTAAATGTACTACTACCTACTTGCAGACTGAAATGAGTTTCACGAAGTTTTTTTAATACAATTATTTTAGGAACTTAATTTAGTACCGAAATTAGTAGAGTAGCATCAAACCTACCTAAGTTAATCATTTTTAAAAAATTCCTGTTCAGGAAATATAAATTTCAAGATACAAAAATCATTCCCAATTTTAAATTAAATAAACGAAAAATACCATAATTTCCAAAACCGTAACTATGAATGAAGCCCTGTTTCAAGTTTAAACCCTTTTCACTTACCGTTGCTTCGTCCTTGCACAGCACCTCGTATATTTTCCAATCCTCTTCTGTATTTCCGGAAGTTACCGATTCAGCAGGTGGAGGAGCAGCCATTGTGGGCTCTAAATATCCTCACAACATCCATTAAAATATTTTTTGCACAAATCCACGAGTTTTTCGATTGGAAATTTTCGCACTGCACTCAAATTGAATCCCCTATAATTTCTAAACAACAATAGAACAAAGTCCACACGCCATCTCTGGCCGTATAATCGATATAACCAAGGAGTTGCAGTGTTATTTAAGGAATTGATTGTGTTTTACGTTCACGTCACCTGAATGTATGCTCTGTTAGTATAACATTTTTGTTATATGTCAAAAGTTTGATGTTTTACAGAAGATAAGTTGCTTCTTAATAATAAAGTACCTAATTATTTAGACGGAATTTTTGTAACAAGAGCATTGTTCGTTATTTATTATGTTAGTTCTATTATCAAGTCATAAATTCATTAATATTCTTAGCCCACTGGATGCTTTTCAACTATATTTGGTAATTACACGAAAAATAACGTGATAACAACCAATTGCGTTCTAACTCCAATAGCATTTAAAGCTTCAGGTACAAGTTTTTGAATTATAAACGGTTTTCAGCTGAAACGCACAAATACTATTTTGGCGGGAAACTATCGATTTACTTCCAACGTTTATTACATTATTAAATTCTGTTGAACCGAATCCACCCATCAAATATATAACATCTGCACATAAGAATTAATATTCCGATTTATCGTCACACACACGACTATTTCAATATGGGAAAATCTCATTAATTTTCAGTAGGTTTACATTATAATACATAATAGTTTTGTCAAGTATATTATGTGTTAAGTATCTACGTTCATACAAACAAAAATAAATTTGTGAATAACAGTTTCTACCATGAATATGACACTAGAGTCCAAAACCATCTGCAAATTCCATTTCATAGAATTCGTGCCTCGCAAGGGATTGATTACTGGGGACCAAAAATTTACAATAAGCTTCCTGAATATTTCATAATATTGCGCCATAAGCTCTTTGATAGAGACGTCAAGAATTATCTGTTGGAAAGAGCCTTCTACGACCTGGACGAGTATATGTTGTCATAATCGTTGTTTGTCTAATTTGTATTCATTGTGTCTTTGTCATTTACAATATTATAAGTACCTTTGTAATAGTTACCTAATCAATTTATTGACTTTTCTTGTAATATTTATTGCAGTGAATAAACATATCTATCTATCTATCTATGAGCCTTTGAATGCATATGAAAATTTACATCAATATGCAAGTCGTACTTTGATATATGTATGTATAAATAAAGCTATGGAACTGAACTAATAGCATTTGCTGTATAGGTACGCCACTGGAATTAAGGCAGCCATAATATTTTAATATGTGTGAAAATTTACATCAACATAAAAGTCGTATTTTGATGTACAGATAAGCAAATGGCAACTAGTCCAACGAATGCGTGAGACGGAGAGCAACGTACGGTCGGACACTGGGTTGTATTCTCTGTCCTTGTCTTAGCAGTTGGCTAGTTGGCATTAATCAATATGTATAAATAATAGTATATTATACTACGACGCTATAATGAAAGCTATTATTCTTGAGGATGAAAATTACAACTCGAGCGAGCAAAGCGAGCGAGTATTGTAACATCCGAGAGAATAATAGCCATTATAGCGAGTTGTATAGTATACTTTATCTACGACGAAAATCCATCTTCAATATCATTTTCCACATTTTCCATTATAAAATGACACAACACGTACAACACTATCAGTATTTTGACAATTATTTATTTACACTGACATTTTGTTTGTCATGGTTTCCATGACTATTTTCAATTTCACAGAAATTGTGATTGTTATACTATTTTTTCATTGGTTTACAAGTATGGAATAATGGAATTTGTATGGAATAATGAGATTCATTATATTGCAAAAACCACAAATATAATACATATATTATATATTAGTCGTAGATAAAGCTATATTGTAGAACTGGACTAATAACATTTGCTGTATAGAGGTACGCCACTGGAGTTAAGGCATCCATAATATTCCTTTTCTCATTATGCTCTGGTTTTAAGGATGTCGTAACCATAACTGCTCCGATATAGGATATAGGAGATTTTATCAAGTAGTATTTTTGCAGAATGTCGTCTATTTTTCATGGAAGATCGTAGATAGGTGAAAACTGAAACATTAGAAAGTAACATTCCTTAAATTTATTGATATTTTAAAGATATCAATGTAACTTGTCCTTCTACTAGATCCAAAACAGTATCAATGAAATCTGATTTTCATAAACTGTTCGCTTGATCCACTCAGTTCTACCTTTTAATGAATCAAAATTGACCCATTCACAACCTAATACAGATAAAAATCTCATTCACTATTTCAGTTTCGAGGCGAAAATAAAAAAATGCAAACAGTATACAGACGAGGGACATAAATTAAAATTGCTGGGCAGAACAATTACTACTAAACAATTTCAAATTATCGACGTTTCGATTTTATTGGCAATCCTTACATTATATTTACTACATGAAAATAAACACATCGAAAAATAAGTAAGCAAAGAAGAAAATGCTGGAACTAGAATGAAGAAAGAACGGACAACACACTAGACTAGCTAAACTGTCATAGGAAAAAGGGCACACGGAAATGTACTAAAATATGAAGAGATTGCTGGACTCAAGTTCCGAGGAGATCATCATGTCAAACATATACCTATACATAAGTAGAAGAGACAAATTTACAGTTACTTTAAGCCTATTGACAAAAAGTGTCCAAGCTCCATGATACTTAATGAAGACAAGTGGTCCTAACAATTTTATTTTTTTTTACTCTGTTTCGGAAGTTCAGAAAATGTAACTCTTTCATTGGGACAAATATAACCAATTTATTATATCTGCAAACAGGCTAAACTTAATGTTCTCCAATGACTTGTCATCATGTTTTCATAATGAGCTGAAATTATTTGTTTCCTGTATGTACAGGGTCTTTCACTCAAAAGTAACAACCCCCTTATTTTCTTACCTATTAAGATATTTTATTTTTTCAAAATCATATTTACTGTAGTTTTTTCTGAAGTTTTCAAATATGCCATCAAAACTTTTTTAACTTGAAAAATATACAGGGTGTGCTAAAAAGGGCATTTTTTCTTATGGAACACCCTATATATTTTTACATGAATCGATAGATCTTTTTAGGATATTTAGATTTTTTTTATTGTATCTCCTTTATTTTTTCTGTAAATGTCAAAAAACTAGAACACAGCTTAGTTCATAACTTTTTTTTAATTCATGGCAACCTGCGAATGTAGGAACATTGTAGGCAATCTTGTATAATTTATATTATTCATAAAATCATTTTGAATTAAAAAAAGTTAATAGTATACTTGAATACTACAAAAAAAAATAAAGCAGATAGAATTTCAAAAAATTAAAATATACTAAAAGGTAAAAAAAAAAGAAATGTTAATTTTCTCAAATTTAACCTTTAATATCTCCGTCACTTTTGGTCCAAATGTCAAAGTCATATATATTTTTGGAATCAGCTTAAAAAGATCTATCCACTCATGTAAAAATATATAGGGTGTTCCATAAGAAAAAATGCCATTTTTAGCACACCCTGTATATTTTTCAAGTAAAAAAATTTTGATGGCATATTTGAAAACTTCAGAAAAAACTACAGTAAATAGAATTTTGAAAAATTAAAATATCTCAATAGGTAAGAAAATAAGGGGGGTGTTACTTTTGCGTGAAAGACCCTGTACAACATGCCAAAAGGACAAGTTTAAATAAAATAGTCTAGATCAATTTTTAAACAAGTAGCGTTGCTCTTTATTTATTATAGTCATCAATTAGTTTCACAATGTTATCATTTAACAATTCATTAATATGTATAGCCCAAAGAAAGTCAATATGGTTAAAGTTCTCGTTTTCTATTGGATGTTTTACAACCACATTTTGTAATTCACTAGCCAACCTGTCTACATTCTGTGAAAAAAACGTGATAAATTTTTTTTCGGTCGCATGTTAACTCACTTACAGCTACAGGTGCAAAAAAGTCATTTTTTTGAGCATAATACAATGCCATTGGAGTTGTTATCTCAGATATATTGTAGGATGGTGGACTTGCTTCTCCATATTTTACAAAATTTTCTATTATGCCATAGTCGTACTGTCTAAAATATCCTATTAACATAAAGACATAAATGTTAATTTAACATCATAGTTTCCGCGGTCTATTTAACCTGAAGTATATAATTGCAAATAGTGCCTTATTTGCTTTACTGAAGCTCCTGATGGATCATTAGAAGCAATTACAGGAATGAAACTCTGAAATAGTTTATAATCATTACTTGCTTCATTTTAAATTTCGATGATTCCCGCCAATGCATTTTTTTAATGGTTAATGATGTCAAGTTAAAACGGACAAATATGATTTTGGCGGAAATCTATCCATTTACTTCTAAGTTATTACATTATTCAATTCTGTTGAACCAAATCCACCAAACAAAAATAGAACATCTGCACATAAAGGTTGCAATTCCGACTCGTCGTTACACAGGTCCTTGCCGATTTCAGTTATAATCTCTGAGTATCGGAAAAACTCGTTAATATTCAGTAGATTGAGAACAATCTGCAATGTACATAATTATTTTGTTAGGTTCCTTAAATTTAATAGCATAATTGTAAAAATAAAAACTTACATCTATATACAACTCATACTTTGCCAGTATAGCGACAATTGGACTAGTAGCATTTATTACATATGCCACTGGAGCTAAAGCAGCCATAACCTTTATTTTGTCATTATATTCTGGTCTTGAAGCTGCCATAAGTATGTAAGTGGTGGTTCCTTGGGAATGTCCAATGTAAGAGATTTGATCAAGGGTGGTGTTTTTCAAAATGTAGTCTATTTTGGCGGGAAGATCGAAGTAACCAATTTCGTGAAAACTGAAACATTAGAAGATAACATTCTGAAATCTATTCAATTTTTAACAACGTCAATGAAGCTCCCCTTCTTAAGGAAATAATGATATACGCTTAGAAATTTGAAAATAAAATAAAATAATTAAGACACTTTTTTCTTCCTGAAGTTTGGACCATTCAGTAGTTAATACTTATGTGAGTTTAGTTTTGTACAAATTTCTAATGAGTTGTTTAAAAAATACTTTTATGACAGTTTTGGAACTACATAATTCCAAATTTTGGCGAACCTTTTTGGATATGTGAAAATACTATTTAAATAAATCTCAATGGTGGAAATATGATTCCATTTTAAGTTTCATTTTGATTCAGAATCGTACTTAATTCGATCTTATTTAATATTTTATGCAAGTTTTGTAATGATAGCGTATAGTTTAAAACAATTCAATTGAAATATTATAAACTGTCAAAGTTCTATTATTAAATCCAGGTTATTATAAGTAATTTAATTATCTTAATAATAACACAATATCTTTTTTTAAATTTAGTGAGTTATCCAGTTATCTTATAAACAAATTTCGAAAAAAATATCAATTTTGTTTGAAAAGTCGCCAATTTCATTGGACTTTAATAATTAATCTACTCCCTTACCTGAAGTCCCAAAATGTAGCATTATTATCAGGATCCAAAGTTGCATGCTTCCTGGACCAAGTGTTTCCTCTAGCATTTCCTAACCACACATCGTATCCCTTGTCTGCTAATCTCAAAGCAAGAGCCTTATCAATACCCATATTAACCCAGTCCATGCTACTACTTAAAAGTCCGTGCATGAGTAATACTGCAGGTTTTGGTTTATCATCGTCATGAACTACTTCATTTCTTCCATGAGGAATCCGATGCATGGTTAGGAGATAATGATCTTCTGTTTCAACTTCGTGGGATTCAAAGGGATATCCATATTTTTCTAAAAATTGAGCCTATAAAAATGCAAATGAGTGACACCAGGTGCCAGGTGTTCTATCTAAAATACGTTTAATTAATTATATTTCATAACGATGTAAATGGAGTGTGTAGATAATGTTTGGTAATTGACTGTATTTTGTAATTTGTAGATAATTCCGATGACAAGTAGGTGTATTCTTAAATAAAAACTAATGTTCACTTATAAATTCACCAATTACTGTATCAATTTTCCGGCACTTAGAAACAAACTCCAAATGCAAAAAAAATGTTGATTTTTACTTCGATCCAATTTGAATTATTTAAAAGGTTAGTTATTGGTACACAATTTATCACTTACAATATTTAGGCCGAAATCGTCGGGAAGTGGAACATCTTGATCAGTTTTAAGAGCAGCCGTTTGAAGAGCCACTGAAACTACTATCAAGAAAATAAATTGTACGAATTTCATTTTGGAAAAGATACATAAGTGGCTATCGAATCTAATTTATACCTATAAGCCCGATAAAGAATCACACTTTAAATATTTTATCTTAGTTTTATAATAGATATAATGTAGGTAATAATAGTTTAATTTAATAATCATACATTTTTGAAGTATGGTTTTGGAGTCCACAGGTATAACAATCTTATGTGGGATTAGCGGATTTAAGTGAGTGAAATTGGCAGAAATTTATATCAAAATAAATTTTATCGTCGTGTGCTGAGGTATTAGTATAAGAATTTATAAATGTACATATGTAATAATATTTTAATTTAATAATCATCAATTTTTGAAGTTTGGTCCACAGGTATAACAATCTTATGTGGGATTAAAGGATTTAAGTAGGTAAGTGAAATTATAAGGAATTTATATCAAAATAAATCTTATCGTCGTGTGCTGAGGAGCTGAGGTATTAGTATAAGAATTTATGAAACTGATATAATGTAAATAGCAAGCAAAAAAACAATAATAGAAGCAAGACGATTAAAATATTTTTTCAAAATTTTGGACTTAACTTTAGAATACTAAGAACACCATCATGTTTAGCTCAAAGCGAGGCTCAATTTAAATCATGGTTACTGGTCAATTTATAAAACATGACTGATCTCATCGTTTTGGGTTCAAAATAGTAGTTTATGCAACAAGGTAGGAATTAAGAGATTCTGACGAGTGTGAAAATTGGACCCGAGCGAAGCGAGGGTGCAAGAACTCGAGGCAGAATCAATTCCTTCCGTGTAGCATACTCTATTTTTTCTCATACCTGTACAAAAATGGCCACTTCTTTTGCGTGAAACGCGTGAACAAATTATAACAGCATAACATTGACATTTTTGTTTGACACTTTGCGGTGAGAAAATCACCTTGACTACTATAAACAAACACAAATAACTCCCGCATATCAGGGACGGAATGGCTACCCAAGTGAGAAATGTTACCCCCAGTCCTTGTTTTCCGCGATTACCCTAAAAAGGCGTCTTTCTACTCGCATGTCAACCAAATAAAGTGACCATTTTCGTGCTAGTATGAGAAAAATAATGTTCTTAAACTTAGACTAGCATTTCGTGTAGTTCTTTTTTACAAACATGACTGTTAGGGTTCAGTCATACCATTTCTAAAATTTCTATGAAGGAACATCGACAATTTCAACTAAAAAAAAAATAATAAGTACTTTGGATCCAATAATAATTTTGCTATCTTTATTCGAAAGCGATATTTAAGAAGTCTAAATATTTTATTTGTGTAATTTTTTTATAACAGTGTGAAGGAGTCAAAAATCTATAATTTGGAAGACAGTATAATTTCTTGTCTTGGTTCCTTACTACCCACACTTCTTTCGGACATCAACCTTCACTCGCAGTAAGAAATGAGAGTATATTTTTATGAGATACCTACTTATGAAAAAACAGACGAACCTACTTGTATAGAATAATAAAACCATGAAAATATTTATTTTCTTAATTGATTTATTTCTTATAGCTCAATTTCTTTACACTCAAAATACATTAATGTTGCTTCACAATTTTTGGTTCATTTTTCAAAATGTCGAACACAGCATCATGTACAGGTTTCACGTCCTTCGCAAACAACAAATCAAGGTTATTGGTAAACTTGTCAAACAAAACAGGGGTCATCGTGTTTGGCAATTTTGACAATAGGTACTTAACATCTTGTACATTGGAGAGTTTATCATGAGGAGTGTAAAAAACGGCAATTGGTGTGGTAATTTTTGTCAAATCATACTCTTTTGGTTCGGTCAGTGAACCATCATCGAATTTTTCGAAACGACCTAAACAAATTTTAAGTAGAAAAGATCAAAGTGAAATGTTTTTATTGCAGGTGCTTACCAGTGGATTTCAACTGGGCGTAGTGTAAAATTTCCCGTACTGACACTGTAGATGGAATTACTGGAAGCAATTCTTTAATGGTTGTCTAAAAAAGTTATAATAGATTATGGCTTATTATGTATAATTCAACAAATTACTTGATTGAAGTTGGTTGAATCGTAACCATTATAGAGGAAGAACGGATTTCCGCAAATATACCCTTCAAAGTTTTCGTTAACGCATTTGTCTTCCACATCTTGTAAGAAACTTTTAGAAGGATTAAAAGTGCTCATACCAATATTCTTCATGACCCACTAAAAACAATTTATAAGTATTGTAATCTGATAAATATACAGTTAGTTTACGCTTTTTTCCTTGGTGTGTCCAGAAATTTTTTCAAGAAGCTCATTATCGGAATACTTCATGTAGGCAATTGGTCCTAACGATATCATCTTGTCAAATTTGTTGTTATATTCCGGAAGTTCAGATGTCATAACGTAGAAATATGTAGTTGCTTCATTATGGCCAATATAAGACAGTTTACTTTGTCCACTAACAGACAGAACTTTATCGACAATAGCTGGAAGGTCTTTAACTCCCATATCGTGCCAGCTAAAAAAAACAATCTAGTACTGAAGTCTTTAAGAAAGTTTGTAGTTAGTTACCAGAATTTCCAGAAAGCTGCGTCTTTGTCTGGATTTAAGCTAGTGTGTCTCCTACCAAATGTGGTACCTCTAACATTACCAAAGTAAACATCATAACCTTCAACAGCTAGAGCATAAATCAAAGATCCCTCGTAACTTCCAACGAGGTACTCATTGCAATCGGTCATTAAAGCATGCATTAAAAGAACAGCTGGCTTGTTTCCCTCTGATGGTTTCTGTTCTTTGTAAAAACGGAACAATTCCAAGATATAGCCATCTTCTGTTTGTACTTCGTATGCATCAAATTTAAAACCAAGTTTTATGTATTTCGCTGTCTAAAAAAGAATTACAATTTGAAATATGTAGTTAAGAAAAATTGGGAAATTTCTCACCAAATCCCGAGGGGATATCGTGGTTTTCAAAGTACCACAAGCACCAAGTGCTACCAAAGCAAATAAAATTGCCAATTTCATCGTGGCACGCTTCTTGTAACTAAGTGCACACAAAGTAAATGCTATATCTTACAAATTTTGCTTTTATAATGAAATTTTGCTAATATTGCATTTGTTGAGGTTTGCGTTCTACTTAGTTTCTTGAATGGCTTATCGCATAAGATAAGAAATAAAATCTGCTTATGTAAAATAACTATAAATTTATAAATGATCAATAAAAATCATTATATAAAAAAAATATGTGTACGTCACATGTGCTCTTGCACTTACATTTAATATTATGGGAGAAAATCAAAATTTCGAAGTTCATATTTATATTTTCCAAACAACGAGCGTCTTAAAATTTATTTTGTTCGAATCAATATTAATTAAACTACTTAGTAACTAAGCTGATAAAAACACGAAGATATATAAAATTGCATTGTGGTATTTACTTTTTTATTGCAATGTTATATTAATGTTGATAAAAGTTGTGAAATTTAAGGTCAATTAGTATATATCAAATAATTTCATTTCCTCACAAATTTTATCCAACCTAAAAACTTGAAATGGGCTAAAAAATCGCCATAGTGTCTTCATATAAATTTTATTCATATTTATAAAATAAAAACTTTCATAATTATATGTAATATAATCCGCTAATTCTAGTGCCTAGCCAATAAACTTATAACAGTATCATATGCAACTGTTTTAGCATGTAACCCAAACATATAATCCAAATGATTAAAACTAGCATCCGAAACCAAAAATTTAGCTAAACAATTATCAATTCTATCACAAAGTTTTGTCACATCTGTTTCTGCTGACAGCCAGTCATTGTGGCTATACAACATGTATACAGGAGCTGTAACTTTGCTTAAATCATAATCTGGTGGTACTAGTGAATTGTACTTAGACATGTTCTCCAAAGTGCCAAAGTCGTACTGTCTAAAGTGACCTAAAATTTTAAATTTTTCGTTAGAATCTGACATTGAGCTATGGTTATAATTTAATAAATACCTGAACTTATTTCTTGGGTATAGTGTAGTACTTGTCTGGTAGAGGAACCTGCAGGTGTGTGCCCCATGAGAACTGGTAGAAGCGTAGCGTTCATTTCTGAAGCACTAAAGCCGCAGACGGCAAATAGGGCATTGGTGCAAAGTATTTGAGTTATGTCGTCATCTCCACAAATAATATCACCAAATTGTTCCATAAATTCATTACTTGGACAAAATTCGTTTATTCCAATTAATGGAAGTAGAATCTATATAAAATGTAATGGTTAAAAATTTACCACTTTTGTATTTTTGAATATCTACTTACATCTAGAGGTCCGTTAAAGAAGGCAACAAGATGTAGTATAGGACTAGCCATATGGTTCATGAAAGCAATGGGCGCCATGCTAACCTGAACTTTAATCTTGTCGTTGTACTCAGGTCTCATGCTGTTCATAACGAAGAATGATGTGGTGCCTTGAGAATGTCCTACGTAATAAATACTGTCAACTCCAGTTTCCTCCAACACAAGATCAATCATCGTTGGTAAATCGTGTACTCCTATTTCATGCCAACTGAAGTGCCAAAATTCTGGATCTTTATCGGGATCAAAAATCGTGTGGTTTCTTGAATGTTTATTACCACGGGCATTTCCCATCCATACATCGTATCCTTCATCAGCCATTATGTAAGCTAGAAGAAGAGTAAGTTTATAACACGAACTTTTATGTGATATAGGTGATTACCTAGTCCTTTTTCAGGTCCAGTAATAATCCAATCAGCTGAAGATGAAAGAATCCCATGTTGGAGGAATAAAACCTTCTTGTTGACTGTATCTTGGTGTTTACCATGAGGTATTCGATGCATTGTTAGAATGTAACCATCTGTAGTAGTAACTTCGTGAACCTCCACAGGGTATCCATATTTGGTAATTAGTTCAGGCTAGAAGTTTACAAGAGAAGTCTAGAAATGTGAAAAATACAATTTTCTAATAAATTACCACTGTAAGACTGGCATCTTCATCTTCCCCTTTCAGAGAATTGGAATCTTGAAGCTTATAGGAGTAGACAATTTGTAACAAAGTTAATATAACGAGTAGTTTCATGTTTGAAGGTTTGTTAGATGCAACAGAAAAACAAAACTGAAGTATCTATTTGTTCCAGTCCAATGTATTTATAAAAAAACGTCATCATCAATCTTACAAATCTGTACGATAAATAAATAGATATCAAACACTTCAGATCAAGCTAATTTTAATAAACCAAACTCGAAAGGGCAAAAATCTGCAGAACTCTCAAATTGCATCTATATGTTTAGGACATAAGACGTTAACCTACTTTACTAAAAAAAAATTCATTACACGTTTTTATTTTTCATGAATTATATTATATACTTATTATATTATATTATAATACACCTATTATACACGCTAATAATTATGGGTATTTATTGAATACCCATAAGTGCCTCACTAATTAAAGAATCGAAATTCATACAATTTTTACTTTCTTATACGAAGTATAAGGAAGTATAGTAATCGTGATTTTTTTCGACTTCGAGATTTTTAAGGATTTACACATTTTGAGGGCCCCTGAATCCATTCTGACCATTTTCGCCATGATGTCTGTCTGTGTGTGTGTCTGTGTGTGTGTCTGTCTGTATCCACCATAACTCAAAAACGAGTTATCGGATTTGATTCAAATTTCATATTTAAGAGTGGAACAAAATTATGGGTGCCACATTCAACGTTTTTCATCTAGCACTAAAACAAGTGACACTTACCTGAGGGCATTTTTAGGTTTTTTAGGAATATCTTGAAAAATAAACAATTTATGAGATTTTCTATTCTTTAACATTGATTTAAAATTGACAGAGACTATTTGAAAATTGCTGGAAACCTTCAAAATTTTTACAAGAAATTTAACTTAATTTCTTTAGGAAAAGTAATTATTGTGATACTATCCGTAAGTATAAGAAAGTCATGTGTTGGGCACATCAGATATTTTTATATCTATATTTCACCATATTTATAAAATACAACTTATATACAAGCATTTCCATAAAATAAATATAAAATCTCAGCTATAAAGAGTCTAAGTATCAGAATTATATTCTGTTAATGTCTATCCAGTAAACTTATAACAGTATCATAAGCAACTTCCTTTGCATGCATTCCAAACATATAATCCAAATGATTAAAGGTAGCATCCGAAACCAAGAATTTTCCCTCACAATTACTAATTTTGTCACAAAGCTTCGTCACATCTGTTTCTCCTGCTAGCCAGTCATTATGACTGTACAACATATACACAGGAGCAGTAACTTTGCTTAAGTCATAATCTGGTGGTACTAATGAATTGTACTTAGACATGTTTTCCAAAGTTCCAAAGTCGTACTGTCTAAAATGTCCTGGAACAATAATTTCACTTAGATTTCAATTACAGACATAGATTGAAAAATACCTGAACTTATTTCTTGAGTATAATGTAGTACTTGTCTAGTAGCAGATCCTGCAGGTGTATGTCCCATTAGTACTGGTAGAAGAGTTGCATTCATTTCTGAAGCACTGAAACCACATATAGCAAACATAGCGTTAGTGCAAAGTAGTTGAGTAATGTCGTCATCTCCACAAATAAGGTCACCGAATTGTGCCATGAATTCACTAGATGGACAAAACTCGTTAATTCCAATAAGAGGAAGTAGAACCTGTAATGGATTGTTTCAAAAATGTTGTCTTATGAAGATTAAATTTAGTTACGTCTAGTGGTCCATTGAAGAAAGCTACAAGATGCAAAATAGGACTTGTCATATGATTCATGAAACCAATTGGCGCCATGCTAACTTGAACTTTAATCTTGTCGTTGTACTCAGGTTTCATGCTGTTCATAACAAAGAAAGATGTGGTACCCTGAGAGTGTCCCACATAATAAATACTCTCAACTCCAGTCGTTTCCAACATGTGATCAATCATTGTCGGTAAATCGTGAATTCCTATTTCATGCCAGCTAAAGTGCCAAAATTCTGGATCTTTATCAGGGTCAAATATTGTATGGTTTCTGGAATATGTGTTGCCTCGGGCGTTGCCTAGCCAAACGTCATAACCTTCGTCAGCCATTATGTAACCTGAATTATAAACGGTTAGGTTTATAATTTATTTATTATTATTTTTATATGATTACCTAGTCCTTTCTCAGTTCCTGCAATGATCCAATCAGCAGAAGATGAAAGTAAACCATGTTGGAGGAGTAACACTTTATTGTTGACTTTATTCGGATTTTTACCATGCGGAATGCGATGCATTGTGAGTATGTATCCATCGGGAGTAGTAATTTGATGGACCTCCACGGGATATCCATATTTGGTAATCAACTCAGGCTACAGGTTTAAAACTAAGTTAAAAAATCTAAAATACCATCTTACAATTCTCTTACCACTGGTAGTTTTGCATCCTCATCTTCTTCCTTTACTGATGTTTCCAGAAGTTTGTAGGAGTAAACAACATGTAATAAAGCTAGTACTATAACTAGTTTCATTTTGGCTTGCATATTATTTTGTTAAATGTAGCAACGAAAAAACTAAAGTGTCTACTTATTTCTGTCGAATATATTTATAAGGAAACTTCGCCATCAATCATACAAATCAACGTGATAAATAAGTTGATATTATCAAACACTTATGTACAGGCTAATATTAGTAAAGCGAATTCAAAAGTGCAAAAATTTGCAAAAGTATCATGACTACAAAAACATTCCCATTGTATTTATTATTATTACAAACATAAATACTGTGAGTCTGATAAGAAAACAAATATTAATGTTCCTAAGTTTTTTTCTGACGAAATTTCTAAAATACAGGTATCAATACACGTTCTAATACGTGCAAATATATGAAATTGCATTTGTAGCAATTGTTGTTACATTACTTTTTTTGATCTCATATCAGGTGTTAAATGTAATTTTTTTGTCATTGTTTTTGTTGAGATATAATTCAGTTGTTAGAATTGTCGGATAAATTTGCAACGTGTTTAACTGAAACAATCGTAAGTGCATTTTTATTTCAAAGCTGCTTACTTCAAGATATATTTGTTAAAATATCAGTTATTGAAGTACATGGTCAAATTTAATATAGAAACAATAATATATTGTGTAATTTATTTTGCAATATTACACAGCAAAAATTATTATAAACGTAAACCTACTAGAAGCTTTATTATGATATAAATTATAGATAAACTCTGAATTTTTTTGAAAATTTAGCATAATAACGTAACTAACGAAAGTTTTGAGAAAATTCGTTATATTGTAATTTCCAGATTTAACTTGACTTTTATGTAGTAAATATAGGGTGTCCCAAAATTAGCCTGCCAAAATGTACCAGCTGATTCTACGTTCAAAAATAATGCAAAAAGTTTAAATAAATATAGGTTGAAAAATGCTTCCTAAGGAGGCTACGGCCCCCCGAACGGGGGACGCCAAAGAGGAGTTTTCTGTAATATCTCTGCAAATTTTGAGGTAGATTCATGAAATTTGGTGAGTTTGAAGCTTTTATAATTTGCCACATATTTCTTTTTCCAATTTTCAAAAATTTTGCCAGGGGCTTCACATACAAGGTTGGTGCTGGGTATATTATGCCCCATATTTTTTGTGGGGATAATTATTAAAATTTTTATATCAAATTTTGAAACTTGGTTTATTTTTACACAAAAAAGATAGTCTCAGTCGATCTTTGCATCTTGAACCATTTTCGAGTAAAATCGTTTTGAAAAAATAATGTCAATGAAAACTACACTAATAAAAATAATCACACAATTAAAATTTATCAAAAGTAGACAATGGATTAAAATGTATAGGTATTTATTACTTCGTTTAGCATTTCTTCGTCAAATATTAATAATAAAAACAAAACATCAAAATCAAAATTTTTTTTTCAATTTTGTGATTAAGTATTTTTATTAGTGTAGTTGTTATGGACGTGACTTCTTCAAAACGATTTTACTCGAAAACGGTTCAAGATTCAAAGATCGACTGAGACGACCTTTTTGTGTAAAAATACACCAAATTTCATAATTCATAATATCAGGATAGACACGAAATATTTTTAGGTGTGATTCTTGAATTAATTCTGCATCGCTCTATATAAAGTTTTTATCCCCAACAACGGTTAGTTTTCGAGAAATCATCTCTTGAATGTTAAAAATTGTAGATTGAAAAACTAAAACACTGTTTAATAAAAAGAAGCCAGTCTGCTAAACTATTTGATTATCAAAAAAAGTTATATATAAAATTTGTAGCTGAGATGATTTGCAATCGAAAGTATCTTGTAATTTTTTGTGATAGCGTTAACCCTTAAAGAATTATTTGTGTTCAAATTTGGAATTTGAAAATAGTATATTGTAATACAAGTGCGGAAAACGCATCATGACAATACGAGTGTGAAATTTGCAACGCGAGCGATAGCGAGTGCTGCAATCACACGAGTATTGTCATGGGCCATTTCCGCAAGCGTGTTACATACGATTTTTTCTACGAAAACGTGGAATTCGTAAAAAATAAAATTATTTGTAAATCCTTTTCTAATTAAAAAAAACATCAAGTGAGTTTGTTGTCATAGAACTGAAAGCTAATAGCTGTTGACAGTTTATAAATTGTGTCCTGTCATCGAAATAATTTTGATTTTCAAATCAAATTACGTGAATATAAACATGGAGTTTCAAAACTAAAGCGAAAGCGATGAACTAATGTGCACTCCTCCGGTTGTTAGATATTAAATAAATGTTACAATTATAACTAAATGTAAGTACTTCTTTATGTTTTTGTTTGCGTGCGGAAAGTTTAAAAAAAGTGTGCGGAAAAAAAATTCCGCATTAATTTTCCGTACTAGTTTTTCAAAAGCCTACTTTCTAGTTCAATTATCTTGTCAGAAAAAACGTCATTCCGCATTTTCGTAGAAAAATTAATAATTATGTTCACGTTTCATTTAATTTATTTTGAAAATTTGTATTGAAAATAGTGAAAAATTTGATACATGATGAAAGATTGGTTTATTTTGAATCGAAAAGTTAAATTCCATTTTGAACATTGATGTCTACTCGGAGTACCTAATTATTAAATTTGTTAAAAATATTTCCGTACCTTTCCACCTGCAATGACTTTATATGGAAAAAAAAATTAAAAAAAAACAGGATTGGAGATAAAAAAATTATACTGAACAATGCAGAATGTATTCAAGAATTATATCCCAAAATATATCGAGTCTATCCTGGGACATATATATAATAGTCATATTTTTGGATCATAGAAAATTCTCCAAATTTTCTTCTAAAACCGAAAATACGCGATTTATGCGCGAAAAACTAAAACAAAATTTAAAATCAAGATGGCGGCTTTTCATCACCGGGTAGAATTGTGCAAAATGAGTTTTCCGGCTCGTATACATACACTTTCGAAAATCGGAAGCCAAATTCGTCTCGGAATTATTTCCCTGCAAAGTCTAAATGCCCTATACTATAATGCCTAGTGACGATACGCGATACGCGATACTTTAAGGCGCTACATTGCTACAGTACCTAAGTAAACAGTTCCTCGCATGAAAAAATTTGTCATATCAAAGTTGTAGGTAACTATGTGTTTAATAAATTTTAAATCACATTTCTGCGATAGGGCTGAAGGAAAAAAAATATTCGAGCAAAAAACTTTTCAACACCCTTTTTTTCCATTAATCCGTTACTACTCGTTAAATACGCAAAATATGAAAAAATATCAAGTGTACAAATTTGTAGAACACGTTTTTCTTGTTAAAAATGGTATCGGCCATTTTTTCGATAAAATAAAAAATACGGTTGTTTCTGTCGAGATAAGAATTCACTACTTAATTTAAGATGGCGGAAAAGCTGCAAGAGGTTGATGGTCGAAAACTCGAATTTAAGCTTTCTATATGGTACTGTATCGATGGCAAAACAAAATTTTCTTACCCAATGAATTGCAATAATACCCATAAGAATCTGACTAACTAGGTATACTGGACTAGTATCAATTTGTTTAAATAAAATTCCAAAAAATGTTATACAACTATCATTTATTTCTAACGTTATCATTAACTTGCATGTCTGATGGAAATATTATTCGTTTGAATAAATGTTGGTTTTTACATACTATACACACATAAATCAAAGAGATTAGGACTATTAGCAGTTTATTCTATGATTGTAAAACTGATCGTGTTTTGATGTCCAGTCTAAGTAAACGTGAGTTTATAGTATATTATGCAATGAGCACACACGAGTGTCTTAATAGCCATTAAATGTGAGTTCCATACACTATTTTTTCTTTAAAAAGCTTAGTACGTACATAATGAAGTTAACTTATAGAAGATGTATTTACTTCGGGTTTTGCACTTTGAAGTCCATTTTTTATCGTAATAATTCCTCCAATACCAAAGATTGCGTTTATACTCGTAGATGTAGTTTATGGCTAAGAGTTGTAGTCAACATGATATTCAGAAACATGCGGCTACATAAAGTACATAGGTAATAAAAAATGTTAAATACATATATAACTATATTTTAAAACAATATGTATAATGTATACAAATAATTATAAGTAGATACGTGATAGGAAACCGTAATCCCTTAATGTCTAGCCAACAAACTTATTACAGTATTGTAAACTACAGTCGGAGCATGAATACCAAACATATAGTCCAAGTGATTAAATTTACTATCAGAAACCAAAAACTTGCCCAGACAATTACTGATACCATCACACAGTCTTGATACATCTGCTTCTGCTGCTAGCCAGTCGTTGTGACTGTATAACATGTAAACAGGGGTAGTAACTTTAACCAAATCATAATCAGGTGGAAACAACGACTTGTATTTTATCATATTTTCAATAGCCCCAAAATCATATTGTCTGAAATGTCCTGAAAATTAGTAGTATTTTTTATTCAAGTAAAATATCAGATATTTAGTCGTTTACCTGAATTAATTTCTTGGGCGTAATGCATGACTTGTCTGGTGGAAGCGCCTGCAGGAGTATGTCCCATGAGAATAGGAAGAAATGTGGCATTCATTTCCTTTGGACTAAATCCACATAGAACGAATAAAGCATTTGTGCAAAGTATTTGAGTTGGATCATCGTCTGCACAAAGAACGTCACCTATTATGGAGATCAAATCTGAAGATGGCAGAAACTCATTCACTCCCAATAATCCTAAAAGAAACTGCAGGATCCTTGCTTAAGTAAAATAGTTTCAATCACATCTATATTTTTATAATTACCTCCATAGGTCCGTCGAACAAAGCTGCAAAACGCAACAAAGGGCTGGTCATATGGTTCATGAATCCAACAGGAGCCATGTTAATCTCTACTTTTATCTTCTGGTTGTACTCGGGTAGCATACTGGCCATAACAAAGAATGTTGTAGTCCCCTGTGAATGTCCCACATAATAAATACCGTCAACTCCAGTTATGTACAACATGTGGTCAATCATCGTCGGTAAGTCGTACACTCCTACTTCATGCCAGCTGAAATGCCAGAAGTCTGCGTCTTTATCCGGATTCATTGTGGTATGGTTTCTGGAAAATTTGTTACCACGAGCGTTACCTAGCCATACGTCGTAACCTTCGTCAGCCATTATGTATGCTAGAGAAAGTAAAATAAGTTTACGAAGTAAATTATGTCAGGATATGATACCTAATCCGGTGTCTGGACCTGTGATAATAAAATCAGCAGATGATGACAATAGTCCATGCTGAAGTAGTAGAACTTTCTTATTGGCAGTGTCTTGATTTTTCCCATGAGGAATGCGATGCATTGTTAGAATGTATCCATCAGTGGTTGTCAACTCGTGAATTTCAACAGGGTATCCGTATTTTGTAATTAACTCCGGCTAAAAATTTAAGTATATATTTCTTTAATAAGGTAAATGTGTAAATACTATAATATTAGGATCCAAATTTATAATTTTAAAAATTATGAAAGTCTGGTCTGAACTTACCACTGAGAGTTTTTCATCTTCTTTATCTGCATCCAGATTTGGATAAGGATAGGCGTTACCAATACTTACAAGAGCCAATATTATAAATACTTTCATTTTGGAGGTTTGTTTGAAACGGAGAATATTTCCAAATTGAACAACACGTTTCTCTTCGACTGATTTATAAGTCTTCCCTTATCAATTATCTTAATTTGGATTATAAATATTTGCTCAGAGGTTAATAATAGAAACATGTGCTTAAAATTACAAAATTTTGCAGAAATTTCAATGGGTTTATATCATCTCTATTGTTCTTTTTAATACACACACAAACATAAACATAGTAGGTTCGAAAGTTTGTGAAATGGCGCGATCGATGATGTACAAAGTCAAACGTTTTTCGGAAACCATGCCTTAGACGTGTGAACCTAGTTAAAGGAGGGATCTGAAGTAAATGCCGAGTTTTAATCTTAGAATAGTAAGGGTTGATTTGTTATTACTGTTTACGTGGATCAAGAAGAATAAAATACACATAATAATAAGTGATATCATTAGTGCTCCGTTTTGGATATAGTTTTATGAGAAAAGACTGTAAATAGTATTGAAGATTGAAGTAGATGTATTTATTACTATTTCATCAATTTTAATAGGTACTTACTAGCATATTTGTAAAATTTTGGTGACAGGCGTTTTATTTTAAGGTTTTACTTCAGAAGGTGAAGAGCTTTTATCTCAACTACTCTTTAAGAAATATATCATCTGCAAACTGGTGTTCTGTACTAGTTTTATGAAGTGATAACTACTTCATGTCTATTATAATAATTATAATAGGATCTGCCCTAAAATTGAGCCTTATAAAACGCTTTAGTTTATAATTATATGTATTCTAGTTCGAAATTTCAAGAAATGGAGTGAGTACCATAGTCATAGAACAGGAGTTGTGTAACAGAAATTTTGAGTTGCTTGGAAATGATCTTGAACAAGAAGTTGAAAATGTGCCTATTATAGTGGAAATGGAAAACGTAATGTCTTATTTATAGCTTCAAGCCCCAAACGATATCAGTCATAAAATCTTTTGTGGGGTTTCTTTGGCTTCAAATTCCTTGACTCCTAGTCTAAGATGAACTAGATATATTTTTGTGAGGTGGACTTTCTATCTGTTCAGAAGCTTAGTGACTCGAAAATGCTAAAAGTCAATATACAATATGCCCCTGAGCGTATATTCAGCATTCTTCGTATTGAAGAGTAAGCCGAATATATTTGGTTCTGCTAAATCACTATTCGATATATTATATATTGTTATGGTCATTTTTATAAAATTCTGGAAATGCAAAATAATTCAAGATAAAATATAGTTATGAGTTTATCAGTTAAATAACATCTTTACTTCAATAAATAACACTTTCCTTTCAAATTATTAACAATACCTAAGTAACTACTTATATTAAAGTCCAATTACAAAGCATAAAGACATATACCGAACCACAAAAACATTGTTAAGTATTTAGTGTTTTTCAAATATGGGTAAAATATTATTATAAACAATTGTCGAAGCATGGATTCCATACAAATAATCCAAATGATTGAAGTTTCCATCCGAAACTAAAATTTTTTCCACGCAATTAGGAAGCTCCTCACATAATCTATTAACATCTACTTCTGCAGCCATCAAATCATTGTGACTGTACAACATATAAATGGGAGCTGTAATTTGGCTCAAGTCATAGTTTGGTGGAGAAGAACTACCATATCTATTCCTATTTTCCTCTTCTTCGTAGTCAAATTGTCGAAAGTAACCTAGAAGCAACGTTATGCTACTTAAAATTTTAAACTCGGTTGTTTCTGACAATTTCTTACCGGAACCTACTTCTTGTCCGTAATGAAGAAACTGTTTAGTAGAAGAACCCGCTGGTGTATGCCCCATTAGAATTGGTAGAAAAGTGGCGTTCATTTCTGAAGGGCTATAACCACAAATAATAAACATAGAATTTGTACAAAGCAATTGAGTTACATCGCCGTCTTCACAAAAAAAATTACCAGCCTCAGCCATATAACGACTGGTTGGAAACCATTCGTTCAGATTCATGAACGGCAACAGCCACTGAAAAACGTATTTTTAATTTGAACAGATAATTTTATATTTACAGCCTTTAGGTACCTCTAAAGGAGTGTCAATAACAGAGAGGAAACGCAACGCAGGACTACGCGCATGTCCCATATAGCCAATTGGTGCCAAACTAACGTGAGCTTTTATCTTATGGTTATATTTTGGTTTCATGCTATTCATTACATAGAACGAAGTCGTTCCTTGGGAGTGACCTACGTAATAAATGCTGTCGGCGCTAGTGTTCGTTAACATGTAATCAATTGTTGCTGGAAGATCGTATATGCCAATTTCATGCCAACTAAAATCCCAAAATTGTGCATCGGAGTCTGGATTTAACGTGGTGTGGTTTCTGGAAAATGTATTTCCACGTGCGTTACCTAACCACACATCGTAACCTTCATCTGCCATTATGTAACCTGAATAATGAGAATTAGGCAAAATCAACCTTAGTTTTGGTTACTTTACCAAGTCCAGTAGTGGGACCTGTTATAATCCAGTCAATAGAGGAAGAAAGAATACCATGTTGCATAAGGATAACTTTTTTATTAACTGTCTTTTGATTTCTTCCATGTGGAATTCGATGTAATGTTAATATGTATCCATCTGAAGTAATGACTTGGTGGGCTTCAAATGGATACCCGTACTTAGAAATAATTTCTCCCTAAAATTGAAATTTGTTAAAAAAATATTCGGATATCTAAAACTTTCTTCTAATATTGTTTTACCACGGTACGGAATTCATCTTCCGCTTCAGCTAACATCTTGTGATCGTGAAGTACATATGAAAAGGAGATTTCTACGATGACTGAGAGAATAAGTAGCTTCATTTTGATGTAGCTGTTGATATATCCGAAAAAAGCAAAAAACAAATGTTTGGTTATTTATAGATTTGTATACAAAAATAATGAGATTTTTGGTCAAAGTCGCTCTACTAGGATTAACGCTTTCAATATGTAAGTAGTTGGACTTGTATACTTATATTACACCTGCAACAACAATTGATTTTTGACAAGTATATTATCTCCTAATCGATTTGGTTTTCTCCGGTTTTATAGATTTATAGGATCAGGCGCGCTTTTCATGAAACAAAAATTGAAAACAATATAAAATGTAGATTTCATATCAAATTCAGATGTAAAATTTATTGTATGACGCATTCTTTTAATCAAATTGATTATTTTTAGTAAACTTTCACTTATTATTTACTCCGAATAAAGACAATTAGTAAGGAATGCTTGTCATTGTTTAGAAAAAAATTAATAAATAATTAAGAAAGTAGAATAAAATAAGATTATTTTAGTTATTTCATTATACATAACTAATATACCTAACTGTAATCAATTTCTTATTTCTTTCATGTCAAGTTTTACGCTGTGATTGATTCAGTTAAAAATTCAAAATGATTTTTTAATATTTAAGATTTCATAACCTTGTAATATCTGTCATTTCGAATAAAATTTAGTAGAATTAATTATCTACGACTGCTTCATAAAGTACTGTTTATGACGTAGTTTTGCGATCATATAGCTCTTTATACACTAGTGTATAAAGTTACTATAAATTATCTATACATCTGCTGCCAGTGTTAAAATAAATGAAGGGTACATGGGAATAACGATCATAGTCACATTTTATTTTGAGCAAAATGATCGTTCTTTCGAAAACTTTCGTTGCTCTAGTTCATAATACTCGTTAACAGCCACACAATGGCAGGGTTTACTCGACTTGGCTAAAAATGTTAGATACTTTGATCGTTTTTCCGGTGTACCCTTCAAATACTGTCATTTATAAATTTACTAGATAATTCAACAGTTATTTACTGTATAAGTGTCTTAGGAAGTATTTTACCCACACAAGAATGTTTTTTTTTAGTTCATTTTTTTAAGTGGATAAAATACAACTAAGAAACATATGAAATACAACATTTTATCCATAACCAGACGAGAGAGTGATGAGAGTGATGTTCTTAAATTAATATTTTGGAAAAATTGTATTTGACATTTTGAAGTGACTCTTTTATCATTTTACGCAGAATAAATTTTTATTAGGAAGTATGTAGTCATGGATATTTAATTATAAGACGCATGTGTTTTGTTAATATCATAAGACGTCTCCCAGTAGTAGAATTATAACCTAATAATATACTGGTTGTGGATAAAGGTAATTTTATCAGTCGAGTACTTATAAAGTTTTGTATGGAACTCGTATATAATTTGACTTTATTGACTCGTCCTATTTATTACACTCGCTCGGCCATAAAACAGACTGGTTATAAAGTCATATATTATATACTTGTTGCTAAATAGCTATTTTTTATGTGAAATGTATTCTATTATTAAGTGATTAATATGTGATTACATGACTAGAGATTGTTGGACTTCCTCATAACTTTTTCATAAATTAATCATATACGCCATCTGATACTATAAGTAACTGAATGTTCAACTTGTATTTTCCTCTAATTTTTCGTTTCGTTAACAAGAAAAGCAATCTTTTAATAAAAAATTTAAGTTTCAACATTTTTCATAATAATAGTTATTTATTGTATGAGTGTTTTAGATAGCATTTTATCCACGCAAGAATGTTTAGACGCGAGAACGAAGTTCGACCGTTTTTTTATTTTCTTAAGTGGTTAAAATGCTATCTAAAGCACGCATGCAATACAATGTTTTATCCACAATCACCACATTTATGAAATCAGAAATATTATTTTAATTAATAAATATTCGTAAAATGAACCGTGGCAGGCTTTGTCATACCTATACTGGTTGCTATGGTACGTTGTTTATTGTGTACAACAAAAATTGTGAAATTTTAAAAAATGCAAGAAAGTGATTGACAACTCCAGAAATCTAAACTTCCTTTGGTGGCCGCTTTGCTAACCATTAGAAAACGACTAACTTCTGACGTGTTTACATGTGATAAATGCGTATGTAGTGTGGTGTACTGGCATAAAGCTTGCATAGAAAAAGAAAAGTGTCTGAAAATGAGTACTAAAGCTACGAAGACCATTCACAATACTAATTGTTGTGTTTACAATTAAAACTCTCGAAAAAATGACAACCACAATTCATTTTCATTATTTTCCTAAAAAAATGCTTCGTTGATTAAAATCTAAAACTCTTACGGCGCTGAAGGAAAAGACCTGCTACTTTATAAACACAAATTAACAACAATCCACGAAGCTATTACTCGTTTACTTCCATTTTTGTTTACTTCCGCCGCGCCCCCATCGGTAGTTGGAATAGCGAATTGTGTTCCTGCATTAATTGTTGAGGAAGCTCAAGAAGCAACTCTCCAATTATTGGATTATTGCCTGCGAAGTACAGAGAACATTATGAAAAAGTGTTTGCCGAAGTAATGACAATAAATGAGGAAGTCATGCTATCGTATTTCTTAAATTTGAAGAAATTGTATTCAATTTCATCCATGTGGTCGAAGATCGAAGTATTCAATGCTGAAAGCTGCTAATAAAGGTCTATAAAAATGTAGATATTAGAAAATATAGTAAGCTCACTGCTTATCTAAAGAGTGAATCGAAAGGATACAAGGCGAAAAAACTGCAGTTTTGGAAAGAGCGCAGAATGAAGAATTTTTGACTAGGGCTTGCGAAGAGATCCGTTGGTAGCAGAAATCTCCATATCTAACAAACTTGATATTGCAAGGAAAATCCAAGGTTTTTCTAGTTCAAGTCGTTCCTTACAAGAGGAGACATCCATAATTTGTTCCGAAAACGATTGCAACTTCAAGCTTGCTATTAACGAAAATGAAGTGAAACATGAAAAAACAAAGAATGAAATATTAATTAATATGATAAAGTAATGTAGGTAATGTTAATAAGTAAATTAAATTTGATTGATTTAAGTCTATATTTTGTCATAATTCAAAGAGTAGATAATATAGTCCAGTCAATCTGTCGGGAAAAAGGGTCGTTTTTGGAAAAAAATACCCGGTAAACTTTCTCTTCATAAATCATTAGGGGGTCATGTGGAAAGCTTAAATTTAAAAACTCGGGAAAATCCTCGAACCCATTTTTTGGGAAATCCAAGAAGTGTTTGGATTTGATTTTACGCGAGAACGGTGAGTTGCAGTAGAAAATTTTGTTAATAAATATTATAGAGGGCAATATTTTCTACAATTTATCTCAAAGGATCGATGCGCTACGACGAAAAATTCCAAAAGTAGAGGGCGCCAAAGTACCCAAAAATGATTTTGTTCACTTTTTTACATCGAAAAAAAATTTCTTACGCACAACTGCAAATTTAAATGTTGACAAGCGAAGAAAAACACACATTTTATATAAGCGTTTTTTCTCTACGATCCACCCTGTCGTAGATACAGCATGCAGAGTGGAAATGTTAATCGTGTTTGCCTACTATTTTTACGATGTATTATTATTACTTTGAAAATAAAATGTTCTAAATTTACATCTAATCTTTTTTGCTTTGTTTTCAGATAAGTATAATAAAAAATATCGTTCATTACACGTCCAGAAATGGATTTTCCATTCTTGCATGACTTCCTTATTTCCAGACTCCTAATGAAATATACTATTGTCTAACGACAACAACAAATATCATTTAATCAATTTTCTTCAAACAGACCTCCAGGCTGTTGGCTTTGAGATTCAGCAGGCGTTTGAGGATGCGGATCGTCTAATAGTCGAGACAGCTCTCCAAAGATCTGCTGAGTATGACTCTACTACACTTGACGAAGACATTGACGTTTTAGTATTGCTTGCCACTTTGGGAAGTGCAGAACGTACAACGTACTTGAAAAAACCGAGCCATGGAAACACTCTCAAGCGAATCCACTACTTTCCACAATCTTTAATGAACGCCACTTTAAAATTTCATGTGTTTTTCCTTCATACCTTCAGTGGTGTGTGTATATCGAAATACACTACTCGAAACTCTGCATGCTGTATCTCCGAAACGATGGATCGTAGAGAAAAAACGTTTATATAAAAATTGTGTGTTTTTGTTCGCTTGTCAACATTTATATTTACAGTTGTGCATAAAAAAAATTTTTCGATCTAAAAAAGTGAAAAAACTCATTTTTGGGTATTTTGGCGTCCTCTACTTTTGGCATTTTTTGTCGTAGCGCATCGATCCTTAGAGATAAATTGTAGAAAATATTGCCCTTTACAATATTTATTAACAAAATTTTCTACTGCAACTCACCGATCTGGCGTAAAATCAAATCCAAACACTTCTTGGATTTCCCAAAAAATGGGTCCGAGGATTTTCCCGAGTTTTTGAATTTAAGCTTTCCACATGACCCCCTAACGATTTATGAAGGGAAAGTTTACCGGGTAATTTTTTCCACAAATTTCGACAGATTGACTGGACTAATAGCTCACTTTATATGTTTCATGGCTAAAAGTCCAATCCTAAGGTGATTGTGGATAAATTATATTATGTTTTTGATAACTTGCATTGTGGAAAATTAATTCAAAACGTCAAGAAATAAGAAACGGTTTACACAAACAGTCTACTTAATTAATTTCATAAAAATTATTGCCATCGATATTTGACATGCGACATTGATGTTATATAGGTAATAAATTTCATATTTTTATTTCGTTGATTAACTCATTTACCTTACCTTATCTAAATATTGCATAACAATTTTTTATGAATCAAAGCATATTGTTCTATGTTGCCTTAGGGTTGACAGATTATTTTTTGCAAAGTGTTGTGTTGTTCAATATTCAGCTAATTTGAGGTAACTTAAGACATTTATTGTAATACATAAAATACAATTGTTCCCCAGCAAGTTTCAATTGATTCTATTAGAATTTAAACTTACATGTTTTTGGTATTAATCGAAAGCTAGATTCACGTTCACTCACAAAATGTTATGAAATACTGACGTACGATTAAAGATATAACTATATAGATATAGAGACATAACTAAATTGGCTGTAGTAGTTCATTAGTTTAATTGCAAAATTTATTATTGTTGCAGAAAAATATAAAATTCCTGCATATTCAAGGTTGTCATTATTTAAAACTTAGGGAGGTTATTGAGATAGGCATAGTAAAATAAATGGTCCAATTTCATTAATTAGGTATAGAATGAGGCCAATTGCCTACAAAAATGTATAGAACGAGAAAAAATAAAACTATAATACCCACATTTTTATCTTGAGGTGAATGGTATCTGTTATTTATAATGTCCATTTTCTAAGAGATACTATACCTAGTGATGGGTAGATTTAACAAATTAATACGGTTTCAGAATTTTATACTAAATTTGCGATATTGTGCGTATTGCGCCATAAAATAATTTATAGAGTGGTCCGTAAGTAATGGGATATAGATCAACAGTGGATTTTGGACATCAAAGTATTACAATTTAGTCAGTCAAACTTACCTTAGTTCAAAAGTTAATATGAAAAGGATACCTACAAGGTGTTAAATTTTTGATATAATTGATGTCTATAATCTCTAACGAAAATTAAAATTTTATAGACTGCACGCAAGTACGATATGATTTTCAGCAATACAGAAGTTAATATGTATGAGCATAAAGGATTAAAAAAACTTAGTCTAGAAAGTTTTACATTTTCATTATTTATACATATCTTCATCAAACTCCAACAAAAAGTACTTATATTGCTTTATATTGTCTTTAAAATTAAAATTATCTTTTGAGATCGGATTCGTCCGGAACAGGGGATGTTGTCCGAAAAATGCAAAAAAGCAAAATACAACGAAAAATCAAGATGGCAGAATCTCAACAAGAGGCTGGAGGTCGAAAACTTGGGGAATTACTTAACTTCAGGTCCTCCAACAAGCCCTAGAATTTGATCCTGCTCCAGACGAATACGAACTTTAACACTGATTTTCGATAATTTTACCATACTAAACCCTTTTCGAGATATTTACAATTAGTCCAGTCAACTTAGTCAAATTTCAATATTGGCCAACACATTAGAGAGTCCCAAGAAAAGCTTAAATTCAAAAAAGCTGAAACCAACTCCTTGGTAAGCCGGCGCCATCTTGTATTGAAGAGTGAGTCCAGTTTTTCGCGAATAACTCGGTTTCTTACGATTTCACGTCGAAAAGTGTTTAGAGGAAAATTGTTGTAAATAAAATTCTTCATATTTTTGCGTCCATAACAAATTTCGATATTTTCATTATTTGTCGAGTTATTGCTCGATTTAACGATTTTAAAAGAGAATGAAAATGCTTTTTGCATGGTTTACTCATTTTCTATCATTCCAATAATAAAAATGGTTATGATGAAATAGTTTAAGCTCTAAGAAACCTTCAATTTGGTTTTTAAACAATGTTTGTGCGACTAATTGTTAACGTACCCGAGCGCACCCTGTCACATGTGTAGTTTTCAACAGCAAGGTTAAATGTTTAAACAACTTTGTGGAATTTTTTGATTTTACACAGTTTAATTCAGTTAAAAATATTAACAACCGACTGCTAGATTTAGTTTTTGCGAATATTCAGTGTGAGGTTTTGATGGATAGCGCACCATTAGTAAATGTGGATTTACATCACCCACCTTTGTTCATCGAAATAGCAATTTTGGTTGCAAACTGTATACATTTTTCGGCGAATTTCGATACTAAAGAGTTTAACTTCCGGAAAGCCAATTTTCCGCTTTTGTATGAACAGTTGTTCCATACTGATTGGAATTTTCTGGCCGCGTTCACGGATGTAGACGAGGCCTGCAAGAGTTTCTATGAGGCCACTGAGTCGATTTTTGATGTTTGTGTTCCTCTGAAAATTAATCGTAACAATGCTAGTAACTATCCATCATGATTTACGTCAAAAATAAAAAAAAAATCTGAAAAAAAAGATTATTGCTCATAAAAAATATAAACTGTTCGGGATCGAACATTACCTTCAGAAGTTTAGAAATTTGCGCTCTGTTATTAAGTTACAATTGTCTGAGGCTTATAAACACTACATATCTAATATTGAGAGTTCAATTGTTGAGGACTCCTCAAAATTTTGGAATTTTGTTCAGACTAAAAGAGGACGTTCCAGAATACCTGGCACTGTTCATTTAAATGACACGCAATACAATTCCCCTTACTCCATTGTTAACGCATTTGCGGAGTATTTTTCTAGTGTTTATATACCATCAGATAGTTCCACTCTTGAGAATGGGAATGATATTAACTATAGCGACCTCATTAACATAGATACAATTACCGAAGACGATATCTTGGCAGCAATGGGTAGGTTGAAAAATAAATTTACTGCGGGAGTTGACAGTATTCCGAGCTTTCTAGTTAAGGATTGTAAGTACATATTTGTAAGGCCTCTTTTGATTTTGTTTAAATTAATCTTGAGTTCAATGAGATTTCCTCAATCTTGGAAAACGGCTCACATCTGTCCAATTTTAAAAACGGGCGATTCCGGTGACGTAAAAAACTATCGTCCTATATCGATCCCATGTAGTTTTGCTAAGGTATTTGAAATTATTTTATACGAAAAGTTATATATCAAAATAAAGCACTCTTTGTCTCCGTGGCAGCATGGATTTATGGAGTGTCGCTCTACCTCTTCAAACTTGATCTACTTCTCTCAGTACGTCTCGGAGTCTTTAGATAAGAATAAACAAGTTGAAGTTGTCTACACCGATATCCAAAAAGCATTTGACCAAATTGATCACAGTATTATGCTCAAAATGTTAGGTTTCAGCCCTGCCTTATTGAGTTTGTTTCGAGACTATTTGACCGATCGATATCAATTCGTTAAATATAACGGTTTCACTTCTCGGTTGATTTCGGTCACCTCTGGGGTGCCTCAAGGTTCAAATCTGGGCCCCTTTTTATTTCTTATCTTCATCGATGATATTACAACTGTTATTAAGGGTAATAAATTACTTTTTGCTGACGAGTTAAAGATTTTTTCCACAATTACGACTCGTGAACATTGTTTTGCTTTTCAGGATGACTTGGATTCTGTAAACGTGTGGTGCATAAATAATAAACTACAACTTAATATTCCAAAATGCAAAGTAATGACGTTTACTAGAAAACATAATCCGATAATTTTTTATTACTCTGTTAATTCAGATGTTCTACCACGCTGTGATGTGGTGAAGGATCGACTTGGGGGTTTACTTTGATTCTTCCTTGTCTTTTGTCCACCACATTGAAGGTGTAACTAAATCGGCTTTTAAAATGCTTGGTTTTATTGTGAAGAACACTAAGGACTTAAACAGTTTGCTATGTTTAAAGAATTTATATTTTGCGTATGCTAGGTCGAAGCTTGAGTATTGTTCCCTTGTTTGGTACCCTCTATACAATTGCCACATAGATTTGCTAGAGTCAGTTCAGCGCAGGTTTCTCAAGTATCTGTCTTTCAAATGTGATCGTGTTTATCCTCCCCAGGGTGTTGATCAGAGCATTTTGCTTGAAAGATTTGATATGCAATCTCTTGAGGTTCGACGAACTATGAGTTCGGTATCTTTTAAGTATAAGTTGGTAAGAGGTAGGATTGACAGCCCCGAGTTGCTATTTCAGTTGAATTTTTTAACACCAAGAATTGCGTCCCGTGAACACCAAATATTTTATTGCAGCAATAGCAGTACAAATTTATTAATAAAGTCACCATTACACATTATGTGTAATAACTTTAACAGAATTTCTAATAACTGTGATATTAATTTCTCAACCTTGGGTACCATCATTTCCCTTGTCAAGTGATGAGTGTTGATGTAAACGTATTTAATGTATCGACTGTTGTTTTTGTTGTATTTGTGTATTGTTATATTTCTAATTTACTTAATTAATCTGTCCTATTATTGATGTAAACTGTTGGACAATAAACTATTTACTTATTTATTTATAAAAAGAATTGGATTTTATACTCTGCATCTTGTAGAGATCAAATATTTTTTCATATAATTGTTTTTACTCTTCGTATTTCCATGATTTTTTTATTCAACTCTGTCGTAGTATAAAACATTTGCAGTAGACTATGTAAAAGAGCATAATTACTAGAATTGAAAATTTAACGATGATGTTGAATTTTTCGAAAATTCATAACATTCTGTGGGGTTTATGCAACAACTGTGCAAATTCGCAATGCACGCAATCTATACCTAGATTCCTGGATCATATTAACATTTTTTTACTAATCTTTTATAAAAGTATAAATTATAAATAAAATACATTATTTTCAATATTATTTTTATTCAAGCAAATTAATTAGGTCTGATTTACATAATAATAATTTTTTACGCAGAGTAGCTATACACAGTATAAATAGGCTCTCTCATCTCCCATCGCTAATGCCTTGTCATCAAACTTATAACTTTATTATAAACCAATTTAGGCGCACTTATCCCATACATATAATCCAAATGATTAAAGGCAGAGTCAGAAACCAAAAACTTTCCAACGCAATTACCCAGCTGATCACACAGCTTTCCCACATCACTTTCGCCTGCCAACCAATCATTATGACTGTAAATTAAATAAACCGGCGTTGTAACTTTGGACAAATCGTAATTAGGTGGCGAAATTCTTCCGTATTTGTCCATATTTCCAAACAACCCATAATCGTATTGACGGAAATGTCCAGAGTTAATTTCCTGTGCATAATGCATAAACTGTTTAGTGGATGATCCTGCGGGAGTGTGTCCCATAAGCACCGGCAATAAACTACTATTCATTTCCTTGTAACTAAACCCGCATATCGCAAACAACGAATTGGAGCAGAGTATCTGTGTAATGGAGTTGTCACCACAAAGAGCGTCACCAACCATTGCTAGAAATCCTGTACTCGGAAGAAACTCATCGACGCCGATTAGATCTAAGAGAACGTTTAAGGGTTTTTCCCAAAAAGCCATAATGTGCATTAGGGGACTAGCCATGTGATTCATGAAGGCAATTGGAGCCAGACTGACTTGCATTTTAATTTTCGCATTGTATTCTGGCTTTGAGGCGGTCATGACAAAGAACGATGTGGTGCCTTGGGAGTGACCAGAATAATAAACACCATCTACTCCTGTTTTTTCTAACACGTAATCTATCATAGTTGGAAGGTCGACTTTTCCGATTTGGTGCCAGCTAAACTGCCAGAAATCGGAGCTGTGGTCTGGGTTCCATACAGTGTGATTACGAGAATATTTGTTGCCTCTTGCATTGCCCATCCACACATCATATCCCTCATCTGCCATGATATATGCTATAACAAACAATAACAGAGTTATTGTGGTTTAATTGAAAATAAATATAAATATTTATGTTTTATCTGCTAGCAAAATAAGGTTTGCGTAAATAAATAGAATGTATTTTGTTGTAATATTTTACAGCTGATGGTAGCGATAACATTTATTTATTTGATGTATGTATTTTGATTTATTTAAAGATAGCAACAGCATTATTTAATGATCTCAATCAAATTCAAGTTTTCCCAAAACTGCTTAAGACACCTGTATATTACTGCGATATACAGACGCATTCTCAATTAATCTAACTTGTGCCATCAAACAATTAAAATGATGTTGATAATTTTCAAGTGTTCATTGTGATATAAATGAGATAATAATAAATTTTTTATCTATTTTATATACCTACAGATGTAGAATTTTTTGAGTCGGTAAAAAGATTTTTTTGTAAATTAGTTTCATACCTAAAGCGTTTCCTGGACCAGTTATAACCCAATCGGCTGAAGACGATAGCAAACCATGTTGAAGAAATAGCACCTTTTGTGGAGTAGCACTAGGACCATTTTTACCATACGGTATGCGATGTAAGCTTAAAATGTAGCCATCTTCAGTCACAACGTCGTGAATTTCGACTGGATATCCATTTTTCTGAATTAACTCCGGCTAGAGAAGCAAATTGGAGAAGTTAGATTTTCATAATAGTGTTAATGGAAATAGTTTTTGTTTTATGAACATCTTCAAGTACGAAGTACGATAGATTAATTACATTTTATTTCTTACGTTGTTGAATGAACATAACTTACCACAGTGCAAGTTGCATCGTCGATAATCCTCGGATTCACAGGAATGTCAAGTTCTCGCATCAACAATTCAATGTTTTGTTGTTTGGCCTTTTTATCTGGAAGAAAGGCCGATTGAGCGATTACAACTAGACCTAGCAATATAATTGTCTTCATATTGATGGTGTAAGTGGAAAACTGCCAATTTCTCTCTTACCTACCCTATTTATTTGGATTCAATTACAATCAATCATTAGTTTGATAAGATAGTAGTAATATTTTTCTGAAAAAGTTAATTCCTGTTGTGCAAAAATACGCTGATAAAATGATAGTTGGTTGGTATTTTTTTGTCTAAAGGCTTAAGGCGAATTAATGTTTGGATGGACTTTAAAACTGAGAGTTCACATAAACCACGATATTATTTTGAAGGAATTATTTGGCTAGCTCAACTTGGATTCAGTGGATGAAGATTACATTTTTGCATAGAATTATTTCGCTAATGTACGTTTCACAGTAATTTTACATTATCTCCCGAAAGGATTCATGTTAGGTAAAAGAATTGTTTACAAAGAATGTAGAAAAAGTTGATTATGATCATCAAAATTAAGAATACTAAATAGTTAATTGTTGTCTCTTTATAATATGTATGTATAAAGGAATTTCTGTTATCTACATATCATTTGATCTGATGAGATGTTTTTGTGAAAAAGAAATAGAAGTAGAACTGGTGTAAAATCTAGTCTTAGTGTAGTGTAGATATATAGGGTGTCCCAGTTTATATCGTCAGGATTTCACCCGTCGATAGTTTAGCGAAAATTAAAGGTGGTTTGTCTAATAAACTATGGTCGAATGTTGCTTCCTTTTTGATGTACAGGGCATTAAAGAAAATAAATTATTTTAAATAATTTGCTATAAATCAATAACAAAAGGAGTTAGTCTTCGTAAATTTTGCATAGATCTTTTTTTTGTATTCTCTTATTAATAGTGGTTGCAATTATTTTATTTAGAACACAGAGGCGTGCGTACGGGTTTCTTCAAAAACATTTTATTGAATAAAACGTACACCACTGGTTTTTTTAGCAGCACCAATATGCAGAGAGTATTTTCCATTCAATTTAGAAACTTTTGTGTATTTTACAATTTCTTGATAACTTAACTTTTTTTTTCTTATATATTAAAGAGGTTCTTCCCTATTAGATTTCCGAAAAAAGCATCAGTACAAAGTTGTAGAGAAAAATATATCTTACAACTTTCCTTTTAATATTTTTTGATATGGTCAATATTTGAAAAGATATTCAACAAATAAGTGGCAAATTTTAGGGAAATTTTTCTCTAGTTAGGTACTATTTACTACTACTACTTACTACTCTTTCCCCAAAATTTTCAACTTATTTGTTGAATAACTTTTTAAATATCGACAATATCAAAAAAAGTTTAAAATATAAGTTATAGGAAATATTTTTCTTTACAACTTTCTACTGACTCTTTTTTTCGAAAATTTAATAGGAAAAAATTTATTCAATAAACAAAAAAATCCAACCTTTAATTGAGGGGCTGGTGAAGGAAGGGCGGGGTCTACGAATACACAAACTCAGTTTTAAACTTTTAGGGTGACCCTCTAGAAGATTCTACAAAAATTGGCTGTAGGGTAAAAAAGTCTATTTGAAGCCTTTTTTTCTCTCTTATTTACTGTACTATTAGGTTATTTTGAGTTAAGTTATCAAAAAATTATAAGTTACGGAAAAGTTTCTAAATTGAATGGAAAATACTCTGCATATGGGTGCTGCAAAAAAACCAGCGGCGTACATTTTATTCAATAAAATGTTTTTGAAGAAACCCGTACGCACGCCTCTGTATTCTAAATAAAATAATTGCAACCTCTATTAATAAGAGAATACAAAAAAAAGATCTATGCAAAATTTCAGAAGGCTAACTTTTTTTGATATTGATTTATAGCAAATTATTTAAAATAATTTATTTTCTTTAATGGCCTGTACGTCAAAAACGAAGCAACATTCGACCATAGTTTATTAGACAAACCACCTTTAATTTTCGATATAAACTGGGACACCCTGTACTAACATATCTTTCCCTAGAAAGGACATTTTTTCTACAAAATTTGTACCTAAATAATGAATACTAAGAGTATGTCTGCTATGTGCATACTCTTACTCCCTTTTATGTAGCTTTCTTTATTTAACAGATTTTTAGGTTCTATTGTGAATACTTTTGAGGTTGATGCTAGTCAAAAATAGACTTCTTATTCAAAATCCTTTTTCTAGAAGGAAAATGCATCAATGGCACTGACTGACGATGGAAAGATTATTACTTCTACTTTATCATTCCATATTTTCGTCTATTAAGTGCTTCAGAAGTTTATCCACACAACAAAACTTATCAAGATTTCTTCAAAATATGAAAATATTTTAATGATTTTAATAAAAGCTTTAATACATATTTTTGCAATAACAAACACATTTCACGTTGACAGAAAAAGAAACTGGTATAACATTTATAATTTTACAGAAAATGGAAATGGATGATTCTGGAACCGAAAGAAGGCATTTGTCTGATTTTTTATAAGCACGATACAAAAGTCATACAGAAGAAACACTAACGGAAGTTAATAATTTATAATGCATAGTAAATCAAACAAAAAGTTACTTTTTCTCAACAAATTTTAATTTTTAGTTTGAATTGTTCATGAAAAATATCCAAAAATGTAACAAATATGATGCTGAAGATGAAGAAAGTCAGGAGTTTATAAAAATATTGAACTAAAGGAATAAGTTTATTTAGAATGATCAAAATATATTCAATATCAACTACTACATTCTAGATATTAAAAATTTAACATAAAAAAATAACGAATTGGTTTCTGAGAAGTGCAACTTATTATTATTTGTTGTTTATCTATACTTAACAATTATTTGATATAAATAATATCAAAGTAATTTATTCACATATTTTAAAATGACAAAACGTGTCCTCATTAATACTTTATCTTTTTTTACGACAAGGTTTCAAAATCATAGAAAAATGAAATTAATGTAGGTAAGTACCTAACTAAAAATAAATAAAACTGCATTTTCCATATAGTTTAATCAATTACACACCTAGTAAAACTCAAGTTTAATTAATAAATGTTTGGTATTAATCATAATTTGCGAATTACGTTTTAGATGCACTTGTGGGTTTTCAGATCATGAGTAGCAAATAATTGCTTATCTACAAATAAATATAAATAACTTTGTCAGAGTTTAACCTCTGCATCCTAGGTCCAAGTCAGAGTGGAAATTATCAAAAAGTAATTCCTAACTAATACAAAAGATTATCAACATGAAAATCTTTAATTGATTTTTATTAAATCGCACAAGCTGAGCACACGTCCAGCCAGAAAACACTTGTGCAATAAAAATAAAGAGATTACTCGACACTTGAAATGATAATAGTAGGACATACATCCCGCAATATTATTTATTATTAAAAAGATATAAAATGTCTAAATTAAAAATTTAAAAATCCCAATGCTCGAAATGTTTGAATATAATCGGACAAAGTTACTACTACAGATATCCTTAGCATAGCTCGCCTTGTAATGTCTTTCATGAGTTTGAATAAGTATATCTTCTCCGAGTGAGCAAGATTTGGCGGCTCCAGCATCTCAAAAGTGGGTACTTCTCGTAAATTCAACAAATAAATTGCGAAAAGGGTCCATAGAGGTGGCACCTGTAAATTAGTAAAAAATCACGATTACTCTATACTTCCTTAAATCCTTACCGCTAAATATAAGAAAGTAATTAGTATTTCAATTTAATTTGCGTTGTTAGACCACAGCACAAGCTGAATTAAAATTCTGTTATCTAGTCTATTTATCGCAAATGATAATAAGTTGTGTAATAATGAGGAATCTGCCGTAAGCAGTGCAATAAACAGATAAAAAATATAATAAATTTACCAAAAACACCATAAGTGGCACCAGGAAAGCTGCCAGTAATAAAACGCACAATAAAATTCTAACACTTGCAGGAAATGGGGGTTCTCTGAACCATATTGCCCTTATATCCTGCCATATTGATTCAGGGGCTCTGCTGGCGCGACCCAAAATTTTATTTAAGATGCTTTTCCTTCCATCATAAACATTGTAGTTGTGTCGTTTCTTGTGGGATCTGCAATATGGCCGCATTTTTTTAAAGAAAATATCATTCTTACCAAAAAATAAAGTAACAAACGTACTGTCAATTTGACGGTATGTAGTTCGGTTCCGAAAACTAGAGAGTGATGGATTATATAGGTATATTTAATATTTAAATTCGAAATGGCTACAGGAAAAGAATCATGTAGATCTAAAATGAAGGTACGATTTTACAATACCGGACGTATTAGCGATTAAATTGAAATTTTTTAAAATGATGAATAAAAGCTCTACGAATACGAATATAAAATTATTTTTGCGCGCACGAAGCTACTTTTCAGAAAAAAAAATAATTAAAAAAGTTGATTATTTGAATTTAGCGGGCGATGTTAGCCAATCAGAAACTTGCAGTCAAGACAAGCACATTTATAATATTCCATCGTTGCCATTTTACTGATTGTATTAGTATTCTTTTTTCGTATCTACCTATAGCGTAGGTACCTACTTAATATTTGATAAAAATCTTTCTAAATATAGAAATATTTAGAAAGATTTATATCAAATATTGTTAGATGCTGATATTTCTCAAAATATTCTAACTTTTTATTTTGTTCATTTTAGTATGTACACTTCTGTTCAATTAAAAAGCTTACAAGTCTTGAGAGCGATTTTTGCATTTTTTTAGTTGCGTAAATTTGTCTTACATCTGTTTCCATGTTTGCAAACCAGTTACTAGGAATCATTTACCTCCATTGATTACCTTTATTAATTATTATCAAGATTTGTTTCAAAAAAAGACTTGTAAATGAACACAATTTTATATTAACGACAGAAAAAATAAATTGGGATTATTGAACATAAAAAAACTGAAGAGATAAACTATTGCTAGTAGTTAATTCTAGCTCCATCCTTTGCAACCAACAGTGCCAATCTTCTTGGCATGGAGTGAATTAAATTCTGACAAATATTTTCGTTCAAATTCAGATTCTCCCATGCTGCTTCAATGTTGTCCCATAACTCTTCCTGATTTCTGGGACGAAAATTTCTTTTATACATTTTTTTACTTAACCATGCCCATATATTTTCTATGGGATTTATGTCTCGATAAATTGCGGCCCATGGTAAAGTTTCAATATTGTTGTATGTAAACCACTGTTGAATTATTTGAGCCGTATGAACCGGACAGTTATCGTGTTGGTAAATGAAATTGTTTTCGGCATAAATTTGATTTACTGTTGGTAGCATAACATTATCCAAAATCTGACGATAGGTTGGCGAGTTAAACCTCGTACCAATTCTCCAGCAAATCCCAAGCCCGTTACTACTCATCCAAGCCCAAACATTTGCTGAAAACCTTTCTTGCTTGTTAACTCCAGTTATATAATTTTTATCAAATCTGGAGTTTGGTGGTCTATAAACAGGCAAACGTCCGTCATTAGAGGATTGGAAGACTTTTTCCTCTGTAAAGATAACTCGTTCCCAAAAGTCAACATTGCGATGCAAGTAATTAAGCGCGAAGAGAACTCTAGATTGCTTACATTCAACCGAAAGTAATGCTTTTCTAGCAGTTGAACAATTTTTTAATTCTGAGACTTTAATTCGTCTACAAACCGTAGGTCTAGAGCCGGGAAAGTTAGTTGCAACTGTAGCAGCAGCGGCGCATTCAAATGGATGTTCTCTTAAAAAATTAAGCATTCCAGCGTCTTGTGCGTTATTTGAAATTTTTCTCCTCTCAGACCCAACTTTTCGGCTCAAAGTATCTTGTTGTTCCCATCGCTTTTTGACTCTCAATACCGTGCTTGGATTAATTCCGAGATAAACAGCGAGTCTTCTTATTGACCAACCCTCTTCTAATTTAGTAATAAGGATAACCTTTTGGATTTCGCTTAATTGAGGGGGCATTGTAATGAACACTTTTTGAAAATCTTGAATATTAACTGAATGGATATTTCGATTGTTGTATGACAGTGACAGTGACATTAAAGACAAGTTACACAAATAAAATGTAAGTGTATGCATTTTTATTGCACAGAAGTGTACCTACTGTACGTAAATACGGAGAAAAAATACCTTAGAGTTTTTTACCCTATAGCCAATTTTTGCAGAATCTTGTAATGTCACTCTGTAAGTTTAAAACTGAATTTTTGTATTCGTAGACCCCGCCGTTCCTTCGCCAGTTATTAATTAAAGGTTGAATTTTTTATTTATTGAACAACTTCTTTTGTCTTTTCTATTAAATTTTCGAAAAAGAACTTTTTATTATACTTATCTGAAAACACCTTGTTTTCATCTGTTTTTGCAATGACGTAAAGGTGACGTTTTCAGAACAGCGCACGGAAAACTTTTCCCGATCTCCTATTCTTTTTTCCGTGCACTAAATATGACAGAAACTAAAGCATCGCCGATAATAAACAAGTCGTTGCTATGGAAATGTTAATCGTGCTTGCCTAATATTTTTACGATGTATTATAATTACTTTGAAAATAAAATGTCCTAAAATTACTTCTAATCCTTTTTTTGGGTTGTTTTTAGATAAGTATAATAAAAAATATCGTTCATTACACGTCCAGAAATGGATTTTTCGTGCTTGCATGACTTCCCGTCTTCGGCTTCGCCTCCCACGAGAATTTGTCACGCGCACACGAAAAAATCTTGATTTCCAGACTGGTAATGAAATATACTATTAGTACAAAGTTGTAGAAAAAAATGTTTCCTACAACTTTTCTCATATTTCTTTTATATTGTCGATATTTAAAAAGTTATTCAACAAATAAGTTGAAAATTTTGGGGAAATTTTTCTCTGCTTACTTACTACTTACTTACTACTTACTGCCACTACTAACTATAATCTACCCGATACTCTACTTCCGTGGTGGCTAGGAAAAGAGTCTCATAGAAAGAATGGAAATTGGTAGAAATGAGATCGTGTTTTGATTTTGATTGTATGGTCTAGCTCAAAAAGTCACTATACTTTATTTTAAATGACAACAATATGAGATATATTATTGAAGATAGATACAAGTTAAAAAAATGGAAAAATCCATATGTATATAAAGTATGTTATACCTAATACGTTTTTTGTAGCTCTGACAGAGCTCTATAAAAATCATTACAAACAAAATTACCCTGAAACTTACCATTAAGGAAATATTTAATGAAAAAGAAAAATTTCCCCAAAATGTCTAACTTTTTTTATTTATCAGGAAATTAAGAACATTAATAACAATAATTGCTTTTATTCCTGTCGCAACGTAATTTCGAAACATTTCTTGAAATTAACACATCAGGAATAAATGTTATTACCAGACCTCCGGTTCTAATAAAGAATTTTATATTAAGTATAGGTATATCAAAAAAAATCATTTTGTTCCTGGTTTTGATTTGAGAATCTGAACAAAGTTATCTCTACTTAATTTCGTGCCGTTATTTTCCATTTGCCACTTATAAACAAAAATTTTCCACTCCATTTTTAGAAGGCGATAAACAGCCATTTATATTGATTGTAAAATATGAGTGGCATTTTTTCGTCGATGATTGGTACATCAACCAAAAAAAAAAACAAAGCAAAAAGTCGGTGAAAGACCCGGGGACCCAAAAAGAATACTGGGAAAAGGCTGATTAGCGTATGAACTCGATATGTTATATCTACTTACGAATGGACTTTGTTACCAAAAACTCTTTTAAATAAATTGTACTTTAATTAATTTAATGATTTATTTGTTAAATAAATATTAGGTATTGTTGAAAAATTTAATAGGTACTTTTATTTTCTCACCATCACCTGTTTCTTGTTTCTAGGTACGTACTTAATAACTATCTCATCCAATCGTAACCGTGGGTGTTGTAATGGAAATAAGTTTAAATAAACACAACGTATGGGTCTCAAAAATTTCGCGGTAAATTTAAATTTTAGTATTACCACTTTAGTTTTCTTTCGTTCGAATTTTTTTTATCGCAAATTTGACTAGACGATCACACTTCGATGGCCAAAATTATGCGCGATATACAGGGTGTCCCAGGGTTTTTTAATTTTAATGTTCCATATCAAGTCATTGCAGGTGGCAACTTACGGGAATCTTTTCAATAAATTTAATAATTACCCGTTTATGTTCAAAATGGAATTTAACTTTTCGATTTAAAATAAACCAATCTTTCTTCATGTATCAAATTTTTAACTATTTTCAATACTAGTTTTCAAAATAAATTAAGAGAAATGTGAAACATAATTATTCATTTTTTCAAATTCCAAATTTGAACACTAATAATTCTTTAAGGGTTAACACTATCAAAAAATTACAAGATACTTTCGATCGCAAATCATCTCAGCTACCAATTTCATGTATAACTTTTTTTCGATAATCAAATAGTTTAGCAGACTGATGGCTTCTTTTTATTCAACAGTGTTTCACTTTTTCAATCTACAATTTTCAACATTCAAGAGATGATTGCTCGAAAACTAACCCGGATTGTAGATAAAAAAATTATACAGGAAGACAATGAAGAATTTATACAAGAGTCACACCTAAAAATATTTCATGTTTATCCTAGGACACCCTGTAAGTATAAAGGGAAATTCGGGTCGATTACAATAATTCAATTTTTGAGTTAAAAACTACAGTTTCATGCTTATAGAGAAGATATATAATATTATATTAAATTACACATAATATGGGTACATATATCCTGTAACATAATATTGAAATGAATCGCGCGATATCTTGAGCCATCCTCGTATAATTATTAATATGTGAAAAAGTCTTTATGATAAAAAGCCATTATAAATATTTGTCTACTCCATTTCTGAGAAACAGAACTGTCATCGTTGATTTCTTGTAAATGTTAGTAATTTTGTGCTTATCGAATAGTTGTATGTATTAAAGAACTAATTATAGAAAGCAAAGTAATGGTGTAACTCTACAAAGACAGTGTTATAATGTTCAAGTTATAAACGTAACCTCAATTTGTAATTTTTTCAGTTTCTTATAGATATATATATAATTTTTTAATGTTTATTTTGTTATATCAAAACAATAACAATGAATAAACAACCGCACAATTACGGATCTATTTCAACGCCCGCAGTGGAATTTGGGGGTGGTAGTGGATCCTCTGAATTCAACAGTCTCTGTGATGGCGTCGTGACGAATATTTATACAATAAATTCAAGCTTAAAATCATTAGAAAACGGACTAAAATCTCTTGGTACAAAAAAGGACAATCAAGGCCTTAGAAATAACATGTAAGTAGAAGTTTCATTAATAAGTAAAGTATCTAAATGTAAGTACTTTATTATTAGCCATGTCACACAACTTAGTACGAACCAAATCGCTTCGGTAACCACTAAAGACCTGAATAAACTAAAACTGTTGGTTAGCAAAGGCGAAAAACAGAAACAGCTTCAAGTGGAGAAACTCGAAGGCAATTTCAAAGAAGCGATTAATCGCTACTATACTTTACAAAAGGTTTGCAAGATTCCCAATATTTGCAATCAATAACTTGTTTTTTTCTATAGGAAGTAGCGAACAAACAAAAGGCTCATTTACTCGTGGCTGTCAGTATTGAACATGAGGGTTCACCAGATGAAGAATACGGCGACCTACAACAACAAAAACAGGCGCAAGTGGCCAGAGAAATGGCCTTCGAACAGGACATGTTACTGGAACGAGAGGAGAGGATCCGGCAGATCGAATCTGATGTGTTGGACGTTAATCAAATCATGCGGGAGTTAGGATCTATGGTTTATGGACAAGCAGAAATAATTGGTATACTATAAGCTAATTGCGTTTAAATAGACGGTGATATGATTGTATTTCAGACAATGTGGAGAATAATGTGGACAGAGCTGCTGGTAACCTTGAGGAAGGTACTGAGCAGTTAATAAAGGCATCCAGCTATCAGAATAGATATAGGAGGAAACTGGTGTATTTAGTTTTGATTTGTATAATTATTACTGCAATATTAATTGGTATTATTGTTGCCGAAGTTAAGTGAAAACTGTTTTAATATATAAACTTGTTAAACAAACATTTAAATAAATGTGATATTTCCCATTGTATAGAATTGTTAGTATAGTTTTATACTTTTATATGCAGGATGTTTTATTCAATTTCTTCAATCATTAAAGTACGATCGAAAGTTTGCAATAAAAATTTATAAAATATTTAACACAGGAAACTAAACATTTAATTATTGTAATTCTGGTTTTTCTAAAAGGAAATGTGGAACATCCTGTACGATAGAGAGAGTATAGTATCCAACCTAATAATTTTTTATCTTTAAAATATGTAAGAAACATTAATTAATATAAAATTAAAATTTATACAATTGTGTAATTATTGTATATATGATTAAATATAACTGATTATTACTATCAAATTACTATAACTTATATTTGCATATCCTAAAGACACATAATTGAATATTCCTATCAAAGAGTCAATATTTTGAGAAATTTCCATTATGTCCCGTGAGCTTATCACTCTTTAAGACAAAAGGAATGTTTTTGATAAGCTTGTAGTAAAATTAAAGGCTTCACTACAACTTGTAATAAAGCTAATGCTACTGCAACATCCTATTTTATTTATAATTTGGCTTGTCTTATCTACAAACTGGATTCGTCAATGTTTAATATTTGTCTATTTTTATTTCCTAAACAATATTATAATTTATTAGTTCAGTAAGCAGGGAGTTGAAGTAGACTTTTTTTACCCTACAGCCAATTTTTGCAGAATCTTGTAGAGGAGAAAAACTTTTTAAATATTAACAATATCAAAAAAAATTATATGAAAAGTTGTAGGAAACATTTATCTGTACAACTTTGTACTGACGCTTTTTTTTTCTAATAGAACACAAGTTATTCAATAAATAAAAAAATCAACCCTTATTAATTAACTGCTAGTGAAGGCACGACGGGGTCTACGAATACAAAAACTCAGTTTTAAATTTACCACTGGGTGACCCTCTACAAGATTCTGCAAAAATTGGCTGTAGGGAGGCTATTTTCTAGAACACAAAAAATGCTACTTAAAACGACAAAAAAAGATACAGGGCCGTATTTAAAAAAATGGAGTTGATGACGTCAGCGGAAAAACGAAACGTCACATAAGGAAAATTTTAAAGTCATTTTATAAAACACAAAAAGTGTCCATGGCAAAGTGTTTTTGGTTTTTCGATATCTTGAAAAATAAGAGCAGAAAAAAATAAAAACGAAAAGGCAAAAATTTGGTTTTTTCAAAAAATCTCCAGAATTACAAAAGATATTTTCGATTTCTTAACGGCTTATTATTGGGCACCATATTACGCAACTTTGCCCCAATTTAACCAAAGCTGTATCTCTTAAAGAAAAAATGCCATTTTTAGCACACTCTGTATATTTTTCAAGTTAAAAAAGTTTTGATGGCATATTCGAAAACTTCAAAAAAAACTACAGTAAATAGAATTTTGAAAAATTAAAATATCTCAATTGGTAAGAAATTAAGGGGGGTGTTACTTTTGCGTGAAAGACCCTGTACCTACAAATATATGATTTTTTTGAACACTAAAAAGTAGTAAAAGTTTGTTAGGTTTGCTCATACGAAAAAAATTTTTGCTACGTTTTATAGAAAATTCATCAATATTTTCGGAGTTTAATTACTGTGAGTTTGTTATAGTTTTAATTTTAGGTTTATTCATTAAGTATAATTTAACGAAAAATTTAAGAAGTATTAAGCCAAATTAATTACTTAGCTTTTAACAGAAACAGACTTAAGAAAAAGTGGCCGTTTTCTCAAACATTTGTTGGATTTTGTTCGGTTAGGAACTTCTCAAAATTTCTTTCAATAATTGACTTGATTTTCTTTGGTGCTGTGTTTGTGTTGTGTACTTAATTACTGTTAGATCGCTCGAAATTAAACAGACGAGAGAGGAACAAAGCAAAAGTACATAAAAATTGTAATTTTTTTTTGCCTACAAATTACCTACACATTTTTTTAGATAATTTTTTAATTTTGCGTTTAACTGTCGAATTCTTGTTGCAGGTAGGTCCCATAATTGAATGTGGTCCACATCGTAATAGACAACGTACAAGATGAGAACATTATTTTTAGGTCACTTTGGAGTTTTAGTAAAGATTCAATGTTAAACCTTAATCGCCTTAAAATCGAAAAATTTTTGTATAGTGTGTCATTTGATTACTTAAAAAAAAACTTTTTAACATGCATTTTATTAAAAAAATTACAGAGTTTAAGGAATGCAGAATATTTTATCAAGATTCAAGAATAACTTTTTGTAGTTAATGCATATTAAAAAAGTTTTTCTTATGTAATCCCCTCCGAGAGCATCGCATTTTTATTAGTCTTTCAATTCTGTAAGGAATTCAAAAATGTATAAATATACAGGGTGTTCGCGTGAAGTGGCTCACTATTGCTAACTTCGTTATTATGGGAGCTACAAAGTCGGTTAAATTAGCAAACTAGTAGCATTTTTTCCGCTGATTACAATGGTCATAACAGAAAAACAATTGAGCATCTGGTTTTCGAGATATTCACAAAAATAACATTTTTTTAAATGGAACAGCCTATATATTTTTGCAGAAATCGATAACAAATTAAATTCTGTACAAAAATGTCCTTAATTTTTTTTTATTATAATTTAAAATAAGCGAGTTATTTTGAAAAAAAGTTTGCAATTCTTTAAAATCAAGTAGCCATAAAACGGAATAGTAATTTATTAAAACCAGACAATCATAATTTTGAATTTAAGCAAGTTGAAAAAAACTTGAAAGAATTACGGAAATATTACTATTTTATTTAATATTTTTAATATACAGGTGTTTGCGCAAAGTGGTTCACTATTGCTAACTTTGTTATTATTGGAGCTACAAAGTCAGTTAAATTAGCAAACTAGTAGCATTTTTTCCGCTGATTATAATGGTGAAATCAGAAAAACAATTGGCCATCTGGTTTTCGAGATATTCACAAAAATAACATTTTTTAAATGTAACACCCTGTATATTTTTGCAGAAATCGATTTTAAATTAAATTCTAAACAAAGAATGTTCTTAATGCTTTTTTGACAATTATTTAAAATAAGCGAGTTATTTTGAAAAAAAGTTTTCAAAGTTTTAATATCAAGTAGCCATGAAAATTATAATTTTGTAAATTTTCAATATTTCGGTAATTCTTTCAAGTATTTTTCAACTTGCTTAAATTCAAAATTATGATTGTTTGGTTTTAATAAATTACTATTCCGTTTTATGGCTACTTGATTTTAAAGAATTGCAAACTTTTTTTCAAAATAACTCGCTTATTTTAAATTATTATCATAAAAAATTAAGGACATTTTTGTACAGAATTTAATTCGTTATCGATTTTTGCAAAAATATATAGGGTGTTCCATTTAAAAAAATGTTATTTTTTTGAATATCTTGAAAACCAGATGCTCAATTGTTTTTCTGTTTTCACCATTGTAATCAGCGGAAAAAATGCTACTAGTTTGCTAATTTAACGGACTTTGTACCTCCAATAATAACGAAGTTAGCAATAGTGAGCCACTTCGTGCGAACACCCTGTATAGTGTGTTCCATTTAAAATAAAAAAGTTGGTGTGCGCCCAGCAAAAACTGAACGCTCTGTATAGTGGAAAATATTTTTTAGTTAGCACATTCAGGAATAAAGCATATTTATTCTTGAAATTTTTTGCTAGCATTAATAATAAAGGAGATATGGAACACCCACGCACTAGGTGGACACCCTGTATAAAATCGTTGGCTGTTCATGAAAACAAAATCATCATCTTAAGTTTACCAAAGTTAAAGAACACTGGCTTATAAAAGATTTAAAAATTTATATTCAATTAAAAATGAACATAATTTCGATTTACATACAGTTCGATTTACAGCTTTTGTATTCCGCACAAAACATCAGTGACAAGAAGCCATAATAGCCCCAACACTCTCAAAATCAATTTTCTCATTTATATTCTTCGTTTTAATATTCTCATCCTGATTGGAAATGAACACCAAATTATCAGCTTCCTTCCAGCCATATTTCTTAACCCAGATTTTGAAAATGGAATCATCAACACCACCCAACAGTTGACACAAATGGCTACGATCAATACTTTGATATGTTATGCCCACAACATGACAAACAAACTTCCTAATGGAATCCAAGAAGCCAGTGATGCGTTGGGTGAGATCCGGCAGGGAATGAATCCTAGTCCAAAACAGCTGGAAATCGCACTGCTCCAAAATATCAGCTAAATATATAATTTGGTTAATTGGTTCCTCTGATAATTGGCGCTCATTCAGAAGGCATTTGCACAGTATGAAATCGGTGTGTGGTAAATTCGTCAGGGCTTTCAGAAGGATTTGACTGGCGATTTCAATATTGAAGTTATGCGGATTGAATTGGTACAGTTTTAACACGGCGAGGTTAGCCTCCAAGTCGTAGGCATTTTCACGGGACTGGGTTTCCACGTATCGTTCCAAAGTTGGCAAATTATCGGGGTTGTATCTGGAATAACAAAAAGTATGGTAAAAAGTTCTAGCTGTTGTACTTACATGTGGTAAAAGTGAAAAATAATGTACCTTTCAATGCCTTTTAGCATAGTGGCGACGGTTTGTTTCATTGCATCCGCCATGGTTAAAGTTAACTCGAATTTTATTTGATTTCAAACACGTTGTTTAATTTCAATAAAATGACTGTTTGTCAAATGACAGGAACAGAATAAATGTTGGTAATTATTTTGTGTAGTTGGTTGCCCTGTTTTGTATGTGAAATGTTCATATGGTTTAATATTCCTAATATCGCAATAATAATCATTTGAACATAATAGTATTGTCCTATATTTCTAATATTTTACTTATAATTTATAAAACTACGAATGTACTGTTAAATATTCCATAAATACTGCAAATCAAAAATTTCAATAAAAAAAATCAAAGGTTGGCAGCTTGGAAAATCCAAGTACACGCATGCGCAATAAAATTGTTGTCACCGGGTTTTGGTTTTGTTCTGTGAAAAAATCCTACAAATTTATCTTTAATCATCGACTTAATCAAGTGTTAATTTCACATTAAAACCATGGCAGGTTTTCCAGGCAGTGTAGCATTTGACGAATATGGCAGACCTTTTATCATAATCCGCGACCAAGACAAGCAAAAACGCCTGACAGGCATCGATGCTCTAAAGGTAAAGTTAACCTTAATTTATTGGGAGTGGAAATGGTCAGGTGTGGACAAAAAGTGATTTTCCGACGTTTCCCTTCATAAACTCCCCATAAACTCTGTTGAAATGGGTTGGTTATATCGAAAATGAATTTTGTTTATTGTGTTTTAGTCGCATATCTTGGCCGCAAGGCAAATTTCCGATATTATAAGTTCGTCTTTGGGGCCCAAGGGTTTGGACAAAATGATGGTGTCACCTGACGGCGAAGTAACAGTTACCAACGACGGTGCCACCATTTTAAAAATGATGGATGTTGACCATGAAGTTGGTAAACTTCTGGTGCAATTATCACAGTCACAAGATGATGAAATCGGTAAATAATCCAAATACAATAAAATTAATTTAATAAAATTCAAAACCTAATCAGGTGACGGAACTACTGGTGTTGTGGTACTGGCTGGTGCTCTGTTGGAACAAGCCGGCACTCTTCTGGACAGAGGTATCCATCCAATTAGAATAGCCGATGGTTTTGAGCTGGCTTGTCAAACGGCTGTGCAGCACTTGGATAAGATCGCCGAACTTTTCCCCGTCTCTGCCGACAACACCGAACCACTAATTGAAGTTGCAATGACCACTTTGGGCTCGAAAATCATCAATAAATGTCATCGCCAAATGGCGGAAATTGCTGTGAATGCGGTTATGGCTGTTGCTGATTTGCAACAGAAGGATGTTAACTTTGAACTGATTAAAGTGGAGGGAAAGGTAAGAAAATCCAGGTTTTCGTAGCAGATGCTAGAGTTGTTTGGTTTTAATTTAAGGTTGGTGGACGACTGGAGGATACGATGCTTGTTAAAGGTGTTGTGATTGATAAAACTATGTCACATCCTCAAATGCCTAAAGAGTTGAAAAATGTGAAATTAGCTATCTTGACCTGTCCGTTTGAACCACCAAAACCAAAGACTAAGCATAAGTTGGATGTTACTAATGTTGAAGAGTATAAGGAGCTTCGGCAGTACGAACAGGACAAATTCAAAGAAATTGTAAGTTGTTATGAGTGTTAAGGAACCCCAGTTTTTATGTCTATTTGTTGTAGGTTGGGTTAGTGAAGAATGCCGGAGCAACATTGGCAATTTGCCAATGGGGATTCGACGACGAAGCAAACCACTTGCTTCTTCAACACGATTTACCAGCTGTGAGATGGGTAAGTTGCCTTAATTGAGAACAAAGTCATAAATATTGTGGACAATAATTTAAATATCTTTGCGTCTATGGTGAGAAAAATAAAATTTCTTATTAACGTTCTACAAGTTTTAAAATTTATAACTACACCGGATTTTCCGAGTTTGTAATAGAGTTAGAGTGTTTCACTTATCATCGCTTACAATAAATTTGAAATATAAATTAGTTAGATTTGTATAAGAAGGTCATGTGCTGGGTACAGGGTGTCCCATTTTCGACACTTTTGGGGGGTATTGGCGTTATTATTAAAGATAGAATGTTGCGGTTTTCACATTCCTGTCCTACTTTTTTACGAAACGAAAGATTCCGGGGTCAAATTTGTCATGGCTCTCTTAGTTTTTAATCTACAGAGTGATTCTGAAAATCTTTGCGTCTACTTATCAAAAAAGTGAAAACTGATCTTGATAGAGTTTTTTACGTAGAATTCAGTGGCGTAGGTAGTTTTTGTGTAAAAGGTTTAGTTTTTGAGATATTGCCCAAACTTATGTTTTTTTAAATGGGACACTATATATATTATCTTTTATATTGATTAAGCGCTAAATTTGGGCTTTCCAAAAATATATAATACTTAATATTTATTTTGAAAAACAAGCTCAAAATTCGATATTTTTAATAATTTTCTTTATTTATAACAGTAGGCCATGGCTAATTTTTTAGAAACAAATGTAAAATTTTCACAATGCGTAATTATTCTAAAGCTAAACACTTCAAAAGATAATTTTAATGTATTGTATAAAACATACCAACAATATAATACTTCTTTCTCATAATTATCATAAACGGCCATTGCAATAAAAAATTAAAAGTAAAATAAAAACACCTACGTAACAAAAATATTTCATCAAGAATGGACATCTGACAAATCTGTCAAATTTTGCATTTATTTTATTTGTATATTTTTGGAAAGCCCAAATTTTGCTTAATCAATATAAAAAATAATATATAGGGTGTCCCTTTTAAAAAAACATAAGTTTGGGCAATATCTCAAAAACTAAACCTTTTACACAAAGACTGTCTACGCCACTGAATTCTACGTAAAAAACTCTATCAAGATCAGTTTTCACCTTTTTGATAAGTAGACGCATAACGGAAATACGAGGGGTGTCTAAAAACCAAGGATTTTCAGAATCACTCTGTAGATTAAAAACTAAGAGAGCCATGACAAATTTGACCCCGGAATCTTTAGTTTCGTAAAAAAGTAGGACAGGAAGGTGAAAACCGCAACACTCTATCTTTGATAATAACGCCAATACCCCTTAAAAGTGTCGAAAATGGGACACCCTGTACATCAGATATTTTTCTTTAGGTTGGTGGCCCCGAAATCGAACTAATCGCCATCGCTACTGGCGGCCGCATTGTGCCTAGATTCGAAGAACTCAGTCCAGAAAAACTGGGTTCAGCTGGACTAGTTCGTGAGTTATCCTTCGGCACAACCAAGGACAAAATGTTGGTGATTGAAGAGTGTTCCAATTCGCGTGCTGTTACCATTTTGGTGCGCGGTGGCAACCAAATGCTGGTAGCTGAAGCCAAGAGGAGCTTACATGATGCTATATGCGTCGTAAGAAGTTTGGTTCAAGAGCCGCGTGTTGTCTACGGAGGTGGTGCAGCTGAAATTTCCTGTAGCTTGGCTGTGGCTGCTCAAGCCGACCAGTTGGCTACTCTTGAACAGTATGCTTTCAGAGGTTTCGCTGAGGCTCTGGAGAGTATTCCATTGGCTTTAGCTGAAAATAGTGGATTGTCTGCCATTCATGCTTTAGGAGAAGTTAAGGTAATAAAATACTTCCAGAAAGTGTTATGTGGCTTTTTGGTAACTAACGATTTTTTTTTGTCTAGTCGAAACAAGCTGCCTCTGGTGATCCAGCTCTAGGAATTGATTGCATGGGTACTGGACACTTGAATATGCGTGAACAACACGTTATTGAATCTCTTAAGTCAAAGAGGCAACAATTGTTGTTGGCTACACAACTTGTGAAAATGATATTGAAGATTGATGATGTTCGTTCTCCCAATGACTCACAAGGGATGTAAAGTGTTTTTTCTTTAGTTTTGTTTAACTTATATTAACATCATTAAAAAATCGTGCTTTCGAGTTGTCCGTTTTGTATTGTCATTTTCACTTATGATTCAGCATTATTTAAATATTAATAAATATTTACCACAAAGTTGTCGTTTTTTATTTTTAAACTGAGATTTGGGTTTTCGTGATGTGTTATGTAATTTATTTTTGAAATTTCTTGGGCTAATTTTCCACGAATTTAGTGTTAGAAGCTCTAGACAAAAAAATAATAGGTGTAATTTATGTTTTAAATTTTATATTGGGCATATTTCAATTGATTGAACTATTATTTGGTTCAAGAAACTATAAAAAAGTTGTAAAATGAAAATTACTCCTTCACAAATTTTCCTTTTAATTAATTTCAGCGGTACTCAATAGTTATAAAAAAAATAAAGACCCTTTAAACCACTGTAACAACCGTTTTATTGGGTTTTCGTCAAAAGTTTATTATGCAAAAATGTTTATATTAGTCCCCACTAATTGTCTTTTCAATCTCCATATGTTACAAATCACCCTGTACAGGGTGTACAACTAAGAATGGTCGCCGGCTGTATCTCAAAAACTATTTATCGTACAGCCTGCGGAAAAAAATATTTATAGTAAAAGTGGCCAAAAGAAATCGCTGGAAATTATTTTCAAGTTTCTAGCTGCCATGGCAAATGATAAAATCATGATTTTCTCCAAATTATAGGCAATTAAGGTAACTCAAAAATAACTTTATTGGAAAGCTGAAACAATTATACACAATTTTGGTCAACACTTTTTGTTCTAGCTCATCAAATAAGGGTGGGAGGAGAGGGTGAATTCTTCTGTACGAAAATGCTTATAACTTCTGTTTAACTTTATAGAATTTGGCAAACTTAGTATCGTTCCAAAGCCTACCACTTAAATTCACAAAACGACTTTGGAACAAAAAAAAATGCAATTAGCCCTATATTCGCAAAACGACTTGTGATAACAATAATACGTGTTGTGAATCATGTAAAAACTATTTTGTCCATATTTCCTGAACGAAAGAAGATATGGATCTGCGGTTTTCACTAATATTTTCGATATTTTATACTAATTTTAATAATGTTAAAAAATATATATGAGTCCATTTAAATTTTACAAGAAAAATCGATAAAATTAATAAGTTTTAAAAAAGCGCCACCTAGCAACAAATATATGAATCAAAACAACTTCTCTTATCGAACATCGTTTGAAGCAAGAAAAGTTCTTTCAAACGATACTAAGTTTGCCAAATTCTATAAAGTTAAACAGAAGTTATAAGCATTTTCGTACAGAAGAATTCACCCTCTCCTCCCACCCTTATTTGATGAGCTAAAGCAAAAAGTGTTAGACCAAAATTGTGTATAGTTGTTTCAGCTTTCCAATAAAGTTATTTTTGAGTTACTTTAATTGCCTATAATTTGGAGAAAATCATGATTTTATCATTTACCATGGCAGGTGCGCCCCCTAGCGGCGAAGCTAGAAACTTGAAAATAATTTCCAGCAATTTCTTTTGGCCACTTTTACTATAAATATTTTTTTCCGAAGGCTGTACGATAAATAGTTTCTGAGATACAGCCGGCGACCATTCTTAGTTATACACCCTGTATATCTCATCGTATAAGAAAATTATGTGCTGGACACTACTTCAAAGTGATAAAAATTCTTCACATAATAAAGCTTGTTAGGATAATGTCACTATTGGTACAAGAAAGTAGTGTGAAAATTTACGTAGCATTTTTACTTTCTTATACGAAGTAATAAGAAAGTATAGTAAGTAATCGTGATTTTTTTCAACTTCGTGATTTTGATGGATTTACACATTTTGGGGGCCCCTGAATCCATTTTGACCATTTTCGCCATGATGTCTGTCTGTATCCACCATAACTCAAAAACGAGTTATAGGATTTAATTCAAATTTCATATTTAAGAGTTTGAACAAAATTGTGGGTGCCACATTAAATCTTTTTTCATCTAGCACCAACAGAAGTGGTACTTACCTGAAGACATTTTTAGGTTTTTTAGGAATATCTTGAAAAATAAACAATTTACGAGATTTTTTTATTCTTTAACATTGATTTAGAATTGAATTTTGTACAAATTTTTGAAATTCCGTCAAAAATTTTTCAAAAAAACTCGATATTCTTAAAACACTTATATTTCTCATAGTGCGCGTTGATCGTTTAATCCGACAGTCTAGATACACTAGTGTCACATAGAGGCTTGGCTGCCAAACGGAATGTCCCGGATTCGAATCCCAGAAATACGGACCATTAGTTTTTTTTTATTTTACTGGTTTCTATGGTACCGAAAACAATTATAATGAATAAATAAATGTGATTTTATACCGGAAAATTTTTTTAAGTGAGAATAGGTCAAAAATCTAAAATAAAACAGTTTCTTGTCGTAAAATTCGGTTATATTGAGTGGGACAAAGACAGATTTCTGCGTATTGCAATAAGTGCGACAGAGACTATTTGAAAATTGCTGGAAACCCTCAAAATGTTTACAAGAAATTTCACTTAATTTCTTTAGGAAAAGTAATTATTGTGATACTATCCGTATAAGAAAGTCATGTGTTGGACACATCAGATATTTTCTTCACATTTTCAATTTAAATATGTGGTTGCCTACCTTCCAGTGTTTTTTTTATAATTATATGGATTTGTATATTTGTGATTTAATTCTGACTAGTATAAAATTTTATTTTATGTAAGTTCTTAAAAATTTAATTACTTAATTTAGGGCTTCACTATTAGTTAACATGGTAATTTATTAATTTTAAATTTTGTAAAATTGTCTATAATATATTGCACTACCATCGTATAAGGACATTGAGCGCCATCTATCCAACTTGACTAAAATTATTTTGATAAACAATGGTGTATGAAAGATGTCCGACCCGAAGATATCCCACGAGTTATTGTGTATTGTTTGTGAAGAGAAAAAGGCATCTCCTAAGAAATCAAAGTGTATCATAGGAAAACGAAAAAGGAGGCATCTGTGGAACCGACGTCGTCTTCAACGTTTTAAAGCAGCATATAAAGTTTTCAAGTGCAATAACCCCATCAAAAAAGATAAATCCACCACCGCAGCAATGTCAGTATATGATATTACCAACATGTACTATCCGCAAGCACAACAGGTAAACTTGCACACAACACCAGCAGAAGTCAGCAGTTTACCAGCAGATGTCGTCGACTGGCAGGAACAGGAAAAACTTGCATATTGGAAGTCGCGTGTAGTTAGTTTAGAACTTGAAAATCGCATGCTTCATCAGCATATCAGAAATATTTACGCAAAGCAAATACAGGACATTAATTATTATGTGGGAAATCAGAGTAATGTGGGTACAGATCATGTGGAGGATTTTAGTAGTGCACCAGCTCAACCACCACCAGCACCTGTGAGAGTGGAAGCCAATGTACCTGATGTTAAAAAGAATATGAATGAATTGAAGAATTTCTATGGAAGAAAGTGGCAGAGGGTTATGGGGATGGAAACGGCGGTGCAGTTGAACTTTGACAGATGCAAGGAAGAATCAAGTGCAGCGTATTGGCCCAATATTCCGTTTAAGCCTTAAAATAGCTATAAGTTCATGGCCATGTGGTTCCATTCACTGAAAAAATTCTTTTTGGAACCCAAATAGAACCCTAATTTCATTGGAATTGAATAAAAATGTATTGTTTCAAATACATACAAAAGTATTATTCTTCTTTTATCTCGTATTTATTATAATACTTAGGGTATATTAGGTACGTAAGTAGATATGTTAATACCAGTTCTGGATTAAGGGGTAATATTGCAGATTTCTTAAAATTCCCACTAAATTTTACCTTCTTTAAATAAAAAATATAAAAATGTTGGCTATATTTTACTTAATTTCAGCCTCACTTGAAAATTAAAAAAATTTCGCTATGTTTTACTTGTTTTCAGCTCGTTTCAGCCTTATTTAAAAATATGAAAATTTAACAAATGAATGATACCATTAAATTTTGTCACTTTTCCTTGCAGCCAGAACTGCTATTCACATATCAACTAACGGGATATTAAAATAAATTATTTACTTTCCTATTTTTCGTTGGTATTTTTGCTCCTGTAGTCTCTATATATCTCAATCAGTAATTACATTTATTTTCATCCAGAAATTAGAACGAGCAAATCGTTCTAATGTAATTCAGAATTCAGTAAAACCTCAGTAATTCATGCACACTGGGCGGTTAAATTAAGGTCGTTACCTTAAAAACATCTTTTTGGTTACGACAGAATTAATTTAACAAAAACTTTTTTACAACAATTTTGTCATAGGTTCGGTAGTTCACGAGTTACAGCGGCTGAAAATGTCATGTCTTTGGAAGTACCTACATACTTATCTTTGTCTTATAGTAAATTGTTCTGCAACACGTTCTGTAACTAAGTACCTATAACCCGAAAGAAAATTTTAATTTCCTACAAGATTAATAGATAGGGTATGACACCAGAAGACATTAAAAAAAAATTTGGCAATTTCATATGCTTTCATCTTTCGAAAATGTTTGAACGAAAGTTGTACACAATTCTAATCTATATAAGATTGATTATCTTTACCGTAGATGCGAGTGCAACGAAAATATTCCAAAAATAAATAATTTTTTGTCCTCATTTTTTCGATAGCGACCGGGTTGGATATTAATTAGAATTCAGATTTCAAATTTTGTATTGAGGCTTTATTTTAGATTATAAACAACATATACTGTAGATCAACTTAGTTAAAGTAAACTGTATCATAAAAATAAATTAACTTAGGTACCTACTACTTGTGTTGGTGCTAGATGAAAAAGATTTAATGTAGCACCCACAATTTTGTTCAAACTCTTAACCATGAAATGTGAATCTAATCCGATAAGTCGTTTTTGAGTTATCGTGGATACAGACAGACACACACACAGACAGACATCATGGCGAAAATGGTCAAAATGGATTCAGGGGCCCTCAAAACGTGTAAATCCATCAAAATCTCGAAGTCGAAAAAATCACGATTACTATAGGAGTATGTACTTTCTTATTACTTCGTATAAGAAAGTAAAAACTGAAAATTTCTATTTTAGAAAATTAACAATAACTTATTTACCTACTTCAAAATTAGTTTCGTTTTTGAAATACCATGAACATCAGTGTATATACATAGATATATGTATATAGTATATACACTATTGGACAAAAGTAAAGCAACAACTATTAATTTTGAAATATGTGAACAGAAAGTGAAACTTACATTTAAAAACTAAAAAAATATGATGTAATTAGTTTTCTATACTCAAAAACATTTGATCTGGAGATTCATACTTTTATAATATTTCTGATTAAGCTCGATAAAAAATGAAAACCAAATTGTGGGAAAAAGGAGTCGGACAAAAGTAAAGCAACATTTCAATTTTATTGAACTAACTGAACACTGACACAATATGAAACAAGTAAACAATAAATATAATATTTAGTAATTTATTGCATACCCATTATTTGCAATAATTTTAACGCATCTTCTTGGCATCGAGGAGATTAATTTTTTTATAACACCTTTCGGAATATTCCTCCAAACATCGCTGATTTTGTCGATCAACGCTTGTTTCTAAATAATTCCGTTCTAATTCGTCTCTCGACCTCTTCCCACAGATTCTCTATTGGATTGAGGTCAGGTGACTGGGCTGGCCAGTCCAAAATTCGAACACGTTCTCTTATTAGCTACTCTGTTACTATGCGTGATTTGCGTTTTGGGTCGTTCTCATGTTGGAAAATGAAGTGTAAGGGCATTTCCATTCTGCATAGGGCAGCATTGTGTTTTGGTCCCTATAAGCAAGCTCATCCATGATGCCATCATTGAAATGGACGGGGCCGACGCTATTCCATGAGAAAAAACCCCATAAGAACACGCTTCCATGGCCATGCTTTACGGTTGATGTAACAAACTTTGGATTAAACCTCTGACCTACTGGTCGTCTTACACGACGCATTCCATCGGAATTAAAAATCGTGTACCGGGATTCATCGATAAAAAATATTTTTTCCAGTCGTCTACGGTCCAATTCAAGTGAGCAAGTGCAAAGGTAAGTCGGGCGGCCCTGTTTCTTGCTGAAATTAGAGGTTTTCTTGTAGGTCTTCTACTGAACAGCTTTACAGCAACCAGTCTCCTTTGAATAGTCCTGCAACTAATATTTAGGCTCGCAATTTCTGCTTTAATACTTGGAACTGATTTGAAAGGGTCATTCTGACTAATTCTTTTCATTAATCTATCCGTGTGGATTGTGGTTTTCCGTGGTCGTCCGGATTTTGGTGCAGTCTCTAGATGTCCTCTTTCATTGTAGTTGCTAATACTCCGGAATTATTTAGAAACAAGCAGGCGTTTATCGACAAAATCAACGACATTTGGAGGAATACTCCGGAAAGTGTTATACAAAAATTAATCTCGTCGATGCTAAGAAGATGCGTGCAAATTATTGCAAGCAATGGATATGCAATAAATTACTAAACATTATATTTATTGTTTACTTGTTTCATATGTGTCAGTGTTCAGTTAGTTCAATAAAATTGAAATGTTGCTTTACTTTTGTCCGACTCTTTTTTCCTACAATTGGTTTTAATTTTTTATCGAGACTTAATAAGAAATATTATAAAAGAATGAATCTCCAGATCAAATGTTTTTGACTATAGGAAACTAATTAAATCATATTTTTCATATTTTTAAATGTAAGTTTCATTTTCTGTTCACATATTTCAAAATTAATAGTTGTTGCTTTACTTTTGTCCAATAGTGTATATACATAAACAGTACCTATTTTAGAAAAATGTTATGAAATACAGTAATACACAAAACACAATAGGGAGTTTGCATGATTTTCAAAATATTTTTTTTTGAAAAGCTGAGAGCAAATTATCACTATCAATATTTTTGAAAGAAATTTTTGGTCCGTACTTTTCGAGTAAATAAATATAAAGTACTGTAAAATTTGAAATTTCCACGCATTTCCCGGAAACGCCCGAATCGGCCCAAAAGACTGCTGACGTCACGAATCTAGTTCCACAGTGCAGCACGCCGCATTTTAACTTATTTTGAAAAATGTCAAACAATGTCAACTAGATTCGTGACGTCACACAGGACTCGCCGATCTCAAAGCGTTTTCGGGCGGCAATAATATATTTGAATTACGATCAATTTATAATCGTTTTTTTATGTACAAATATTGAGTAAAAAAATATTTTTGCTGTAGAGTATTATTAATATAGTCGTTTTACATTTCTAACAGAAAAAAACGGGATTTTAAAAAAATGCAACATCCCTGCTATTGTACCTACCTAACTTCCTAATAGTCCAAGAGGCGGCTGCAAAAAGTTGGTAGTCATAAGGTGGACGAACGGGAAAAATAGGAATGATAGTTTACACTTTTATTAAGAAGGAACGCTAAAGTGTAGTTTACACCAGCAAGTAAAACTAGTGCAAGTTAATGTCTGAGAGCAACTTCCAAATAATTTGCGTAGTGTAAACAGTGTCTGAGAGTACTTTTTGCTCTTAGATATTAACTTGCGATAGTTTTACTTGCTCGTGTAAACTACGCTTTAGGTGCTTGCGAAAATCCTGCCGAAACAGGGTAAAAAAAATAATTAATTAAATAAATAATTTCAAAAATAATCATGTTATTATTATAATCCCAAGGGATTAAATTTACATTGCTAGGTTACACGAGTATTTTTTGTTATTTTGGACAGTATTTTATTGTTGTTGCCGACACGTTTGTCACTTTGAGAAGCATACATTTAGAATGATTTCACATGGAAATGCTTCGGAAGTGCAAAAAATAGCGTATATACTATTTTTAAACCCCGTTTCGGCAGGATTTTCGCAGGCAACCTTAGCGTTCCTTCTTAATAAAGGTCTAAACTATCATTCTTATTTTCCCCGTTCGTCCACCTCATGACGACTAACTTTTTGCAGTCGCCTCTTCTACTATAACTGTACGACTTACAACAAAGTAGGTATAACAAAAACTTATCTAAGAAAATCTAAAAAAATGTTTATTTTCAAAATCTATAATTTCTTTTTCAGAAATTCGGTTGATATTATTTTTTTTTAACAATTCGTATTTTGCAAGGTAGGTATACCTATGTATTTTATAACATATTTCTGTAACCTACCTGTGAGAAGCTTTTGTAATAAGGTCCCCATTGTAAAAAATACTGTCTTCACTTATAGATCTACCTAAATCATAAATATTTTCAATTTAATTGTATATTGTATGTTGCTGAAATTCAGGAAAGTGTAGGAATATTTTACATTTATCAAGAACTTCAAGAACTAATTTTAGGTAAAGTGAACTTCTTGTTTTAATAATCGAACTTCAGTAGGACGAATATCAATATTTATTGTTGCTAGATAATTGTTTAGATTAAAACCGAATAAAACAGAATGTCTGAAAAAAATAAGTAGGCAATATATACAGTTAACTAACAGCAAAAGGATAAAGGATTGAAAAACTGGCCTTTAATCAACTATTACTCAAATTTTGGTTTTTTATAGATTAGTTTTGTTTATAACTATACTTGAATTATTTTCAGTAAACAGCTTGTCGTGTTTGTCATTTCTCTGTCACTCAAGGAGGGCGAATGTTGGGTATATTTCACCTATACGTAGTACGGAATAGAAAGGTTTCTAATCCTTTATTTGCCGTGGAAATTTAAGCCTTTATATACAGGGTGATTTGTAACATATTTTTTTATATATATTAATTACGCATTCGGCGAATACATTGCAACTAGTTCTTAAAACTATCTAGCAATTTAATTCTAGCATAATAAGTCTTAGCGTTTTGATGGACGTACTCCCAACGGCGCACTCCACATATTGTTTAAAACACTTTTTTCACATGTTTCAGTTACAGTTTTGGTCACTATTTCGTTCACACTAGTAACATATGGATGAGATTGAAAGGGCAATTAGTGGAGACTAACATAAACGTTTTTGCTTAATAAACTTTTGACGAAAACCCAATAAAACAAAAGTTACAGTGCTTAAAAGTTCTTAATTTTTTTTTCACCTAATGAGTACCGCTGAAATTAAATTCAGTAGGTGTAGGTACGTCTATCTAGATAATTTTGCATTGATGTATCTTCAGAATTATAGAGCTTTTGTGAAAAGTTTATTAGCAAAACTGGTTTAATTTGAGCCCATCTATCTACCATTTTATTCTCCTCCGTATGTTACAAATCACCCTGTATAATCAAGCAAATTTTGTTTAAATGATTAAATTTTTAGGGATACGAATAAAAATGGATTGTATTTTTTAATTCTTTTTGCTGCTGCTTATACCTTATAAATTTTCATTACTCTATGTGTTTGTGGAGTAGTACCTACGTCAGAAGATACCTGATCGGTTCTGTAAGTTGGCAGACTACAGAAATTTGAATAATAAAGGGTTTCAGTAGAATGTACTCTTGTTAGCCATTTTGCCTATTTTTAAGTTTAATAATTTCTAACACTTTGAATTGAATTAAATGTGTAACAGTGTAACAAACACCACTGATAAAAATAAGTGTTACTTTTATGGATTAGTTGTGCATTATTACTTCTTGAAACTTACAACATCCTCAATTTATCTACAATTATCCAGGTAAACAAGTATCACTACATATTATTCCTTTAAAACATTTTTATGAGTTTGTCCAACTTGTTTACAGCTTCCAATCGTAATCCCCTTTTCATGGTTGCGTGCATATTCTTCAGTTGGTGCATTTTCCGTCTCTTTAGGGTTGGCCCTAATAACTACAACCATATAAAAGGTATTGAGAGGGCCACCTACAAATAATATTCCCACACCTGCCTAACTTCTTGTGTGTGCCGACTAAGAGAGAGTAAAGACAAAAATTTAAAATTGAACCTCCATTTAAAGTTTTATAGCCCATATCGTGGGACCACAAAGTATATTATTAAAACTTACATGTAAATGTGTCATTTTGTCGGTGGCCGCGCTATTTATTTACTTCGTACTAAAACAGGTAAATTATGTGATTAAAATTCATAAAGAATTGTTACAGTTTGAACAGTAACTATTTATATAAATAAATATTTTGTTGCACAGGCGGAGGATTATCTAACTTATTTATAGGGTACAAAGAACAGGTATAATTTTGTTTACACATAAGTAGTTATAAAGTTGTATTATGATAATAATTATTTACCTTACCTTATATTCATATTATAAATGTATTAAGTTTCTTTACCATTTTCGAGTATATAAAAAATATATAATTACGTTGATAATGACATTTTCGTGTGCATTTTTAAAATAATTTATTTTACATTAGACGCAAAGTATTCTAGATTATAGTTTTCTCAGCTATTTGCAAAGTAATTAAAAACAAATAAACTTTTTAGTTATATCTTCAAGACACAACGCATGTACAAATGATATGTGTATGAACGAATTTGCATTGTGGCACAAGCAGACAATGAAAATAAAATTATAAGTCTCATTTCCTGCCCAGGCTTGGCTTACGCCATTCTCGAGGATGGACAAAAAGCTACATTTAGTTCCTTAAGGTATTATTTTACAAAAACATGTGCATTTCAAAGTATTAAAAGCAGTTTGTTTAACTGGAGACATAAAAGATATCAGAATATTTAACTTGCAAATGAAACAAATTACTTAATTATTCAAGTTAGAAAACGTTCAAGAATTTATGAAGATTTATGAACAGTAGCGCAGCAAATCTTTTTGTTAAGGGGTGCGAATTAAGAAAAAAGAAATATTTATCGAATACAAGACAAAATATGTTTTTTCTTCATACTAAAAAGAAAATCAAACAAAATGAAAATTTTGAAAAGCTATAAGGTAATTACAGCGTGACATACTTAAAATAAACCGCCTTTTTTGATCTTGGTCGACTTATTCCCAATTTTTTTGCAAATCTCAGGAAAGGATTGTTCTTGTGTGTTTGGAGGGTTTAGTTCAGTTGTAAATTATGTTAATCACCTCAAAATGTTTTAAATGGGGTTCAGGTCGGGGCTTCTCGGTGCCCAATTCACAGTCAAAAATCACCTGCAAGTATAGCTGCACAATTCTAGGCACAAGTGGTCAAGTGTTATCCTGCATTAGCATAAAAATATTTCCAAGGAATGGTGCACATCAAATTGAATAAAATTCCAAGAACCAACATTTGCCTTCAATTCAACTTTCCAGAATCACATGTTTTTGGAATTTTACCAATAAACTATCTCAATTACATACACTTACATATGTCAGAAATTCTTTTGATTATGATAATTAAGGTATTTTTGTAATTTCTTTCCATTTTCTACGTTAAGTTCAATGAGGTACCGAAGGGGTTAGAAAATTTGCAGATTTCCAACTAAAAGTGTCTGAGTAACGTTAATTTTCATTTCACATTCACTTAGGAAAATTAATAGAAACGATAAACTACAATTTCTTTGGGTCATTTGCTAGAAAACAATTTTATGAAACAATTTAAAATATTTCTTTTTTCTACTCCCATACTTTAATTCATTTACTTATTAAACATTTACTAGATACCAGTACTGTAATGAGATTCATTACGAAACAAGTTTATAACCAATATAAATGCAACATCACAGCAATATTCCGTCAATATCACATATTGCCATGAACATCTGACAGATCTAAACTTTAAAAATTGAGTGTTAACTTTGATTTTCTGACATTTATGAGTTTATGATAAAGTTGCCATAATATTTATTTTCTTATTTTTCATTATTTTGACTAGTCGTAGAAAAAATAGTGTATGCAACTCACATTTAATGGCTATTAAGACACTCCTATTCCCTCACCTACGGCTCATGTCGTAATTCTCATACTCGTGTTTTAATAGCTATCATTAATAGCTCATTGCATAATATAGTATGTATTATATTATTATTTTGACTTAATTTTAAATTTTATATGGCTAATGATAAATACGTTATCACTTTATAAATACCTATAAATGTTATTCAAGAGCAAAAAATTAACTACGATATTTTGAGGCCATATTATAAATTTATTAAAAAATAAAAAAAGTAAGTAAATATCTGCCGTTGTCCAAGAGTTATGACATTTTGAATTTTAGAATTATGCGTTAATAGATTTCATTATAACACTGCGCATGCGCAAATAATCAACTGTTTTTATTTTTTTGTGTCGCTGACACCAAAATTTAACATAAGATACCTAAAAAACAGACAAACTGTAGTATAAAAGTAAGTTTTTTAAATAAATAACTTTTTTATTATGACTATAGCGAGTAGTTTAGCGATTTGTAGAACTTACTTACAAAATTAAAATTATATCCTCTCCAAATTCAAGCTCCAATAGCCTTCGTTCTATCGTATACGCCCTGATCGCATGTATTAATTTCTATCTTTCTTTTACAGATTTAGTATAGGTTGTGGATTTTGGAGTATCTGTGTATACCTATCTTTTTGCAACCTTCCTTGTAGATTGTGTTCATTTTAGCCAAATTGTTAATAAATATTAAATATTTATGGTTTTAAAAAATCTCGATTTTATAAATTTTTCAGTTAGAACATTGAAATGGTATTATAGTATTAGGCAGTTGCTTCTTCCTTCTTCCTGGTTGAGCTACTAATGCTAATTTTGTAGCTTAATAAAAAAATTGTATCATGGTCAATGATAAATCTGGGTGAGTATAAATCTGTAGTGAAGAATTTGACTTCTATCGAGCTTTTAGAGACAGAAATCTTACCATTGGTTTTTTGAATTATTTCCTATTTTTATTTTCAAAAATATAGGGAACAAAAATGTTTCCATAATTTATGTACATATTTTGTAGCTTAATAAAAAAATTCTTGCATGCTCAATGACAGTTCGATTAAAGAAATCTCGGTGAGCATAAATCTGTAGTGAAAAAATGACAATTTGACTTCTATTGAGCTTTTAGAGACAGAAATTTGACCAATGGTTTTTTGAATTAATCCTATTTTTATTTTCAAAAATATAGGGAACAAAAGTGATTCCATAATTTATGTACATATTTTGTATCTTAATAAAAAAATTCTAGCATGGTCGATGACAGTTCGATTAAAGAAATCTCGGTGAATATAAATCTGTGGTGAAAAAATGACAATTTGACTTCTATTGAGCTTTTAGAGACAGAAATCTTACCAATGGTTTTTTGAATTATTTTCTATTGTTATTTTAAAAAATATAGGGAAAAAAAGTGATTCCATAATTTATGTACAGTGTGTCCCATTTTCGACACTTTTAGGGGATATTGGCGTTATTATCAAAGATAGAGCGTTGCGGTTTTCACATTCCTCTCCTACTTTTTTACGGAACGAAAGATTACGTGGTCAAATTTGTCATGGCTCTCTTAGTTTTTAATCTACAGAGTGATTCTGAAAATCTTTGTTTTTTAGACACCCCTCGTATTTCCGTTATGCGTCTACTTATCAAAAAGGTGAAAACTGATCTTGATAGAGTTTTTTATGTAGGATCCAGTGGCGTAGGCAGTTTTTGTGTAAAAGGTTTAGTTTTAGAAATATTGCATAAACTTTGGTTTCTTTTAATGGGCACCCTATATATTATCTTTTATATTGATTAAGCAAAATTTGGGCTTAACAAAAATATATAATACTTAATATTTATTTTGAAAAACAAGCTCAAAGAGATATTTTTAATAATTTTCTTTATTTATAACAGTAGGCCATGGCTAATTTTTTAGAAACAAATGCAAAATTTTCACAATGCGTAATTATTCTAAAGCTAAACACTTCGAAAGATAATTTTAATGCATTGTATAAAACATACCAAGAATATAATACTTCTCATAATTATCATAAACGGCCATAGTAATAAAAAATTAAAAGTAAAATAAAAACACCTACGTAACAAAAATATTTCATCAATAATGGAAATCTGACAAATCTGTCAAATTTTGAGAATCACTCTGTAGATTAAAAGCTAAGAGAGCCATGACAAATTTGACCCCGGAATCTTTCGTTTCGTAAAAAAGTAGGAAAGGAAGGTGAAAACCGCAACACTCTATATTTGATATTAACGCCAATACCCCCTAAAAGTGTCGAAAATGGGACACCCTGTACATATTTTGTAGCTTAATAAAAAAGTTCTAGCATGGTCAATGAGAGTTCGATTAAAGAAATATCGGTGGGTATAAATCTGTAGTGAAGAAATGACAATTTGATATAGAGCTTTTAGAGACAGAAATCTTACCAATGGTTTTTTGAATTATTATTTTTATTTTCCAAAATATAGGGAACAAAAGTGATTCCATAATTTATGTAAGTATATATTCAAGTACTTACAATTTTTTGGAAATTCCGATTTAAAAATGTATAAATGTATACATCCTATTTCATTTAATTGCTACTACTCTATGCTACACTATAATTTTTTTAGTTCCATCACTAGGTACTTAAACTAAGGGTAATTTTTATTATCCAATTAAACGCAGAATATATTTGGTTAGCATTTATTATGTAAATGACAAAAAAACCTCGAATATATTTTCGATTTTAATTTCGAAATTATGGGTTATTGCAAAACCTATAAAACAACAAATTGTGCAAACTACTTTAATTGACAGTTTCAGTTTAATTAAAACCACAGGTTAACATTATAGTTGAACTTGTTTTGTTTATAGAGGTGTACACCATAAACTACATCTAATAACAAAGATGGCATCAAGATTAATAAGATTTTATCAATTCGATTAATTTAAATACTGAGTTGAAGACGCATAGTACAGTTTTAATAACTATGGAATAATTATAGTTTATCATCTATTGGAAATTGCATTAATTTACGATAAAATGCAATTAAACAAAACAGCTAGATTAAAAACTATTAAGATACAAGCATATATTTAAAACATTTATTGGTTTTAATTATATACGAGGGTATACAATTTTATTTTCCAGAACTTTTCACACAATAATTAATCATCATTGACCAAATTGCTCTTTTGATTAATTCTTATTTGTGTTATAATTTGACATATATAATCATTTTAGTCGTTAAATAATATTCATTCGCACATAATATAACTGAAACAAGAATGGTAATTCAATTATAAAAGTGTGTAAAAAACATTATTAATTTAACTTAATGTGCACCACCAGATATCATATTATTTGCATTATTTGCCGACCTCGTAAATCTTAGCGGTGTATAAACATTGTTGAGCAAAATTGCGCACATATGTACATCTAACTATATGTATATTTAATTATACCTACAGCTGGTGAAAAAATATTCGCCAACGCTGCACTTAACAATATTTTTGTACGAGGAAACTCTTTGACAATAATTAAATGTTGGAGCTCGGCGTTTTCCTTTGAAGATCGCTTTCGCACCAGTGAATTGCATAAATAGAATGACCGTATAATTTGGGGTACCTAGCTACTAAGTACTCGTAAACTAGGCTTAAATTTACAAAAGCCGAAGGTACAACCCCTGTATTGTTCCTTGACATACTTGTCTTCATAAAATATTTCTAAAACAGGTAAAAACTGTATCGAAATTTATCACTATACATATAAATGAATTGTTTATTTTGCATTGTTTCTTTAACACATACCTATAATTACCTAGTACGTCTGGGTTATAATAAAATAACAACATAATTTTACAGTTGACTGGATTTTTGTTTATTTACCTACTAATAGTTATTTCAAAGCATATACTTATTTATGACCCGTTAGAAAATAATATTATAATTTACAGGTAAACTAGCATTTATCGACTGGTTTATCCTGAAAAACTCAATTACTGTATCCTAGATTTTATATAAAATTTAAAATTGAGATTATCTAGGAAAGACATGAGAAGAATTTTGGATTTTAAGTTAACGCTGGATGTACGTGCATGGAATTTCAATTATTTTAGAGAGGTTAAAGATTTTAAAATCTAATTATCTAAATTTTCAAAATGAAAGGTAATAATCAATGGATTATTACCTTTCATGTTTAAATTATTTCTCCACTAAATTTTGCTAAATGTTGTTCAGTACAGACAGATTGCAAAACTGCATAGATGTAAAAAAAAAATTATCTAAATTTTCAAAATTACACTTAAAAGAATTTAGAGCAGTTTTTGCCTTCAAATTTTTTACTATGTTCTCCATGTAAAACAAAATAAATTATTTTTTGTGGAATGAAGTGAAATTCCATGAATTAAAATTTGGAATAATTTCTGTTTTTGAGGCAAATTATAAATAATATTATCTTTCTGGTTGGATTATGTAGGTAGATACTACAACTTATTTTCTTCTTCTGACTTCTGACGGTACGTACAATTTGGGTAAGCGCAATATTTACTAATGTTATTACAAATGAAACATAATATTTGAGGACCTGGAGGAATTTTAATTTCTTATTCTCTTATATTAGCATTATTTTTTAAGCTAGATGAAATGAAAACCATCGCACACAAGAAATGTATGCCAACTTTGTTAAAATTGTTAGGAAACTTTAAAATTATAATTGGTGATGAAAGTACTTTTATAATTTTTACCAAAAGAATTGTTATCTTTGGAAAATCTTAAGGAGTTGTTGTGTATTTTTGGCAGTATAGTAGGCCTATTTGTGGAAAAAGGAAATTCCGATTTTATGCTGCTCTAATTCTGGTATAAATGCAAATTTGAACTTCTATTATTTTAAAGTTTCAACAACTGGTTATTTGATAAATTTTACACAGAAAAGTGTGAGTGAACTTTAATGGTAAAAACACTTAATAGTTTTTGTTATTTTATATTTTCAAATAAAATTTTCTTAACAGGGTTAAAGAAATCGTGAAATAGAAACTACTTTTTTATACAATTTAAAAATTTTTAACCAATTTTTTAATAAGACTTATTCAAAAGCAGTTAGCAGAATAAGTAAACGTCTATAATAATCAATTTTGACTAACGCGATCGAATCCAGATAATAAATCATCTTTGAATTCTTTATCTATAGGATTTTTGTGTCTAGTGCAACTCTAGTGTCCTAAAAGCCTGCCAGTAGTACGATAATAACAGTTGTTGTTGAACAATATAAAATATTCTTGTGGGAGAAAAAAGAATCAGCAATGGCATTCAAGTATTTTCCTAATCTGGGTAAATCTCTTAATAATGGTTCTAAAACAATATCTATCCTTTTATAGTTTTATCGCAGAAACATAAATATTGCCGGAATATTAAAATAGTAGCATACCATCATATTTTCAAGAAATAAAGTAGACTTAAGAGTAAGTACCTCAGTGTTCAATATTAGACCCTATAGTATTTTGATTCTGTATAAATAAGCTCATAGTGTGGTTTATTCTATATTATTATTTCAGGTAACTTACCTAAGACTTAGATCTGGAAAGTTGTTCAGAAGGGTACATTTCTAAAAAAAATCATTGTCGACGAATGGTTTATAGTAAAACTGACTAACCATGCAAGGTAATCATTCTTTAGTATATTTTTAACAAAGTATACTCATATCCAATTTTAGTCAGAGTTTAGTCAGTTTTTGAAAAATTATTTTTGGTATTTTTTATGCCTAATAATATATTTGCAAAACGATATTTTCCTCGCAATGTTTAATTTAATTTGTTTTCATTAGTTTACCCAAAACTGTCCCAAAAATACCCGATAATGGCGTAAACGGGCTAAAAGCAGAATATTAGTTTTTAGATAAGAATTTTGTTAATAAAAAAAGTATGGAGAAAAGAAAATTTTCATAAACCCAAAGGAATCGAAGCTTAACAATAGGTAAACAAGAAAAAGAATCCATTTGTTATACAGGGTGGTCCAGGTTAAACCTCATTAATTTTGTGAGGTGATAGAGCATGAAGAAAAAGGTGAACTTTTAATAAAAAACTTAGTTCAAAAATGTTTTATAACAAAGATACAGGGTGTCAAAGTTTAAAATAAAAACTCGTTTTCTTAACATAACTTCTAAACCATTCGATCGATTTCCATTAAATTTCACACACAGAGTAATGTAGTACATTTCTAGATAATGATGGGGTACATTTATAAAAAACTTCTCCAGTAGCGTAGATACTGTGGGACCGTTCCACTTTTCCCCTCCAATCTATGACGCCACTGGATATATTGCGGAGAAAATTAAATTTCTTAATTGTCTGTTCAATTTAGAGAACATAGATATTTATAGATATTTGAGTTTGCTGCTCTGACCTGAAAAAAAATTCGAGTAAGTTCTCAAAATAGGTTTCGATACATTTTCGAGCTCTTTTAGCCACGGAATTAATCGCTGCCAAGACTTGATGGCGATCTTACGGATTTTCCAGGCCTACCCGAAATTTTCTTTAATTCAGCACAGCCCAGTATCTACGCCACTGGAGATTTTTTTATAAATGAACCCAATCATTACTTAGAAATTTACTACATTACTCTGTGTGCGAAATTTAATGGAAATCGATCGAGTGGTTTAGAAGGTATGTTAAGAAAACGCGTTTTTATTTTAATCTTTGACACCCTGTATCGTTGTTATAAAACATTTTTGAGCAAAATTTTTTAATAAAAGTCTACTTTTTTCTTGATTTTCTATCACCTCCCAAAATTAATGACGTTTAACCTGGACCACCCTGTATAAGCGCTAAGAAGAAACCAAGGAAATCAGAGTAAAAATCTTGATTATAGATCTCCTGACGATAAATAAAATAATTCTAGAAGTAAAAAGTAGGAAGCGGATAAAAAAAATTTGCTCAAAGACCAAGAGACGGAAATATTTGCTGGTGCAGATTTTTGGAGAGGTCTAATTATAAATATTCTAATATGGCGGAGAGATTATAATTTAAGGTTACAAACACAGAACAACAATTTATTTTCTGAATTTAACAAATTTCCAAAACATCTCTCAAGGATCACACTAGATATTATTCAGGCTTTTCTCATTTCTACCAAATCCAGAACTTGAGAAAAATCAGAACGCAATGGTACTTTTTTCTGGTTTTTGAGAAGTAATTTATTTTTCAATACCTACCTATCATTTTGTATAAGTACTTTTTGATAGTAAAGGCCCTTACCACCATTATGTAATTTTAATAATTTGAAATAACTGGGGTATTTGTGCATAAATTTGTTACAAGTTTGATTTGTTCACTTTTTCTCTCATAAAATTACCTATATCAAAACGTACGTGTTAGAAACAGAGTGTTCACAACTTCCCCGAAGAATAGCGGTATTTGTTTAAACAAGGGCAGATTACTTATTTTCTTCATTTACAGAAAATTGTATTAATGACTTAACTTCAGCGTCTCGGAACAAAAAAACATACTCTCATCAATGGAAATTTTAGGACATTCAAACGAAAAATTGCGAAGGAGTAATTTTCATTTTACAACTTTCGTATAGTTTCTTGAACTAAATAATAGTTCACTAAGTTCAAATATCCCCAATATAAAATTTAAAAGATAAATTACACCTATTTTTTTTAAATGCTAGTAATTCATCTAACTTTGAATTGATGTATCTTCATAATTATTGAGCTTTTGTAAAAAGTTTACTAATAAAAACAAGTTTATTTTGAGCCTATCTATCCAACTTTTTAATTTCCTCCATATGTTACAAATCACCCTGTATAGAATGTTTATTTTTCTAAACTCAGATCATGTCATCAGAACAATAGTTTTGCAGTAGATTTTATAATACATGATCTGCAATGTTCATAAAAAAACCATTAACGTACTAAGGAGTGTTCCTCAACTTGTTATATCGTCTCATCTTGTTCCATCAGAAGTACTACCTACATAAAATTTTTCAGAGGGTTTACTTAGAGCAAATTGTGTCGACATGTTATTATTACAAAGTTAAATGCTGCACCATTTACAATTTGAAAAGCATGAGAACCTAGCAAATTAGTAGACAAATTAGTTGGTTAGTTTACTTATTAATCAGAAAGTAGGGTTTGACAACGGCTAGCGCATGTCGTGTATACATATTTCTACGTAGAGATTGTTATAAATCAGATAGAGATATATGTTTGAGAATAGCACGTTATCGCAGTTGCACTGTGTTTCATTACCACCGGTATCTATAAATACGGATATGACAAATAAACCAAACTGACCACTAGTATTGACTTCAGATTCATGGAGAACGGCTTAACATATGAAATACAAGTTTGCTAAAGTATATTATTAATGTGCTTGTTACAATTAACATTTGATATTAAATTTGAACTTAAGTATAATACTTTTTTATTACTAAACCATTAAAAACAAAGATTAAATATATACGCATGCAAATATAAGAGGACTGGACGACTAATGCCGTTTGCACTAATTTACAGTAATATGATAATGAACTCCCATAAAGAAAAAACGAATTAGCATACACCATAAAAATAACATAGGTATGTTCTGGAAAACAGTTAAAAAAATATATTGGAACCCTTGTTGGAAAAAAATGCCATAAACATTTTAGTTTATCAATGACGTTGTTTGGAAAGGTCTCTGATACAATAAATAAATCTTGAAACGGATAATAATTGATTCAAAGATGGTTTCTTGGTTTCTAGGATTTCCGCTTTGCGTTCTTGTACAACAGTAATTTAAAATTTATTGCGCAAAAAACAATTAAAATAAAAGAAATTCATTGTGCACCGTTTTCAAATTTATATTATATATATTTTCCATCAAATTTATTTTCTTAGAGTTATAAAAGCAATAGTCTCGGTCCCGCAGCTGTCATGTAGATGCACTTGGCGAATAATCAGTAAATATTTCCTGTGGAAGAATATACCTATATAGTTATTATTTATTTATCTTATACAGTTTTAAAATTTAGTTTGGGATTCCATATAATGGAAGTGGAGTTTGCGTGCATATAACGAACTGCATATGTTATTATCCTAATTATTTCACAGAAGTTAAGTTGCATGGTCTTTTTTTATTATACATTGTTCAAAGTACATGTTCATTTCATATGTTTTATTCGAACTTATACTTACTATTGGATGAGAAGGGTAATTTATAGTTTCAACTCACCCTTCAACTGGTAATTTTGTTTCATAGCTTAGACGCTATTGTTAGGTCACTTTACTTACACCATCTGCTAATGGTATTGAAAAATTGATATATTTTTAATGAGACAATTTTATGCAACAGTAAATTACAAACCGTGATTGAAAATTGGAATGATGTAAGTAGGCATAAAAACTTTTTCGGGTTCGGTTCATATTTCATAAAAAAGTTATAATTGTGAAGAAGTATGATATGAAATTTAATATTTGTACATCTTTTTGAAGTAATTTCAAACCTTGAAAAAATATTTCTTAACATTTTTTGAATTAACTCGAATGACAATTATTTTTCCCTTATGCAGGTTTAGTTGGAATTTGCATACCAAATCTCTTTAAGACCATTGAATATACAAACTGATTAGTTAGAATCAGTTCTTTGTGTCTGTAACATCGAAATTATAAAATAAGTTAAGAAGAAACTCAAAGAAATTCTGATGAAGCAAAATATATTTTGTCTTCACTGCAATGACTACGAGTTTTGTATTGTAGTTCATACAGGGTGTCCAAAAATTAGCGTGCAATATTTCTAGAACAGATTGTACTTGTCAAAACATGACGAAAAGTTTATATTAACATGACTCGAAAAATGCTTCCTAAGGAGGCTAGAGCCCTCCGAAAGGGGGACCACAAAGGAGGAGTTTTCTGTTATATCTTTGCAGCTGTTTGAGGTAAATTAATGAAATTTGGTGAGTTTGAAGCTTTTATAATTTTTCACATTTTTACTTTCCAATTTTCAGAAATTTTCTTAGAGGCGTCATATACGCGGTGGGCGCTGGGTAAATTATGCCCCATATTTTTTGTGTGGATAATTTTTAAATTTTTTATATCAAATTATGAAACTTGGTTTATTTTTACACAAAAAAGATCATCTCAGTCGATCTTTGAATCTTGAACGGTTTTCGAGTAAAATCGTTTTGAAAAAATCACGTCCATAAAAACTACACTAATAAAAATAGTCACAAAACTAAAATTTATCAAAAGTAGACTCTTCGGTGTCCCCCTTTCGGAGGGCTCTAGCCTCCTTAGGAAGCATTTTTCGAGTCATGTTAATATAAACTTTTCGTCATATTTTGACAAGTACAATCTGTCCTAGAAATATTGCACGCTAATTTCGGGACACCCTGTATAGAAATAAATATTGCGGTGTTATTTTATATAAAAATATTTATACTGGTTCCTCTAGAACTTTTCCTGATGGTTTTTTACGTCATGACGATCTGAATCCTCTCGTTAGTGATTAAAGTTTTGGCAATATTTTAATGCAATTAATAACAGATTATATTCACTTGTATCATATTTTTATATAGTATCAGATATTGTATCAGATTTAGATATAAGAGGAGCTTTTTCATGTTCCTTGTGACAACAATTGATGTAGTTGTGGTAAAAAAGCTTCACTTAAAGCTGTAAGTCTAGTTAAATTAAATCACAAATAATGTCACTAAGGTGACATAAATTGGAATTTGTTTGAGTATTTTTTCAGTTACACTAAATTTGATATGAAATATAGAGCAAGCTACAAATTTTATAATTAATTGTAAGTGCAATGTATCTTATCTCCCTTAAAGTTCCTATTTTTAAATTACTTCTTATATACTTACCTCTTATCCTATGTAACCGATTCTGGATCTCTTATGGTTTCCAATATTATTCTTTAGTTACGTTATTACTAAGTTTTTAAAAATAAATATTTAGTCCATCCCTCAATTTTTTCAAAATTGTGTCTCTACAATTGATATTTATAACTGAACTATTGAACAGAACTGTGTTGTTTTTCTTGTTTTCAAATTTTAAATACATTTTGTCCATTGGTTTAGTAATTTTTCAAATTTTGTGACTGTGTTTCGAATTTTTATCAAGAAAGAACAATAGTGACATTCCAAATCAAGAAAATCAAATGCTTGGACTTGGAAAAGCTTATACTTAAATTGGTAAATTTTATTTATACAATTTATAAACTTAAATAAGTATTAATAATATTTCCAATATTCAAAAGATTTCTGTTTTTAGGTTTTAACTACTGGAAGCTTTGTAGACGATGAGATTCATCTTTCACTATGTCATAGGACTAATTACATCTGCCAGCTTTAGGTTGAAAAAAATAATTTCGCACATCCGCTGTAGGATATAACCTTTCATGTTTTCGGTCTGTGGTTAGCTTTTGAACTATAATTCCTAAATGTGAAGAAATATGGGTGATAATAATAGACCTACAATAATAATTTCGTTTATTCGGATAGGCATATGACTTTCTTATTCTATAATCACTATTTGCTAAATATTTTTCCGGGATCCGTTCATATACAGGGTGTCCCAGTTTATATCGGCAGGATTTCACCAGTCGATAGTTTAAAGAAAATTAAAGGTAGTTTGTTAAATGTTGCTTCTTTTTTGATGTACAGAAATTATTTTAAATAATTTGCTGTAAATCAATAACAAAAAAAGTTAGTCTTCTGAAATTTTGCATAGATTTTTTTTGTATTCTCTTATTAATAGTGGTTGCAATTATTTTATTTAGAACACAGAGGCGTGCGTACAGGTTTCTTCAAAAACATTTTATTGAATAAAACGTACACCCCTGGTTTTTTTTAGCGGCACCAATATGCAGAGAGTATTTTCCATTCAATTTAGAAACTCTTTTGTATCTTACAATTTCTTGATAACTTAATGTTTTTTTTCTTATTTATTAAAGAGGTTCTTCCTTATTAGCTTTCCGAAAAAATCATCAGTACAAAGTTGTAGAGAAAAATATTTCCTACAACTTTCCTTTTAATATTTTTTTGATATTGTCAATATTTAAAAAGATATTCAACAAATAAGTTGCAAATTTTAGGGAAATTTTTCTCTAGTTAGGTACTACTTACTACTCTTTCCCCAAAATTTTCAACTTATTTGTTGAATAACTTTTTAAATATCGACAATATCAAAAAAAGTTTAAAAGATAAGTTGTAGGAAATATTTTTCTTTACAACTTTGTAATGACTCTTTTTTTCGAAAATTTAATAGGAATAAAGTTATTCATTAAACAAAAAAATCCAACCCTTAATTGAGGGCTGGTGTTTGAAGGGCGGGGTCTACGAATACACAAACTCAGTTTTAAACTTTCAGGATGACCCTCTAGAAGATTCTACAAAAATTGGCTGTAGGGTAAAAAAAGTCTATTTGAAGCCTTTTTTTCTCTCTTATTTACTGTACTATTAGGTTATTTTGAGTTAAGTTATCAAAAAATTATAAGATACGAAAAAGTTGCTAAATTGAATGGAAAATACTCTCTGCATATTGGTCCTGCAAAAAAAACAGTGGCGTACGTTTTATTCAATAAAATGTTTTTGAAGCAACCCGTACGCACGCCTCTGTGTTCTAAATAAAATAATTGCAACCACTATTAATAAGAGAACACAAAAAAAGATCTATGCAAAATTTCAGAACGCTAACCAGTTTTGTTATTGATTTATAGTAAATTATTTAAAATAATTTATTTTCTTTAATGGCCGCTGTACGTCAAAAAGGAAGCAACATTCGACCATAGTTTATTAGACAAACCACCTTTAATTTTCGCTAAACTATCGACTGGTGAAATCCTGACGATATAAACTGGGACACCCTGTATGTATATCAAAAATTATAATTGTATAATTTTAAGTTATAGTCCTCAAACATTATTTGAAAATTTACATTTATAATTCATATATCAACATGTAGGTTGACGGCACATTTTAGTGGTTTGATAATGTTGGTATATGATGATTTGTTTCCAAACTACGCCGGTTGCAAAAGACAAATTTTGAATGCTTTAAGTTTAAGTTAATTTTATATAAGTCTAATTATTTACATTTTTTATTTAAATTTCTATGCTCGATTTGTTAATTCCAAACTGCAAATGTGAATTCTCGTAATCTGCTGTATTTTAATTTGGCTTTTTATTTATTTTCATTGTAATTTAGGAATTAATCTGTCAAATAAAGAGATGAAATTATTAGACTTCAAACTAATAAAATTTTTAATGTATTTTATCTTTGAACTTTGAACTAATTAAAAAATCTCTCTTTGACAAAACGTGTTCAAAATTTTATATTTTATCAGTAACTGTGAGATGTAAATTTATTAAATCTTAGTAGATGAAACCACAATTAAAATAATCTAATTTACTGTTTTAGAATAAGAAGATATTAGAGCTGTTTTTTTCCAATTTCTGGAAACATATCGATGAAACCGAGTTAAAATTTTCTGTTCTAAAACTACAAACTGAGATTTATGAGAGCACATAAATAAATAAGCCATTGCTGCAAATATTGTAAATACTGTTAATTGTTAGCCTGTAAACCAAGAATATGAGTGTATAAGTGTGGGATATTCTATATTGCATCTAAGTATTTATTCTATTATCATGGTAAAAAGCCACATTGCAAATATAAGAAACACTTACATGATATTTAACGGAATAGAGATTTATTGCTTCAAAACCACTTAAATATTATTTTGCGCTATGAATTGGTAATAAGAACAAATATAATACCATACAATTAAAATTGGAATTATTAGTGGTTTTGTAAGAAACTATACAGAACAATTATAACATTGTCGGAAGTAATAAATTATTTTGTGTAAGTACTAGTATATTGATGTACCTATTTGAAAAATAAAAGTGTTAATGCAAGTGTACAGAATTTTATCACCAATTCAATGATTTAACTTTTTGTCATTTTGGCTCATCATCGGTGTGGTATGAAGATATTTTATTTATCAGGCTCTCAGTAATAGGTAATTGTAGAAAAACTATTTGTATTTAAGTTTTTGCCTGAATACTGTTGATGAGAGCAAGCATGTGAAATACTTACAAATACCTGCTGTAAATATTTTTTACTAGAACTATTTACAATTTTTTTGTGCATGACTATATAAAAGTATCCAGAACCTAATTTTAAATCTCCTCCTACCTAATATCTTACCTGGTGTAAACCCTTAGCTGGGTCTGTTTTGTTTTCAGTACAGGTATAATGGTTCGTATTAAGGTGTTTTGTCTGTAGGTAATATTATTAAATTTTTATTAACTTACTTTATGAACAGCAAATATTCAATGAGGGTTTCTACAACAATTTATTTTGATTTTATTAATTGAAATATTTAATCTAAGCCGATTATTCTTTAAAGTGTTGATAAGAATAAGCAATAAACGCTGGAATAGGAGACAAGAAAAGAAATCTAATTTATGAACATAATGGCTAGTATTGACATTGAAATAAATAATATTATTAAAAATAGTAAACAAAAAATCACTTAAAAGTTAAATATGTGGTCAATAATTTCACTTTTTAACTACCTAATCAAAATAAAAGGCTGAGAAGTTGGATATATTCAGTTAAAGATTTATATTCGACAAGGTGACAATTTCGGCAACTATCATTTAAATGGCGGATACCTAAATTTGAAAATTAAGTCATTGCTATGTTCAGTAACTGCTTAGTTATGATAAGACATTTCATTTAAATTATTCTCATCTATCCTTGAATATGCCACATGCTTCAAATCATTGAACAAAATATTGAAATTTGCTAAATGCTCTTGAAACAATTTACGTAAAGCTTTTGCAAGAATCAATTTTAAGATAAGGAAGACCAAGTTGAAGATACTTAAATCTTGTTCTAAGCAAAAGCAAAAACAACAACATAATACAAATCTATCATAATGCTAACATTTCGGACATGACATTAAGATAGAATGCTATTCGGAAGGTCGGATATGATTCTTTTAAACAAGAAAGCTCATGAACAAGGGCGGAAATATTAACATTGAATATTCAATGTGATGAAATAGAGATGGACAGGCCATTCAGTAAGATTGACCAACGAAAGGTGGAAGACAAACTTGTTAGAATGGAGATAAAGAGTTAAAGAGAAGATAGGCTGGTCCGATGACAAAAAGGCACAGGTTGGTACACAAAAAATCCAAAATTTAACTTAATGTCTTTAGGAAAAGTAATTATTGTGATACTATCCGTATAAGAAAGTCATGTGTTGGGCACATCAGATATTTTATTTAGTTTTAATATTTATTAACATTGTAAAAAAATATGTTATTCTTGAAAATTGTTTCTTTTTATTATTAAGTAACTAAATAATCTTGAACTAGCTTGTTTTGGATCTCCTTATTTTTTTTTAAATCGTACCAGTTGAAAAATTTGATGATTTTTACCAAATTTCTAGAAAATATTCATTATAAAAAAATCTCCTTCTGTCGTTAATTGAAAGTTGGGATATTTTATGATTTTGATAAAAAACTTAGAAAAAATATAAATTCAATAAAAATTGTTCAAAAGTTCAAAGTAAAACTCAGTTTAAAAATAATATCCAACAAAAATGCTTAAAATAACCAATTTACTAGTAAAATAATAAGTGAATTGCCTATATATTAATACAGGGATATAAAAATACGACATTTTCTTACTGTGAGTTCTTAAGATTACACAAGTACAAGTAAAAATGCAATTTTTATCCGATTTTTCCAACATACAAACTAAACAATTATATACTTTCATGTACAAAAATAAATTATTGTGAATACATATTTTCTGATTTCAACGTATTATATAGCTACCTATACAAAAAATATTTATTTAAAAATCCTTCGTATCTTTCTATAAATGGATGTCCTATATCAACAATGCGAGAGGGTGATGGCAAAAAATAGAAAGCTTACTTTCAGTATTGACAAAGTTAACTACGGGACCAAAGGTATTATAAAGACTCAAATGTAGTTTAAAAAACATTTAGTAATGAGGGGAATACATGTATTTTATATTTTTATTGTTTTAAAATAGTTCACAGAGTTAGGATACCTTCCGACATACAAGTCTTCTAATTTATTCCTTGTTGAGTTATTGCTGAAGTCAATTATATATCATCAACTAGTCATTTGGTTTTAAATGGTTATTGAAAATGCTTTCAATTCCTAAGTCATGCTACCTATTTTAGGGACGGATAGTATCGAATATAATTTTAATATTTTAAGCAATGCGTGATGCAGATATATTTTTAAGTACCTTTAAGATTCTTAGTCACAAGTTTATGAAGTTTGAGGCTGGCAAAAAGTTAATCGCATACGGAAGACTGAGTTAAAAAAGTACATAAATAATACCTTAAAGAAGTCATGTTACATTTTAGTCTGCCATATTTATTATACGAGTTGCGTCTGCATAAGTCCTGGATTTATTATAATCATATGTGAGGTTGGTGCGCTAAGCCAGCGTCGATCTCTCCACTGAAGACTCAAACGGCGGCACAGGACACAAACCTGCAATCCGCGCATCAATTTATTACTAGGACGATTATGAATATATTATTGCGTATTTCAGTACGTGCTCATCAGTGAAATGGCCCGCGAATAGACAAGACAATAGTTTGTTTCTGTAGGCCAGACAATGAACGAGTAAAGCGGTGACCGTTTCAAACTTACCGCCGTACCTGTACGATCAGCCCGAGCGGCCAGGTAAGACAGGTTGGCGGGGCGCGGCATGAGGCAGCTTGGAATGCGGGGGGGCAATGCAGTCTCCACTCGCTCTTGGTTAGTCCATCTTAAGATTCGAGGCGGCTAGTTACGCCGTGTATCCTCTCGACCGCGTTTGGACCATTTTCAACCATCACTCGAAGGGTGGTTGCCTCTTTGCATGTGTAATCACACACCCAGTGACAATTTATAAGTGCCGAAGAACAGGTGATACCGGGATTACCGTATGAAACTCGTGTGTGTGTGTGTTTCTTGTAGATAACTAGTGCCAGTGTATGCGCAGCGAATGCAGTGTTTATGCCAGCCTCGACATTGGATTATACAAGAGCAGCAACAGCCAGCGTAGTAGCGCGTGCAGGAGTAGTGCGAAAGCCGTTTTCCCGCAGGTACGTGAAGATGACGATATCACAGCCACCAGCTGCGGCCATGCCTCTGTCAAATAATAAACAAATCTCGCAATGATTTTGAATTAGTAGCAGTAGAGTCTAAAGTTCCACTCGCGGAGTGACTGGCCGGACACTTAAAGTGTTTCGCACCGGGACAACGGTACGACAGATATTTAAATGAAACCTGTCACATTGTTGGGATGTTTGTGCCGGCCCATGTGTTTCCAACATTCAGCTCACCTGATGAAGGCTCCTCTGGCTGAATTTGGAAGCTGCGGCTTTTAAAATTCTTGTTTTTTGTTTGCTGCTCAACAACAGGCTGCTGGCTGGTCTGTTCAAGACTTGTGTTTACTTCCAAATCTCCTACACAAACAGTTAACCTCGCTGAAGGTGGACGTTCCTCTACCTTACATCCTTACAAATTTATAAGTAAATTATTCTAGATACACACTTGATCGCTTTCGGCTAATGATGATAATAAGTATCCACCACATCTCCCTAAAACTGTGGCGAGATAAACTATTCTCTTGAACGGCACCTTCAAAAGAATCTGGTAAATTGAGGAACCATTACAAACATATTTAGAGAGTGGCAGCGAATGAACAGATATGAAGAATGTTTTCAGGCAGGATAGTAGCGCTTTTGTTCTGGTTATTAGCAAGTCTATGTCAGGGGATGTACCTAAGGCATCCGTAACTGGCTATTATACCCCGTGTATACGCACAGGGAAATCACGCCATTCAAAAACAATCCATTCTACATTATCTTCGCGGAATCCATTAGGGTATACCACTTTAAAACAATTGCTACCGGTTCTCTCAATATTTTTTCTTATCATGAAAATCAACATCATTTCCAGTTCCATTTATAGCTAATATTAAGTAATTAAAACAGTTGCAAGAACAATTATCCTTATTCCATATAAATTAGTTCTCACTGGTTACGTGCTAAACATGGTCATTTTCATTTAAAACTATTTTGAAATAGCGACTCCTAAACCACCATCTTTAACATCATAATTAGCAATTTCTAGTTGTGTTCCAGGATAATCCTACGATTCATTTTCCAATACCTGGTAAAGTTTATGGGGCATATTTAAAACAGTCGGGTGTTACATAAGAAAGGACAAGGCCGTGGCTGGTGAACCCGCGTCCTCGACCGCTGGTCATTTACGGTCGGGACATTTGTCGTGACTTTATTACTATATTAATTTTACTTCCTATAGGATGTGTGAACGATGACGGATATCAGCCATATGATGGCACTGCTGTGGTTTGCAAACCTCCTGCTACTGGCTGCTGCAGGAGCCGAGCATGTGCGCAACCTGGAGGTATCTGAAGGCGCACCCGTCGGCACCAAGATAGGTTTCATAGGCGACGGAGCACCACCAGATAGCGGCCCACCATATCTAATTGTCCCAGTGGGTAGTTCAGTGGACACAGATCTAGATGTAGATGCAGCCAGTGGAGAAATCAGGACTAAAGTGCCGCTAGATCGAGAAACGTTCGCGAGTTACTCTCTAGTGGCCATACCAATAAAGGGTGAAAATGTGAGAGTGGTTGTGAAAGTTTTAGATGAAAACGATAATGCACCAACGTTTCCTACCCCGGTAATGAGTATCGAGTTTCCAGAGAACACCCCAAGGGATGTTAAGCGTACTTTGAACCCAGCTAAAGACCAGGACCTAGGAATTTATAACACACAAAAGTACAACATTGTTTCGGGGAATATCAACAATGCTTTCCGATTATCCCCACATCGTGAACGTGACGGTGTGCTGTATCTGGATCTCCAAATTAACGGATTTTTAGACAGGGAAACGACTGCTGCGTACAGTTTGGTCATAGAGGCTTTAGATGGAGGAACACCGCATTTACGTGGTGAAATGACTGTAAATATCACCATACAAGATGTGAATGATAACCAACCGATATTCAATCATAGTCGCTATCACGCTACGATACCAGAAAATGCCACCATCGGAACCGGTGTAATTCAAGTGTTTGCAACTGATAACGATGCAGGTGATAACGGTCAAGTGGAATATTCAATTAACAGACGACAGAGCGACAAAGATAACATGTTTAGGATCGATGCCACCACAGGGTTGATAGCGGTGAACAAACCATTGGATTTTGAAATGAAAGAACTACATGAGCTGGTTGTTGTGGCCAAAGATCACGGACTACAACCATTGGAAACCACAGCTTTTGTATCAATTCGTGTAACGGATGTAAACGATAACCAACCAACTATTAATGTGATATTCCTAAGCGATGATGCTACACCTAAAATAAGCGAGTCGGCCCAGACCGGCGATTTCGTTGCGAGAATTTCCGTCCATGATCCCGATTCCAAAACAGACTACTCCAACATCAATGTAACCTTAGTAGGGGGCGATGGGCATTTCGGCTTAACAAATATAACAAATGTAATTTATCTTGTGATAGTATCGCTGCCGCTTGATCGTGAAATGAAACCAAATTACACTTTGGATGTGGTAGCAACTGATACTGGAACGCCCCCATTGCACGCTTCCCGAACGATAAATTTACAAGTAACTGATATAAATGATAATGCCCCAGAATTTGACAAAGCCGTTTACAACGCTAATGTAATGGAAGTGTCGGATCCGGGAACATCCGTGATCCAAGTGCTAGCTAATGATCGGGACGAAGGCAACAACAGCGTTATAACATACTCCCTGCTGGAATCAGCTGATGGTCACTCCAGTTGGTTCCAGATTGACCCTCGTAGTGGTTTAGTGACTACTCGTGCCCATGTGGATTGTGAGACAGACCCAGTGCCTAAGTTGACAGTGGTGGCAACGGATAATGGGTTTCCACCCTTATCTTCCTCTGCCACAGTGTCAGTGACCATTCATGATGTGAATGATAACGAGCCCATCTTCGATCAAAGCTTCTACAATGTGTCAGTGGCTGAAAATGAACCGGAAGGACGATGCATTTTAAAGGTGAGTCGGCTAAGAAAATTGATTCAGAACTGATAATGCGTAAATAGAGTCTTTATGTGAAATATATTAGCATAAAGTTTGTATCTAAATTCTTGATACAAAATACTATTAAATTGTATTTCTGCGTTAACCAATAATACGGTTGTTTAAAATTTAATAGGATTTTTGTTGTGTAATATCCATTTCAGAATTGATTGGTTAACTGAAATAGAACTTTTTTGTTGGATTGTTTTTCAATGAACAGCATATTTGGAGGATTTTTAATACTGGAAGATTACAGTTAGAGTTGTAGCGGCGTGCAAAAAAATTAAATATCTATTTTAATATCAAATCGAATTTTAAATAAATCACGTTTCGTTTTTCACGTTTTTCATAAGTAATAGAGTAAATAGCTAAACAATATTACTTTTTTGTACAAGTTTAATTATGGTTTTTTATTTAAACGGTCACCTGAACTGGATGACAACGTAAAAATTTGTGTATGAGAAATAATCACATGTTTTTATTCAAAAAAATATGTATGTATAACTGTTTTTAAATGTATTCTACCATGTTAACTACCTTTATGGGTCAAAATCCTTGGCACTATGGGTGGTCAATATACCTGTATAGAACAGTTTTCTCTACAAGGGACATAATATTTAATTTTAGCATGTTACAGAGATATTTGAAGCTCAATTTAAATATTATATAGTATGACAATGCGGACAGCATTTAATTAACTTCAATTTGTATAACGAAATAATAAATCACCCGCAACCTTGTTGCTTCAAATGCTAATTTAAAAATAATTTCAAAACCAAATGGATGTAATGCGGCGATCCAGTAGTGTGTTTACTACTTACAAGCAATTTGTAATAACTCTCACACATACAATTTTCCTGTCATTCACAAGCCGGAAAAAGTTTCAAACGATTTATTTGTGAAACTCGACAATTTGCAAACTATCCTGCCTCCTAATCTGTCTATTTAAATTTTTGCACTCGATGCAGGTTGAAAGTGAATGCAGTAAATTTGTGCTAAAACAGAAATTTATGAGTGTTTTCGTTTTGGTTTGTGTAGAGAAAGTTGACAGAAGCCGCACGTTAACGTAATTCTTGTTAGAAGTGGTTTGTTGTTGTGAATCCCAATAAAAACATTGGAAAACAATTATCGAGCCTTGACTTATGTATTTTTAATAATTTTGCATGAATAATCCAGTAGCTAAAGTGCATCTTCATTTCTAAAACATAAAAGTCAGTTTTTATTACCTTGACATGGATGTTTACTTTAACCAAATCTGTTGCGTATCTAATTGACGAAAAAATGGGCGGAATGACAGTAATTTGAAAACAATCATGCAAGGATAAATTTATAAGAACAAAAACAACATTTGCATGCGTAGGAAATTAAAATTCTATTTATTGTTTTACTGTTTGTGGCAACTGATTCTCAGAATAAACCCATAGAATTTTTCATAATTTTTAATCGGAAATGTGTCATAAATCAGTTTTCAACCTAGTGTTTGTTTGCAGATTGTTACATTTACTTCTACATTGTGGTTAAATACTTTACAGATGAAGAGCTTCGTTCCCTTGAAATTGCTTAGGGATCAATAATTGAAAATGGCAAAAAATTTGATTTTAAATTTTAACCAACTCCACATTCACAGTTATTGTTTATTAATTAAATACGAAAAAAGCTTAAGAATTGTTGTAAATTTTGTAGCTCTTATTGTAGTAGAAGAAAAAGAAATATCTTACGGCAAAATATTTGTTATATCTAAGGTTAGGTAATAACTTTTCACAGTTACAATTAAAAGTTAACTGAAGCTTTTTTTAAAGAATTCAATATTTGAATAAATCTGAGTATAATTCTGAAAGATATTTTTTTAAATAATATTATACAATATTAATTTTAACGGAAACTTTCTCACTTTTAATACTAAAAATCAAGTGAGAAATACATTCTTAATTGCTGTTAAAGTGTTTCATTGCTTTGTAAATTGCCCTAGATCAAAAGCTCAATATATGAACAATACTTGTACCTGTTATATGCTCCACTGTAAGGCAACATACGTTCTGGTTAGTCTGTTAGGTCTATTAACGTCCTTATTACGGCTGTCAGTACTACTACAAGCACTTGAAATATGTCACATATCTCGTCTGTTCGCGGTAACCCACCGTGTCATACCTGCTGTCCAATTAAGTGTTATTTCGTGGTTATACTTTTACTTTTATTTTCTTACTGTTTGTTTAATTGTTGTACAACAGCTACGTTCTTTCGCACTTTTTTATTGTACCACAAGTCAAATATTTTTATTATGTGGCGTAAAAGAACCCATTTAGGTTTTTTCGTTTTAATCGCACCATCAGATTCGATTTGTACTAGAATTAATCTCGAGAAGCCCTACGTTAGATTTAATTACTCTAATCGTAATTTTACGGCGTTGTTACAAAAAATGTTTTAAATTTTTTTAATTTGCTTTTGTAATTATCAGATTTTGTTATTAATTTTCATCGTCGTTACAAAAACTTACGCTATGCATTAGCATTCGGAACTATGGTAATTAGTCTAGCGATTATTATCGAATTAAATAATTAAAAATACAATTTTGCGTGGGAAAAACGGTTTTACTAGTTAAAGTCACATTAAATTTAATGAAATATTAGCGATATGTGTTTAAATATTTTTATTAGAGTGACGCAAAAGTGGAATTTGGTTTACTAGTATTTATTAAAAATAAACCTTGCGCTTTTTTTCGATCGAATTAATTTCAAATTTATTCACCAAATTGGAACCATAAAGGAATAAATTATATTCGGAAGCATAATTAGTGAAATGTAGCAAGCATTTTAATTAATTTAAATGTTTTTCTTTGTAATTTATTTATGAAATTTTCTAGTAAACACACCTAAAACTAAATAAATAATTTATATTTTCAGCCATTTGTAAACTAAAATGTTCTCGCCTTTTCGAGCAATTTATTATTCATAAATTATTATCGTATCAAAGAAATAATGCAAAAGTGTAAACTTTTATATGCTCTATTGACCGGAAAATACGCGTTTATGTTATTAATTTCGTGTAAAATTTATGTAAAAACTTAGCCGAGAATTTATGAATAAATGGCGAAACTGTACATTATGACCAGTCGATAAAATAATATCTTAAATTGAAATTTATCGGTTGTCTTCAGTATACTTGAAGTTATTGTAATTAATATCTAGTTTGCATGCGATATTTTGATATACAAATGTACACCACATTATACATATTTATTATTATGTAGCTTTATCCATTTTTTACATCACATATTTTTCTGTAATTATTTATTATTACAGCACACTTTGTGTTTACAACCCATTTTATTTATATCGACACATTTTTTTCTGTAGTTTCTATATTATTGAACACTCCTTTTAAAAGATAATAAACTTAGATAACTTTTTAATTTAATTCTAAATAACTGTTTTACAAAATAAGGTTAGGTTTAAAGGCCTTTAGCCTTTAAAACAGCATGATTCCGACTCCAAGCTCATAAGATTTATTTCAATAACAAATGACCACTGCATTATGATTCTTTATGCCGAAGAAAAATCTACAACAATCGAATTTTTTATAAGTACTCAAATTGTAAAAAAACAAAGCTTTTGTTCGGCATATCATATGTGTACTTATGCATCTTTTTCTCCTTCTGTTTGTTTTTAATGCAACTATAAAGTCATAAATTATAGCTAATAATAAACTTTGTTAATGATGAAATAAAAAGAATATGTACGTGAAACGTTCATTTGTAGTAATTTTGTGCGAATTTTGCTATATTATCTTAAAGTTATAGTATGCATACTCATAATAATTGCTAAGAGGAATAGAATTAGCATAATTTGTAGACAGAAGCATAAATACTGACGTTATTTCCTAGTTATGTACGAGCTATACTATTTTCTATGCTCATTAATTTTAAATTTAGGTTTCGTAGATGAATAATATTATTGTGTATTTACTATATACCTTCTAAAAGGGAATGCGAATAAAAGGTCATTCATATAAGATTGACAATCCGTTATTCAATTTATAATACGATAAAATTCCCTAATCCCTTAATATGATTAATTATTTAAAAATACAATATGAAAACTAATAATAAGAAATTATGATTTATTTAACCTGTTTGTTTAAAACACCTGTGTGTAGTAACTTTCAACTCTGCCAAACGATATTTACTTCTTAATGCAAATTATCTTTTGTATGACCTACTTTTTGGTAAAAATTTCGTTTGAAAGTTGTATGTGTGTATGCACATTAAATGCATCGTGTATTTAATTCATTTCCTTTTAAATGCAAGATCAATAAGGATTATAATCATGTGTAAAATGCTGGTTGGTTTCGGGTGAAAGACAAAAAGATTGTAACGGGTTTAAGTAAATGTTGGTAACAAGAAATTATCTCAGTGATAACGGTTCGAATTTAGGAGAAATCTGAATTTATTTTAGCGGCATTCATGATTTGTCAATATTGAACAAATTTGTTTTTGGTGGAATATTTTACGGTTAAATTATGCAAAAATCATATTTTATAAACAAGAAAATATGGTTAATTACGCTCACCTGTTTTGATATTTGAATTTATAGTTTACAGTTGATCATTAAATTTCTAACCAAATAAAATGCCTTTATAATGATAAAAAATTGCGCTAAAAATATGCAGTAAATATATTTTTATAAAGGAAAATACTCCTAATATAAAATCGCTAAGTAGATATTTTGCAATTTCTGAACAGTTACACAAAGATTCATTTTAAACTTCACGATGTGTTTGTTTCAAATGTTATCTTCTATCACTTTGAATTACCTACATATACTCAATTATAGCATAAATATTGTATGTTTAGTGTTAATGTTCATTTCAAATTTTGTTCAATTATTCTTAACTATAAGTTAGGTTATTTGTATATTATATTGCCATGCTAAATTGACAATATGACAGATGTGAACATTTTATAATGGTTCGAATACCGCTAGTAGAAACAAAGACAAGAAAATTGTTCTAAGAAGCAAATATTCAATTATTTCATGTAATTCTTTTACTTCTTCAAATAATAGGAAACACTTTTATCCAAACAAGGTGATAATAATCACTTATGCCCATTTCTACAAACAACAATTAAATATTTAATCAGGGATTATTTTATTGGCTGATATTTATAAAATAAAATTAAAATTACATTATCTGTAATTTAAATAGTAGGTTAAAAAAAAAGATAAATAACGTCTGAAATATTTTTATTATATTTTCTGTATAAATTTCATTTTTGGCATGAATTTTAAAATACATTAAATTGATTGTCTTTTTAGCGACCTAAAGTTTTAAATTTGCAACAAAATATTTTACTTCTTTCTCTACTCATATACTTCCACACAACGTCAATTTTTTTAGGGTTTTCAAATTTTCGTCAATTTATAAAATGAACTACCATTGACACAGGTTAGAAATTCAAAGGTACATATAATTTTTGGGTCTTGAGATTGTTTGCAGATTAGATGGGAAACTTCATATCGACGTCTTAGCAAGAAATATGACTTGCTACTGTTATGCCTTGACGGTTGTCACTGACCAGATAAGTAATGAAGCAGCTTTGTTGCATATCAAGCTTTTATTCATTCCAGAATTGTAGATTCGAAATAATATTTTTGGATAACTGAGCTGATTCTGAGATAGTATTTTTGGTACAAAAGAAAAAGGATATTTTAAGAACACATTTTATTTATACAGAAAACATTTTACTTTAAGAAATGGACACGATTTCATTTTTTAATGTGTAATTTTGTATTCCAAATAACTCAAAATTTTGTAACTGCTAAGATAATTTGAGACATAAGTTACAGTTTTCAGTAGGTACTGTTAATAGCTTTCAATAGTTGTTTTAGATCCGAATTTATTTTGATTGCCGATTTTTGCGGTAGTTTTACTTTGATTTTTTTCAGAACTATAAGAGATATCAGCTAAGTTGTGGGGTTTCCTGGTTTTTTAAAATATGCTTACAGAAAAACGTACAATATTTGATTTTGAAAATCTAGTAGTCTAGTAGTCAACGATTGAAGAGAGGACTTAAAATGTATTTCAATTTAATAAGACGTACTATTAAGTTAGTAATTTTTATGCAGATATTAATTTAAAATTAAAACTTTATTTAATAATTATCTTCCAATTATTGTGCTCATCAAGTTTAAATACTTTTTCTCATCGATATTGTGCTTCAGTAAACGCTCTGTTAAACGTTACCATTTCATTTCTTGAGTGAATCAGGCAGTTGCACGAGAAAAGAAACCTTCAATTCTTCCCTACTTACATTATTTACTATGCGCTGTTATAGATGTTGTTTCGTAGAAAGCAGCCAATGATTGACAATATTTTCTCAAAGCGGATAATTTTGTTTACAAAATGCACGGAAATTGAGTTATAATGAAAAACAACAACAAAAAATAAATTAATGAAGCAATTATACACTTAATTAGTTTGAATGGGTTGGTAGCAAAAGAATTTTAAATTAAATGAAAGCAGGATCTTTAAGAATATAACCAGAAAAATAATGGCAAAGCATTTTATACTGTCAACCTATAGATATATATTTTGTCAGTACCGTTTATTTTTATTGGAGTTTACAATCTCGCTTTTACTATTTTAAGTATTTGTTGCTACGGAATGCAGCCGATAAACTTTGGAGTATAAAACTTAATTACTAAAAATCCAAAAGCAAAATAAGAAAAGTTACAATATAGAACCTAAACAATTTAGATATAATTTGTTACCTTAGTCCATTGTTGCAGTTTTTCATTATTCACGGAAATATAACTGCAAACAATTACTGTTAGGAAAAATATCAACTGTGATGCTTCAGGATATACTTTTTTGTTTCCTTATGTAAGATTTCCCTTTAAATAATTACGTGTATTTTTATTGCGGATAATTACGTATTGTGCAAATTTTGTAATTAGTAATAATAAAATAAATTTAACCCCCCAGTGTGACAAAACTTTCTATGTGCACTGATCCAATTCATACCAGATGTTATCTAGAAGACTTCCACGAACAAAAATGTAATAATATCAATATAAATATCATATAATGACATTTGAATGATTTATTTTATTATAAATGCAATAAAAAGATTATTACACTTATATTTCTTATTACTTTAGGCGCTTACGCAAGTTATTTTAATTTTATAATACCCAAGCATATTTATATTTGTAAAATGGTTCAAACGGTCACTGCTATTAACCAGCAGAAATAAACATTTAAAAATTTATTATTAATTTATTCGTCTTTCCAGTTCTTAATTTGTTTTAATTCAGCTTTGGTTTGTGCCTCCAAAAAGGATTATGGTTATTTTTACTGTTCTTGTTGGGTGTTTAGATTTTTCAGCCATGTCTTCACATTAATCAATAATTGTTCTAGGCATCAACAAAAGATGTCCCCACTTATCATGCTAGTAAAAAATTAACTACTACGGCTGGTACATTGAAATTGCGTGTCTAACACGACTATAATCTTTCGACTATTTTCTAAGTACGTCATAGTTAATGTGTAGGTATACAAGAAGGTTTTCATACATTTTATGTACAATTAACTTATAACAGATTCTTTAGCCTAGCTGGGATTCCTCAAGGTTCAGTAACATTACCCCGGCTTGATTAACTAATATATTAATGATTTTACGAGGACCTTCTACAAGAACAGTTTTAAAACCGAAATTGTATACATTTGTGCATATTTAACGCAAAATGGAACAGTTAACATCCATTAGCATTGTTATGAGATTAAAATCTGTTTAAAGAACTCCAGAAATAACATCGCTGAATAATTTTTTCGCCGATTTTCCAAAAGAAGAACTACACATTTTTTAATACAGAAGCATATCCTTTATTACTATATAAACTATAATTTAGGTAGTGCTTTGGAATCCATCCTTGAGAATAATTGTTAGAAAATTTAATAGTTATATATTATTTCACATGTTGAATATTCCGTTATTATGTTGAACGTAGAGCATCAGAGTGAAAGGTGTTAATAAAATATTTAATTGTTGTGAATGTTTTTTATTTGTTTTGTTCTAAAACACAAAATTAAATTTACTTTTAACGCGTTACCTTGCTTGAGGACACGCTCATCTATAAAAAATTGTTGTATATGATTTTGTGTAGGTCGGCATGATTTACGAGTATGACATATTGAAAATTAATGCACTTGAAAATTCTACTTAGTTTTTGTTGTGGTGTATAAAGGCGTCACATACGTCACGATAATCTGCTGCTTTAAGTAACACCGGAAAATATAGTTTATGTGACATTTTGTTGTTGCAAGAAATAATGTGATGTTCTCATTTACCTAAAATATAAATTCGATGAATTAACTAACACAAAATATAATTTAGAAAGTTCTTGATGGTGAGGCATTAAATAAAATTATATATGACATTTTATTGGCACCAATTGCAATATAAACGAAAATATAATGGGTAATAAAACTTGTCACACAAAGAGATTTGGTTAAATTGAAAATTTAAATTATGATGCATCCCACTTTTTAGAACAAAACTCAGAGGGGACTGTCACTTAATCAATGGAATTTGGATCTTGCGACAGGTGTCACATCGTAACACATAGAAAATAATTTAATAGTAAAGATAAACCCACACAACACAATAAATAAACATAATTTAGCAACTAAATTTACTGACAATATTCACATAAAAAACAAATCTCTCTCATTCAATTCTCGGCTTTCTGTGTGTAGAGTATAGTATGAGGGCAACGAGAAAGTAAATTTGACCTCTTAAAAATTGGATGTTGTTTTACATGGGTTAAAAACTGGACACATAAAGCAATGAAAGTATGTTCTACAACTCTGGTTTTAAACTGGACATTGCCATCTTTACACACCATATAGTCGAATTATTTTGTATGTAGATAAACTTCCGAATCTTTTTTTTTTGGTTATATTTCGAGTTTTTTTCCTAAAGGGAAAGCAAGCTATTAAAGCTTGAATGGTTTTGGACGCTCCCATATTTTTTACCAGACGATATTTATATCATTAATATCGTACAATTTCATAAAATATGATTGATGAACAAATTTAATTTCACTATCACTTCAGTCTGGCCGATTTCGGTGATTTCTGAGACAAAATTACTTTGTGTGAAAGCTGCAAAACTAATAGTGTATACTCTATACAATCAGAGGTTGAAAATGTATACACTTATTTATCTACTTCGTAGATCATAAATAATTTTATTTTAAATTTTTATTAAAAATTTACTATTTGTTAGTTTATGCTATAATATGTTGAATACTAGGTACACTACTTTCCACACAAATTTCGTAAATAACTATTACGGTTTTACTATTACAAACCTAAGTTTTGATTTTCGTATCGTAACAAAACGATTCCAAGTAAGTAGAACTTTTTAAAAGTGTTTTTCTTAATTGAAAAGTCTATCGAAATAAAAGATTTTGGACCTTATCCTGTTAAAGTTTCACTATTTTAGAGGTGTTCCAATTTTAATCAAATTTAGCATGATTTTGTAGGCGAACTAACATTATTATTAATTTTCTTTATTTCATAAAAAAACTATTTATCAGTAACTTTGGTTTGGAAAATTAGATTAGTTTATTTAAAATGTTTGCCAAGTGGAATATTTTACTTCAAAACATTATCCAGTGATACATTTTGGTTCAAATTACTCACTAATATGAATATTTAAACAAGACGATAGGTTAAGGGAGTAAATCTAAAATATTGCAGGTGTAAGGGTTCTCCAGCGTTGGGGATCCTAGACCCAAAATTTATTATTGTCCTTAAAAATTTCCTTTATACAGCGCAAATATAGAAAAAACTATGAACTTATTTTTTTTGTACGGTTTTCTTTTTGTATTTTCATTTCGTTTCCGCCAAAAAATATAAGTACCTATTCTGCGATAAATTCAATTTTTTAACAGTTTCAGTCAAATAATTGCGAAGTTGCAAATGCCAAAATTTAAAAGAGCCCTAAAATGTAAAAATTTCCTGAAAATAGTTGAGATATTCTGAAAGTCAAACTTGAAAACTAAACTGCTGGCCAATTGAAACGTACCAAGCGAATTTTTAGGTTGAATTTAAAGTCCAATATTTTGAAAAATAGAAAAGATATCAACATGCGGTTTTCAGGATTTCAGAGATAATTTAATTGAGAAAACGATAGTGTTACCCGATTTTTTTACTTTGAAGTACATTACTATCTACAGGGTATGAAAGAAAGTCTTCTTTTTTTGTCAAATTTTATAACTACCGTGATTCCACAAATTTTTTTTAAATTTTTTTTTATGTAGATTTTTTTAGTCCTTACTTAATGGGAAAACAACCTGTTTCTCAAAATTTTGATATCCTTGTTATTTTATAAGATACCGAATTTTTGCTGAAAATTTGATTTTTTTTTGGTTTTTTGTCGTTCGGCCGTATTGTAGTTGATTATAATACCTTATGAATGGCCTTCTTATAAAAAGTACACTTTTTGTACTTTCATTAATTTATTGGTAACCAGTGGGTTATCAAAAATCGGTACACGTTCGCTAATTGGTAAATTTTTTAATTCATTTTTTGTGGCTATTTTCTTAATGGAATAGAATGGAATTTAGTTAGTTTATGTTCACCATTGGTTTAAGTGACATATATACTCGAAACGGGTTTTTCACTTTTTCAAAAATTTGCTCATATTCGTGTATACCGGGTGGCTACGAAATCGTTTTACAACCCCCACCATTTTGTTACAATTAACTGTATTAATTTGAAATTTGGCATGGTTTGATTGTTGAAAGGAATAATCATTTTGACGTTTAAAATAATCTGATGACACTTCCGGTTTCACCGGAAGGGCCACCTACAAACTTTCAAATTTTTTTAATAACAACCCTGTATATTGTTTTCCGTAAGAATTAGATTCTACTTAAAATTAACTTTTTATCGACATATCACATGTTGACATTTGCTTTCAAAATGGCAGCATAATTATTATTGCAAAAACCTGTTCAACAATATGAAATTTAATAAAAAATTAGGTATCTTATAAAATAAGAGGGATATAAAAATTTTGAGAAATTGGTTTTTTCCTCATTAACCAGGGACTAAAAAAATCGACATCAAAAAAAGTTTAAAAAATTTTTGTGGAATTCCGGTAGGTATAAAGTTTGAGAAAAAAAAGACGACTTTCTTTCATATCCTGTAGATAGTAACGTACTTCAAAGTAAAAAAATCCGGTCACACTATTGCTTTCGCAATAAAATTATCTCTTGAATCGTGAAAACCTCATGTTGATATCTTTTTTCCTTTTCAAAATATTGGACTTTAAATTCAACCTAAAAATTCGCTTGGTACGTTTCAATTGGCCAGCAGTTTAGATACTCTAAACTTCATTTTTTTTACCACATTTTCTTTCAGTTTAAATTTTCCTGTACATGTTCAATCATGACTTTTTTCAATTTAGTGGATTAAGTGATATGTTTAAAAGTTTCAAAATCAAAAATAAAAGTGTCTTTCAAAATATTACACAAATCTCTTTATGAGCCAGTCATCTAATTTACCTCTTCTTTTTAATTAATAACCATTTTTAAATTGACGATTGCTTCATAGATTTATTGGTGATATGAATCGGATATTACAAAAAGACTTTTTGACTCCCATGAACTTAAATATGGTGATACAGAGTTAGATACTTTAAGTTATTCGAGCTTTTACATTGTATCATTTTCAGTTAGTAGACGTGAAATGTAGTTCTGAGTCAAAACCTTGATTTTACAAATCTGGTAACTAGCTAAAGCTCTAGAGAATTGCTTTCTCAATTTTGACATTACACGGATTTTTTTGTTCAACAGTTTAAAAATTAAGTAGTTATATGTAATAAAATATTTAATCTTTATATTAGGTATTAAGCAGAAATATGACATTTGATTAAAAAAATTAAAATATGGACAAACATTTATAAATATTTTTGATATAAATAAATAAATAAATAAATACAGAAAATATATATTTAATAAAATTTTTGAATCATTTTCTGATTTTCTCGATCTTTCGTTAGTATATTTTTGGGATAATACTTAAAGGCAAAGCTTAAAAATGCCTTTAAATAGGCACATAAAGCAATAATACTATCATAAATGAGTAATTTTTCCACTCCTGTCAAATACCGTAAATGTAGAGCACGGAAAACCTTGTGCATAGTATGTCAATACCACATTTGAAAAATATCGATATTGATTCCTATTGTCCTGTAAAAACCGTGAACCTATAAAAATAAATCATATTTTTAAAAAACCTCATAAATTTATTATAATATAAAATTAATATAATTTATACCTTAACCATATATTGTAATAAATTTATTAATGGTATTTTAACCTTCTAGCATTTCCCAGTATTCGTTTGCATTGAGTTTGTGCAATAAGTTCCAAAGAGGTCATTACATAATTAACCGGTAAATATGCATTCACGAAATATATCATAAAATCTTGGACTAGCAGCAACCTCAGTGCAAAGACACTTAAGTACATTGTTTGCAACCTGAAAAAGTAACGCAATAAAAAAATAGTTGATGTTTATCATTTCCTTATAAAGTTGTGTGTGTACAAATCTATAATTGAATATTTGTATGACAAGTATGTATCTCGAGGTGGATAACTTCTGATATACCCAAAGGGAATACAACTTAACTAATAAATAACTGATATAAATACGACATTAAGCATACGTGTTTTTTTTTCGGTTGCTTATGTGAGTGTGGCATAGATTATTAAAGGACACTTTTTGTAGAATTGCAGAAAGCTCCTGGGAAGTCGGATTAAACAACATATTAAACAAAAAGTTTTTATGTCGGAAATCCACAAATAACAACCTTTCCAAATTAACATAAATTATAATATCCACGTTTATTATATTTTTTTGTTTTATGAAATCAACACAACGAATCAGGTTGCATTTTTATTGAAAGGAAAAATGTCTGTGGATCAGAATACTATATATAGATATTTATTTAAAAATACGTTTTTTAATTATGTTAATACTATTAATTGTGTAATATAAATATATGTCTTATAAAAGTTAACATTTAGTATTAAAAGTCTTATCTTAAACGATCTTGGGTAGAAGTAAATACGCCGTTGGCATGCCAAAGGAAAAAGAACAAGTAAACAAAATCCCAAAAATTATCCAGACAAACAGCATTTTGCAGACAAATTTAAAATTTTAATGCAACTAAGCCTGAAATATTTCTAAAATCACTTCAGTAGTTGTCCTTGCAATTCATTTTTCTCTCTTTTTTCATTTTATACCGTGTGGGTGACGAATACGCTCCAAGGCTACAATAAGGAGTCTATCATTTAAACTTTTATTTCATTCACTAATTTTTTTAATGTATTTAAATGCGATACTAGTTACATATAAGTTCAGTACAACATTCAGAGCTTGTGTGTTAAATTTTAATAAAATATACCAACGCACTTTACCAAGGCTTCGCGCTAATAGTTAGCACTTTTCATCATAGCCTTCTTCAACATTGTATCTTCTTCTTTGGTTAACAAAAAAAGTTGATTATTTTATATGAAATTTATATATGTAACAAATGTCAGAGGTAGAATAAAATATGATCCAGGAGGCATCAATAACCTCGACGAAGGTAACTAGTAGCGGTCGGTATAGTCGCATTTTGCTATGCCGACTGTGTTCGATCATACTTTACTAGCTTCGCATTGTTTCTTACGGTGTACTCGAGCAACACAGATCTTTACAGATCGCCTGGGATAATCACGATAAACTAACTTAATGGTTTCATTATTATACTGGTTTTGATTATAGCATAAATCAAAACCTCTATCCAGTTATTGCGGATATTAAAATTAACGCTAGGCTCAATAATTAGCAACTGAGAAATTAATATATATTTAAGCTAAAAAATTTGAATTATCACGTTGCTGCTTTATTTTCCACAAAATTAAATCAATTAATTAATATTATATGCTTATAACTTTGTGTGCGTTTTATAATTAAGTCTAAAATGGAACAAATTAGTAATATATAATATTTAACTATGCAAATTAATTTGGCGTTTCGTGGAATCATCTAAATCTTTTCGGACAAATAACCAAAAAATATTTTTGTTTGCATTCCATTTCACATATATTCAGCTTAGAGGTGTATGCAGTATTTTTTTCTGATGCTTAAATGTTTGCCGAGATGCAAACCAGAATAAATTCGCAAAATACCTATCTATTTTTAGGATCGGTTAGATGTGAACTGGTTTATCCAGAGATAAAAGCCATTTATATTTCATTAATATTCTTTTTAAAGTAAGTCTAAAAATTCTTGATTATTTCATAATTAGATATTTCGGAAGAATTATGGTACGTGAAACTTGGGCCTAGAGATTTCAAGACAAGATGGTCACATTTTTCTATATAGCGTTATGCTACACTGTGATAATATCGATGTGATTTCACAAGAAACATTTTCAAATGATGACTTTATAGAGAATGGCAAATACTGTAATTCACCAATTCCTGTAATGCCTAGCTGGTGGAGGGATTGCCGGTAAAGAATGTAAATGTATTTTCTTCCATCTTGTATGCACTTCATAAAAAGCATCACTTCTCGAGCTGAAGTTAGGTTGATGTATGTGAGGTTAGTTAGCAGATTTCCTCTCCTCAAAAAAAAGGTTAGTTTAAATAGACATTGTAGCGTAGTTACACTGTTTGCCGGCAGTCTCTGTATCAGCTGGCATTACAGAGATTGCCAAATTCGAGTGCTTGCTGCCGATATATAATAACATTAAATGTGTAGTTTATAAACTCCAAGATATTGTGATTCCTTGCACAGAAACATGAAAATTTTTGCTGTTATGTATAAATATTATATCAGCCTTTATTAAAATCAAAACATGTTCCAATAATTTTATTGCCCTGCTACAATACAATACCTTCAATTTTCTAACTTCTGCCCACATTCGAGCACTGTAACTAGTTCTGCTATTTTAAATTAAAATTACACTAATCAAATTTCGCATAAATTCCCTTAAATGCACGGAAAACATCGTTTGAAAATCATGAATTACCTTTCACCGTAGTAAACGCTCTTTTACTTGAAACTGGAAGCGTTAACAAAAACGCCATTACCCAAGTTTAAAAACGACTGTTATTCCCTTACTGTTTTTGCTAATAACATTTAAAAATTAATGTTCATAAAAATGCACAACAATAATATACACAATACATGAAATTAATGCGTCTTTGTGACAACAGTTTATCCATGTGAGTGACCTTGCATAGTTATTGTGTAGAACGAAATCAAATTACATGTACAACAAAAAAATCAATATCATTGGTTGGTAACCCATTTAAAAACGTATTGGTCCACAGAGAGGTGTCGACAAACCGTATGTTCTTGTTAATTGTATCAATCTGATGTCTATTCATTTGAACTCTGTAGGATGCTGTGGTATTTGCACCCCACAGAGAACAAACATCTCTCATCGCTACAAGCATAATAATAACTTTAGAAATTGTAGGTCATATTGTAAAAAATGCTGTGAAGTGAAATTTAGTTTGTTGATAAAAACGTATTTATACACCTTAGACTTAGACAACCGCATAATATTTACATTGAATATTTTTGCTACAAATAGAAAGGCGAACGTGGGACGTGTGTTATATAATAGCAACAAATTGAAAATCAATTACTGATATTTCTGCATACAACCTGCCAATAGTTGCAAAGAAATCCATGACAATTTATAAGATACGCCATGTTTAATAAAAGAATCCTGTTTTCTTCCTTGAAGCAAAGCGAAAAATATTGTTACATAAAATCAGATAACTGCTTTGGTTTAGGTTTTAATTATATTCTCACTGTAACACACCTTTTAGGAGGAAGCGATTTCACACGTTGGTTTTTTGCTAAATGGGAAAAACTACACATTTTGCATGATATCAAATGTCATTGCCAACAAGTAGAGATATCATTGTAAGGTAATTATTAAGTGTTGGTGTTGATGCTGTTTAATAATAATTTTAGATGGATAGCAGGACGAGGCAAATGACTAACATATTCCTAATATTCGTAGCCCTAGGTAAATTAAACTCGTTCTGCACTTTTTTCTATATACTTAATTGATTGTTAAAGAATGCAGTGCAAGTTCATTAAGACCGAAAAACGACCAAACACTGTAATCAACTTGAACCTTCGTTTTATTAATTAATTAACTAATATAAATACAAAATTGTGACTTTGCATTATCTGCAAGGGCAGTGTAATAACACTGATGGTTTGTCATATTCATATTCTTTCCAACATTAATTATTTTTGTAATACCGATGCAGTTTGTACGTGTAAACAAACCATTTGCATTCACTTTTGATAGTTAATTACAATAAGGCAATCATACTATGACCTACCTTTTGCCTATATTACCACTAGAAACTTAAGTATTTGTGGTTGGAAAAATCCATTTATGGGAAAGAAAGTAAATTGTCAATCACATATTTTTTTCTATTTCATGCTCAAATGAATCGCAAACTGACATTAATTTTATTGCCTAAATCACTAGTATGAAATCATATGTCATCTTTTCATTACAAATGTTTTTAATTACCGGACAAGACGGAAAACTTTCACATTCTATTATTTTATTACTTAGCAGCAAATCAGTTTTATTGGACAAAATCTGTGCTAATTGATTTTTAAGTGATTAAAAAAATACTTTCTATTTGCATGTCAAAGGTTGGAATCTATTAACCGGATGCAAATGTACTCTCGTAAGCTAGTCAATCATTGTATTGAACCAAGGCGGCTCCGCTATTGTATTTCTAAGCCAACGGCCTGATGGGTTAAAAAGATCTGGGGCTATAAATGTATTAAAAATGTTTTGAAACATTTTGCGCATTTAGTGAAGCAACACATAAGTATATTAAATCAGTAAAAGTAGGTAAGAAATGTCACGTGATCAGCCTTTTGACGACGTCATGCGGCATTTGCAACAGAGTGACATTGGTTTGATAACTCTTTATACATCTTATCTAGAATTATATCTTCTCAAAATTAAAATGTTTCTTTGCACACGGATATCCTGTGTATTTATTACAATCCTCCTTTTATAGATCTAGTATAGTGTCTTTAATAAAATCAAGTTTTATTGTTATTGACGAATTTGTACTAAGGAGAATATTTTTAATTAAATGTTAGAGTTGAAACACAAAATAAATTTCATGAAAATGAGTATTAGCTCTGAAAATATGAAAAAAGATTGACTAGGAGTCAAAAAGTTTATTATTAAATTTCTATACATGAAATACTTTGTGCTTTTATGAGAAATTAAGAGGCATTTTTTCATCAGTTTTTAGTCTATTCCCAAATTTAAAATATATAATGTTGCAACTATTAAAAATACATTTGCATAACTATTATGGTCTAAATAATTTTATAATAATCAAAATTTGTCTTTTAGAAACTTCTCACTTACACAAAATTTCCTCCAGAACGCAAATTTATTTCATTTAGTATTCATAAATAAAACGCATAAATGCTCTAAGCTAATTGAATATAAATTTGAAAATCGATTAACATCTCTTCATTTAATTATGTCGACTATATATATATATATATATATATATATATATATATATATCCACCCACAAAGAGCACCCTTAACAAAACTTAGAAAATATACTAGCACCATCTATAAGAGGCACAAAACCTGCTTTTTTTCTTACAAGGAAAAAGTTCTTTGTGATGCCCTTCTTTAGGTATTGAAACTTATAATAATACGTTTGCTATAATTTAAGTTTAAAATATATCAAGAAATTTTTACAGTGCATAATTACGCAACATCCTGTGTATAATTACAAATAACTGATATATTTTCAGAGGGAAGTGTACATGTTTTCTTTTGTCGGATTTTTTTTATTAGACTAAAAGTTGCGTATCTCTTCCTGTGTATAAATGAGGTTATTTTGAAATTTCAGTCTTCTATACATTTTTTAAGTAAATAAAATTTGCCGTTAAATGACTAGAAAAGTTCATATTACAAGTTTACCTTTTAAATAAGCTTTAAATGCTTCGTGTATAAGCCAAAAGTTTCAGCAAAAAAATATAAAGGGAACTTAAGTGTTTGCATTGTTTGAATACCTGTGTAAAGGATCTTTAAAAGATTCAATAGAAACATCTGACAAAATCTGCCTGTGAAATTTATTATTTTTTAAATATTGTTTGTGGTTGAAAATCACCTTAACGGTCGTTAAGACAGCCAGGTAGAAACCTACTTACATTATACCACACGAAATGCTTAGCTAAGACTAAGAGTTGGTTTATTTGACCTAACAAAAAAATACGCGGGTACTTATACTAAAAAACAATTTATTTGCTTTTATTATCTTTTATGATAGTGATGTAATATAGTGTAAGTAGTGGATAATTTAGTAAGAAATTCTAATTAGCTGGTGCATTTCAGCAAAAGTGGGTAGGCATCATGTCTGAAGTATTTTATTTGTTCTGTTCTTGTTATTATAATATAAACGAAAACCCATAAAACTCATTAGTGTGTTGGATAATTGATGAGGTTCTGGCTGTCTGTTCGAGAAGTATGGACCCTCCTTCGCGTCAGGGTTCTATCCTATCCAGCATGTAGCTCTTTTAAGTGTACCTCAAGTTGTACCATTTGTTAATCAAAACCACGTTAGGTTTCTTCCAAAAGCAAATTGGAAATGTTTATATTTTTCACGCGTAGTACCAGAAGTAAAACTTAATGTTTTGTGACTGTATTCCCAACAAGCGAAATGTTTTGTTATGTCTTTGGTCATATTGCAGAATTCCGGTTAATTTTTAAATTTTATTATTAGCAATAATGTCAGTACTAAACCAGATTTATTGCCATCTTTGCTGTTTTTATTTGATTTGTGTTTATTAAATTAACACTCTTGTTTTGTATACAGGGTGAATGATTTAATATCCGAGCTCTCAAGTGACAGAAGTAATAAAATTTTATTTTCATGTGAAATTTCCCCTTTTGAACCGTTTATAATCTAGCTTTAAATAGTTAGTTTTATGAACCTAAGGAAATTTTTTCGAAAACGTATTATTACTTATAGTTTAAGTCAATAGCTAATTTAAAAAATACCAAAGACAAACATTTACAGTTTTGAGTACATTTCTTACACAGAATGTTTAAATTCAAGTGCCAACAATGAGCTTTTTAATATTTTCCTTTCATTGTTTTAAAAGTTATAATATAATAAAATTTGGCTTTCTGCAAAAACGCATTTATATTCTTCATAACTTGGATAAAAAACATGATGAAAAATCGAACGACTCTCCAATTTATCGTGCACCTTACGCCTCTGGTATAATAAATATGTTGTAGGATAGAAAAAGTGCTAAAAATTTCCTTTCAAATTGCTTTTATCTTGGTTGCGATTCATCTACTTCTTGCAATTAGCATCGGCGTAACTTATTAATGATGGGTAAAAATCTTATCCCAGAGTGAAATCTGCGTTGTGGATATAAGCCCCCATTCTACTAGATATTTGACAGACAAGTTCCAGTATCCATGGTGGTGGAGTCTAGAAGAAGTAATGTATAGTATCTGAAACTCGTATTAAACATGATGTGACAGCTTTACTGCCGTTCAAACCCGTCAAAGTGTCCGCGGTTTAATTATAATATTAGCAGGACAAAGCGCAGAATTGTGAATCGGTACTTTCGTCCTGAAATATCCTTTTAGGTATCTCTGCAGCGTTTGTACGTTGACAAGACATAATTTGTAGATTTTTCCCGTCATTGACTTATATACAGGTTTGTATGTAGATATCTTATGTTTTACTTTTATTATGCTTTGGTTATTTGTTTTATTTCAAACTTGATTTGCACGTGATCTAGCTCTTATTTAACATACCAAGAATATCCTTTTTGTTGATGTACAATCTTTTTTCTCTTTTGGTTTACATGTATAAACTTAATGGAAATAAATCTGTATAAAGCGGCAATGAAGCTACTTTCTTATAATTAGTTTTGTAAAAAATAAATTAATGAGCAAACATATTTTAAAAATTTAGTACAAAAAGACGTCAGGGAATTAAGTGTATATGTGAGCTTGCCCCTATATAAAAAAGCTATAAAGTTTGTGTTTTACTACTAGGATTTATATTGGATGAGACTTTTAAATGGCTCTGTGAAAATACTTGCAAATTTTATGTTAAGCAAAGTTTTTTGCACGGTTAATAACTTTTTTAAGTTATTACAAATATTTTAGAAATCAGCATTCTTCCGCAAAAATCTGCTCTATTATAATTAAGTTCACTCTGATTCCGCTGATTTCAGTTTGAATTTTTTTAAAGTACCAAGAATTTTGTCTTTGTGCCTGTTTAACGTCATTAATTTTATAATTACTGGACAAATTAATGTTGTAAAGGTAAACTCATCATAAAACACTTTTAGTTCAATTCTTAGAAAGTTTACATTAATTTTTGAAACTATTTCCTGGCAGTTTAAAATTTGAAATCAGTAGATTTAATACCTACAAGAATATTAAAAGTAACGAGAAACCAGAAACTCTTCTTATTACTTCATAAACAAACTAAAATGGTCTTTCATATTTTTGTAACGAATTTTTGAAATATTAAATTAACATTAGTACAACCCATGTACAGAAATTAAATTACATTGAAGTATTTTTTTACGATATTCCAATTAACTAATAATTTAAATTGTTCTGGAATTATTATCTTAACTTTAATCGTCGCACCGTCAACAAATCGGGTAAGTTCCTCTCCTGCTCTCCTATTGGAATTACCGCTAACGATGAACTTAAAAAAACCTTCAGTAATTGCTATTATTTTCACCGACTTTTTGAGCGTAAATACTTAAGCGTGTAACTCTCAACACGTGAAATTCACATTCCACATGGCTTCTATAGATGGACCAAGTTGCTGTATAGAGTAGCTTTTCAATGTGGCAACGCAGCAACACAGACGACATGAAATATGGTGATGGCCGCAAGGTAGCCCATTCCTCCTGTTTTCATTCCTTCTTCCACTCGTTCAGCGTGTTGTGTTTGTTTCCTTCTACTGCTGAAAACTTGTCTCTGTCTCTTGAGGTTGATCTCCTTCTTGCATACCTTCCTTTTCCTACACACATGATAAAGTCCGATAATATGTAAATAAAATAGACTAACACCCTACTATCATTTTTAAGATATTACTGGTAGTAAATGACGAATTATTTTGGACACATTGAGGATTGTACTTAAATTAAGTAGGTGATATAAAAACCTATACATCCAGTTTGATTTAGTTTATCTAATTGTGCCTATAAAGTACCTACGACTTGTTATTCTTCACAGCTCACAAATTTATTGTAATTAACTAAATATTTTGCGGTAACCAAGTTATTTAAACACATATCAGGCGCGACAAGCGTAAAATCGTATAAATTTTACCACTTTCGATAGTAGACAACGTGTGACATTATTTATAACATTTTATTTTATAAATGCGTTTGTCGGACATGATGAGTATGCAAAATTGAACCGCTACATCTTAACAGTAAAGTAATTAAACAATACCGCATTGTGAAAATTGTAGGCAATAAAACAGTAAACTAGTAGGTTTTATTATTTCACCTAGAAGTTCCACTTACAGAAGGAAATGTCACGTTTCTATATAAATATTTAATAAAGGTTTTAAAATTTATACGAAATATTAGTTTTGCTAATTTTTTACGTGATAAAATTAGAAATTTAAATCAATATTTATGTTTTATGTCCATGGAAAAGACATTACTCATTAAGGCTATATTAATGAAATTACTTTCAGTTTATCATATTAAACCAACAAATTTGAAGTGAAAACCGGGCTCAGTACCAAAACAATTATTTGAACATATTAGGCTATTTGTGCAACTAGGGGAGAAAGTGTATCATTTTCTCTTGCGGTCGAAGGTTAATAATAATCGAAGGAATAAAATGATATTTTTACTTACTGTTGAGCATATGATCTTTTAACTTCCGCTGTTACCTCAAACCGATGAAAGAGGGCCAAGTCGTAGTTTTACTAACGGAAAATACTCACAAATAAATAATAATATATTTCTTACTGGTTCTTTTGAGTTTTGGTTATTGAGACATAAGATCATCGCTAGAAATATCTGGAAATGATTAAAAAAAAACTCTTTAGTAGGAGAGAAAACATCTTTTTGGCCACACTGTATTTTTAAATGATCTACCTATAGACTTGCGCTAACTTACCGTATAATGTTTTTCACTGTAATTAGTTAGTGATAGGCATAGCTTATGTAACTGATGACTTTTGAAAATGCATAAAGTTAATTATTAAAACAAAAAATTTAACTCTCTTCAATTAGTTCTGTAATTTCTCTGTATCAATAAAATTATGTAAAATCAACAATGTTGTTTCCGCTTATAGTAAATTTCTTCAACGTGGAAAGTACTAGAGACTAAATATAAATATAGGTAGTTCCTCTGTCTGGCTTGTTCATTTTGAAGCAAGCTGTAAATGCTTATTCGCCAAAGAATAATTCAGCATTGTAAAATATCTTCGCGTCTTGAGCGTTATGTAGATGTAGATTTCTGCATCTATTTGTTACGTTGTACTGGTATTTTCCTTTTGCGATTGTATGCAATTATAGATATGATGTTGAACTGATATATTGACATAATATAAGTAAAATCATTGGAATTTGTCATATTTCTGACAACTTTATTGCTTTTGTGCGAGATACAGCCAATTATTTTAAATTAATATGTATGTAGGAAAAGGTCAATTTAAGAAGATATAATTCGATAAGAAAGTTTTCAAGTTATTGCTGAAAGTTTAATTTAGTGGAAATTTTGTATAAGTAGTTTTCATTTTGGAAGTTTCAGACTCGATAAGCGTCATCCTCCAAAGTGTGTAATTATCACGTTGCAAAAAGATGTCTTTACGAACTATTGGGTTCAAAGGAATGCAAGTAGAAGAAGAAACACTAACATAGTTATTCAACTTGTATATACTGACTGTAGTCTACTTCCTGCTCAGATAAGTGAAAAACTCTAGCGGCTATAGATGTATCAACTATAACTGCTTATAAACAGCGTGTTTCGTATCTATTGCATACAAAAAGCTTTTCACATATTTACAAGTGCAAAAAACGAACAAAACTAGACTGTTTACTGTTGTAACCAAATGTTGCTCAAAACAAAATAAAGCAATAAAACGAAATTATATTGAGAATGCGATATTAAAACACGGAAATTTGTGGTAAATGTGTTTTCAGTGGTGCTACAATTGATGGCTGGGTGCGCTGATAAAAATCTCTATGCTCTGTCAAGTGTTTAATTTGTTCAGAATATTTATTAAGGTTTCATATTTATGAACGAGTACCGCCTTTTTCGTGAGCCGTATACAATAAATTGGTAAATAATGGAACCCATACGCGATTTAATTCATTTCTTAATACAAAACGGATTTTTATAGCGAAGTTATTAGATGGATTCCCTAGTGAACCAATTGTAATTTCTCCATCTCTCATTTGTATAGATGGAACATTTAGATTTTGAATGGATTTTACTTTAATACGTAAATTTGCATTCTAGTTGATGATAAATTGATTAAAATGCATAAATTACTTTTTATAAGTTTATTTGAAATATTAAAAATCGTTTCCTTTCAAAGGGATACAATAATTTGTGCGCTTTAGGAAATAAAACTCAAAATGTAATCGTGCGTTTAGTCCAAAGCTTTTCAAAAATCAACGCGCCAAAACCTGAATTTAAATGTCAATATCGAAACTCTACATTGATACATACATCTAGTTTAATCAGTTCTTGGTGTTGAATTCATTATAATAAGTTACCACTACATATGCATTGTTAAATGACATTTCGTGTCAAATAATGGTATTACATACAAGAAAAAAGCAGGTGATAGAAATATAACAGATTAGTTGCTGGACGACAAGTTTCAGAGTCAGTATGCTGTTACCAGCAGGTAAAATGAAGACCATTATCGAACATAATACTGCCTAGAAACCATAATTAAAGTCATTTCCAGGCCCGGACCGGTCCTCCAGCCAAATCGCATTTTAATAACACGTATTTTGAAATTATTTCACCAAATAACTGAGGTCTTACCAGAAACTACTTTGTATTCATTATTTTTGTTGTTTGGTTCGAGAGAGATAGAATATTATTTTATGTAAACCACATTTTTGTAAAGTTTGAACGAAACAGAAACAAAAACTTCTCGTTGTAAGAAATTAGTTTCTATCCAGTAGTAATTAAAATACATGAAGTAAGAACTATTTAATTTTCCATCAGGAAATCTGATGGAATTCATTTTTAAACTAGTAAACCTGTAGATGTTTTTTAGCATTCGAACAAATCAATGCATTTATATTAAACATGTGTTCAGATACCGTTAAATCCTATTAATTAAATATAGAATTAATATTGGCGTTTATTGTATTAAACAAAAAACAATGGCTACTTATTACATCAATCACTTATCTAAAATTAATTATTATTATGAATGGAGATTATTTATATGAATAGTTTCATTTCTAGTTTAGCTATAGATACAGTAGTAGGTACGTATATACACACTAATGTATTTATGATGTCTGTTGATAAAACAATAATTTAATTAATTAAAGTTGAAGTATGTTGTTTGATAACAGAGACAAATTAATATTAACTTAATACTATTTCTTGTCTCTGTGCGGATTAAGATGTTCTATCAGGAAATTAATATTCACCATTTTATGTTCCGTGCACTGTAATAATTACACCTAAAGAAAATTTGTTTCTACAAAAAAAAACACAAAATGAAAGTTTTGTTTTCTCCAGAAATGGTCACATTAATTGATTTAAGATTTATTATGAAGAATAGAAGTTTGACATTTAATTCTATCACATAGGGGTGTGTTAAGAAATATCAACAAAGCGCTAGATTTCTCCTAAATTGATTATTTTTAATTTAAAGTTTTATGCCTGTGCTGTATATAAAATAATTTACGATTGACTAATTGTAATTGTTTTTCTGTCCAATAAGTTTTAGACCCATAATTTTCACCGGAAGGACTCTTTTATTAAAAGAGGTCAAATATAATTCATTTTTGAAATAGAAAGTGACACTAGGTATATTTACAACCAATTCTAACTTTGTCTCTTATGATTTAAAACTAAATGTACTAAAGAAATGACTGACTACCAGAACATTGATATTTCTTTTATCTTGAGATTTGAAAATAAATTACATATTTCTCTGCATTTTCATACAATTAGGTACATCCTAAATTATTATAGCATTATTAATTACAGACTTTTTTTATATAAAAACTGTTGAAAGAGGTTTAGCTTTCATTTAAAAACTGTAAGCATGATGGAAACATTCTTTATACACTTGTCGCAGAAAAGATTCAGAAAGTTTGTTTTACTGATCTATAATTTATCTAAAATTGGTTAAATAGGAGCAGTAGATATTAATTATAAATGTTTTTTGATATAGATCGCCACTTTTTCCTGCCCAGTTTCCAATGTTCCTGCTATAACATCCCTTTTTATATTTCTCAGCCTCTTTCTTCGTCCACTTTACCCTATTAATTAAGGTTTTTTTCTTGCTGCGTTTCAACTTTTTCTGCAACATCATATCCCTCGATATCCATATTTTTCTCTTTAATCCACATCTCATAATAATCTGCATATAATCTCCGGGTTCAGGAGATTTTCTTACTTTGTTAAACTAACCCTTTTTTACATGACCGTTTCAAGGAAAGTTTAAAACTTCCGACTGTTTATAAGTAAGAATGAAACGAACAAAGTGGCGAGTGAAATGAGGATGCTTCAGTGGGCAGGCAGAAACAGCTCATTCTGTCTCTTTCTAGAGTCTAGACTACAGTTAAGAGATAGGAAATTACAAAGTTTCCAATACATTATTGCAAATTTTTGTACTTTCTGGTGTTTTTCGTGCAACTAATTATGAACATTGATCGTCTGTAACAAGAAAACTTAAATGTAATAAATAAAACCAAATTATTTTTAAATACATACGAGTACATTTCCTTGTTATCTTTTTCTTAAGATGATAAGGGCTTGTATGTATATCCAACGAATTTCCTTTAAATGTTCCAAAATATTTTTTTAAATTTCGGTGTTTAATTTAAAAATGATCAGTAACAAACTTTTTTTTTTATTTATAGAAATTTCGGTTGGTAGGTAACGCTGCAAGCGAATATTCACTGATTTTATTTTCTTCGCACCGTTTGAAATTTTTAATTTTTAGTATTCTGCTTTGTATCATCCTGCGGAATTTACAGATAGTAAAATTGCAGTGGCTTTGTCTGCAAACTTTTTAATATGTGAGAGAATTTCCATTTTATTAATCTGAGTTTGAATTTGAAATTCGTACACTGACATTTGACATATTTAGTGATAAATTGAAAACCAACATAATTTTGTTTAAGTAGTATTTATTAATTTACTGATTAAAAAATATTTATTTGCAAAAGACAGCACAAAAAATACTGTATGTTGCTCTTGTGATAACTCCATTGATGTCCTGAAAGTAGGAAGAGCAAAGTCAGCAGAATCATAAACTGACACATGGACAATTATTGTTAATTTTTACTAGAAATACGAAGAGCATTTAATTTCTAATCAGAGCAGTCCGAAAGCCTTTAATGAGCCTTTAATTACTATCTAAACAAAAAAGCTATTATATTCTTTAAACAATTTTTTTGTTAATGTTCTGCCAACTTTTTGTCCAAGTGGCGAAATTGCTCATTTTCACTAGAAATGCGAAGAGCATTTAATTTCTAATCAGAGCAGTCCGAAAGCCTTTAATTACTGTTTAAACAAAAAACCAATTTTATTGTTTAAACAATTTTTTCGCTCATGTTCTGCTGACTTAACTTTAAGGTAGCAGTACATCAATTTTTGAAAAAATGGCCGGAGCATTTAATTTCTAATTAGGGCACTTAGTTAGTCGTTAATGAGCCTTTAATTGTCCATGTGTCAATTTATGATTCTGCTGACTTTGCACTTCCTACTTTCAGGACATACTTCATTGCATTACATCACTTCGACTGCGTCTCACGCCATATTACCGTTTTTAATGTAATATGCGATGGATCGTTTTCAACACTTGTAACATAAATAACTATTCTAACATTGTTGCAAACTTTCTTCTAAATAAATTATTTTTGTACAAATATAAAATGTAATACAGAGCGAAAGTTTGCTCTAAACACTTATACTTACTTGATATTGTAACGAAACATTGACCAAACTTTTTCAAATATATTTGTAACTAATTGAATATTTCTTCTAAAAATAAATGTGGCAATAACACAAACACAGTATTTAAGAATAAATCACAGTTCGTAATTTGGCATAAGTATTGTTTACGCAACTTTTGTAAAACTACTTATATAACATTACAGCAACTTAACAGCGTGTCAAAAACTCAAATTATCGTTAAAATAACAGAAATAACAGCTGCGTTTGTGTTTTACACAATTTTTCCATAAACTCATTTTACAACATGACAGCAAATTAAGTGCGTCGAAAGTCTCAAATTATTATCGTGTTTACTGTAATCACAATACTTGTGTGATATTTTAACACACAATTGCCAATTTAATATGATACCGATTTTAAAATAGTATACATGCGTGTAACGTAAGTACCAGTTTATTAGGCATTTTGTTACATACATAATTCTTTACTGCTTGGTATATAAGATCATACCAATTCCAAATACTCATAAATCATGTAAAATTACTTTACTTTAATTTACTGGGAAATTATTATACGTTGTAATAAATTTAACTATACACTAGGTATACCTATAGTTCTGCAATATTTTTACACACTTGTGTGTATATAGTATATACTTTTTTCACATGTCCACAGTAAAATTTTTCAACAAATGAGAGATTCAAAAATTATACCTTGTCCGATAGTTTTTTATGTTCCTATTAAATTTTATGATTTTTTTCAGGTAAGACCTCACATACTCAACAAAACAAAATTATATGGTATTAAGGATTCTACTGGTGTGTGCGGTGAGTTATTTTTTCGCAATAGAACTTTATCCTTCTGGAAATTGCAGTGAAGTAAGGAAGTTAATGTTTTTAGGCAGTAAATATAAACTGTGTAATTAAGGTTTGGACCAGTAAAAATATTTCACCGATATTTTGTTATTGTAAAGGTAAATATGGAATACTAGCAGTTTTTCAATCGTTTTGAACTTAACCTCAACTAACCTAGGATAATCTTGAACTAGCCAATTTTGTTCATTCAACGTTTCGCCTGTTATAAAACGTCTAAAAGTTTAGTTAAATAATTCTAAAAAACCTCTTAAATTTAACTAGTGGGTATTTTATAAAAAGTCAGAATTTATAATCTGGAGCAAGTTAGTAATAACGTTTTGACCCAGTTGAAATTTGATACAATCCTTTTTGTGGTTAGTTGGGGAATTTTGTATAGCTGGTGTATAATATTAATCTTTCATAAAAGTTCATTTAAAGGCATTGAGTGAAATAGCGGCACATATTTAAGAATAGCGTGTGTATGAGTTGCTCGGAGTCAATCAAAGTAATTTAGATGTACCACGGGGGGTGACCGGTATACACCACCCCTGCGTATCGTATTCGATGCTTTAATGACGATTTGATTGCAGCATTTTTATGCCACCCACTTTGTTCTTTTGGTTATGCAGCTAATATAATTTTTTCCATTCGTGTGGTTTGTTTGTTTTATTTAATTCGGCACGTTGATTATTCCATTCAATAAGTATAATGTGTGAAAATGAACCAACGTTTTGCATAGTCAGATGTACAATATAAGCACCATCACTGTTTTAAAATGTCTGCTCAATCAATTTAATTAAACAGTTATTTTTTTGGTTTTTGTTCGTTTTGTTTTGGTGGAACGCATGTAAAAACGATTTGAAGTGACGCCACTGTGTTTCATTAGAAAAAAGTGGAAAAAAAGATTTATTATTATAAATTTTATTAATTAAAATCTCTTTGTGCGTGTATTGTTAAAGGAAAATAATCGGTGTAGATATAAAAATTTCAAAGTCGGTGTTTCAGAAAATACAAATGTTTTATGTTTTATACACATTGTATTTTTAAGTTTTATTATTGCTGTAATAAAGAAGAAGAATAGAGTATAATTCTCCAAGTGTTGTAAAAAACTAATCAGTTTTCTAATAAGTACATCCATAAATAATTTTATAATTGCAATTCATGTTTAAAGATATTTTTAACATTGACTGATCTTCGTAGTACGAATTTTACTACACTATAATAAAATTTACATCATCATCCAAGGATAATTGGGATTATTAAAAAGCACACTCATCAAAGAATTCCTCAACTGTTATCATAATGACGAAAAAAATCTTACGCAACGTAATTTGTATGTTTAATTAATATCCTACCTATAAGTTTTTTGGTGGTACAAATTATCATTCAGAACGTGTTATTTTTATTTCATCTTTTATTACCCAAACTAAAAATTAAAAAATTATATTGCACATACCAGAAGCAACAAATTACAATAATTCCTAAAGCACATTTTCGCACCTCATTCGGTGTAATAATTATGAAAATGCAACACTTCTCCCACGAGTTCACCTTTGAACTGCAGTCAATTACCAGCGCACTTTGCCAGTTTTTAAACATAGCCGATAACTAAGAACTTAACAATAGTGACATTTACAGAATCGGCAATTAAATCGGATAAGCCCACTGGGTTACCTTTTCCGATCAGAATACCAACTAGTTTTGTAAAACCTGACAATTAGAACCGTGTTTTCTGCGACAATGGCTTGTTTTTGGTAAACGATAATGGTGCATGGTATAAGCCAAACCGAAAACGAGTATATGTTTTGTTGCAATGATAATGAAACATTTATGTGAAATAAGAAGCCAGGGGACCATTCCCGCATTATAGCAGCAGGTTTCATATTAAATGTATGGGTAACTAAATAAATAAATTACAGAACGCCATATTCGGTTTCGCTTAAAATTATTGAAACATAAAACAGAAACGCGCAATTTAATTTTGAGATAAGAAAAATAGCTTTGTTTTAATTATAGAATTAGTCCCTATCTGATAAATCTATTTTTAATCTAGGCACATGAATGATAATTATGATAATCAAATTGAAATTATGCTAAATATTTCATTTACATATGAACTTTAATATTTTACAAAAATATCTAGTATTGCTTAAACGACACAAAGGAATTTTTTAATTACTATGAATCATGATTTTTTAAATATAATATTGTTGGACTAAAAATATGGCAAAAAGTTCATAAAATCCTGAAAGAGTTACCTACATGTAAAAAAGTTAAGAGGTAAAAATCTGAATGATGAATTATTTATATCTTGCTTCGAACTTTTAATTTTCTGTTATAGGAACTGTATTAATTATACTCCAATTTTTTCATATTTTCGAATTAAGGGGGAGAAGAACCAAAATAAATGTTTACTATAAGATTAGAAATAGGAAAGCGAACTCACTTGAACGACGACAGCTCGCCTCTCAACTGCCACTTGCCATATGCGCCCTGCTCTTAAATCGTTGTACTGCGCATCTGTCAACCGGCTGACAGATGCGTAGTACAGCAATTTAAGTGCAGGGCACACATTGCGACTTGGCGAGTGGCCATTAGGAAGGGAACTCTCGTCGCATAGCGTCCCGACGCTGTTTAAAGGGAAGTTCGCTCTCCTGTTTCTAGTCTTTTTGATATATAGGTTCGGGTTCATATCAAGGTCCGTATTATGTTTTTTATTGTTTTTACTTTAAAGTTATAATAAAATACCCAGACTTAACAAGAATAATAATATTTATTTAATATTCTAAATCTTCGCTTAGCTTATTTAAAAAAGTCATTCTATTCTAAAATGGAATAAGATGTCATTTTTTAAATCATAAGTTATCATTGTTCCAAAATCTCGTTATTTAAAATTTAAACATTCGAAAAAAATATACTAACGTTCATAATTTTTGTAGGCTGTACTGCTAAAAACAGGACATTTCTAATTTTACAATTTTGTTCGAAATTTATATTGTAATTTGTAGGTAATTTACAATAATGGAAAATATAAACCCATAAACAAATTAATAATTATTATAGGTAATTTCTTACATGGTTAATTATAATTCACTTAAAGTAATAAATAATGTGAAATTTCCTCGTCCTAGCAGTTTTATTAAGGTTTCTAGGGCTTATCTATTTCATAGTTCCTGATTCGTCTTACTTTCAAAAAGTAATGAAACTGACAATGCAGCATATTTATTATATGAAAGTAAAAATATTTTCAATTTAAAAATTAAAATTAAAGTGCCCTTTCGGTTTTATCTTACACAAAATATAGTTAGTTATTACTTTAATATAATATGAGACTTCTTTTTACGAATCAGCTGTGGGAAATTCCTCAGGTCTATTATAATAGAACCGAACTTCTAATAAAATATTTATTACCAATATCGTTTTCAGACTAACAATTTCGTATCCTTCTACACCAATAAAACAATAATAATAAAAAACTTTACCCATTGTTTGTATTTGGCAGACCGGTCAAGGACCTTTTAAATATTGGCTCATCGCCATCGTGTGTGTTGTTGTGACTGCACACCTCAATGATTGATGAATAGATAATAAAGCACATATTTTTCTAACGTGTACAAACATTAATTCATTCATATTAACACTGAGGTACTAATTGCAAATTTAAGCGAACATTACTCTGACGTTGGGCTTGACCACAACTGCTTATTCCGAGTTCGTCTCCGTCACCTCATCAACTCTTTCACATTTAAATTATTGAAATAATTGGAAAAAGTATTCAGCAAAAGAGTTGATATTTAACCTATGGTGAAGTTCAAAAGTGCAGGTGTGTAGGAATAGTATTATTATGACCGCGATGACAGCCATGATCGAACATCGCTATCAATTTGTTTAGAGTGGGGGTTTAAGCATAGCAATCCCTGCTGAGTTACATGTCACCTTGAGAAGGGATAACTACGGGGGGTAACCGGCTACATGAACACCCCTATAGGAAACGATTGTCGCTATTGTTAAGTACAACATTAATTTTTTTTATTCTTTGTTAAATGTGATATCTATAAAGAATTATATTAATTTTAGCTATTATACTAAATCGGTAGTTCTACAACATTGTTGGATGAAAAGAAAAATGTGTATGGGGAGCTAATGAAATCTTCAAGTAATTATTCAGAAATTCTCAGCGTTATGAAACTATACTATGTAGTTATGTACACAGACTAGATAGAAATACGTTTTATTGGAGATACAATTTTTTGTAAATTTAAAAAAAATAATATCTTCATATTATTCCATAGTTCATTCAATCATCATAATTATTTTAGATATTTTATGCAACACAAAAACAAATTTTGTGGTAACCTATTTGATTTATATAGTTTCTGTGGCTATTCGAGACCGCTTCGAGCACTCGCTTTAATTAGAACCGCGACCTTTTAAAACGCCCCTCGTATAATTTCAGAAATTGTTACAATATTTCAAGGAATAAAAGGTCAATTATGTAGAATTTAAACAAAAACATAATTTTAAATGTAATAAAAATGTGTGAATCAGTTCGAAAATAGTTACCTATTTGTATAACTAGGGAGGAAAGCCATGTATTCTCTCCCGTGGATGAAGTAATCATCCAGGGGAGAGAAGAAAGCTTTCCTCCAGTGTTATACATATAATTTTTTCTACTCCTATTGTTTAGAAAGTAGGCTTTTGCTCCCTTAAACTTAAATTAGGATCCAAAGTAGGGAGGACATTGCCTACTTTCTAAACAAGGAGTAGAAAAAGTCATTTCTACGATTTATTTTTTTGGATGTCGTTCTAAATTTCTTTTATCAAAATACCTACAGGAAATTGTGCGTCGTTTCCAAGGTAGCGTTTTGTTTTTTTATAAACAATTTGTTTATTCTCACAATTTGTGTCATCGGTTTTTCTCTAAAGAGAAAATTAAATTTTCCTCCCTAGGGAGGACATTGCCTACTTTGGACCCAAATTCTAGGGAGCAAAAGCCTACTTTCTAAACAAGAAGTAAAAAAAATATATTGTTTCAATTATTATGTTTTTTATTAATAAAACAGAGTATATACTTTATTCTCTTTAATCCCAAACTATCACTTTATTTAAATTGAACAACGTATTTTTTTTCTGTTTAAAAATTAGCTAACTAAATTCAGGTTCTTCTTGGTTATTGTACCCATGAAAGCACTTTTCTTCCTAGGGAGAAAAAGTGGCATTTTACTTACACATTTTACAAAGCGCGAATTATATTATATCAAACAATAAACATTTTTTAAAGTACTTCTAAAATTAAGAATATTTTTTATTTTGTGCATTAATTTAGATGTGCCTAGTATTTCATTTGGCAAGCTACTATATATTGTATTAGATTTTATTAAAGAAAATATAAACGCATCAGCTGAATCTATATACTGGTTTTTCCTTTGAGATATACACTCGAATAAGGAAGTGGGGTTATTACTTTGGCGAATGCCGATAGATGGATTTTTGTCATTTAAGGTAACGTTGTAAAAGTACAAAACAACCATGTAATGCTTTAGTTTTACAACAACATTTAATAGTTCTGTTGATGAATTACCGCGAAATATTGTAATTAATAACTTACGGTTTTTATCACACAGAAACAACATTTTATATGATAAGAATTATTCGAAGCTGTTCACATTTATTTTGAGTAAAATTTCCAACAGCAACCTTTCGTAATGTTAAAACTTATTTAAACACCTACCTCGGTTTTTGAAACCATTGCCCACACACGTAATCTCATCTCTTCAAAAACAGAAAAAATAAACAATTTTCAAACTACAAATCGTAAAAGGAATTCACGTGAAGTCATACATAAATAATATTCCCATAAAGTAAGAATTGTATAACGTATTTGAAATTTGCTATACAACCAGCTAATATTTTCTAGGATTTATCTGAAAGTTACATCATTTTAATAGCAGGGATTTGTTGCGATAACATTACTTATGACGTTCCAGCCCATGATGGATGAGGGAGAAATGTTAAACATGAACATTTTTAGTTTCAATCTTGTAACGAACGTCTTGTCGATAGCTTGCTGATAGTTCACAGCATGCGAGAATTGCTCCTGGAAGACACATAATACATAATTAAATGTATTTAAAATCATTTCTGTGTCTTGCATCCACTTATACTGTAAGTACCGCAATAAATTCAGCTATATCCCTGAAATCATTGCATCAGTGAATAAGTTGCTGTTAATTATTTCGTGGGGAAGAAACACGCAGGATTTTCTCAAACTAACTTCAAAAAATTGTTGTTAGGTTATTTATAACTAAAGTCAAAGATAAATTGATTTGTCAAAAGTGTTACGACCGAATTGCACTTCCACTCCAGAGGATATATTTCACAGAACATCTTCATGAAACGATCATTATGGTGAAGCACGCCTGGGGGATCAGTTTAGTTATCTAAGGACTTGTTGAATATTAGCAAGTCAAAGTTGGCTGTGCACTGTTAAGCACGTTTGGCAGTACTGATATTAACGATAAAATAATACAAGTGTGAATATCCAGTTGCAGTGTCTATAGAGAGAGAGTGAACATTGAGCATTGTACCGCTGATTACGGTTTATAGGCTGAACTTTTAATGGTGTCTTTTGTTTAGCACGGCACTAAATAGCTCCGAAGCGTATTTATGCGCGATCCTGGTTAATGTACGAACACAGCTTGCAGAGAGCAGGTAATGAAGAGCGCGGTGGCGGTGTGGGTGGCTGCTTGCCGTACGGTCTGCAATCAGACACTGCACACTTGTTATGCAATTCCTGCATATGGACATTGACTATCCTAAATCTTTCTGTTAGGCAGTGGTACCCCAGTTTAGTACTTAAACCACACACTGACTGTATGTAATGTTCATTCGTACTATCATGCCATATCCTTAACTATTTTTATCATATCATTCTTCAATTTTAGGTAATAAGATAGTAACCAAAATCATTCAAGGACTCTGAACATGATCGTTGGCTTCTGAACAGAAAGCATTGCGAAGCATGATAAACTATAATTACGCGAATAAGAAAATAGCAACTAAAGTTTATTGTCGGGGTTTCATCATCATAAACTTGTTTGTGGGAACCGGAAAAATAAAAAGAGGAGATGTGTGTGTACAAATTATTGTAAAAGAGATTTAATTTTAAAATGAAATAATTATTATAAAAGGAAAATTAGAAATTAATTTTCTACAGTTAATTATAGATTAGGTTAGGTTTAGCGCAGCATAGCTCAGTGATCAGTCACTGGACTATTTAGTCTAGACCGCAAGTTCGATTTGAGCACAAGGTAAATTGGAAAATTTTCACGTTTCCGCTTCCAAACTTTCCAACCCGCCTTGCCAGCGTGGGGTTTCATTTACTCCTCTGGTCGGAAGAAAATTTTCATCTTCTTCGAGTGGTTAACACTTATAGGCAAAGGAGATGCCGATACTCCCAACAGTGGACTGGAAAACGACTGGTGATGATGATGATGAATTATAGATTATAAAATATAGCAAATAGAAAATATATAGATACCAATAACAATTGATGTAATGTGTGGGATACCACAAACCTCTATTTGTTGTTCACTTTGTGTAAAAACGAGTTAATTTTTGAATTATCGTATACTGTGAAATGTTTCCTCTTATAGAGCAATGTCACCATTATTATTATTATGAGATAATAATTACAAAAACTGTAACTATTTGTATGCTAAATTTAAGACAACATTCTAAGATTGTTTTTCTGAAATTGTTGAATATGAATCAATTTGAAATAAAATGAACAGAGCGACTCAAACTTTGCGGAAAATATGGAATAAATCTCACTAATAAAGGTGATCCAACCAGTTCTTAGTTTATTAAATACATATTTAATATCAGTACCTACTTGTAGAACTCTTACAATCTGCTATGTGCTCACTATACAAAGCAATCTCAAACGTCTTTCTTTTAAAGATGTTCTTAGTATTCCGAAAACGGGAACTATTCATTTCAATAAATTAAAACTTAATTGAATCATTTGGAAATATATATTTTTCAGTGAAAATGTGATCTTGTTAGGACCAGAATCTTACCCACATTTATCAATAGTTTTCCTAATTAAAACTCTAATATTATGAAAAAATTACATGAATATGTTTAACTTTTTTTATACTACTTACTCGTATTTCAAAGTTATATTGAAACTTTCATGTGATCAATCAGTACAAGTAATTTAAACTCATTTTCATAAAAATATCGTGAGATATTTGCAATATTCTGAAAGGGGGAATTAGTGCATGAATTGATCTGGAAACACTTTGAAAATTTCTTGAAGAGGATCAATGGAAATGTGTTCTGATTTTAGTCTAGAGTCTTAGCCATTTGTAGCAGAAATAGTTTAAACAATTTTTTCTAATTGAAGCACTGATTCTAAATGTTATTATGAAGAAATTGCAGTTGTGCTCTTACATTTTTGGATACAACTTAGATTGAGCTTTCACAACCTACTATGTGATCAATCAGTACAGGATTCTAAGCTCTTTTTCTTCAAAATATGATGAGATATGCTCTATAATCTCAAAGAAGGAACTGGTGAATTGTATAAGGATCTAGAAACATAATAAAAATTGTTCTAAAACGGTCAATGGAAAGGTGATTTGATTGGGTGTAGATCTAGAACCTTAGCCACCTTTCCTGAAAAGTATTTAATTCATTAAAATTTTTGGATATTACTAGTTCTCAAATTTGAAATTCTCACCATCTTAAAGAAGTTATGAAATATTTCCCGTATTCCGAAAAACTAAGTGAATATAATCATCGAAAACCTAATTAAAAACATTTTGAAAAATGCTCTGAAAACCTGATGGAAGTGTCTCATCTGGATAGGTTTAGAACCTTAGTCGCCTTTACCGAAGTGTAGTTAAAGTAATTTTACTAATTGTAAGACTGAATGTAAACGATATTGTGATGGAATAGGATATTTTTTGATACTACTCCTATTTCAAAATTCGACTAAAGCTCTAAATATAGAAATAATAATTCCTGGATGTTGCGTTTTTTAAACGAATCTCCGCTAAGAGCACAGTTAATGTTTACTGACGCCACAAAATTGTTAATCATTATTTTCTCATGGTCAACCAATATAGTATTTTCCTATTATTTTTTAATATCTTTTATGATCGTATATTATCTGAATGCTCTGTTGCCTCTATTGTCCGCATATCATCATATCACAAATTTCCTTAGATTCCCCTTTTTCTGTTGTAGGTACTGAAATAGTTGTGGCTTCAAAATAATAATATGCAGCTATCAAAATTAAGCGATTACTAGAATATTTTACAATTTCCTACTTAATTCAAGCATATTTATTGATGGTTAATGCTCTCTTAATAATAACATACCAAGAAGTGTACTTTCAGTAGAATAATTGTCGATATGCCGAACGTCCATTAAGCGGGATGCGGCAAAAAGTGACATAATAGTTACGAAGAATTTACAGCTTATTAGTAAGAAATCTGCTAGACCATTTATATTAGTTAGGAGGAAGGAAACGAAGTAAAATTTTTGTATTATTAGTTAATATATCATTTACAACTTCGAATTATTACATATGTAATAATTCAAGCAATAAATTAGAATGGTACGACGGTTCATCAGATAGAACCTAGCAGTTTTTCTAATCGAATGAATTGCTTTAAGAACTAAGTAAACGTGTTTTTGCGTTACAAGCATCTCTGTAACATCTCTAAGAGTACGCGGTTTACAATATCTTATTACAGAAGGCATAGCTGTTAATTTCCACACTTTCACGATATACAATCCAGGAACGCCGTTGTAACCATGACCCATCTGAGATAGTGGTGTCTCTATCACACACGTTTAAACCGATAGCCACCATCCACTTCACGAATGTGTCAGCCTATAAACTATATGTCTGTAACCCTAAGTCAATGCTGCATTCACAACATTCTCCCTAATTATCACTATAAAATAGGTCTGGCGACGATGAATTTCAACACCTTTACGGTACGACCTGTTCAGTCTCGCTCTACCAAGCTAACTTACCCGTGTAATATACTGACTAGTTCTATGTTGGGTATATACCGAACAACTAATTAATGTAACAATGTTTTTTACTATTCGATTTGATTTTCATTACCTATGTGTTACTTTGTTCCATATCAAATTTTTTCATCTAAACATTTTACAATAAAATGACTTTTAGAGGTTTGAGGAATTTCTGGAACGTGATACTCTTATTATCTGAAGCTATATTGTTCTGTGATAACTGAATTTAGGACGCTTGGCGTAATTATTTAATAAATATAATGGATTTTGTGACAAGAAAACATACATGTATAGGTAACAAGAAAAAATATAGGGTGAAAAAATTGTCCTTGGATTATTAACTAGCTAGTAGTATTAAGTAAAGAGGAAGGTTAGGTTAGATACTTTTCTAAGTGGAATAAAGACATAGAGGACCCAAATGCAAAATCCGACCTATAGACGATGAAATTTCACAAAGGAAGTTTTGCACTACGCACTGATTTATATGTATACCGAGTGTCCGGAAATTAGGAGCAAAAAACTCGGGGGATGATTCTACTTGAAAAATTAATGTGGCAAGTTCCTATAACATTTTTCCGAAAGCTCATTAATTTTGGGGTTACAGGGCCTTAAAATTTGTTTTTTAAATCAATTTTTTCCAGTAACTTTTTTTCTAGCGTACCGATTCGTTTCAAATTTGGCACACTTATCACTAATGTTTATTTGTATTCTTGCACCAAAATTGAGGTAAAACCCAGAACTTTATTGTTAGGCACTTTTTCTAAATTTTGATGACGCCAGATTGAAGAGCATCGAAAAATCTTCAAAAAAGATCCTCTTGCTGCATCACGATAAAACGAGTCGTTTTCGAGAAAAACGCCTTAAATGAATACCAACTAACTATAGCTCATTTTCAAGATTAACAAAGCAAGCAATAAGCAGAAGCGCGTTTTCCTCGAAAACTACTTGTTTTATCGATATTCAACAAGAGGATCTTTTTTAAGATTTTTGATCCTCTTCAATCGAACATCATCAAAATTTAGAAAAAAATTATTGGAAAAAATTGATTAAAAAAAAACTTTGTGGTCTTGTATCCCCAATATTAATAAACTTTCGGAGAAATGTTATAGGAACTTTAAGTAAAGAGGAAGGTTAGGTTAGATACTTTTCTAAGATGAATAAAGACACAGAGGACCCAAATGCAAAATCCGACCTATAGACACGATGAAATTTCACAAAGGAAGTTTTGCACTACGCACTGATTTATATGTATACCGAGTGTCCGGAAATTAGGAGCAAAAAACTCGGGGGATGATTCTACTTGAAAAATTAATGTGGCAAGTTCTTATAACATTTTTCCGAAAGCTCATTAATTTTGGGGTTACAGGGCCTTAAAATTTGTTTTTTTAAATCAATTTTTTCCAGTAACTTTTTTTCTAGCGTACCGATTCGTTTCAAATTTGGCACACTTATCACTAATGTTTATTTGTATTCTTGCACCAAAATTGAGGTAAAACCCAGAACTTTATTGTTAGGCACTTTTTCTAAATTTTGATGACGCCAGATTGAAGAGCATCGAAAAATCTTCAAAAAAGATCCTCTTGCTGCATCACGATAAAACGAGTCGTTTTCGAGAAAAACGCCTTAAATGAATACCAACTAACTATAGCTCATTTTCAAGATTAACAAAGCAAGCAATAAGCAGAAGCGCGTTTTCCTCGAAAACTACTTGTTTTATCGATATTCAACAAGAGGATCTTTTTTAAGATTTTTGATCCTCTTCAATCGAACATCATCAAAATTTAGAAAAAAATTATTGGAAAAAATTGATTAAAAAAAAACTTTGTGGTCTTGTATCCCCAATATTAATAAACTTTCGGAAAAATGTTATAGGAACTTTAAGTAAAGAGGAAGGTTAGGTTAGATACTTTTCTAAGATGAATAAAGACACAGAGGACCCAAATGCAAAATCCGACCTATAGACACGATGAAATTTCACAAAGGAAGTTTTGCACTACGCACTGATTTATATGTATACCGAGTGTCCGGAAATTAGGAGCAAAAAACTCGGGGGATGATTCTACTTGAAAAATTAATGTGGCAAGTTCTTATAACATTTTTCCGAAAGCTCATTAATTTTGGGGTTACAGGGCCTTAAAATTTGTTTTTTTAAATCAATTTTTTCCAGTAACTTTTTTTCTAGCGTACCGATTCGTTTCAAATTTGGCACACTTAGCACTAATGTTTATTTGTATTCTTGCACCAAAATTGAGGTAAAACCCAGAACTTTTTTGTTAGGCACTTTTTCTAAATTTTGATGACGCCAGATTGAAGAGCATCGAAAAATCTTCAAAAAAGATCCTTTTGCTGCATCACGATAAAACGAGTCGTTTTCGAGAAAAACGCCTTAAATGAATACCAACTAACTATAGCTCATTTTCAAGATTAACAAAGCAAGCAATAAGCAGAAGCGCGTTTTCCTCGAAAACTACTTGTTTTATCGATATTCAACTAGAGAATCTTTTTTGAAGATTTTTGATCCTCTTCAATCGAACATCATCAAAATTTAGAAAAAAATTATTGGAAAAAATTGATTAAAAAAAAACTTTGTGGTCTTGTATCCCCAATATTAATAAACTTTCGGAAAAATGTTATAGGAACTTTAAGTAAAGAGGAAGGTTAGGTTAGATACTTTTCTAAGATGAATAAAGACACAGAGGACCCAAATGCAAAATCCGACCTATAGACGATGAAATTTCACAAAGGAAGTTTTGCACTACGCACTGATTTATATGTATACCGAGTGTCCGGAAATTAGGAGCAAAAAACTCGGGGGATGATTCTACTTGAAAAATTAATGTGGCAAGTTCCTATAACATTTTTCCGAAAGCTCATTAATTTTGGGGTTACAGGGCCTTAAAATTTGTTTTTTAAATCAATTTTTTCCAGTAACTTTTTTTCTAGCGTACCGATTCGTTTCAAATTTGGCACACTTATCACTAATGTTTATTTGTATTCTTGCACCAAAATTGAGGTAAAACCCAGAACTTTATTGTTAGGCACTTTTTCTAAATTTTGATGACGCCAGATTGAAGAGCATCGAAAAATCTTCAAAAAAGATCCTCTTGCTGCATCACGATAAAACGAGTCGTTTTCGAGAAAAACGCCTTAAATGAATACCAACTAACTATAGCTCATTTTCAAGATTAACAAAGCAAGCAATAAGCAGAAGCGCGTTTTCCTCGAAAACTACTTGTTTTATCGATATTCAACAAGAGGATCTTTTTTGAAGATTTTTGATCCTCTTCAATCGAACATCATCAAAATTTAGAAAAAAATTATTGGAAAAAATTGATTAAAAAAAAACTTTGTGGTCTTGTATCCCCAATATTAATAAACTTTTGGAAAAATGTTATAGGAACTTGTTACATTAACTTTTCGAGTAGAATCACTCATCTAGTTTTTTGTTAGTAATTTCCGGACACCCTGTATAAATTAATTTTGGGAATAACAAAAGGAGCCAATACTCCTAATTCTGAAAATGAGAAAGAACACTTTTTCTTCTGAAATTCACTAAAATAATTGATGAAACTCTAACTAGATTTGGAATTGTAGGTTACGCGTTTCTATTGTAATATGGAAGTACCTATCGTAATTATGTATATGAAAACTGCATGTGGAAAATTTGCTTAAAAGTGAAATAATAATCCTGGTTTAATAGTATTTAGTTCGTTATTTGGTAAAAATTAATAGCCTGCTTGAATATAATGAAGTAAATAAATGGACATTACATTAAAGAAACGCAATGCCTTGTTATCGCAAAGAGATAATCATGTCCCATTTTTCCCAAACACAAAAATAAACACCAAACGAGCCCTTGATTAATTTAAACAAACAACAATCTGAAAACAAAATTATGATCATTGTATATGTAAAGTATGAATCCTGCTTAAAATATGCAGTAAAAATGCAGACGTTTAGTTCTTCGACGGGACTTTGCAAAATTCGAAGCGGTATTTTAACTAAGTATATCGTTAAGTTACGGCATTGTTTTAAAGAAAGCCGGGACGGGACGTTGACACAGCCATATTTTTTACTTCTTCAGCCGATCTGATAAAGCGCAACCCTTAAATTCGTATGTCGATGAACTTTTAAGTCTCGTATATACCGTCGTCGTCCTCAGGATAATAGCTTGCATGCAAATCCTGACTTGGCAATAAAGGGACAAGATGACGATAGACAGAGAAAGGTTTACTGCTGGATCGGTTACAGCGATGGGTTTGCATGCAGATCTTCGCTAAAGTGTCATTTATTCTTCAGTGACGGCGGCCCAGAATTTCCGTATTTAGTGAGGCCATGTTTACCAAGAATGTCCAACAGAATCGTTACTTTTATTATTATATGTAGTATTACGCTGTCCAACACTATACCATCTTATACCACAAACACAATAAAACTAATAGTTTCTTCTAAAACCAGCGAATTGAATATATTATAATAACGAATTAAAAAAAACAGTAGATATTACAATACAACTGAATCGTTTCGATGTATGGCAAAACATTTTGAAACACAAAAATCCAAAGGATAAAGAGGCTTAGTGACGAAACCGAACGAAATATAATTTAATTAATTTAAACATCGTCCCAAACGAATTAAATAGATTCCTTCATCCGTAAATGTGCATTTGGTTAATATACTTACAGATTACGTGATTTCATCTCTCCCATAACTGTTTCTGTACGTTTTCAGTTTCAATATTTATTACAATATGTTACTTAAATCCACACATTTATAACATTTCTTTATTACATTTATGTTACAGCAACAATTTTTATAAGCTATTTTGGAAAATTACCATTAATAATATATTGTACAACTGCACGGATTATTTTTATAAATCACTCTGATAATATTGTTTTTCGACAAAAAAACTTTCACTAATAGGTATTGTGTTTTCAACCAGTTTTTTCGTTTTAAGTACTCTGCTTTAAAACCAAAGTAATTATGTGTAAATGTTTAAAGTAAATCGTTTAGAAATATGAAAGTAGGAACCCACCAGCAAAGCCATTTAAACAAATTATATGCCACGATTATATTGATTTATGGATAATATTTGTTTTAATATTAACAGAAACGGGGTTAATACCAGTGGTAAATATGATAATGTGTACAAATAAATGTTACACGGATTGTTAGAATTAAACTATTTATTCAAACGGTGTTATTTACTCCCAGGTAATAACGATTGTGGGTGTTTAAGTGGTTCTAATGAACTATTACAATATGCAATTTATGGCAAATTATGTTTACTACCATATCCTTGTTTTGGTTCCTGTAAAAAAACACGCTCATGTCATCGCGAGATAATTAAAATACACATTTTTGTAACTTTCTTTGAATGATAACTGATTCATATTATAGTGCTTATCTTGGAATTAATAAACTTTTATTAAATTTTCAACTAAACTGCTGGCCAATTGTACCAAGCGAATTTTTAGGTTGAATTTAAAGTCAAATATTTTGAAAAATAGAAAAGATATCAACATGCGGTTTTCAGGATTTCAGAGATAATTTAATTGAGAAAACGATAGTGTTACCCGATTTTTTTTAATTTGAAGTACATTACTATCTACAGGGTATGAAAGAAAGTCTTCTTTTTTTTGTCAAATTTTATAACTACCGTGATTCCACAAAATTTTTTAAATATTTTTTTGATGTAGATTTTTTTAGTCCATACTGAATGGGAAAACAACCTGTTTCTCAAAATTTTGATATCCCTGTTATTTTATAAGATACCGAATTTTTGCTGAAAATTTGATTTTTTTTTTGTTATTTGTCGTTCGGCCGTATTGTGTTTTGTAAGAACCAATCTCTGTAGTTGATTATAATACCTTAAGAATGGCCTTCGTATAAAAAGTACACTTTTTGTACTTTCATTAATTTATTGGTAACCAGTGGCTTATCAAAAATCGGTACACGTTCGCTAATAGGTAAATTTTTTAATTCATTTTTTGAGGCTATTTTCTTAATGGAATAGAATGGAATTTAGTTAGTTGTTCACCATTATTTTAAGTGACTTATATCCTCGAAACGGGTTTTTCACTTTTTCAAAAATTTGCTCATATTCGTGTATACCGGGTGGCAACGAAATCGTTTTACAACCTCCACCATTTTGTTACATTTAACTGTATTAATTTGAAATTTGGCATGGTTTGATTGTTGAAAGAAATAATCATTTTGACGTTTAAAACAATTTGATGACACTTCCGGTTTCACCGGATGGGCCACTTACTAACTTTCAAATTTTTTTAAAACAACCCTGTATATTTTTTTCCGTAAGAATTAGATTCTACTTAAAATTACCTTTTTATCGACATATCACATGATGACATTTGCTTTCAAAATGGCAGCATAATTATTATTACAAAAACCTGTACAACAATATTAAATTTAATAAAAAATTCGGTATCTTATAAAATAAGAGGGATATAAAAATTTTGAGAAATTGGTTTTTTCCTCATTAACCAGGGACATCAAAAAAATATAAAAAAATATTTGTGGAATTCCGGTAGGTATAAAGTTTGAGAAAGAAAGACGACTTTCTTTCATACCCTGTAGATAGTATCGTACTTGAAAGTAAAAAAATCGGGTCACACTATTGCTTTCGCAATAAAATTATCTCTTGAATCCTGAAAACCTCATGTTGATATCTTTTCTCCTTTTAAATATATTTGACTTTAAATTAAACCTAAAAATTCGCTTGGTACGTTTCAATTGGCCAGCAGTTTATTTCTCTACTTTAATTCATTAGCAACAACAACACTGTCCTGTTCCTAGTTTTTGGAAAAATAATATTTTCGTGGGAACAACTCATGTTTAAGGAACTTTTTCGCTCGAAATTCAGTAGCTTACTATTCTGAATTAGCGTTTTGACACATCCTGTATAAAATATGGACTAAAACTAAATGCATAATTTTAACTAAGGTATACTATACACGTGCGTCACACTCTTTCTCTACCTCTCCCGCGAAATATTTTCTAAAATTTCGTTCAGTAAAGTATCACTTTCAACCTTAGTTACGTAAATAATTATTGTGGCTTAGTGCTAGTTCTTCAATCGAAAATTTATGTAACATTATCTTATTAATAGTTAAATTCCAACTGAAAAACTGGATTTTAGTAGAAAAAAAAATTCTTTAGGTATTTTTATTTGGCGAAAACTAAAATCCGCTAGTTTTGAAACTGTAAAGTTTTGTAATTACTTTGCTTAGGTCTTGTAACATCGTGTTCAACGAAAGTTTATTCAGTAGACTCTTTTCTAAAATTCAAATTTTATGTAGCTCGGCCATTTACTGTCTGTTGTCGATAGAAAGAACAGTTTCCAGAAAATATCGTCAGTCAACTGATAATCCTAGCCTGTTGGTGATTTATCACTTACCAATAATTATAACACTCAAGTGACTGTTAAGTGATTGTAATTTTTTAATATTCACAAGCCAGTTGATTTTTTATACTTTTTGGGATTTTTATCTCTATCCTAATTGGGTCTCCTATCTACCTTTATTTTTATTTTCAAGAAAAAGTTGACCTGTTATTTTAATTTAAGTTCATGTATGTAACAGGAACGTTAATACGAGTATATCGTTTTACAATTTTCTTGTACTGTTTTATATCCCCTGTAAAAACTGATACAGTGTAGCCGGTGGTATGTTTAGTTTTGGCCTTGACGGCGTACAAACTTTAATGATGAGCTTTAATTTTCAAAAATAGGCGGCAATAGGTTATTAAACTACATTGTTGCTGTCATAAGCGACTTCAATAAAGATAAATAAGTAATAATAGCATCCTGTACCGTCTTCAGCCAGAGTGTCAAATTAAGTACGTTTAAGATCATATATTCACTTATATTGAAAATGGTGCGCTTTTCCCAACCAATCCCTTGAAATCCATAAAATTTTAAGTATATTTGTAACCTTACATTATCTATGCAATCATACAGCCTGTCTGCATTATCGGTGCAACAAAATAAAGAAAATTAATCGAAATTTTGATGATGGTGGATCACAATTTCAGGCAGATTATATTACTTAATATTGCGCAAATCAATTCAACTAAATTATGCCTAATTACGTATAATGACAGGCAAGCACAACTACAGTTTCAGCAGGAAAATTAGGCAATGCTGTTGCTCTCATGGTAAGACTAAGTTTAAGCTAAAAATATGAGCTTGTGAGTGAATTTTTTATGTTTTAGGTACCTATATGCTTTTTTTTCATTTTGGGTTTCAATGTGGTGTCGCAGTATAATTAATTGCAAAACAACATACAATAAAGTAATTAATAGTATAGACTGAAAATTAACGGAACTGTTTTGTATATTTTTTGCATAAATACGTACGCGATGCTGTTTTTTGATTTTAGCATTTAATTAGGCGGTTGGGAGTATTGCGAATTTACATGTAAGAGTTTGTGTGCCTAATAAATCGGGTTCGGAGCGCAGCGCTGAGAAAGGGGACAGTTGAAGAAGAATAGTCTGTTATAAAAAGATAAGTTTGGTGATTCATGAGTGCAACATTGCCAAAACCAAAATCCAAAAAGCGAGTATTATAAGTAAAACAAAACGAGAACTGTACCTTTCAGCGTTATGCCGTGATGGCCGGGGTGACGAAGGGGGGCCATTGCTACATTTAGTTGTCTCTTTTGTGAATTTACTGCGGCCGATAGAAATCTGCAGGCTGTGGAAGACACGGCCAAAGACATGGATCCTCAAACTGGCCCGACCGCTCCCCCAACGAACGCCAACACCTGATGACATTCGTGATTCCAAACTCTCTACTTCAGAGTGATGCCATCTTTGCAATTTCCCAGAACTTTCAATACATATACACACTCACAAACACAAAAAAATCACTTTAAACTTTAAATGATACAACGGTTATACTATAGCTTAAATCTTTAATTCGTTGCAAAAGTTTTCTCATCAGTTTTCCTGTTTTTTCTCTCACAATATAATAAAAGGTAACGTTAGTAAAGTGCTTCTTTTATTAAAATGTTAATAAAAACTTTATATTTATTATAGACAATTATATAAACATAAAATTAGATATTTTATGAACAATTGATACATAGCTGAAGGCAACATTTTTAGTGGATAAACGTATTGTGTATATTTGTTGAATAAAAGTGGGTTAATTACATCAATAAATTTAATTATTTTTAATAGCTTTTCAGGGTTTTTAGCAACTGGACGTGTTTCAAACAATATTCTATGTTCATTGTCGCCGATATTTGAATGATTAAACAACAATGGAGAAGACGAATATACAAAAAATAATATTAGATATTAGTAAGAACCAAGTACAGTTTGATTAAAATAATATTTATACATAGTGTTTCCATTGATAGAAAAAAATAATTTGCAATGAATTTGTAAATTTAAAGTGAGTGTTATTTTATTGTTTTAATTTAAATACTTAATGAGACTATTATCAAATAGCGTTTTTTATACTTCTATACATTTAACGACTGCGGTCAAATATTTTCTAAATTAATTCAACCAGCATCATAAAACTGATAATATAAGAATCAATATAATTTCGGTTAATTATCGATTTAATGAATTTAACAAAAAATAAACAATAAAATGTTAACAATTTATGAATACCTATACTTATATATACCGGTATGGACTTAGGGTTATTGTATTCATAAAGCAGTTCAGCAGTTAAACAGTTTCTACGCATAATATTTTGTTTTGTAAATTTATTTAAGTATTTATTATTGTTTTGTAAATGTTTTTGATTTTCCAATATAAAGCGTAATTAATTTCATTAAAATTTTGTAACATTATAAGAATGATTATAGTTAATTCTATGGACAAAACTCTGGTGAAAGAACATCTTCAATATTATTAAGATTATTTCTCATTCCTGGTAGGTATATAGACAACAAATATATTTTTTGTGCCTCAGGTTGGCATTAGTCATTTTGAGTACTCGTAGTTGCGGGTCTCGGCCTACGGCCTCTGCTCGCAAACCCTACTCTCACTCGCAAAACTCTAGTTTCTAGGCTAGTAACACAAATAACTATTTTATTTGTTCTTTATATTTTATTCGCGTCTTATTAAATTTTAGCTTTTACATATTTTCCTGTCAAAGAGGATATTTATGATTATTTCTTATTTGTGTAAATTTGATAAGGGGAAGGTGTGTGGTAAATAAGAACCTGGTAGAAGAAGAATTTCCTTGCTCAAAAATCTCAGAATCTGGTTCTCAATGATAACAACTGAACTATTCAGAGCAGTAGTCAACAAGGTGCGAACAGCCATGATAATCGCTAACATCGGGAACGGATAGGCACGCTGAGAAGTAGAAGAAGAGATATGTAAAATTTCTTTGAGATTCTATATAATTATAATAAGGAAAACCTTTTTTGCCGTTTTATAGAATTAAAACTTTTTACCACTTTATTGTGATTCAATATAAATTTTTACAAATCTAATCTAACATAATTATGAATATTTGAATAAATTGACATTATATTTACTAGCCAGAGGATTAATTCTGATTTGTCTTTTATTACTACAGAACTAAAATACTGTAGATTCATGAAAAAAATAACAATATATTAAGACATACATGAAAGACAAAAAGTTAGAGAAAATGCCTTGGGTGCCCTACTGCACTTTTCATTTTATATCTTAGTGATTCGGACACTGCAAGAATCTTGTCAAATTTCTAGATATACTGAGCTGATATACCTCACACGTAAGAATTGGAAAATACTAAGGAACACTATTCGAAAACGAAATTTCTACTCTAGGATCATAGAAAATATGGTTTTCATCCAACTAAATGAAATTTAACATGCTTTTAAAAGAGAAAATATCTACTTGCCATCAATCTATTTTATTTCCATAAGAGCCTAGGAATGCCATAATGTAAATTCATGATTCTAGACTTTTCGTGAAAGTATTTAAGTTCGTTTCTTACAATTTATTTGAAAAAGAGAGAAATCTGGAGAGAAAGGAAAATTTGGTCTTCCCCTTCAGATTCTTTTATAATAATGAATTACTCAAAATAGGGAACTGAAATATGAGTGGTTCGAAACACTATCGAGTCGAGACTAGCTTTTACACTACATGTCGGCAGTTCACGAAATGTCTAGTCTTATCATGTACCTACGACGAAACCCTTTAATATGTTCAGGAAACTATTAGTGCTTCCTCAAAATCCTACACAAGTACCCATAGCTGTTCTAAATACTACAAAAAGAAACGAGTCCTTTATCAATTAAAATTATATTTATTACCTATATAGTATGTAATGTATGCATATTTTTGATGATGATTAAACTTACTTTACTAAAATGCCCAACTTTTCTAATAATTCGAGGCTCGAAGAATAACATTTTTTCTAATATACAGGGTATCCCAGTTTATATCGTCAGGATTTTACCAGTCGCTAGTTTAGCGAAAATTAAAGGTGGTTTGTCTAATAAACTATTGTCGAATGTTGCTTCCTTTTTGACGTACGGGCCATTAAAGAAAATAAATTATTTTAAATAATTTGCTGTAAATCAATAACAAAAAAGTTAGCCTTCTGAAATTTTGCATAGATTTTTTTTTTGTATTCTCTTATTAATAGTGGCTGCAATTATTTTATTTAGAACACAGAGGCGTGCGTACGGGTTTTTTCAAAAACATGTTATTGAATAAAACGTACGCCACTGGCTTTTTTGCAGCACCAATATGCAGAAAGTATTTTCCATTCAATTTAGAAACCTTTTTGTATCTTACAATTTTTTGATAACTTAACTCAAAATAACCTAATAGTACAGTAAATAATGGAGAAAAAAAGGCTTCAAATAGACTTTTTACCCTACAGCCAATTTTTGTAGAATCTTCTAGAAGGTCACCCTGAAAGTTTAAAACTGAGTTTGTGTATTCGTAGACCCCGCCCTTCCTTCACCAGCCCTCAATTAAGGGTTGGATTTTTTTGTTTATTGAATAACTTTTTTCCTAATAAATTTTCGAAAAAAAGAGTCAGTACAAAGTTGTAAAGAAAAATATTTCCTACAACTTATCTTTTAAACTTTTTGATATTGTCGATATTTAAAAAGTTATTCAACAAATAATTTGAAAATTTTGGGGAAAGAGTAGTAAGTATCTAGTAGTAGTAGTAAGTAGTACCTAACTAGAGAAAAATTTCCCTAAAATTTTCAACTTATTTGTTGAATATCTTTTTAAATATTGACAATATCAAAAAAATATTAAAAGGAAAGTTGTAGGAAATATTTTTCTCTACAATTTTGTACTGATGCTTTTTTCGGAAATCTAATAGGGAAGAACCTCTTTAATAAATAAGAAAAAAAAAGTTAAATTATCAAGAAATTGTAAGATACAAAAAAGTTTCTAAATTGAATGGAAAATATTCTCTGCATATTGGTGCTGCAAAAAAAACCTGTACATAGGTAGTTACATTTGTGTAAATCGTGTTTTTTTTAATTATCGTTTTATGTGGCAAAGATGATTATTGCAATTATTATCTGTAATTATTATTATTTTTACTTGATTATTTTATTGAGGTTAGTATTCTATAGTGTGCCCGGTTTCTCTTTAGGTTTCGGCGCCAAAATATAAATATTGTCTATATCTAAATATTAAACAGTAAAAGTTACTCTAGATTTTCGTCAGATATCAAAATATTTTCATTTACGTTCAACGACACGACCCAAATCTAGTTGTTAAACCATTAAACAACATTTAACCTGGTAGTTTTATTTGCTTTTAGGAGCCATGTTTCGATCAAATAAAAATTCATATTTTTTGAGTCATCCCCTTTTACATATTTATCCCATCGCCTCCATTGGAGTAACTGAACAAAAAATGTGGAAAAAGTATTTATGTTTGACATTTCTATCATTAGCGGCATGTGTCTATTTGGCATTGTTAGTTCTGCTTTAAGAACTGGAATGCCACTATTAGCTTCTCCGAATAAAGAATTTAACACAAGACAGTTCTAAGAAATGCTACTAGCTATTGTTTTCGATTTACATATTTTATTAGTTTTGCATTTTAGGAATTTAAATTTCCAATCTAACAAGCTTAATTGTCTATAAAATTTAACATTTCCCCTATTTATTATTTTCTGGCAAGTTCCTTATTCTACGATAAGGCAATCAACAAGATTCTAAGTTTCTACAATCTACAGTTTGGACACAAGGTTTTTTTTAATTTATATGTGTGCAGTTTCTTTTATTCAGGGCCTATGTCTCTTGTATGATTTATATTTGAACAATGGATAATAACTAATTTATTTTTAATATAAAAAGTATAAGTTAATTAAAGAGTAATCTACTAGAAGATGAAGTTTTATAGAATGTTTTTGTTTAGTCACGTCCGCCAGTATTTTCCGCATGGTGAATTTCGATTCTAATATGTGTGAATTTGTTTCGTTTTTAGCCATAGTGATAAAAATAATTCCAGTTAATTAATTTTTAATAATACCGCCTGGTCCATTGCCGTTTTTCGATGTAGACAAACGTATTTTATTAAACTAGACAATTCCAAGAATACTTGTTACTAGTTTTTCGCTCCAATAGATTTACAAGGAAAACATTTTTTATTTTTTACAAAGACAGTGAGAATATTTTTATAAAATAATAATAAAAACTAAACAATTAAATTTTACTGGATACGAACACATTAAATAATGGTGCTGTCTTAATATGGAAACAAGGTGGTAATAATATATGTTTAATTATATTATAAAGCCGAAAAATGCAGCGTGACTTCTTTAAGCTTATGATTAATTGACTACAAAAGCAAGAAAAAGCCTTTAAATAACTTTAAATGGATGTTATTATAATAGACTGCAGTTGAATAAAGAAGCTTGAACTAGTAACACCGCTGCGAATCCGAAGCAAAGTTGTTATGTCCAATAGTTCATAGTTCGTGACATAAAGAGCTCTTTACCACTACGGGTCATTTGAACAGGTTTTATGTAATTGACATATCAATGGTAACTGTGTACAGCATAAAACAGCTTCAGCTTACGAACTACAAAAAATTGCTCAAGATTTTCGTCTGCCGCGGCATAATATCTTTGAACACGCTGTATAATAAAGATTAAACATAACGGATAAGTTGAGATACTTCCTTGGAACAATTTAGAACGCTTTATATGTTTGTTTATGCGTGCATTGCAACAAACTCTTGCAAGCATTTAATTTTCATTGATTTCGCGCGATAGTTTTGAGATTGTAGGAATTTATTGACTAGGAATACCGCTCTATTTTCTTGAATATCCTTTTGCTCTGGTTCATTCAGTAAGTGCAAATAAAAAGTAACTGACTTAATTAACTAATAAAGATCATAATGTTTAGTTTCAAAAACTTAAAAAATTATGATTTAATAAAATTTTAAATCACATATGAAAAAGCACAAACAGTAGTATACTAGGATTATTTGTAGCAGGCATGTGCCTCACTCTGTTTCAGTCCCCTTATCTCAAGAAATGCGAATAAGAACATTATGATGCCAATCTGCTGAAACTAGTCCTAGTAGATTCATTGACAATTAAAAACTAGGATTGGAGAACATTTAAAGCATTAAAATAACGTCATACTACGCGCACGCTATTTTTACTAATAAACTTATTTGGAAAGATTTTAGCAAATAATATTCCTCTTATTAAAGTTCTTTTTATAGACTTTTCAATCTTTGATTTGTCAAACAACAGAATTTCTTCTGTTCTTATAGTCGCGCCATTCTCCTATTTTCTCCTCCATTATTAGTTTCAGGAACTCATATTTGACATACAGGAACTAGATGTGACCTAAATACGGTGTTAGTATTTGCTCGATATGCCCTAGCAACTTCCTGTTTTGCTCTTGATGCATGCATCTCAAAACTTCCTCTTTCATGATGGTAGGTCTGATCAAGTCATTTAAAGAAGACTATGGAATACCCAGATTTCAAAATATATCTCATGATATTCGCTTTTAACATCCATGCAATAATCGAATACAAATAGCGAGGAATTAAGATCAAGGTGAGGTTTGCCAAAAAATCTTTCAGTGCTTGCTTATTCTCCCCTAACAAAAAAATCAAATATCAATACTGTTTAGTAGTAATTTGTAGTAAATTTGTAATAAATTAGGCATCAGAAAGGCCAGAGTTAGGTTGTTATTCGTGATAATTGGGGGATATCTTCTTAATTACATTAACATTTATGTAAAAACGGTAGATCTTCGATATTCAAAAAATTGTAGAACTAAATTTCTCTGAATGCTGGTTTAAAGTAACTTGTTTTTTATCAGATGTATGCGAGATTTTCTTCGAATTTTTTTGACAAATAAAACTAGATACATTTGTAAAAGTTCAACTATCTTCATAATAATTATTATACATTAAAATTTATTTCACCAAAAATACTTACTTTAAACCAAAGTTTGAGAACTTTGATAAGGTTAGTACCAAGGGGACCCATTATAATAAATTTTGAGTCTTCTGAAATACGAAACAAAAAGAATCAACACTTTATATAGCAAAGCTTTTAAAATATAGAAACTGCCTAAATTTGATACTAATGCTTCGGGTTCGTGTTCTGCTCCAATACTGCAGTCTCCAGTCTTTAACAACCAATTGTATGATATTTGACATGACATTAATACTTTATTATTACTAATATTTTCATTTTCCACAAAAGCAGTTGATTATAGTTTATCATTTTTATCTGACTTTATTTCAAAAAATAAGGTTATTTTAAATTTACTTTTTCTGAGGTTACCCCTGAAACCTAAAACTAATATTATTATATCAGCCACACTGGGTGAGGGTGATATATGTACTTATATATTTTTAAGAATTTAAGTAAAAACAGCAGATGTTGGATATTCAAAAGAGACATATATAAATTTCGTAGTTTTAGAATGCTTGGTTTAAAGTATTTTGATATTTCTTAGATGTATGTGCGTTTTTCTTCGAATTTTTTGGCAAATGAAACTAGATACATTTCTACAAGTTGAACTATCTTAATAATAATTATTATAAATTAAAATTTATTTCAACAAAAATACTTCTTACTTTAAACCAAAGTTTACAAATTAGATATTTAAGTTTGAAAAGTTTGATAAGGTTATTATCAAGGGAACTCATTATAATAAATTTTGTGTCCTCGGAAATACGAAACATTGTTTTATATAAGAAATAATCAACATTTTATATAGCAAAGCTTTTAAAATATAGAAACTGCCTAAATTTGATGCTAAACGCTTTGGGTTCGTGTTCTGCTGTACTACTGCTGTCTTCAGTCTTTAACAACCAATTGTATGATATTTGACATGACATTAATACTCTCTTCTTTTATATTTTCAATTTCCACAAAAGCAGTTGATTATAGTTTATCATTTTTATCTGACTTTCTTTCAAAAAATATTGTTATTTTATTTTTATATTTTCTGAAACCTAAAACTAATATTATTATATCAGCCACACTGGATGAGGTTATATATAAATTTTTTCAAACTAAGTAAAAACAGCAGATTTTGGATATTCAAAAGAAACATTATACCTATTTGTTGAAATAAATTTCTTGGTTTTAGAATGCTTTTTCTTCGAATTTTTTGGCAATTAAAACTAGAAACATTTGTAAAAATTGAACAATGTAATACTAATTATTATAAATAAAAATTACTCTTTACCAAAAATACTTAGTTTAAACCAATAAGTTTACAAATAGAAAAAGTTTAGTTAAGTTTGATAAAATTAGTACCAAGGCGACCCATTATAATAAATTTTGTATCTTCGAAAATATGAAACATAAAAAAATCAACACTTTATATAAAGTGTTGATTTTTTTTATATTTCACAAGAGGATCTTTTGAAGATTTTTCGATGCTCTTCAATCGGCCATCATCAAAATTTAGAAAAAAGTTATTGGAAAAATTGATTAAAAAAAACTTTGGAGCCTTGTAACTCCAACATTAATGAGTTTTCGGAAAAACGTTATAGGAACTTGTCACATTAACCTTTCGAGAAGAACCACTCTCCGAGTTTTTTGCTCCTAATTTCCGGACACCCTGTATATCAGAGCATTTAAAGTAAAGAAACTGCCTAAATTTAATACTTATGCTTCGGGTTCGTGTTCTGCGCCACTACTGCAGTCTCCGGTCTTTCACAGCCAATTGTGTGATAGTTTGAAATGACATCAATACTATCTTCTGGAATATGTCTTGTCTTTTCTATCCCCTCAGTAGATACACAATAATTATATTTTGATGCAATTGTTTCGCAGGTTACAAACTTAATTACTTGCTAATTGTTTGGCAACAATAATAATTTGAGAAAGCATTACAAAAGCCTCTTAACATTCAATAATAGATACGTTTTCAGCTCACAGCGACTATTAATTATGAAATACTGTGATATTGATGGAAACAATTGCTTTTATTAATAACAAATAGCAGTAATATTGTTTAGAAAATTTGTAAAACTTGGTTTAATTACATGGTTAGGTTTTAGTAAAAATTTTTATAGCTTAGGTGTCAAAATAACTTAATTAGCAACATTATTATGTTGACGAAACTAACTACAAGGAAAAAAACACTCTTCACCTTCCAACTAAATGAGGCAGTTGCACTTTAGACGAGGTTTGTCCAAACAAAGAGTTGGCGTAATTTGAAAGTTAAATAATTTAATTAGTATTAGTTCACGGTTACTAATGCATGTGTTTATCTAACGAAAATTAGTTTTAGAAGTTCTTGGAATGAAGAGGCACTTACGAAAAGGATTTTTTTATAATTCTTCGAGGAAATAAGAGCACATAAATTTTATTCAATATCTAAAAATCTGGTAGCTACTATAAAAGTGGTAATGTAATGTCTATATAAAATAGTTAAGGTATAGAAGAATTTGCTAGTCATAGCACATAATTGGTATTGCAAATCCTTATGTATGTGCCGAACTAAAGAAAGAACAACATATTCAAGCCTACTGCCAATCATACATGCAATTTGCCTAGTGTGTTAATGCAGCTTTACCTTTTTTTGTACAAGTATATAAAATCATCACAATGCTTATTGCGGTGTGTGTTAGTTTACGATAAAATAATTAACAAATTTTTTGCCTGTCTTAATTCTTGATATAGTTGTTTTGGAAGGATGTCAAAAAATACGTATAGGCATTTTTTAAATGTTGCTCCAGACAAGAGTGCATCAAGTATTTTGAAAATATACCTGTGAATGTAGAAGCATTCATGTATGAATTAATAAAGATAATTAGATAGAGGGTATAAACATAAAACTTGTTTGATATATCAGGTTACTTTATATTGATGTAATGACAATGTGGTGTGGAAGTGTAAGACATTTTCGCCTGAGAGACGTTAAAGTAATTCAAAAGCGAGCAAGCAGATGAAACGCCGTGATATATCAACATCATATTAATTAACAACGATCGTTGAGATAATTTCACAAAATTATTCATACAAATAAAATAATAAAGACTCTGCCTTGTCCGATAGAGAACAGTTGGGGCCTGCGCAAACGCACTTTCATAAATACCAAGCGGTTAAAATGAGTTAAAATATTAATAACGAAGCATAAAAAATAAAATTAAAAAGGGAAAGGCTTCGATCTGTTCATTAGTTTTTGTATGGTCGTCCTCTTCTGTAAGTTGACTGTCTTTGTTTGGTTCGCACGTGGCTATGTGGTCAGACAGAAAAAGAGATAGAGCCTCTTAAGAAACCAATCAAAACCCGATCAGCAATTTTCTAGCTCCACTTGTGGGATAATCATAACAAAGGCAACCATTAATTACAAAGTTGAGGTCTCGAGTATGCGCTGCAACTAAATGACCATACCATGTAATTAAGAAACTCATTAACAATCCCAAATTTGTATGCTATTTTCAGGTTATGCGATACAACTCTTCTCCTCTATACTGTACCTACTAAGTCCACTTAATTTTTCTTTTAATAACCAGTTTCATTACATATAAACAAAAATGCCCAGGTTTAAATAATTATTTATTATATGCCACAAGAGGATATATCATTAGATGATTTGGATACCAACCAGAAAACTAATATTGACACACCTCAACGCCGACTGTTTTGTTGAAAGTCCTAAAAATAGAATGAAATTTATTCGTCCAGTGTGATATAAGAGTTGATGTCTTTGCTGAACTATAACGTAACACCAAATATTTCAGTTATTTTGATTTTTTGCATATTCAAATACCGTTTTGTGATAAAATGTGACAGGTCGCGGTTTTTTCCGTATTTTAATTTTGGTCAAGTTTACGATTATTTTATTTTGATATGACAATAATACATAAACATTCACTATATTGTTTGTGTGACAAAAATACACAAATTGAAAGGAAAATTTCGCAACGACCTGATAAATACCTAATTTAAGATGAGGTTATTTTCAGAAAATATAACAAATAATTTAGATCACTTTTTAATTTTCTAATATAAATGATCTATGTAATAGGCAATACAATATCTACTAAAATATTAAGATAAAAGGCGGTAATTTCAAAAACAAAATAATTTGACACAATTTTGCTTCCCGAATCTAGTTTTTCTGGAATCACAATTTTAATAATAGTAGCAGGTTAGTCGAAAAAACGAACTAGAACGCGGATACATTTCTACATTGATTCCATTCATTTTTTAATCTCGGTTTCATAATCTTCCATTTTCACTCGACAATGCCTAAAACCTTGTTTGAAAGTTACGAAAGAAATCAAATTTATCAATTACGTTTTTTTAAAGTTCGGCAGGCACAGCCAGAGTATGCTTATGGTTATAAAAAGGGGCCCCAGCAGATTGGCTGAGGTTGTGGTTGACCGGGGCCACTCTGACGGCAGTCAATCGAGTGGGCTAATTGCCCCGGTGGAGATGAATTCGAGGGTATATGGCCAGAGGCTCTCGGCAGCAACCTTGGCTCGCAATGACATGCTCTACTCTGTCATTACGTGAGGCACAGCCATCTGAAATTATACACCGCCGTACATTTTTGTCATAATTATTATTTGAATTGTATAGTCTAGAATTGAGAATATAAAAAATAACGAGGTGTCGTTAAATCTCATTCGCTTGCTGGTTTCTACATTCCTCCTTGCACTATAATAAAACTTTATCGAGATCTCAGATGCACGATGATCGGCCCCGATGCAATGCTATAGTTTTTATTGGATTTCGCAATTGACTCCAGTCTGGATAAACATACCATGAAAAAAACAAGGAGAGAACAATCCATTCAATTCAAATCGATAATGTAATAAATGCTTTTAAAATATAATACCAGCCACCTCGTATGGCATATTTTTTTCTTATTGGTGCAGCAATTGGAGCTGAAGTATATTTCGGGGAAGGGTTGGACTGAAGAGAATTTGGAAGTTTTCAGTCTGATAACGATCACTTTGTTTTTACTTTAATTTTCTGAAAATTTCTCATTAAGATTAGTATCGAGCGATCAAATAAATTTGTAATCGAGTCATCCATGGATTTGAATCCGTATGTCTATAACTTGAACCATTTTAGATTTCAACTGACATTTTATTTTAATGCAGTTTAAGTAACTACGTACGATTTCGAATTCATGGATGACTCGATTACAAATTTATTTGATCGCTCTATACAGGGTGTATCAGTTTTAATCGAGCAAACTTTAATTGTACATTCTCCTGGTCGTCCTGAATCGGAAAAATTATATACCTCTATTTCGATTCCTAAGAAAGATACAGGGTGTTGAAGTTTTTAAGAAAAAAATATTTCCATAAATAAATTTGGATTCAAACAAAATTTTGCATGCCTGTCCTCCTCCCTAAGGACAATTTTATGAACATATTTTCGATTTTGGGGGCACCAGTGGCGTGCAATTCGGTCACATCTCAATTATTTCAAAGAAAAAAGTATGCCACTGTAATTTAAAAAAAATATTTTTTATCTATCGAATTCCTTGTTCAATTTGGAGTAAAATCCGGGAATGATGACAGATGCTGTTAATTCATTAGTTCGTCGCCACTGGTGGCCCCCAAAAACGAAAATATCTTCATAAAATTGTTTTTATAGGGAGGAGGACAGGCATGCAAAATTTTGTTTGAATCCAAGCTTTTTTATAGAAGTTATTGTTATTATATAGTTATATAATATACATTTTCCCGAATCAGGGCGACTAGGAGAATGTACCATTAAAGTTTGCTCGATTAAAACTGTAAAACCTGTAAATAAACTAAAATACATAGTATAATACTGGATCTTATTCGGCCCTATTCTATAAAATACTGACATTGACTTACTTGAACATAGACTTCTCATTGACTGCCAAAATAACATTCAAATAAAATTACAATGTTGAATAAAAATTCGAATTTTCTTATGGAAACTATTTCAATTTTGATTACAAATTCAGCAATAAATGTCTGTACATTTTGGAAGATTTTATCTAGGAATATGCTTAAATTTCTTCATCAGTCAGATACAGATAAAGAAAAACAAAAATTGCGTATATACTGTATTTATTTTTCTTAAAACTAACCTAACCTAATATTCCTAAACTCAAATTATCTTTGATTTGATTTAGAAATAATTAAGACTCGATGTTTCATCTTTCTTTGGGGTTAAATTCCTAGATTACAATTTTTACAATTAATATCTGCCAGATAAAGTTATTTGAAAGATGAAACGACCGGCCTTAAGAATATTTGCTTATATTTTGGATCTACTGGATCGTTAGAGAAATATATAGTATAAAACACAAATTTAATGGACAAAAATTATATACAAACGAACTACGAAAATTGTCTTTTTAGTTTTATTGAGAATATTGCTTCTTTATACTAGTGTCAATCTTGTGATGAAATAATAACTGTACATAATGATTTAAGTCACGATCAACTTCCGTTTCCTACTTCAAATTGTCAGCAACTCCTTTTTAAGCATTTTTTTTTTGGTTAGTTATTATTTTATATAAAGTGCAACTTGTTTTATTAGTCCAAGAAAATTTGCACGTTAATTTAAATCTACTGTATTTTTTTATACTGAAACTTTAATTATAAGTATGAGGTTACTCAGTGTAGTAGAATAAATAACCGCAAGAGTAAAATTACAATTAAACGTTCAGTTAATTATAACCTGCATGTAGCATTGAAATTATGCTTTATTAATTTATTTAATGAATAACTCGCTAAACCGATAAGGTGTTTTCGTAAATAATATTAATGATAATTTAATTATTAACAAATATGGTCAGATTACGTTGTTGAACAATAAATAATACAATTCAATTTCAATTAGGTTTTTTTGTAATTCCCTCTGAAGGTATCATATATTTATAGTTTTATTAAAACGATATATAGAAATCGTTTTGGCTGGTAGCATTATACTTAACCTTTTATTTCTCTATGGATTCTATGGTAATACACTATTATATTTCATTAATATTACCCACTGGTATATAAATAATGATGACAGATTTATATTCTTAATAAAAAATATTCATAACATGTAGGTTATAAAATGAATATAGTCGATAATTTTTAGACCAAGTTAATCAAAACAACAATGTGCAAACTTGATAATACCAAGACAAATATGAGGTAAAGTTACATAATTCTATTTTACATTTATTCTCGGTATAACACTAGTAATTTAACGGCACAGGGCGTAGGTAAAAAATAATGGAAACCTTGTCTATATATCATTAAGTCGACCTGATGGCTTTACCTTGAGACAGAAATCCACAAAAAAGTGTTTGGTACACAAAGACAAGCGTTTTTCAATCGAATCGGATGCATATAATTGCAAACCCCTAAAATTAGGATCCTTGCAATTATCCAAATTTTATGTCTAGGTATTTTTGCGGTTCAAGCTAATAATACATTAGATATGTTTTGAAATGCACGCGATTGACAATTATGAAGCAGTAGTCGTAAACAGATGAAAATAAACATTAATATAATTTTTTTGCTGAATAATCTGTTGTTTTCCTGAGTAGGTAAAAATTCAATCACCTGAGGGATTTCTGCAAGGTAATTTTCCAGAAGTAAATAACATTTAGATTTAATTTTTTTATTTCATAGACATGTTGAAATGATTCCAAAATTATTATATTTCAAACTAATCTTGATTGGTATTCTTACTTAGTGGGTCTATTAGGAACTAAGTACCCACATACCTTTCTTGAAAGCTGTTATTATCTAAATTTTACGTCTAGAGATGAAAGCACTTGTTCTTAATAATATACTACATTATTGTCAATTTTATTGAGAATAATTACACACATTTAGGTTTCGCCTAATTCATAATGGCAATGGAATAAAAAATGTGGACTAAATTAATTCAGCAACGTCTATTCCGATATAGAAATGCGTTAGGTCAGAATAAATCTCCACTCATTTTGTGATAACGTAAAATTCATATGGAAAAAATCTCTTCAATTTTAATTTGTTTCAATCCTTGTCAGCCAATCATTAAACAATAAAGTTTCAGACTTCCCTAAAACAGTTTTTTCACATTTCAATCATACTGCTTTTTGTATTGTAACCATTTCGTATATAATGCATCCTCTTCTCTAATGTCTAAACAGCTGACCATCTCTCTCGTTTCTGTATAATCTACACGGACAGCTGTCTCACTTTTAAATGAGATAAAAAAAACTTTCAAGGTGGATACCTCATCTCACGTCAGTACAGATGGTCAGTGGCGTAGAACATTAAACAAGGAAATTGATTTGGTGAATCAGTGCCGCGAACCTAATTAGAGGGAGATATGAATATTCAATGCAGAGTATTATCATTGGAATTTATCATATGGCTCATAAAATGTTTTACAAAACAAACAGTTGTGTGTAAAAATAATTTATCAGAACCATTATACGCCGTTATCAAACAAGGAATTATGCAAAGAATTAAACCTAACTGTGTGTAACTAAAGTAACCATTGACGTTATCTTAATGAACTATAAAAGGTAAATGCGCCAATTGTGAATAAAAATATTTAATTAAACCATTGACATTTATATTGTAAAGTGGCGTATAGAAATAGGCAAACGTAATTATATATTACGTAAATCTAACAAGGATAAGTTGAAATATATTTGAAATTGGTTCCTAATTTGAAATAATTGGTTTACTTACCAAATTCGTGGATAATCTTGCGGTTGAAAAGTGAATGGTTTGTTTCGAGAACTGAAATTTTCGAAAGCAATTTTTGAGCAACTGTTATTCTATAAAATTAACTAAATAAATTAAGTTAGGTATTGTTTTGTAAGTTACGGAGCTTTTAAATAAAACACGGTTATGTATCAATATTAAAAGACAAGAAATGTTTAAGTTTAATCGAACATCAGACGATTGCTGACGACATAATATAATCCGTCAATAATATTACACGATTTCTTATACTTGAGCGAAGCTATAATATTTCTTGCATATTAAAATATTTTACTTAATACCGTTTTTTGTATTAACTTAGTGTAACAAATGTATCTCATCTATGTTAAATAATCCAATGCAAAAACTACACATTTAAAACGTGTGCTTGGAGCGTAAACCGCCGCCGCCACTGAAGAAGATTCTATTAAGCTCCTCTCGTTTCTTTAGGTTTAAAAAGCTGGACTCCATGTTACAAGGTGTATAGTTCTGAGAATTGCAATGAGTATGGTAAACGACGAGCAAAAAATCAACCGCAGCTTCATAATAATGGACCTTAACGTAATTTCATCTTAAAAAATTGTATCAACGAATCAACGTGTAAAGATTTCATTCTTTATTTATAGATTAGATTGATTTTGCTTTGTTATTTAAAATAGATATAATTTCTTGACGATGTTATTCAGTGTTTATATGTTCATTGTAACTTTGTAGTGGTGAATCAATTGTATTTATTTTTTGGTTGCATTTTTACTTTATTGAATGACTTATGCAATAAATTCATTTGATGATCATATAAATATAAAATTAGCTGTAAATCCGCAAATCCACTAAAATTTATTCGCTAACAACCAGTTTAAAAGCGTAAGCGAGAAACATAGAAATATTATGTAGCCATCAACCAAATAAGCGAACTTGTAGGATTTTTATTAACATTTTTCGTCACATACGCATTTATATTTATCATTATTAACGGAACACTGTGTTATTTATTTAATGTTAACAAAGGATTGTATAAACTATAAAATTTGAAACATAGAAGATTTACAATATGCTTGTCATCGCACGTAGAGGTTATCAACGTCTCAGTTTTGATTAATTATTGCAACAACACCATTTCCAAGATTACCCTGTAGTTAATACACACGTTCGATCCTTTAAGTTTTATTTTAAACTTTACTTAATTAGAAATGGAGTCGGACTTCTCCATATACTCAATGACCAATCAAAAAATCAGATATAATTTAATTAAGATTTTAATCGATTTATTAAACCTATATTAACAGATAGTTTTTAATAATAATTAAAAAAAGATATTATTCTGTATTATTATATGCAATAAAAAATATATACAATAATTATGCGTCTCTCGGCTATTATATTTCCTGTGGTGTTCTTACTGTTGTTGTAACATGATCTATTTTATAATGTCAATAAATATAAATAAACGCAAGTAGCTAACGTATTTTGTAAATATTAGACAATTAAATTAACATATTTGAATTTATTAATAATATAAACAATATAACCAGTGTTTTCACTTTATTTAATTGACAGCTACATTATTACTTATTTGTTGAAATAATGTTTTATTGAAATCGATATTATATTATGTATATTTCAAATCTGTTTCTATTTGTTTCAGGTAAATACAATTTCCTTGTTCCATACTTTTCCGTATAGGTATAAACTTGGTGAGTAAACCATAATATTCCTATAAATTTATGAAGCTTAACTAAATATATTGGAGTCACCTTCACGAGAATGATAATTGGATTATTGTAATCCCAATCATTAATTAACATTTACATCAATCTGTAATTGCAATATATTGTAATGTGTGCCATATAAGCTGGAATTCAACATAATTATGTATAAACTAATAAATAAGTATTACTGTCGTGTACATTTATAATACAATTTTTTTGGAAGTCACTTTTGTGGAAAAAAATCTTTGGTAATGATGTTAAGTCATTGTGTACCATTAACAATTTGATGCTTCTAGAAAATAAAACCACTTTTTTTGTGTGTATTTACTTAATGGTTTTGGTAAACGTTCTTATCTGTATTTAATGTTTAGGAGGAGGTGTGAAGGAACTTGTTTTTTGGTGTCATTAAAATAAAATGACGGCTATTTTTCATTGGCAATAATTAATTCATTTAAATATAAAAGTATTTATCGATACATGACGAGTCGGTTTCAATCGTTTGAAATTTATTTTTCTTAATTGACTTGTTCGGAGCGCATATAATTTTAGATATTGATTTTGCTTGTCAAAATTCAATGATACCATAGACCAGAAAAAAAACTGTATTTTGTTTGGTTTTGGTTTGTTTTATAATTAACACCTTTTGTTAAATAGATGTTGTGGACGTTGGAGTAGGGAAATTGATCAATAAGTTTATTAAACCCAAACCTGTTGTAATTATAAAATCAGCAAATAAGTAGATTTTTAAATTTAAATGACCTGATAGTAATTTAAATTTTTTGAACGGCTTGAAGTAATCCCAAGATTAACGGCTCTATAACAAAATGATATGGCAAGGCTTAAGGCTACTAAGTACATTTCTGTCATCATATATTGTTATTTGTGCCTTCCATAGAAATATAAATACATGCACTCGGAGTCAAAGAAATTTTAATATTCCTCCGTTTATTTAATTTAAAAAAAACTTCATTTATATTACGACTAAAATAGAATATTTATTTGTAAAATCCACAAAGGCGTGTTGTTTCAAATTCTATAAACCGATCGATGAACTTGAATGGAATTTAAGCCACAAATCATTTTTACACTAGACTACCAATACAACTACAATTACATAATTCAATGTAAAACCACATAAGTACTACATATGTGACAGTATATGCTGGTACATAAAAGTAAATAAATTATTTGCGGTTAGTTGAAAACATTGAAGATTAATACCACTTGACAAAATGCATACTTAGTAAGTATTTGTAATTGCATGCAGTAAGTAACATGTATAATTACTGAATGTAATTAATTGTGCTTTATGTTTACCACACATATTCGCTTTATATGCACCCGTTTACTACGTTCGGATATGCATTAGCCCTTAATGGCTTATACTCGTATAAATACTTTTCCTTTAATTAAAGTCTGGTTAATCTTTGAAAAAATATGGATGGGAATTCTAATATAACAATTCCCATCGGTGTTATTTATAAGGATGTTCTGCTACTCTAATTAGGGTTTATTATACATTGAAATAAATTATTAGTCGGCAAACGCATCGTTATTCTTATGAACATTGCGGAAAAATAATCTACAAAGTTACTAAATCAGTTTTGTTTCTTTTATACATTGAGTTAAATAATAGTGTATTATATTCCAAGGAATTAACGTGCTACTTTTAATCCTGAGTGTGAAGTTTATTAGTTCATATGTATATAATTACACGAAGGATTAAATAGCAGGAAAGACAGTTTAGTTCATGGTATTTTACACTATTTTTTTCTTTTTATGAAAAATCCGAAAGCAAAATACTCAATCTTAGAAAGAGCCAAAAAGTGTATTGATAATAAAAATCCATCCTTTTATAACATTTTAATAACTTCTTCTATAAATACTGTTCGATTTTTTAGTAGATTCTAATCAACTTTGCGTATTTACTTATTTATGTACGTAATTTGAAAACGATAAACCATGAACATCATTATCAGTTTCTACTTCCCTCTTACTTTTTTTCAACTATACAATTCTCTTGTCATATATTCTAAATGTGCATATATTAATATACTGCACAATTCATTTAGCATTATACTCACTTTCTAAATATCTAATTTGTTAATTTAATTATTGTTAATTCACCAGAACTTTCGATTAAGGAAGTTAGATCTATACATTGTAAATCATAATGATACAAGAAGTAAATTGCGCTGTAATTTTAGATTTCTATTATCTTTTTACTTAAAATAAAATTGTTTACGAACCCAATTCCAGTAGAAATTTTGTCAGATCTAGAACTTCTACATTCTGATATAATTAGTACAGTCGACAGGGAAAAATCTGTGCATTGTTGGAGAGGACTCGAAATTCAAATTGCATATTGAGGGGTATATCGAGACTAAGTTAAAACTCGATTTGCGGGACTGAAAAGTCGGTGGTTCGTCCGCCATCTTATAAAAAGGAGGTGAAATGGTTTTTCCCTTATATTCCGAAATCTTTTAACTTTATGCAAAAACTATAAGAATAATTTTTGGTTGGAAAAAGAAAGATACATACTTTTTACATACAACTTTTTTCCGAGCTATGCGTATTTAAAAAGTTATAAGCAAATACGTTGCAAAAATTAGGGGTACTTCTTCTTTGACGGCTGATGTTTCGCGTACGGCTGATTTCACGGAAAATATAGATACATCAGTTACTTTTTGTAGAGCCGTTTTCGACGAAGAAGTAGGTGATAGTATTAACCATTTGTATAATTGGTTTGGATCTGATAGCGCTCCAAACGCAGGTATCTCCACGAAGCCTCTCGCAAATATTACCCTGATTTTAGGAATACAGCTGCAGATAACCGCCGTCGTCCTCATCGTCATTTATACATATTATATTATATACGTTTATATTCTCAAAAACATGGCTCAGAAAAACAGTTTTCCGTGAAGAAAAAGAACAAATTGAAACAGCCCTGGAGTTTATCTACCACATATACCTTGCAGAAAATTCTGAAGCGTGTTAATTAAAATTTTCTGACTTAGTGAAGCAAATCAAAAGTACTCTCGTTTCTGATAACAGGACCATTAAAGGTCAATTGCATAGAAAATACGGGAAAAAGGGAAGCGATTATTTGCTTTCGTAGATTGCTTAAATAAAGGAAGTTAAAAAAAAAATTTGCTTTCGTAACACTGATGGTTATGATGGTTTAAAAGCAGTTTTACGAAGACAAAAGAAGAGATCCCGCTGAAGAAACGAAAAAAATCGTCTCTAAAGCAGCAGATATTGTTCTATCACTTACAGTATTGACTTCGATATAGAAAAATAGCCACTTCTGTCGGCAATATTTGTTTATGAGTTTCTGAATATGCAGAATACAGAAAAAGTGACAAATAAATGGAATACATCTAACATAATATGTGAAAATTTTGGGAGTATAAAATAGACTTAATTCTAACACTAAAAAATTCAAAAGTGGTAAGGTCAATCGTCATTTGTTTTGAAGTTACATGCCTTTGAAATTATTAACAAGTTTTCTTTTTTCAGTGATATCTTCTAAACCGTTATTTTTATCGGAAAAGTGGTTAAGAGCAATTTTGTAGCAAAAAAAATTCGCACATTTCTTGTCTAAACAAATACATACTCAGGCCGCCCCGTATAATTAAAAAAAGAAAACTTGTTGTTAATAATTTCAAAAGCCTGTAACTTTAAAACAAATGAAGATCGACCTACCCCTTTTGCATTTTTTAGAGCTAGAATTAAGTCTATTTTATACATACTCCCAAAATTTGAACATAACGGTATGGAACACCCTGTATATACGCATTTATCATTATTTATCTGGACATACCTGCGTTTGGTGCGCTGTCAATTATACAAATGGTTAAATATCAAGCACTAACTTCTTCATCGAAAACTGTTCTACAAAAAGTAACTGATATATTTTTCGTGAAATCAACCGTACGCGAAATATCCGCCGTCAAAGAAAAACTACCACTAATTTTTGCAACGAATTTGTTAATAACTTTTTAAATACGCATGACCGGAAAAAAGTTATATACAAAAAGTGTGTACCTTTTTTTTCCAACCAAAAGTTATTCTTATAGTTTTTGCATAAAGTTAATATAATTCGGAATATAAGGGAAAAATCATTTCACCCCTTTTATCCAAGAGGCCGGACGAACCACCTACTTTTCAGTCCCGCAAATCGAGTGTTAACTTAGTCCCAATATACCACAGTATGCAATTTGAATTTTGAGTCCTCTCCAAAAATGCACAGATTGGTCATTTTGAACTCCCTTTTGACTGTACCTACTAAATATGTTTTATATACGCAAACACAAATTCAATGAAACCTAAAAGCCAGATTTAAAGAACCCTTTTTAGGGATTTGGTATACCTACTGTCGATTTTCTAACTTAATGAGCAAAACCTCTGGAATACAAAAATATTGGGGCTGAATGGTATGAAAAATAGATGACAAAATTTCTGGGGGCAAAGTGGGATATTTTGTAAAATTAATAATAAAAGTTATGACAGATGAAAATGTACCAGGATGACAAATAAGAAACCAGTCGATTGAGCTTGGTGAATGAAGGAAACATTTTATTCGTTATAAATGTCAAAAATTATTGAAAACAGAGCGTACGAACATGTACATCGTCTCAGTCTCTTCTTTGCTCCAAGATTGCTGAGTAGTCTTCCTTTTATAGGATTTATTCTTTAAAAACAGACAAACAGTCAGAGAAATAATGAACAATGACGAAAACAAACGTCAACGCCGCACGGAGTAAAGCAGGGTACAATTTTGTTCTTCAGATTACAGTATATGTGTATAAAAATAATAATTATGACATAATCAAAGGAAATATTAGTTTTATATTTTTATTAAAAACCATAATCGTTCTACGCTGCGCCCAACGACGTAATACGTATTTATAAATACTTTCCATAAATTAGTTCCCAATTAAGCCAAATTAATAACGAAAACAAACCTAAAAACTTATTCGCTAATAACTCATATTTCAAGGATAATATACAAAACGAAACTGTTAAAACACAAATTTGGACTCATTAATTAATTAATTGAGGTATTATTAATTAAAATAAATGTTTTCTAACCACTTATCAAGGAAACATTTATATACACATGCACAGTAAACGTACGTTTGCTATTTCTATTGCAAATAAACATAAACTCAGTGAGTTATCAGTGATTAAAGGCAATGAAAATGATTTATGTATGACCGTGGCCCACCCAAAGAACCGTGCAAAGAACAACTTGTAGTGTTAGAAATAGAATAATGTGGCAATTACTTTGTAGCGCAAATGTCAACTGATGGAAGATTCAAAGATTCAACAAACCGTTTTAATTTATGAATTCACAATAATATAATCTAATTAACATAAAACGTGTAGTACATAATATAAAGTAGTACAGACAAAGTGGGAATGACCATTTGCGTAAAAAAATGTCATAGACTGGTGCTTTAGCCTTTTATGGATTAATAAACATAAACTGCTATTCTTCAATGTCCATAATTAGGTCTGGTGGTAATGTTTGATGTATTATGCGAGAATTCATATACACTTCAAATTAATTAAAAATTATTATGTGGTTAACTTAGTTGTGTTATGCTTAAATGACTTTTTATTGGTTTTTAATAACGGAATCACCATTGAGAACTCAATTATTATGGATATTCTTAGAATAATTGTGACATTATAGTTTTATAACTACAAGAGATTCCTATTAGGTTTTTTACCTGAAATATTTTAACAGCACAGTCTTTCACACAGTAATTACTGAAATTGTTTTATATGTTGTGCAATCTAAAAATCTAAATAGTTTACATTGAGTGTTGTTTCAACTTTTTTCAATCGTAAATTAGCTGGAATTTTTCAAGACAATTTTTTTACATAATGAGCTAAACATCACAGATATACTACTATATACATAAAAGTAGGTCGTTTATTTAATTTTTATGCACTTTCCAAAATAATTTAATAAATGAAAATAATTGTGTTCAAGTCCTGCTGTATAATAAATGTAAATTTACCACCTTAAATTATATCTACATGATGTTTTTAAATGGTATAGAATATAACCAGAATGCTAACTAATCCTCTGGTTGTATTTTACAGATAATCCACAATTTTTTAAACAATCCCACAAAAATATCAAGAAAATTTATCGGTGTGCCCTAAAGTTAAACTGGATAATACACCATTAATTCAAGGATTATTATTTGCAACAAATATGTATATGTGTGCGATTTTTTCTCTATGAATTTTATGGGGATAGTTTAAATTGTATGCCTCGGTCACATTGAATGGATGTAAGTGTGTAGTTGGTTCTACACGCCGGGTAAACGCATATAATTAATAGGACTCGCTTCTTATCATACAAGGCGACATATTTGAATAACAAAGACATTGCACTTGACAAACTGCTTCCAATAATCGTTGTTTACGTTTAAGTATATAGTACTACTGTATATGAGAACAGATTTGATTTTCTACAGCAATTTAAAGTTTCTTTTTCACATTATATACCACGTTTATCTTTATGGAATAATAAATTTGACACAAATGTTAACATACCTTTTGCGTTGGTTATCTAAGATAATTACTACACAAATGAGATAGAAAATAGCTATTCAAACTAGATGTTTCATATAAAATTAGATAATTGATCATTTTCCCGTATAATACAAAAAATTTTCCGCTATTAATTTTTTGTTAATCGATATTTGAAAAGTGTTAATAATAATAATGTGCGTAATTGTTTATTCCTTATTGTGGACTTAACATTACATTATATTGCTATTATTATACCATGTTGTAAGTCATTTAATTAGTACAGATGACGATGTAAATTTTTTAAAAGCGGTATAATAAAGGTACAAGGTAAAGTTAGGTACAGTGGGAATTTTAAATAGTTTTTGGTAGCTCGGATAGAATGTATTCGGCTACTAATTCTATTACCATAAAACGACGACTTTTTCTTATTTACCAATCGTGCGTTTTGCTTTATTGAAATGTTTTTTTTCTGTGTAGTTTCGGCTCTTTGGGAGACGGTTCGTCTTTGTCATCATTAATTCCATTTCTTTTAAATTCAATTAGATGATTTTTTGTCAAAAGATTAATTTTTGTAATCCTTGAAGCAGGATATTAATATTTTCGGCGTTTGAGCAAGTAATGGAAATGTTACGGTCAATGTCGTTAGTGACCTAGGGAAAACCCAGTTATAGGTATTTTTTGGAAATATTTAATTGATATTTGCAACAACACAAATATAAGAAAATATTTTTGTTATAACTAATTAATTATTTTAGGTTATATTTATTCACTTTTTGAGGGGTTTTAATTTAATTGCCAAACTATATGGTAGAATATTAGATAATCGAAGTTGATTTTCCTAAATGAAATATCATAATTAGTGACGGAACTCTTCAATAGTCATATCGCATAACTGGAAGTGGATGCAAAATTTCTAGTAACATGTTAAAGGACTTTTATTAACATCAGTTTTCTTATTTTTCAGATAAAATTTCTATCTTTTATTAAAAAGAAACTGAAATTTGTCTAGAATATTAATGAAAATGGCAATAATTTTGTGTCTATATAAAAAAGGGACACCCTGAAAGTGCATTTTGTTTATAGGAATTTCTTTGTGACAGTAACGATGGCGTTAAAGCTTCTATCAAGATTTGGCTTACTCTATTCCTCTTCTCAAACTATTCCCATCCACCGACGTATATTTCTAATTTTTACTTTCTTATATAATAAGAAAGTATAGTAATCGTGATTTTTTTCGACTTCGAGATTTTGATGGATTTACACGTTTTGAGGGCCCCTGAATCCATTTTGACCATTTTCGCCATGATGTCTGTCTGTGTGTCTGTCTGTATCCACCATAACTCAAAAACGAGTTATCGGATTTGATTCAAATTTCATATTTAAGAGTTTGAACAAATTTGTGGGTGCCACATTCAATGTTTTTCATCTAGCACCAAAACAAGTGACAGCTACCTGATGACATTTTTAGGTTTTTTAAGAATATCTTGAAAAATAAACAATTTATGAGATTTTTTTATTCTTTTGAAATTCCGTCAAAAAAATTTCAAAAAAACGAGATATTCCTAAAACACTTTATATTTCTCATAGCGCGCTTTGATAGTTGAATCCGAGGGTCGAAAAGTAATTATTGTGATACTATCCGTATAAGAAAGTCATGTGTTGGGCACATCAGATATTTTCTTTTATATTCTCAAAAATTGGTTATTCTACTGGTCTCTTCATCCACTATTTTTTTGTCCTTTGGATAAGTCCTGTATACATGAAATTCTGACATCTTCATATAATTAATCTATCTTAAGATTCTTCTAATTCTTTTAACTTTTTGGGTTTCGTCACGAGATATGTTTTTATCGAAAAAGATGAAATTCTTGTAAATTCTTGATTTTTCGTCCTTTGCTGTTTTCTCTTCGATGTATTTTCTACTTCAGTGCCAGACTTTTGAAGCTCAGCAAGTAAACACTACATTTTTCTTCGATTTTCTGGTAAAATCTTTGTGCTTTTCGATAATGCCACAACTTTGGAGTCAAGGTTTTATTATGTTCGCCTACAAGTTTTGAGAATCATCATAGTTTTGTTATTGGTATATTGTTGTGTTAACAATGGAGATACAGTGTATATAAAATTGAAAGGGAATGTATGTATCAGCATCTACTATAGCTATTTACTAATAAAAATTGTGTCTCATTGCTTGTGGGTGGCTTACAACCGGCTTTGTCAGATAATAGAACCATTTTCCTGGAGCTATAAATTACTGTTAGCAACATTGCTGTTGATGAACAATTCTTATATACTTAATCTGCTGAGTTAATATGCGGAAAAAATTGGAAATCGCATATTTTATTTGGTGACAAAGTCATATTTAAATGGAATGTAATAACAAAGACATTATTCTAATCAATTACCATAGTTAATAACAAATTCATGTACTTGTAGAAAATTTTTAAGAGTTTTATCTTATTGTTCGTTGACATATAAATTAGTAATAATATATTATAGACATCAGTATTATGTTAATAATATTGTTTATTTGTTTATGATATTTAAATTCCAATACATTGTGGTGGTAGTGTTGATTGAAAACTCAGTCGTAAACAGATTTTTATGAATTTAAGCCCATCACAACTTTTAAATAGTTAGCAATTTACTTTAACCGTTGTTTGTTAATTGCAAATATTACTTACTTGTTGAACTTAAATATTTACCATTAAGTGTAGGAAATTTTTATTAATTGCTGAAAACATTTAAATAGAAGATGACGTTACAAATACTCCACCTACGGTTACAACTAACAGTACTTCTTTGTTTATATCTGTTGGATACAACACCGGTCAGATATTTATCTACTAAGTATCTGCTATATGTTTCCTGCACAAGAAGTAAGGTTAGATTAATCATGAGACACACCGGACACTTGAGAACACTTGAGCCAACTACTTCAAACAAATATTAGCCAATTACGAGTATTATTCTCGAACCCACTACTGTACTTTGGCGACTCAAGCACATCAAGCACCAATGCGCCTTTGAAAGTTGTAATTGAAAATCTTAAATCTACATTTAGTATATTTTATGACAGTTTACCGACGAACCTACAGTGAATAAAACTTGGAGTTAAAAAATATTATATATAAAACTAGTTTTACACGTGTAAGTATAAAATGATAAGTTAGGATTATTATTATTTGAAAGCTTACTGCCGTGAAATGCGGTAGGGTCTTACTCGGTATGTCAAAGAATCATATGTACTTGTAATTATTTCCGGTTGCCCGCATTCTTCACGAAGAGAGCACATAGCTAAGCTGATCTATTGGCCAATTACGTGCTTAATATAATGGAGAGGCCACAAATTTATACTAGTTTAAGTGATTGGAAATTGGAATTCATATTATACATCAATATGAGTAACTGTATATTTTAAAATAATCAAATCAACGGTGTCTAATTATATCTGAAGAGATATAAGCCTTTAATTTAACAGAACTCTTTTATCTAGTAATAAAAGTGTAGATAGAGGTGAATTAATGAGGTAATGAGGTTTTGGGCAAGCCCTCTGTCCATAAGACAATATTAATTTAATAATATACAGAGAGCTTATAGTATAATTACGGGTTTTAGGCGCACATCTGTAGCAGGAAATAAAATTATAGAATAGAAAAAATGTGCAAAGTAAATTTTAATACTAGTATTTAGAGAAATTTCAGTCGGTTTGGTATTTTAGCATAAGCACAGACTGCCCATGTTTCAATAAATTTACAGTGAACACTTCTGTTTATAATACGATTTTTTAGATAAAAGCAATGACTAATTTGAGATAGTTTAGAAAAATCAGAAATTAAACACTATCTCTGACTATTGAAAATAATCCTAGTATATGTTTGAGTATATGACACATAATTTTTGCAATTCGACTACGCAGTTTTGTACTAGTACTTTATACTTATACAATTGTACAGTAAGTACCTACAAATAAGAAACAAAATTGTAGGTTTATTTTCGATACAAAAAATCTAAAAAGAGCATATACGAGCCCTAACAACTAAATGTTGGGACAAAAGTAAATTTGATTTCTCTTTTCCATACGCGCAAAAGTTATCTAAATTATCTTCCATAATATTGATGGTTTTTTTTGTTATAATGCCAACATTTAGTTATATAAAAACGTAAATTTCGTAAAAATCCGCTCTGCGGTTCCAAAACTGTGGCACTTTAACCCAGCAGGATGGGAAAATTGTAGAAACAAAGAATTATTATTTTCAAAACGTTGGATCTAGTAGTCGGATTTTGATGAAATTTCCTTTATTGCAAAGCTGGATGTTGGTTTTCTTTACAAAAAAAGTTACACAAGTTTTTATTTGGTGATTTTCGGCATTTATCGGAGCTTCAAAGTTGCACCTTTAAAAATGATAAAATTTTCTTGTAACTGTTTTAAAGAATCACAGTTTTGAAACCGCTGGTTGGATTTGTGTCAAAAATCATTTAAATCAATGCTCAATAATCGTACTATATTGAAAATATCCTGAAATGTTAATATAATTTTTTTTGCATTTTTTTCGAGTTCCACAGTTTACTTTTCAAAAAAGTTTTTTTTGAGGGTGCTACCTACATTAAAATAATCACAGTTTCGGAACCACTGGTTGGATTTTGGTAAAATTTACTTTATTGCAAAGCAGGATGTTGGTTTTATGTACAAAAATTCCCAATTCTTTAGTTGGTGTTTTTAGGCATATTTCGTAGCTTTAACATTGCACTTGAAAAATGTGACGTAATTTTCTAACGACTATTTTTAAAAAATCAGTTTTGGAACTTGGGGAAACGACATAAAGGTCCTTTCATGGCCCTCATCCAGTCCGGACTTAAATGTCATTGAAACTCTTTGACATAAAATTTAACGTAATCTACGCAATAATCCACCAAGAACCATTGGGGACTTAGAGACCAAAATAGAAGAAATTTGGGACAGTTTCACGCCAGAATTGTACCAAAATTTGATAAATACAATGCCTGCTAGAGTACAGGCAGCTATTAAAGCAAAAGGAGACGTAACCTCTTATTAATGGTCCTAAATTAAAAATTATGCCAACATTTAGTTGCAAATTCATTTTGCAAAGTTTGCTAATTATTAAGGTTAAAATATTGTTAAATCCAATAAGTAATTTTCTTCCATGCATAATATTGTTATTAAGGCTTTATCTTATTGTATAGTTAGGTGTTTACTTATTATTTGCGTAAACTGTCCAGTTCTCCTTTCATACTTCAAAAATTTACTTTTGTCCGAACATTTAGTTGTTAGGGCTCGTAGGTACAAAACTTTTCCATATTACAAATCAATAATCTGATTTTGCAGTTCATCTCCTTATCTTCGGCACGATTTACAATTAAACAAAACAACTGTATTAACGGTTTTGCAACTTAACCCATGCAAGTTTAATAATATTGTAATTACCTACTTTTATGCATAAAAATAGTTTTCTCAAGCGCTGACTCCTGATAGATATTTGAGATAAAACAAAGACATTTCTAGGTCTAAACCTTTATAATAGATGTTGTTTTCGCGTAATTCAGGTTCTTGTTGAATCGTGCGTTTAGAACACGATATTATTTACAAAATAAAAAAAAATATTGTGAATGCATTAATGTGTGCCAAGGAAAGATTTCCTTTTACAATTTTTTGATTTATTGCCCTATCTATGATGTACTTTTACCCTATTGTAGTTTTTGCTCGATGCATAGAAAGAACAACATAAATATAATACGGGGAAGTCAACATACTAAGTGATAATAATTTTTGTTACGAGTTGTAAACAACAATCTTTCCTTATTTACTACCTAGATTTCACTTATTGCACATGCATATTTTTATACGGTACCTACCATAAGAATAATAATGACGTTAATAAAACTTATATGCAAAAATCAAGAGTGGTATATTAATAACGCCTTAGTATATTGCTCAATGAGAAGAAAGTTACGGGAATTATCTTACATTTACTCGAAACCACACAAAGAAATTTCGGTTTCCTGGCACGGTTTTTTCTGTAGTTTCATTTTTTCTTCTTCTTATTTTCTACCTGAATGTCGTAAATGAGCGTGGTCTAATGGGCCGTCTATCAAGATGGCTCCAACGCGGTGTTCGAGACCAAATTACAGGATTCACTGCAGCCACTTGCACTTTGTCCATTCCTTGTTATAGACAATGACCAAATGATTTTTATAAACATTATGCCATAAAATGCCACTTTTTATAGCTACAATGAGTAAAAATTGATATATAATCAAGACAAACACATTTTTCAATCCTGCAATATAACAGGCAAGCGCTTCTCACAATAATTACAAATTGTGGGGATTTTACAGAAATTTTGTTTAAAGTGCTGTGGGAAGTAGATTGGACTGCGATTCAGACAGATAAAAGAAATTATGTTGGTTGTTGGGCGTCAATTTCGATTTCCCGCCAAAATATATAATTTGAGGTTGAACTCACTGATTTCTAGCTGAACTAGCATAACAATCGTAAAAAGTTTTGCAGTGTGGAACAATATTTGTTGGAACGTATACATATTTTAGTTTAATGTTGAAAATAAATCATGGAAATTGTTATGGAAAAATAAATACCTAATCTAAGCCCACCTATAAGAATTGTGTGAAACACTTCGATGTAAATATTAGACATGTAGGTAAGTTTTTTGTATGTAAATGAACATTTATTGATATAGATTTGAAAATTTAATGTTATTTAAAGTATACAAAAGCAATCAAATGTGGATTTTATGTACATTAGTAGCATCTTCAACATGTGTGCGACGTATATAAATTTCCAGAGGACCATGTGGTAATAAAAAATATTTTATTTGAATTAAACAGTCTGTAGCATTATCATCCATAAATTTGATTGAAAAGGTGAGAAGTACAAATAATGTTTTTTCTCATTTAAATTATATTGTTTTTAAATAACATTCCGTGATATTTTTCTAAATACTAATGGGTACGAGAATAAATTATCCTTTTTATGTTGTCCCTCTATGTAAGCAAAAACCTGTAAAGATAAGAAAACCTTAAAAAATTCAGTTTGATTTTAAATTAATTGCTCTGCTTTCAACACCAACAATGTTCTATCTTTCTCCTACACGTGAAAGCCCACAACTATTAACGGCCACATATTCATGAGATTCTTGTTCGCAGAGAAGTTGATGAATAAAATCAATTTTACCTGTCAAATTGCATTACCGATATTAACGAAAACCAAATTATTTTCGATTATTTATTAATTGTTACACACCCAAAAATTTTTATAGGTTCTTGTGGGTGGGACAAAAAAATTTGAAATTATCATTTATAACAGATTTGTCCTCATGCAATGCTACAATAAACCAACTTTATGTCTTGCAAATTTACAGGAAACTGCTTCTACTATACAATCTTAATTGCGGCTTTAAAATTGTGGAAAACATTTCCTGTGTTTTGTGTCTGTTATTTATTATTTTTTAGGTAAAACAAAACTGATTGATTATAAGTAGCTGGCGACAATTTAGATATAAATGAGACACAATCAATCCTTGTTTACTAAAATATTTATATAATCCTTTCAACAGGTAATAAAAAACAAGTTCTGATTATGTGATTATGTCGCATATACCAACAATAATTTATAATAATTTATCCATCAATAACTCTTATTTTATAAAAATAAAAGATGAACTAACTCATTTAGGTGCCAATCCTAGTAACCTAAACGAGACAGTTCAAAGTCCAAAAAAATTAGGAAAATTTACAACAAATTAATCGTGACTGTGTCTCTAGTCTCGATAGAGATTTAATCCTTAACGAATTTTCACTTGTTGCCTTAAATTATGTAAAACAATCTGACCAGAGACGAAAATATTTATACTGCTATCACTTATAACCAACACAACTCATAATTAATTTATTCATATCTGTGTAACATATGCATACACCATAAATTTAGGTAGGTAAGCGTATTTAAGATACATCAATGCCTTAATACCAATATCTTATTCCAAAGTATTTAAATTCATTCTAAACTTTCACTACTGCATCTAAGTTGATTGATTTATATTCTATCTTGTTTTGACAGTAACATGAAACATCTTTATTTAAACTTTCAAAAGAAATACTTCTATTAAAAGCATAAACCATCAGAATAATATGTGAAACAGTAACATGTTTTTTAACATAATACAGATAAATGTCTGTAAGTCGTCAAAGAGTTGAAAATAATTTATTTTAATCTTCTGGTCATTGTCGATGAAAGCTCCATAGTTTAGCACTGTCCTTGCACTGATACTTTTTGACGTAAAGTGTTAAAATGATAGTCTATAAAAGTTTGGAAAAAAAGTGAAACGGTTTTAATAAAGCAATTACATTGATAATGCCTAATTTAAGGTACATTTTTACTTGTTTTACAGTATTTTAATGCTGTAGATCCTGTACAGTGAGTTTTTTTGCCGATTACATTCTTTAGAATACTAGCAACATCGGTAGGATAGCTATTAAATATTTTATAGCTTTTATATCTGTGTTTAGTTTCATATGAACGCTCGAAAAGCTGTTAAATGAACAACTCTTTCAAAATCAAGCTATGCAAGCAAATAATAAAACTTAAGTGATTTTAAAATGTAAATTTTTCTTCTCGGAAAATTAATAAAAAATTTTGTTTATTTTATTCGCCGGAGTACTCCGACGAGAGGTTTTTTCCAAATTATCTTATATATTAAAGACTCTATGATATTTCTAGTTTTATTGCAGCCTCGTTTAATAGGTACTCTCCTATGCAAAGAATTTACATTTTTCAACTCGATTGCTAACTTCACGGGCATTGTTTCATTAACGAATTTCACTACACAATGGTTTATAAATTCATTTACACGTTTAATGAATTAATGAATGTGTAGCGTTGCATGAACAGAATGTTATGAAGGCGGATCTCAAAAGGGCGTTACAAAATGGCGAACATATTTACATTTTAATTGAAAAAAATTACCACGTTACTTATTTATGTCTAATTACGATATTCGTAGTAAGCAAACTAATAATATTTAGCATCGAATTGCTCTATTTGTCATAAATTATCTAAACACTCTTCAGTTGCGCCTGGAAGTGACGTCTTAACATTATGATAGTTGGTTCAAGTTACGTTTGGAGAAAAACATGTTTAATTAATATATTCAAATACAAAGCCTCATCTGCGGCATGAATGTGAGAATGTGCTAATGTAAAGTTATAGCCAGTCAAAGATGACAAACAAAACTCTTTTTCATAATTTTTTCACAATTTGGCATTTAAACAGAAACAATGAGTTATCAAATTTACACATTCTATATTAAACGTTAACACGTAGGTAACCTAACTTTGTAAGTACACCTAAGTTCGTACCTATAAGGCATTACAGTCCAAAGAAACACTCTTTTGATGACACAATATATGTTTCTAGTGACACAATTTCCTTAATAGAAGTAGAATAGTGACCAAATTATGGGATAGAGTTGGTTATTCCAAAATCGGCAAAAGTGTTTCCTTTAACATTAAGGTACCTAACTCTCTTTTACAGCAACTGGACTAAAATGACCTCCAAAAACATACTAGTAATTTTGAGTTCAAAGGATATTAATATTGAAAACAGTTAATGAAATTGAATGTTTTAACACGCAAGTTGTGATTCTTGTTGAAGACTTTCAGCTATCCAGTTTGACTTGTTAAAGTAAATTTGCAAATAGTCTCTTACAAATACCTACATGTATATCTGGATGTAGAAATTCTCTTCAGGATCTTCTTGACCTTAACAGCTTCAGTGAACGAAGTTTCAGTAAGAAAATATGGACTTTTAAGGCATAACCAGACACTTTGCCTTGCTACAAACGAGAAAGCTTTTTTAGGATTTTTGTGGATATTTTTATCGAAAAACTTCACGATACATACAAATAAATATACCAACACATTTGTGCTATTTCTGTCTTATGAGAATTTTATTAAATGTAGAGAGCACCTTGTTTTCCTTTCCCCCTATACAGGGTGTCCGGAAATTAGAAGCAAAAAACCGGGAAGGGGGTGATTATACATGAAAAATTAACTGACAAGTTCCTATAACATTTTTTCGAAAGCTCATTAATCTTGGGGTTACAGGGCCTTAAAGTTTGTTTTTTTTAAATCAAATTTTTCCAGTAATTTTTTTTCTAGTGTACCGATTCGTTTCAAATTGGGCACACTTATCACTAATGTTTATTTGTATTCTTGCACCAAAATTGAGGTAAATACCCCAGTGTCAAAGAGTCGAAACTGATGTTGACCTTTGGATAAAGACCCAGAATTTTTTTGTTAGGCACTTTTTCTAAATTTTGACGCCCGATTGAAGAGCATCGAAAAATCTTCAAAAGAGATCCTCTTGTTGCATCACGTTAAAACGAGTCGTTTTCGAGAAAAACGCCTTAAATGAATACCAACTAACTACAGCTCATTTTCAAGATTAACAAAGCAAGCATTAAACAGAAGCGCGTTTTTCTCGAAAATTACTCGTTTTATCGATATTTAACTAGAGGATCTTTTTTGAAGATTTTTCGATGCTCTTCAATCGGGCATCATCAAAATCTTATAGGAACTTGTCACTTAACATTTCGAGTAGAATCACTCCCAGAGATTTTTGCTCCTAATTTCCGGACACTCTGTATATTAGGGTTCTATGACTTATAATCCTCGGACAAAATATACTTGGACGAAATATCCTTAAGATAAAATATACTTGGATGAAATATCCTTAACATTTTTTTTTAATTATTTTTTTTAATTTAATTTAATTTATTAACCCATTATAAACATTAAAAAATATTATTTATATTAAGTAATTATTTCGGCTCAGGGCTAAAACTTTGAAACAAAACTTGAAAATGAAAAATAAAAAACCTAACCTAACCTAAACAAAACTACCAACGTATAATATTTTGTCCAAGAACATTTTGTCTCAAAGATATTTTGTCCAAGAATATTTTGTCTCAAGGATATTTTATCCAAGGATATTTTAACAAGGATATTTTGTCGGAGATATTTTGTCCAAGGATCAAAACGCCGATTACCTATATTACATCTGACACTGGTCCTTAGACAGCCTTATTTCTTTAAAAGATGAAAACTGAAATGAGGATATCGTCATTATTTTGAAGGAGACATGATATGGCACCATGTTCTCCTTTATCCATGGTTTCTATAAACCCTGCTGATTCTATGTCCTTAATTTCTTTAAGATATAATACAGAAATGAACAAGTCGTAATAATTTTCAATAAGCATTCAGTCTTTTAACTGTAGCTATTTTGTTACCACGTTTATAAAGAGAAATGTTCTTAAAAATAATTAATAACATACGGTTTTTGAGAGAAATTGGACCCTGTACAGTACAACTGCTGACAAAGACTGTCGTCAATGTTCAGAAGAGACCGACCCGAACACAACAAAACAAGCACAATATACAATACACCACGTATAAACTCGTTAAAACAGTGGATTCGTATTACAGGACCAGGCAAGCCATAGGAAAACCATACATATTATGTCCGGAGAACACGCTTCAGTCATAAAAGAGTATACACAATAAACACGTTTAATGATCAGAAATTCAGTGAATTATTTGTGCACCGCTAGAGGAAAATGCACCAAGAAACAATATTCATGGGAACACACCAGTACAACGAATGTCCAGAAAGACGGTTTATGTGTGTGGGATTGAGTTTATGAATTTCGTTGGTTGCAAAAGTGCAAAATGATATTAGTTAAGGAATGCTTTAGGAAAATTTATCACCTAATTCTGTCAATGTGTGGAGATTTATAGTTTTGGCTACTGCAAAGTATAAAGTGACAAAAATAAAACAAAAATTATTCCAAGAAAATTTTGCTGAACGCCAGTCAGGGTTAATGAGGAGTCGGTACAATTATAATGAAATTGGAAACTTGCGTGAAACAAAAATAACTAAATAGTAATGGAATTTAGAACCGTAACTGGTACAAATTTACTCTTTTTGGAAATTATGTGAAAAAATTATATCTAGTCGTATATCTACACAAATTCATTTAGCTTATACTCAATTGCACTCTCTTTTGCAGCCTTAATTATGGGCGAAATTTTTTCATCATACCAAGGTTTGTTGCAACAATTATTGTTGCTAAAGTAAAAAAAGTTAAGTCTGACATAAAAATTACGGTACAATTGAGTATTAATGCATCTTTTTATTGTGATGCGGTGACACTCTGATGTTACTTTACAAATCAAATAAATCTCGCCTTTTTGATCCCACGTTAATTTGATCAACAATTCAACGTAATTCCTAAATTAAACTTCCATGTGCATCTGACAAAACAAATATTATGTATTTGTTTTATGGCTTTCATAAAACCCAGTAGACTAACCAAACAAAACATGGGCGCCTGTTTAAATAAACCACCTATAAGATTTTAAAATATTCAAATAAAAGTTTTTAAAACAAGAATGTTAAAACAGTATCTTAAAGTTTTATGTTTTGTTTGCATTGGTTAATAAAGAACAAAAATATTTGGGAACATTCTTCTATACCTTAATGCATAATATAACCTAGAATTAAGATGCCTTTAGTTGCTTAATTACTTATATAATCAAAAATTTAGCAGTCGTTTATTAGCCGAATTAATAAATTGTTTCTTATCTGTATTAGCTATGTAAAATTTAAGTAAATTTCGTGTACAAACCAGTTGTCAGTCCTCACAGATACTTTATTAAGTGTCATGCTATAAAAAGAAAAATAATAAACCTATTAAATCGAAAAACACAACTGATGTTAATGTTGATGTTGTGGTGTTACCAATCTAAAGTCTACTAAAAAAAACCTATCGATCCATTTAAAACAAAAATGATACTAAACACAACTAACTTTAAAACTAGTGTAAAAGGTCCTTACATATACGAAACACCGTATAAAGCAGCTTAAAATTTAATGATGGAACTTTAATTATCGTTAATTTATTATGTTTAGGACAACAAATTCCAAACATTTATTGCAGTAGTTAAGAAAAGATAAAATTAGTTATACATAAGTTGGTAGAGGAGTTGCTCGCTGCATGTAATTAAAAAGTGAACCCCTCCTTTGTACGTACTTATTTATTATATCTATGTTATTTACGTTCTATTCCAATCTTTTTGGGCGTTGCTAGTTTCCTATTATATTGTCTTTGTTTCAACAAATTGATAATTAGACTCTCAGCTCACTTGAAGAGTTAACACCGTGTCATAACTGCTCTTGACCTCGAAACTCTCACCGGCTGGAAACTATTTTACCTAATCACTTTAGTTTTGTGCCGCAATAACTCAAGCAGCATCTATAACGAAAATATTAATTTGCTTATCTTTATCGCGGTATAATATTATGGCTTTTATTCTCGGTTTTTCTACACAGTTAACTGATTGATTATAAGTGACAATTTAGATAAGGATGATTGTGTCTCACTTAATCGATGATTGATCCGTTGACTGTTAAGTTTTAACGTCGTTTATTTTCAAAATTAAAAATATTGGAAACTTGTTTAGAATAGGTGCCAATAACAATTAATAGCAGATAATTTTATTTCATATAATGTCCGATGTAGAACAACCTACTTTATTTTTTATTATAGGCAGATAGTAACTACCCAAAACTTCATTTTTTATAATTAATAATTATTTTTTGTATGATGATAACTTAGCTTAGTTAGATTTTTCAAAAATTTTCAGCCGGTGGACAGTTTTCAATTAAAATGTAGTTCTGAGAACTTACAAAGTTATAGGTACTGAAAATTTTTTTGTGTTTTTCAAATTTTTACTTAGCTAATTTTTAAAAATATCATGTGGAACGTTTGAAATATTTTGAACCCTCAATGAGGAAAATAACTCGCTTTTGCCTATTGATATTTTTTAATATAATACGGTACTTATAGGGGGTAGAGTAATTTTGTTTTCTTATGGCATTTGACCTTGAAGACGGGTGGGCATCCGATTGTCAAATATCCACCATTTACTGGTCCACCTAAAAATCTGTTGCTTAAGTTCATCAAGTTGGCGTGTTGCATACCATGATCATTCTTGTCAAAGCATTTTGAGTGTGTGTTAGTTTTCCTGGATTTCTCAGTTTTTATATATTTTTTGTTAAAATACACAATACACAACAATTCGATCGTCCTTTCGAAAAATTTAAACTGAGTCGATGTTTTTAGGTTTTATTTTGCTACTTTATAGCTCTGCCTCTACGCGCAGATTTCTTCAAGGTCAACTGCCATAAGAAAACAATATTACTCTACACAATCACCGGAAATTTTTAAAGATTTTCCAAACTTTATTAATTTAATTCTATTGTTTACAACTTAATTGATTTATTATATTGACTAATATTGAAAATTAAATATAAAAAATATTTGAAACTACTTACATGATGTTTAAAAGATTATAAATTATGCTGTACATCATGTTCTTTCCAAGGATCAGTTTTTAGAACTGAATGCCATCTACATATGGATTACTAGTAGCAGAATTACTATAGACACTGATACAATTTTCATTTTTTGTAACTTTTCAATGTACATATGAAATTTCTTGCAATAAATATTTAAACATGCAGATGTAAAACACACAAACTGGAAAAATTTCGTATGAATATGCATTTAATAATGATAAGTTATCTGAATGACTAGAAATTATAATCAGTATTGAGGTAATGCGCGTTTTTTCTGTCGGCCATGGATAATTATTAAATTATGTTAAAATAATAAAAGTGTAGTCGCTCTATGTATTTTAATAAATGAAGCTTCACCACAGGTAATAGTTATCTTTTTGCGGTTGCACCTAATCAGTGTTACTCCAGTGCCGTTACAGTATAGATATGAGAAAAGATTAATTAGACTCTCCTATATTTTCCACTTCCTTATTCAGTTGTAATGTAATTTTTAAACAAAACAAGATTATTGTAAGCTTTTGTTCTTTTTATAGCAATTCGTATAGTACCATAATGATTATTAATTTGAGTGGTAACTTGGTGTAATTAATACGATCTCATATTAGCTCAGTTATATTTCAGGCTGGCACCAATTAGTAAATTTACTGAATGATTGTTGGAACCATCTGTTTCTTTTATCTGTACAAACAAAAACAAAACCGTAAAAACTCATTAAAAATAAAAGTACTCCAGGCATAAATCACAAGTTAAAGGTATCATAAGTTGAGAGATAATATATGGAATGCCGAATGGAACGTCTTTACACACTGTTTAATTATTTTTAATTTACAGCATCTGCTAAATGTATTATTAAAGGATAATCGATATCATTTCAGATAATACATCTGGGATGAACAGATTTATGTTTGCTTTGGACTTTTTACAATAACTAAAAAATAAAACATTAAATTGAATCTTTTATGCTGAAATTTATCATAAATATGCAGTTGTCTGGAGAATAAGATATTGCTTAGGTAAACGTGGGTGGGAAGCTGTATAATTTGGTGGTAGCTAAAGGTAGAGTCTACAAATCAAGAGCAGGAAGCGAACTCGACGATTACTGTCAAAACTAAGTAATATCCATTCATTTCCAATCAATAATGATCGCTTATGTATCGGCTAATTACATTCAACATGCGAAGCGCACTCCTAAAATAACGTGCCTTTTATTTTTGTTTTCTATCGCAGAAATTATAAATTTATAGTACTACACTTAAGTCTCTTCAATTATTTTGCCATAGAAACTTTTTCTGTGTGCCCATTGGAAACTTGTTTGGCTACTGGAAAAAATGTGTTTTATTTATGTTACGCATGATTATAATTTTGTTAAAATTATAATAACTGGTTATGAATTATTTAAACATATAGGTATAAATAGTTGTGTTTCTTATATATTTGTATACAAACGTTACACCAGTTGGAAAAGTAGCTGACGATTGAATGAATAATAAAATACAAAGACATACCAGCTGCATTTAAAAACGGTTGATGATCACGATTTAAGAAATATTTAATCCCCGTGAAATTTTCGTGAAGCAAGTATTTTGTCGGCAATCTTCAAGGTAGTACAATAACGATTTCTATCTAGTTCATTTTAAGATTTTTATTTTACGCGTTGACAAAACAAATTTATATTCTCATAGTTTTTGTTGGTCAACTCCAGTTAAACATAATTAATCCGTTTCTATGACCAATTTAACCGTTTTTTATGACAGGTATTTATAAAAATGTGGGTACCCAGCCGGGTAATTTTAGCTGCAGTAGTTGAAATTTAAAATATTTTATTGTGGATATTCTCGCAAAATCCAAGTTATCTTTGTGACTTAATTTGTAATTAAATAGTTGTTAGAGCTCGAAACTATTTTAATAACCATATATTATATTATTCATGTTTTCGTACCCATCGGCAAAATACACCATTAAGTGATACAGAAAAAAATATATGCATTAGTGCTTATTCTTTTATATAGTGATATAAATATAAATTTACTATATTTTTAATTAGTAGCTTTTATATACATAATAAAAAAACTATAACGATTTTGGTTTATCACATCTTCCAGAATGTCTTCAGTTATTTGGTTGCTTTATAATAATGCTAATAGTTAAAATTTCCAAACCAATACTTCCCAGGATGTTAATTGGTGATTGAGGCACGAATACGGCATTTGTACCAAAGATGCAATAGTGTACAGTCTGTTAATTACCACACTCTTAGTATTATTATAATTGCAAGAAGTACATTTATTATCGCCTATAAAGTTAGTTTAGAAGACGAATAACTCTTCGGATTTGTTATATGTGTTTTCACCGGTACACCCACACCTCAAATACTTTTTATGGAAAAATGTTTTAACTTATTTATTGGTGTTTCATTGACAAAAGTAAATGCACTAATAAAATAGGATGGGCATGACTAAACCTGACCTTATAGAGTGCCGGTCAAAGAGTATCTTAAAAAAAGCTATTAATAAATAATGTTTTATCTGATATATTGTTATGGCTTTTATAATTTGAGCGCAGCGGAAAATTTATTTCATTTCTATGTTGTGATGGATATATTAGTGTAGTATCGGGAAAGTTGCAGATGTTAAGAAAAAAAGTAATAAATTATACTATTTCTGTTTAATATTGTCTTACAAGTTTATATCTTACAGCATTCTATCACCCAGGAAATATTAATGTTTATTTCCTTTCAATTGATGTTTAACTTTAGCGTGCAAATTTCCAAATTTATTATCTTCAATAACAAAATTAATAACTATTTTTTATGACCGTAAATTATGCAGTAAAATACCAATAAATTACGAACATAGTAAGCAACTGACGTGATTAGCAACATTCATCTTCGAATTACGTGGAGATGATCTTGCTTAATTAATTACAAACAATGAAGGCAAAAAAGTTTAAATTTTGGTATCCAAACTGAAGATATGATGTTTATTTTCCTCACATTTAAATCACTTCACTCACATCATCCTGTCAAAACTACATTTGCCTTTGGAGTTTCCCAACTGTTAATCGTAATATCAAAATCATGTCACTTGCCTATTAGCATGTTAGCTATTTATAATAAAGAACAAAAAAATTGTATAATCATTTAAAAGGATTAATTACACGGTCTTATGCATTGAACATAACTCATGGTTGTGGAATTATAGGCATGTTAACCAAAGGATTGGACAATAAAACAGGAATGATAGAAACGTGATCTTGTAATTAGGAAAGAGGCGTTCCTGGTCCACCTGCTTGACTGCACCTATCAAATTCAATGTGCAGTTTGACATCTCGTTTCCCCCAAATGAATAAACATTATACTTTATCATCGTATTGTTATTGAATATCAGCTCATTGTTAGTAGGATGTAAAGAATTGGTGTCTGTACTTCATTTTGCTTAAGCTTCAGAAGGTTTATCTTTAGGATAGACTACTCACATGCCCTTACATTCTTTCTGTGGTGGTTTAACTTTTTAGTTTTTAAAACAATTTTTAAGTACAATGTACATCAACATCCAAAGAAGACGATTTTTATCCCAAAATATGAAGTGAAAATTGTTAAATTGTTTCCTAGGAAACAAAGGTGGTCATGTGGTGAAACCTTGAAAATTTCGAATGGGCAATTATAATGAGAAGTGTTAGGACTCCATATTTTCTAAACATCTCGCTTAAAATGTCTCTTTGCACCGAAATTAAGTTCTACTAAAAAAAATCGTGTGGGGATTAGGTACTCATTGTGTGGTTTCATCATGAAACCACCATATAAAAGTACTTAAATAGAACGCATGCAAAATTAAAAACTAAATTATTATTTTGCCCGTACGTAAAGAATTTTGAGGTTTAACATTTTTGCAAAAATTAAACTTGTAACCTCAATTTCAGCTAGAGGGGAATTTTGCAATAACCTGCAATTAAATAAAGGGTACTAACGAAAAGAAACTGTGGTTGCATGACAAAACCACTTGCGTCATCTGTCGCGTGTACTTCGATGAATATTTTTTTAAATCAATTTGGTTCTACATTTTATATTTGAATATATCGTTTTTCTACAATTGTTTTTATTATTTATCTGTTATTACAAGAATTAGTTTCAGTAGGATAAAAACAACTAAGTACAACATGTTGTTTTTTAGATAGGTACCTAAAAAAGTATAACTAAAGTTCTCTTAGGTGTATAGAACTTTATTTGGGCCACCATGTATACAACTTTTATGAATCAGTATATAAAATGTGTATTTTGAAACTTTTACAAAATCAGTAATTTACCTAACAAGTAAAATTTGAGGTTATGCTATATACTTCTTCCAATTAAAAAAACCTTGACGTTTTCTGTGTGTTATTTTCTTAAATTATACTTCGTCCTTATTTTCACATAACCTAAGCTAATGCAACTATGTGAGATAATCTAAATTGTCTAGTACAAAACTTTATGATTTTATTTAAAGATAATTTAAGTAATTTGAAGTAAATTGCAAAATGTGTAACAAAAATGACAACATCCACGCCTCTCAATGTATTACTTATAAAGTGATGGTCACGTATTGTATTATTATACACAGCAATTAAGTCCTATCAGCTTAAAATTAACAGTATTAAATATACTCCGATAAATTAATAAGATACTTGGTTTTACGCCAGATTTTAATATTTTAATTAATTAAAAAATTAATTACTATGCAATATGCACATGCACACACACAGTGATTATTTATTTTAAATACCGACATAACTAATGGTAATTTCCTTTTAGATACTTGAACCAAAACAAAATTCCACACTTAATTATATGCAAGCTATATCTGGTGCAAACAGTGAAGATTGATTTTTGTTAAAAAATCACTATTTGTAGTTTATTGAAAGAAAATATTGTGTTGAAAATATTAACGGAAGACTCATTGAACACATTCTTAGAGTAAATTACGTACGAGGCCTTCGAGAAACTGACAGTGATTCATAGTGTTGTGGGGTCAGAGGTTATATTATGGCTATGTATTATAATGCATATACGGTTGTACGGTAAACTTTCTGTAGCCTAAACCGTATTAGACTAACCTAAGTCGATATGTTATTGCAATTTTGTCTCGTTTATTTTACCTTATTTTATAGTTGGGTAACGGGAATCCGTTCAAGTTGCCACAAATATTCAAAATGATGTACTTACTTACATATAAACTTTTAATATTATTGTTATATGTTTATCTGTATCATTTGGTGGTATACATATAAATGTAAATGTTACAAGTATATATGAGGTAACTGACTCGGTGTTACCTGGAGTTTTTTAAACTAATTACCATATTTATCATGTGATTTTCTGTGTGCAGTCTATAAAGTAATTTTGATTGCTTGTAATATGTTTCTACCACATATTTATGTTATGTACATTTTTTAAACTAAAATTTAGATAATGCGAAACACTTCTAAGGTTCGTGTTCTATGCGACCATTGAGGTTTGTCTAGTTTTCACATAAACATAACAACTCTTTATCAAAATTTGCTAAATTATTCCAGTTACACATTTACTTGTTCTCTTTATAGCCTCACATTTAACAGTTATGGTTTATAAACCATTTTTAGTACTCAATAACACAGCCCAGAGTTAATGAATCCTTCCTGAAACTGAGATTTAATAAGCAATATGTTGGCGGCGTTGGAGCCACAACGGAGCAAGATCTAGAACAGTCAAATATTTATTGCAGATAGAGATGCATCTTAGCGTAGCACACCAACATTTTATGATAGTGTTTAAAATACAGGACCAGTATGTTATTAACGTGTAATTTTCTCAAGCCCAAGCTAACCTACGTGATATTACGAAAATGTTCCGAAAGATTGAGCAGCACAATGTATATTATATTTTTAATTTAGTAATAAAATAACATCAACTGTGCGCATGCAATTAATTTTAAAAGGTTTTCGCGATATTATTAAAGATAAGTGGTAAGATCAGACAGTAGTTTATTTGTAACACGTTTTATTTTTCAGTTTCTGGAATGCATTACATAATTTTTTATGAATATAAATGAATAATTTTCTATTATAGGCAACAAATATTTCACATGTCTATATATTATTGGAATATTTATTGAATATAATATATGCTGGCCCTTGGCTAAAAGAAACCGAACTTGAGACTTTAAATTAAACGGATATTAATACAAATAATTTTTCCTTGTTAAATTAATTTACTTGTAGAACAAATAAGAATTGCAAAGATCCTTCGTCGTCAACGTTATGCAACTTTTCAACAAACCTCAATTTCCAAAAACACCATTTGGCAAACACATATCCCTGAAAAAGCCTCGTGCAACTTTCATAATGCCTTGATTTAATTAGATAGTAATGTAACATCAAACTTTAGCAACCAACGCGATAATAAATTGAAATCTGAATTGGAGAATATATTTGTATCAGCTTGCACACGTTTAACCTAATAATTATACACAGTAAATCATTAATCTGTCGTTTTTGTTTAATTAACATTGGTGCAACCGCGACTAGTATCAGATGAAGACAGTTAGCGGGGGCCCTCTAAAAGGGGAGCACCATGGTACACGTACCGTAATAATGGGCGTCACAATCTCATGCAATTTGCAATGTGGTCGTAGGGAGGAGTTGTTTTGTCAAACATTCTTGCTCATCAGGTAAAGATTGGATGTGAGGCATATACTATTATTATCCAAGTATAAAAGTACTCTTGATTCTTTCGGTTAATAATCCATACAAAAGAGTAAATACTACACAAGGTATCTCTCTATGAGATTTACAAGGGGTCATGCGATGTCTGCACGCAGATATCATCAAATGTACTCCCTCTATAGTTGGTGATGGTGAGCTTGTGCGACAATTGGAGGATTTGGTGTTTACTGGATGTTAAAAATTCCTTTCAGGCTTTTAGTTCATACTTATAAGAAGTAGTTAGAAAAGTTGGAATAAAAATCCAACTTTGCTATTTAAACTATCCAACAATCTGTATTATTTATATAATTTGATAACCTTACCTTCGGTGCTGTGGACTATTGAAGTCTTAAAGATGTAAAAATCCAATGGATTTTTTCAAAAGCAAGTTTCAGTTCGTTATAGATTTATAAATTGAATACAGAGAAAACAACAATTCTTAGCTATTTATTGGAAATTTTGTAGTTTTGTTTAAATCAATTCATATGCTGGTTGCAACACTTTTCAATGCAGATAGATGAATTTTCTTCATAGAATATTTCGAAGGCTTCGATGATTTAGCTCAAGAATCGACTCAATAATCAAGAGATAAACAATCTGAATTAAGTTCAAAGTTAAGTCTATTTGGAATCTTACTTACTGTCTTTTCCACTTTGTAATAAATATTCAGTTCTTGAAATTTTCAACTTACCTGAATTTGTCAAAATTATCCTAGCTGGAACTCGAAGAGTTTTTTCGTATAGTTGCGTTTTGAGGTTGAGTAAAATAAATTAGATAAGTTGACAAATGCAAGAAACTATCTGACCTAACCATTCTTTTTAACTCGCCGAATAATCTTAGAGGACTAGAAGGAAAATATTAGTTTGAAAACATTTCAGTAATATATTTCTCTCTAAGGGTGCTTAATTACGAGTATACAACTTTGTCATAAATTAACCGAAGCGAGATCTCTGTAATATCCCTGTAAATTCAGCATTCTAGAAAATTATAGATTTTACGATGTAAGATAATTTCTTTCTCTTGTTAAATTTTAATGATTTTTCACATTTGACAAAAAAGGTAGTAATTCATTTTTACTCAAAATACTCCGTTAGGTAGTTAAATTAAAATTATGTACTTCTAAATACCCTGTTTATAGCTCATTTAATGGGATATTTTCAATTACCCACCTTAAAGTCGACTCTTAAGTTGTTAGAAAAATCAACTTTTACAAGTTTTTAAGGACATTTCAAGTTATGTGTTAGGTTCACATTTAATTAGAAGTCATTGGCAGACAAATTGTGCTGACACACTGGGTCACGTTCGGTTAGGTTAAACATAATATATTCAGTTTATAAGTGCATCCACGTAGCAAATATGAGCGAATATTCTACCATGAAATTTAGGATTAATTTTTAAAATTGTACTCAATTGGTCGCTGATAATTCTTTCTAAATGTCAGTAAATGTTAGAAAGATGACTGAAAACAGAAATTGATAAGCACTATTTCATTGGTCATGTGAGTGATTTATAAAATGGATACGAGATATATCATAATTTCGTCAATGATCACTAAAATAAACTAGATGGCAGTACCTAAATTAATATAATAGATATTTATGCAACAAGGTAGGAAGAAGATGATTCTGACGAGTGTGAAATTGGACCCGAAGGAAGCGAGGACGCAAGAACAATAGTCAGAATCACTTCCTTCCGTGTAGCATACTCATACCTGCACGAGAATGGCCACTTTTTTGCGTGAATCGCGCGAACAAATTCTAACAGAGCATAACATTGACATTTTTGCTAGACATTTTCGGGTGAAAAATCACACTGACAACACAAATAACTCCCATATATCAGGGAGAAATGTTACCTCTACTCATTACTTTCCGCGACTACCCTAAAAAGGAGACTTTGTTCCCACATTTCACGCAAATAAAGTGTCGATTTTCGTGCAGGTATGAGAAAAAAAATATTGAAGAGTCACATGCATGGCCACACAAAACAGAAAATTTAAATTTCCTAATGGAACTTCCGTAAGACTTTTTGTTTATTTGGAAGTTCAGAATCATATCGTAAAATTAGGTTATAAGATCAGCCAAAATATCGATAATATCCTGATGCAATAAAACCAATATAAGGTCACGTGATGAACTACTATATCCTTTGGAAACACAGAAGTTGAGCTTCATTTTCTTGAAATAATTTAAATAGATATACAGTTTCATAATAATGAATGTTCTTTCATTAGATCTAATGATGATTGGATTAATAAAAAAAATGATCTTACTAAACATGTTCCTTGAACTCTAAGAACTGAACTCGATCAAATATTTTATACACATATAATTTACAGGAATATCTAGAAAAATCTAAATTATATGGATTGCATTTTGAATTGAAACCTATTGATTTAAAATAACTTGAACACCTTACAAATTACTATTACAACTATTCATACATATTCTTTCTCGTAATAGATTTACAATTCTATAAAATAACTTTCCTAGTAGATATTTTTAGCATTCCGAGTAAGTTAGTTATATTTGACCTCGGTTAATTGATGACCTTTTTATTTTATTCCTCTGTGGGGTCAACCCGAGTTCACCTGCAGATGGAATGTAAAAAGAACGAGCCGAATCAGATTGATGTTTCAATTTGACTGAAAAGACATATGCGTAAATGCTGTTCGGTGCAGCAAATTTGTTAATTGAACAGGCTGGTGTTTAACGCGATGTCATAAAGCACAATTAGCGGGTCTGTGTGGTCGAGTAGGATGCAAGTGCTGTGTGCACTTGTTTCATGCTCTGCGGGTGTGAACTACGCTATTAAATGCTCAGATCCATATACTTTTACAATATTTTCATGTTAGTTTATAGTAGCAACAGTTTGACATGTGCATGAACTTGATACAATATTTATTCGTTCGCCTGTCTTGCGTATTAAAGTTGGAATTAGTTTAAGAATATTCTTGTAAATCAACCGATGATTACGGTTTAATTGCTGTTGTGTTGCGTGGATAGATCGGCTGTGGAATTTAGTGGTTTCGCCAAGTATCGAAGGAAGACAATTCCTGCTTTGCAACCGCAGCAGGTTGGTTGACAATGATTTCGTAGACGTCTCATAAATATCAGCGATCTGGACAGTGACGAAACCGCCGTGTATGCTAGCAAATCAAATTGAATAGGCATTGAACGTGTGGTTTTAAAGTTGAAACAGGATAAGGCTAGTTGGTTTATCTTAATGAATGAGCATGCGAGGCCATAGAATATGAAGAAGAAACAACCGAACCGGAGCATCCCTGGAATAATGGAGCGCCGGTTGCACCGAGGCTCTAAACTAGCCTAGTGTCGTGGGCTTGTTTTGCATACTTGCATAGTTAATGAGGTACCTTGTTTGCGCATGTTCTTGTCAGGAAAGGCTGAAAGTTGCACAGCGCCCGACACGTGTCTGATTTCGTAGTTAATAGCGTAAGTTAGTGGCTGACCAGGGAATAAATTGTTATGTTCATTATGGTCGTCGTGTCTTACTTGCTCGAATGTTAAGTCAAAACGACTTATTGGTCGGTACCGATGCGTGTATTCGATGGGAACAGATTTGTTCGCTTATCTGTCTTTCAACATCTTAAATATCTGAGCTTGTGTTTTGCCAGCGATTACATGCTTCTAGAAAAACGATATGTATTATAAATGCCATGTTAAAACAGTATATATTTAATTTAATGGAACATACTTACCATAAAATCTACTTGCCCTTTGGGTTACTTTACTAACCTATTGTAAACTGCATTAATAACCATTTACTACGCACTTGCTACTAATAATTTGCGATAAATACATAACTCACGCCGGAGTTAATTTCTGTTAAGCCTCCATTAACTTTATGGCCAAATCACCAGTTTCCTGTAATGCTTTAAATCCTACTTGTAACAAATTTGTACCCAATTATTACTTAAAATATTTTTTACTGAGTGCAAACACATTTGGTATCTGGTTATATACGGACTTAATGCGCTTTTGGCTATTAATTTTTCTCTTCTGTTAGGCCAAGGGTGTTGGTAAATAGCAACTTGTGGTTAAATACTGAATAATGATGTTGTATCATATTTTCCATCGTAAGCTACTTAAGCTTTAAAAATTTCGATGATATATGGGAGAACTTTCGTAATTCAAAGATAAATCTTACATAAAAGCATGAGTTGTATGTTGGTTAATTTACCTTTGGAATTTGTAAATAAAGAAGTATTTGGCAGTGTTTGGATAAACAAATCAAACTGAATTAAAGTTGTTGCTGAAAACCTCACAAAGTAATTCATTATTTTCTGGGTTTATGGATGTGGAGACTTCAACTACTGCACAAGCGACGAACCTGCAAAAACTAAAAAAGACGATGGAATCATTATTTTATATTTTATTGGAGTACAAATTTTGACTAGGAGATATTTTTTGCCATATATCATTACTTTCTTTGAAAAATAATATTTATATCGAGAAATTGAAATGATTCTTACAACCTATCTAAAATATATAAAAAATTGGCCTGGTTATGAATAGAATCAGCTTGATCTATTCGTATTATTATCACTTATATACAGGGATATCCAAATAAAAGTGAACTGGCCTTATAGGTAACTTTTTACTTTCTTATACGAAGTAATAAGAAAGTATAGTAATCGTGATTTTTTTCGACTTCGAGATTTTGATGGATTTACACGTTTTGAGGGCCCCTGAATCCATTTTGACCATTTTCGCCATGATGTCTGTCTGTGTGTCTGTCTTTATCCACCATAACTCGAAAACGAGTTATCGGATTTGATTCAAATTTCATATTTAAGAGTTTGAACAAACTTGTGGGTGCCACATTAAATGTTTTTCATCTAGTGGGAAAAAATGTTACATATGAAAGTTTTCGGGATTTTCATGGATCGTTCATATATCTTATCAGCAAAACAATTGAGCATCGAATAAAAACAATATAGTATAAAACGTCGATTTTCTAGCCTATTGAAAATTAGATGGTATCATTTTTATCGCATTTTTGGATTCTAGGAGAAGTCCTAAACATAATTTTTATAAGGTAACTACCCTATGGGGTTTTTCAGTCGTTTTTGAGATTTTCAAATTAGAAATTATATTACATAAAATAAATATATTGGGTGTTCATTTAAATTTCACCTCTAGTTGGCGTTGAAGTGTCATGAAATTTCATTCTTAGACGCCAACTAGAAGTGAAATTTAAATGAACACCCGATACTTTAAACGTAACTATCCATCAGATTGAAACCAAGGAAATGTAGAATTAACTTAAATTGTAATTTTAATATTGTTATCCAATCAATATTTCTAAAATATAAATATTATTTACTGGAAGACGGGAAAATAATTATATTATAATAAATTTAAAAATAACTTTCCTAATTTTTATCGTGAAAACTTCCTGTACTTCGAGAATCTGCAAATACAATAATACTACTTATATTTTATAGTTGCTATTTGATAGGAGTATTATAATTGAAATCGAGATTGATGATGTTCCGAAGAACTTTAACCAGGAAACCTTATATACCTATTTCATTTCATTTCCAATATTCAATGAAATATCGTACATTTTTCACTTTATTGTAAATTTTACACTTACATTTTGCCATGTGGAATAAAAATAAAGAGTATCTAACTAATAGTAATTTTTAAAAGAAAAATTATAAAATATATTCGATGTGACATTGGTCTGGGGTGTAAATATTGGTTACGTGAAAAATTGATGAAATTGTTTTCTTCTCTACACCTAAGGACTTACATATAATTTTTCAAACATTAAACAATACCTACGAAAAATACACATATAGAAACACATTAAAATTAAGAGTAATGAGGAAATATCAATGATCTTTTTAATTAAATTTCCTAAGCTTTACCTTTGAAACTAAACTATTAAAATAAAATACAAGAAGTTATCATTAAATCTTGATGGTGTGAAAAGTGAAAGCAATATGTGTTGCAAAAAGGCAAAATTTCATCTAGTAACCTGCAATAATTTTTATGGACTAATATTCATTTAATTTTCGGTACGCACTGGCAATTCAGATATAGCCGATTAATCATCTTCGCTATGTAATTATACGACGGGTTGTGTATTTATTATGAAACAAATAATTTATAAAGACATGTTTGTGAGATTGTACGTTATGGTCGCCCCCCGATGTTGCATATATCGTAATGTTCCCCCACTAGTTTGGAAGTTTCAAAAAGCGGTGCCCCGTGAGCCAATATTATTTATATTATCGTGTTAACGTCTTGGTCCATATGAAAAACAATAATTCTTTGCTTTCAGGCAATGCCATTTACATTTCGTATTTTTTCTCCATGATCGTTTTTTATAATTAGTACAAAAGAAGTCCAGGGATATTTTTAGTTTATGCGTTTTCATTAATATCAGGTCTTACAATGTATTGAGCCAGTTTTAATTTCAGCTTGCACAGAAAATTATGATTACACTGCAATTACAAAACTATTTAAAAACAACCAAGAAAAATCTCTATGTATGTGTAGTCGTAGAAGTGTACTTTTCAATTTAATTATGCAGTTATTTTTTGTTTGCAAAGCACAAGGGCTTTTAAACTGTTCATTGTTTTATGCACACCACTTTAAATTAAATTCTTAACAGATGATAATCTTAAAAGTCGTGGGATCACTTAAAACAAAATGAAGAAAGAAAAACAGGGGAAAAAAATAAAACCAGTAAATTAACAAGGTCTTTGTGTTCACATCAAACGATAATCGCAATTTTAATTCGCATTACGCTAAGCGGTACCATGCGGCTTCTGATTAGGAACTGAAAATGTAAATTTGCATTTACTAGGTTCTGCCTTTATTTGTTTGAAGGCGAGGACGAGAGGAATTTAGCCACAGGTAATTAGCACATGCTGCGCTTATCTTTATCAAGTACCCCAAGCAATGGTCGTTAGATGGGAAGCAAATTTATAATGAATAAGAAAATGATTATTATATCTTCATTTTCCTATGTATTGAAACAGACAACTAACTTTAGTAAAAATATTGTTTAAATATGTTCAGTCAAGCGACAAGTTTTTTATCTACAAATTATCATTAGTATTTAGACAGGCTTAATAATTCAATTGACCTTTTTCCTCTTTTTAACCTATTATCGCCTACACACTTCCTGTTGGTTGTGTTACGAATAATTTTATTGCCCATTTTAACTTAATCCAATATTAAAAACGGCTCACCAAATTTGTCAAAGTGTGCTACTAATATTATTGGGAAAGCCATCAAAAATAAATTGCATATAGTGAAACGTGAATATTTTTAGCATATTGTGAAACACTTTGCTTTTTAAGTTATTAATTTATTTTATTTTAATATCTCCAACAACTGTTAACCAATCTTCTCATCTTGATTTTCGGAAAGTAATTGTGTTTTTTTTGTGAGCATAGCACAACGCAAGTCCATTCGAATTATGTTTTAAAAAACTGGGACAGATTTCACATAAAAATTAATATGTTATTTAAATTTCCCTACTGCGGAATCATTAATAATAAAACAAGAAATCTGTAAGTGGGCGTTAAAATCATCAATTTAATTACTAGAATGGGCAAATTATATTACAACTGTTTGGTTGATGCTAATGTGACTATTTTAATCACTGTCAACTTGTTTATATAATTATTAACCTGATTGATATACCAGTTGTCCTACTATTCAATGTAGAAATTGTATGAGTTATAAATAATTTTTTATGATTTTTATTGGTACATTTTGGGTGTAATCCAATGACAAAAAAGGTGCATTTACATTAAAAAATGTTTTTGCAAATGTGTAGGAGACTTATAGAAAGTAGAGATTAAATTAAAAAATCAAAATTTGCTACCAAATCTTCGGTGATATCTTGTATAGGAATATTTATCCCTGACCCTGTTTCCGTGCGTTTATCATTTATATCACAGGAGGAGGTTAATTGGTCCACCCACAATTTTTCTAAAATTCTTCGTACATTTCTCCGAAGCCAGTGGATGCGGTGTGTGGAAGGGTACATCGGTGGACTGTCACCAACTAGGTACTGGGTTTGGTCATTACTGTCTCAGGCTCGCTAATGAGCTCGCTCACTATTCATGAGTGCGGAGGCGGTGTTTTAGCTTGAAATCTACAAGCAACTAGAATACACTTCATTTCTAAACTGCCTTAGTTTCTGGTTTTCATTCACTCTTTGTCTCTTTCTTTCAAACGCTGAGTTATTGCCATTTTTTCGTGGACATAATTTCAACTTTCTGTTTATTAGTAATGGATGCAATAATGGGTTTAAATGTTGTGTATTATATTAAAATTCGTGGGAATAGTTTCTGTGCCTTCCCCCTTGAACTCAATAAAATGCAGTTTTATAAAATACATGCATCTACATCAATATTTATTGAGGAAATAGTTAACACATTAATTAATGTTTGGTTTCAGCACTGAGACGTCTCGTAATTCAATTGGAATATTAACAACATATGCAAATGTTGCAGAAAAACTTGACCTTATAAATAATGGTACAATGACTTGATATTGAAATCATTAATGAATATTCCAATTTACCGATGGAACATTAGTGCATTCTAGACAACTTCATTATAATGCTTCCTCTGTTTCCTCTAGTGAATCTTATTTAAACTATAAGAATAATCTAGTTAAACAAACTATAAATTTAGACTTCGGATATACAATTACATTGAATTGCACAATTTTTCGCCGTCTGCTGGAGCTTTGTTTGTACTGATTTATTAACTTTTTTAGCTGCACTAGACAGAAATGTAATTGTGATTACTTCATTTTAAGAAAATTGCAACATCGCCATCGTTATATTCCCATTTGAGATTCGCATGTTTTAATTAGGTGCCGAGCGCATTGAAGCTTAATGAATATTTTTATGACTAATTACTGCATGCAGAGTATGATCAATCTGGAAAGGGCTTCATAAAGCACCATATAGAGTCACTTTGGATGGTTATTATAATTTCGGTTAATCAAAACAAGAGTCAGTTTGGATTTATCTGAGCGAAACATCATCCTGACTTCAGGTAGGCATCGTTTTCCGAGTATATTTTGCTGCCTTTTAACAGTTATATTATAATTGGATTTTCAACATTTTAGATAACCAGCAATGTTCCATTTTATCAAATATATTATATAATTCCTAAAACTGAAGGCAAATGTGTACCTTCCTAAGTGTTATTATGGTCCAGAATCTGAATAAACCTGTCCAATGTGATTGAATGTTGCAATAAAATTTACATATACATTTTTTCATAAATTCAATTAAGTGCCATATCATCCGCAATCTTCACGTAAAGAATTTTCATATATAATTATTTACCTATTTTCCTTATAGACAACACCTAATATGGAATTCGCATTATATTTGCAAATTGCCAATTTGATAAGCAAAGTCTATATTAGTTTATCTAAATTTCTAAAACGGTTTCTGCTGCAACAATAACTATATGTAAAAAACAACAAATAAATTATCCAAAACAAATAAGTGTTAAATTGAATATTTAACTTATCACCAACAAAAATTATTACAGCAAGAACCCATAACACACACACACACAAATACTTGGTGAAGTTTTGAAATGATATTTGAGTAATGATAATGTCGAAAATGATTTAGATGTTTTCTAAGTCATTATAAATACCTTGGATTAATCAGCAGCCTCTAATACTAATTAGCAACATTAATATTATTTCGAAAGCACGCTGAAAAAGTATGAAATAACGAACTAAAGACTGATATTAATTATATGTGACGATAGTTACAGTAAAGTTGTATTTAAATCAAAAATTATTCTGGATTTTGTAACCTTCTGAGCTGATTATGAATAAACCTGCGTGTTAAAGCCGCTCGTTCTATTTATAATTATATTCTAGTAATTATGATAAAATCTCTAATAAAACTAAAGTTTACTGATCCTTAACATCTAGGATAGTTTATATACAATTTATCGTGTCTTCAAATCTTAAAACTCCAAAAATAGTTCTTTTGCGTGGATATTTTTTCTGCGAAACTGCAAGTTTGCTCTGATTAGAGAATTGCTCGTAAAGTGAAATATTTGATGTCCATTGATTAAATTTAATGAATAATGCATTTTCTTATCGGTTTTTAAATGTTGTTTTTCTCATAAAAGTGTGACCTATTTTGTGAGTCGCATCCAACGTTATTCCTTTGATCACCTCAAATTTAAGAAGTATTCTTATTCATCAGATATAATTTTATTCATAATGAAATTTTCATTGTTAACAAGGTGGACCTAAGCAATAAAAAGTGTGTCAATATAAATTTAAAATTATTACATTATACATTATATCATTATGCATTGTTGTACTTTATCGAAATAAAAACCTACATAAGTTTTTGTATGAATTTTTATGAATAAAATATAACAAATAAATATATCCTATATTTATATTATTAGTCATAGTGTCTCTATATTGGCACCTTAGTTAATTAAAATTTTGAATCTGTAGTAACTCATTGACGAACCTCAATAATTACGAGCCATTGTTAATGTCTATGCCATAATAATGCCAAAAATGTTAACGCTCTATATATCGAAAAATAAGCATTTTAACAATAAGATTATTTGATAAATTCATATAGATTTGAAAACTTGTTCACCCTGTATACAATAGGTTGGTTAGACTAGTATTTTATACTAAGTTATACTTTGATTAGTTTTTAATATTTATTCATAAAGTTCCTTTAGAAAATTTAGTATTTTCCAAATAAAAATTTTAAAAACTACTTTTCATTTTGAGTACCTGGTTATTCAAAATAACCACAGCAACTCGAAGAAATATTTTTTTTATTGTGTGTAGCACATTTTTTTAGATGTTTGAGTCAGTCTGACTCTGAATCTTTTATATTACCAACAACAATTCATGATACTCACCCTATAATCATTAAACTGTCGTATGACATTTTGTGCTATGTACCTGATTTTAGGGATACCATTATGATGAATCCACTCTTTTTAATATTGTTCAAGAAAATGGAGAACTTTTAACCACGTTTCTATGAGGATCATACTTATATGACTCAAATTATTGAGGTTTTCAATTATTTTAGAGAGAAATTCTATGAATTAGGATAAGATCAAGTTTATATAAATAAAGAAAAAACAAATAGAATTAAAATATTTTGCGGACATAAGCAGAGTAAATAAAACTGATGAGTTGAGAGGAGTTCCAAAGTAAATGTGTTTTATAGTTTTGACATAGGAATTAAGAAATCTGGAATTAAACTTAAAAGTTGCGTTTTATCTACTGCATGTTCGATTACAATTTGAAGTCCTATTAGTCTAGAAGGACTCAAATCTCTTGCTTCATATATTTGTTGAAGATGAGCTTTACTGAACGTAAAGACCAAATAGCAGAGTGGTGACAGCATCATCGAAACCTTAAAATTGCTAATTCTTAGTCACAAATAAGTTGCCCTTTCATGGGAATTAATGGATAATCATCAGTCAAAAAGATGTAGTTAGTTTGTTTTTTCTTTCTGAAGATTGTCTTTGTAGTAATAAAAATTGCTGAAGTTACTCAACATCACTTGAAATTATTTTCAGCACTATGTCCAAAGAAAAGAAGATTGATATGGTAGCATTTCTTTAAATGCTCTATTAAATGACTAACTTCACAATCCACGCGCTCTTTAAACTAACCAAAAAACTTCGCTCTCCTTATCCCTTATCCAAATTCTGATTCTTTGTATCAATAACAGTTATATTAATCTTCTCTATCAATGTTGTCTGTGATGCATACTGCATAAGAAATAATGAAATTCATGTATATAAAACTAACTTTTTATCAAAGTCTAGTATCATGAAGGCGTGCCATCCACTCATTGTCACTGGGCATACCTGAATAATACGACATTATCTCGTCGTTACGCTAAAAAATCAAACTTGAACTCCCTATCAGCTAGTACAAATCGGCACATATAAACTTGCTATAAAATATACATTCAAACGATCTAGAATCATCATTTGTTCTTGTTTCGTTTTGGTCACATACTGTGCATATGTAAATGCGGTACTTAATTGTAATTGTAATCTGTCATAATAACATACAGGATAATACTGGAGCAATTTATTTTTGTACATCGTGGATTTTTACCAAATACTTACTCTGGATGTTGTAAATGTAGCGTGATGGGGTTCAAGTAGTTTAAACGCAGTAATGACTATCATTAAAATCCTACATATAGGATTTCCTGTAAAAAAATTTAAAACAATTTAAAGTTTAAAATTGGAGGCAGTTTTCTGAAAATCGATTGGTTGCTTGGTACTTTTTCTAGGTTTCGTGAAAAAATCAATGTTACAGTTCCAGCTGCTCTGTTAAATTGACGCGGTTTAGTTCTACTTCTCTATAGTAGCTGATGTGTATCATAACTTAACCATGTGTTTATATCTTATAACATTTTCTTTTTTTTCAGGTATGGATTAATTTATTGTACCAGCCGCTTTAAACAAGTAATTTTCAAAGTGTGAGTAAAAAACTTTATTTTCCTCAAGATTACTTAATAAATCAAATATAAATTTACTGTGGAATGTGCTATTTCATCGTAAAATATGAGTTGCCCTCTTTTAAATTAATTACCCTCTTTTTGTGAACAAGATAAAAAACATGTATACACAATAGCAAGTAACAATGTTTTAATTAAAATGCTGTATTCGAGATGAAAATTATCATATCTTGATCAGGATGGGAAATGTACAATTTCCAACATCCTAACAAGAACAAGTACTACATGTGGCTGATTCTCTCTCATCTAAGGAAGACATGCTTTAATTTTTTGGAAGGTCTAATCTAGAGGCGGTAGATGACCGGTTGATGCTTAGTTGCCATTGGTGGAGTTTGTATACTGGCGAGGCTACCGGTTGGCTACCTCACTCGTTCGGTCACATAATAATGATAATAATAACAGTAGCGGTAATGATGAGCAGCGACTATCACAGTAATTGCCCAAGACAGCATGGCTTCTGCTTTTACACATGTGACTTGTGTGCTTCTGCATATGGCCAACTCAATAATGACAGATGGATTACCTATTGGCAGCTTGCAGCAAATTTCCAAAGATAAACGTCACTATTGATAAAATCATTCATTGAGGGTTTTTTTGTTGTTATTTCGTGTAATCAACGCACGATTCGCTGAAGATGGATGAACACATGCGTGGAATGCATGAAAGTTTGGTTTATAATCTGTTAATAATTCTGAAAGACACCAGGATGTTTCAGTGAAAAAACTTGGGATCAAGTTGAAATACCTGTTTCCTATAGTTCTAACTATTGTAAAAAGTCAACATTTCTTAGATAATAAAATCTGTCAGTTTTATAGTACAAGAAAATCTACAAGTAATTAGGAAAAGTTTCATTTGAAATTACAAAATCTTATTACGTTGGTTTGCAGTTTAATATTTTATGCGATGTTTAACTGCGAGCAAAAAATTTTTCGCTGGGGTTTGGTTCATAATCTCGTGAACAAAATAAATTTACCTTCCACATACAAAGACCCATCAGAAATGTAAAAACGATTTTCATAAAACTTCGGAACTTTGTGACAACTAGCGGAATGCTTTTAAAAAATAATTAATTAGTTTTTCCAAATAAAACCTTATAGTGTTATAACCCTTTTTTGTTTATTAAACTTATAATTTTGATTATTTTATGGAGGTGTGAAAAACTTTTACTGCAGTTTAATGCACCTTTGCTAGCTAGAGTTTCTTAACACTTAATTGCTAATTCTATATAAAAGTTAATAAGTTTTTTCTTTTAATAGCTTTCATAGGGAAATAATAAAAATACCAAATAACATTAATGGTGTAAATGAAAAAATATTTGATTAAAATTGGTTAAGTAAATTACAATTACAGTACCTATATTTAGACAAAATAAAAGAATTTAATGGTTGTTACTGCAATAATTAACTGACTTATTCCCAATTCCACAAACGTACTACTTAAGCGCCGCTAATTGTCAAAATTTATTTATTAAAATTTCAATTAATAATTTTACAATTTAATGAATTGTTTGCGATTGAAGAAAAAATAACATATTTTATTCGGAGCTTAAGTCGCTTTATGTGCTTCGGCTGCTTTTGTCAGACTCACTTCGTTCGTCAGTCAAACACCAGCCTCGGCACATAAAGCATCACTTAAGCTCTTTATAAAATAATATACTATTATACACGTCTTTCCAAATTATAAGTTTATCTTTTATATTACTATTTTTGAAAAAACTTTTTGAGATTTTTAAATTTTAACACAATTTTCAATTCAAGTTTTAGGCAAAATTTAATTCCGAATATACTTAAGCTCCTTTAAATTTTTTAGCATAGGTAGGTATTGACTATTGATGATTTCTAATTATTACAAATCGTATCCATAAAGAAATCGATGTTTTGTTGCTTTTTTTTCAGACTTTTTAAATGTCAAATTCATTATTAGACTATAATAGCTTCTTCGGGCCAAATACTGAAGAGGTGAAAGTACATATCTAAGAAGGCTTATAGTTAAATAAGGAACTAAATATAAAATACCTATATGTTTAACTTATTTTTCAAAATTTTAATGTTGGGTCTTTCATAATCATCAAGTACAACAAGAAACTGGAGTGATTTTTTATTTTTATACTACATAAAAGTGGCAGTAAATTTCCATGTAAAGACAGGAATTAGAAAAATAGAATAGTAGTTTATGCAACAAGGTAGGAACTAAGAGATTCTGGCGAGTGTGAAAATTGGGCCCGAGCGAAGCGAGGGCGCAAGAACACGAGGCAGAATCAATTCCTCCCGTGTAGCATACTCTATTTTTTCTTATACCTGTACGAAAATGGCCACTTCTTTTGTGTGAAACGCGCGAACAAATTATAACAGCATAAGATTGACATTTTTGCTTGACACTTTTCGGCGAGAAAATCACCTTGACAACCATATACAAACATAAATAACTCCCGCATATCAGGGAGGGATTGGCTACCCAAGTGAGAAATGTTACCCCCACCCCTTATTTTCCGCGACTACCCTAAAAAGGAGACTTTCTACCCTCATTTCACGCAAATAAAGTGGCCATTTTTGTTTCTGTTCCAACTAATATGTATAAAGTTTTTCATTCTTTCATAATGAAAATCATTGAAAAATAATAAAATAGGTACAAATTACTACATTATTTAAAATGCACCCAAAAAATATAGTTTTTACGATTAAATTTCAAGTCCTTGAAAGTAATAATTTAATCTTCGAAACACAAGAGAACGTTTCTATAATAAGTTCAAATTTAACATTTCAACGTTTAAATAATAATTATATGTATATCTAATATGAAATCAGAAATATTTATAGCGAGAAACACTGTTGCAAAATTGGAGGACCAGCCCAAAAAATAATTGCTTCTCTTTTATTTCCTCACAATTGCTAACCTTAATTCCGAGTCACGCAAAGTGCCCATAAATCGATGATTTAAAATTTGGTCTAGAAATTTTGACTTATCGCATGTCACGAGTCCGATTTCTATTTTAATTGTGGCTTTAAGTGAAACACATGCAAAAAGATAGATATACTTATAAGACATGTACACACATTTCACCATATACCTGAAACGACAGACGTACACACTGAAAAACATGTTTACTGTTTCTCGTAAAAACATTGGAAAGAATGTGCCCCTAATACTTTGTCCGTGATCGTGACTGTTAAATATTTATATCCTGAAACGTAGGATAAGGTATTTGTTTATTCACATTTACATTAACATTTTCTCTCCTAGAGACAAGTGAGAATAAGCCACTACTAAAAAGGATATATTAAAAACTTCACCAGGGTTTGTGTGCAATTCTTTGAAATTATAATCTCCACACCACACACATAGTTTTATTTATTTTCGTATTACGTATCCTATTCTCGGAGAATTATTGAAATAACGCTGCTTTGTTCGACAATAATAGACAAATACTGCAATAAATTAGGGCACGGTGGAAACGATAAAAAAGAGCAAAATTAATAGTTTATGCATTTTTGCTACGTGCCCACCAGTATGCTAATGTTACAAGAGAAGAGTGTAAATTCTTTAAACGTTTACCCGCCTTATTAAAATACAATGCTTTGGAAATGACTGCAAATCGTCCTTTGTGTCGTCTGTACCTACAACATTCTTATATGCAAAATTAGAATTATTTTATACAAAGGCTCCAAATTCGTGACAGCAAATATATTTTTATTGAAGCTGGATAAAAGCGTCCGCTTTCTAACCAAAAGCCACAAAGGAGACCTAAGACACAGGAAGAAATGTGCAGCTTTAAACAATTGCACAATTATTAAATTAATAACTTTTTCAAATAAATACATTATAAATTTTTGTGCTGCCATAGTTGTAATTGACATTTTACGTTGACAGTTACCGTGCTACAATTGAAATGAGAAAACCATTCGAAATGCAATGGATCGTTTTCAACACTTGGAACATAAATAACTTTTTTCTTACCTCTGTTGCAAAAACAGTAACATCATGAAAAAATTAAGGAATAATACAAGGATCATATCTAACTCGAATTAGCCCAATTTTTCCTTCGTGAATCCTACATAAATCCTGTGAAATGTCTTTATATTTAATTGCTTGTAATTACATTGTGTCTTCAGACTCCATTATTTCAAAAATATTATATATCAAGCCAATTTTGCAAAATACCTTATTTTCTTTTGCTGCTGCAATACACAAATGATATTTTATTTGTTACAATAATTGGAATTACTAATTGTTTAGTAGAAACATTGAAAAACTCACCATTACTATTCTAATTATGACACCTATAATGAGGTAATTTCTTTTCAAGTACGAGAACAAAGATTGAATTAAAATAATAATCTCCATGAGACAATGTTGCTGCAATACATTTTATTACATACAGTTATCTAAGGCGATTAGTAAAAGGTTTATTATTGTCAATTAGCAATTATGACACTAATATTTGCAGTAGAATTTACAAGAGAATTGTTTAATAATGAAATAAAATACTTGAACGATAATTTATGGTATCCAGGTTAATTTAATAAACTGTACGGTCTATTCATATGTAAATATGGGCGGTGTATAATTGCTACTGTACATATTTTTTCTGGTGAAATAGCTTTGCAGATATAGCCAATTAGTACAGGAAAACTAAAAATAGTCGTATAGAAGAATGTTATTGAAAGCCATAATAAAAGATGTGACTGAAAAATTAAATAGGCTGTGTATCTTGGAGATTATAATTGATAATTATATCTTACGGTATCAAAGGATATCTATAAGGAATTATCCACGGTGGTAATAATCGCCTTGCGCTAGTACTCAATCCTATTTTTACAATTAGTTCCCACTGGTTTCTGACATTCTGCGAAAATTAAATGTTAATTAAAAAAATGTTCATCAAAATCATAATTATGGCTCTTCATGATTGGAGTGGCTTTTATGTCATAGAAGTTAAACGTGAACAAGGAGTTTTGTAATTTGATATTTAGTAAAAACAACCAATGAGTACAAATAATAAATTTTTTAATCACAACTAAGTAGTTATTGGGTAATGCGATAATGACTCATGAAAACTGATACAATTTTTTAAAAATTGCACGTATAACATAACTTCTTACAACTTTTAGTGCAAAAGATAATTATTTTTCTTAATTTCTCAAACGATTTAATGGAATTTATTAGAAATTGTTTATTACTATTCTCATCTTAACGTCTTTCCAATCATATTATTTCTACAGGCTTGTCAGGTTATTGTTTCTATAATTTTCAGTAAAATGTTATTCTTAACAATGATAAAAAATGAAGTTGTAAAATGTTATAAAGAAGCTCAAGAGCTTAGTATAGGATTGCACCATTCAGAAAAAAATATTTTACTATCAGTTTAAATTTAAATTTTCTTACTAACCTATAATCTAGAGACAGTAATAGTTATTTATGTAATAAGACAGGAAAGTGCTTTTTTGCAAGACGAATTTGCATGGAGCCTGCTGGTAGTCCAATCCCTAAAGACACTACTCTGAACAATGTACATCAATAAAGGCAGTTAAATTTTTGTAAAGTAAATAAAATGTGATAAAAGTGATCACTCTCACTCAAACATATAGAAAAATTTGTATGGCATTTTCGCGGAAAAGTACTTAAAGAACTAGTCCTGGATATTTTTTACCGGACTATTCATGTAAAGATTTATTTCCCCCTGTCCCGAGAAAGTCACGAAGGTGGTCACTTTTCTGAGTTGCACAAAATCTTTATTTATCTTTATTTCTACCTCTTTAAGATGATTCTCCTCTCTAAAGGTTCGCAATTAAGATAAATAGTTCTCTAGATATGACTTGTCGCTGGTCATAAGGAGTACTAAGTATTCCAGTTTCTTCAGTAAATTGTGTGTAGTTGTTTATCTATACATTTCAGTACTTGTATGTTTGTCACTCTTAGTGTCCTTGATATCTTCAAAACTCTTCTGTAGTCTTCAATCACTCTGGTTCCAGCATAAGGACTCGATTATCGGCATATCCTCTTTTCATAGTTTAGAAAGCATACGCATAGATAGATAGTTTAGTTTAAAATTTGTATTTATAATTAAAGCATAGAAAAAATAAAACCAGAAATTATATCTAGACACTTTTGAGAACTGATTATTTTGAAGAACTGCAAGTTAAAATATAAGTACATTCTTATGGAACAATTGAATTTTTATCCCGGATGATCTCCGAATCGATACTTTTGCTATTTACTATTTTTGAAATCAATTTTTCATTTATAAAAGTTTAAGTTGTCTTTTCCTCGTCTTAAACTAAAAATATCGTCAAAGCTTTCGAAAATTTCAAAATTAGAGATAGTAACAATTCTGTTACGGTTTATCTTGTAACACCATCAACTTTAAAGAGAATAGACATCACTGACTAATAGCTATAACATCTTGCTTTGGAAATCTCCAGGAGCAGGTAGCCTTAAATGCGATATTCTTAGCAATTGTAAATAAACGATACAATCTGTGGTGAATATTTAAGAGACATGTAGGGACCAGATTCCTATAAAGTTATGATGCGACTTGCGCATAGTTGCAAGTATTGTGCAAAATGTAATTAGCTGAGTGAATGTGGTTTATAAATGAGGCTATATCGAGTGGATACCATGCAGTCGTACAACACACACGTACAGACGGATCGGCAAAAGCAGCCGGAATATGTACGCCCCGGCTTCAGCATTAGCAGCTCCGGATTTCTTACGTAAACAGTAATTACTGTTTTAGTTACGCAAAACAGAAATACTGGAGATATATTTATAATATCTATTGAAAATACCACCAGATCGGGATTCTTAGGAGTAACACCTACAAAAATATACTCCTAGCTATATAGTTAACTTTTTGTTGTGTAACATGTAAATAAAAATTCACGATATTTACTAGTGTGTTGGAAATTAAAGCTGTTTCGGAAATTCTTGTTTCCATAAACATTATCAAATACTGAAATTATATAAGAAAAAAATCTACTTAAGTAAACATTTATGCATTAAGGATGGAACCAAGGTGTGGTGCCTGTTAATTTAATAAATACATCATCACCAACACAATAAATTGTTACCTAGTTTTTCCATTCTTTTGATTTACTGTAAACCTTTCTATATTACACTACAAAAACCTCCAAATTGAAATAAAACTACATTGTGTGTTCTGTAAACTATACCCACCCACCCTCAAAAGTGAATGTTAATATGCATTGTTACACATACACATGCACACAATAAATTACTAATTAAATTGTGTGAACTTTTATCCAAAAAAAAAACTTCTTTATGATTAACTGAAACCTTTTCACTGATACGTAACAAAATATTATTTATAAAATGTGAAAGAGGCAATAAACTGAAGCTAATGTATTGTTTGACACTTGAGAGAGTATAAGTATTAAGTGCGGTTTAGGCCAGAGGCTGTAATGAATATAGCATATATAACAGCGTAGGTCGCTTGGAGAGTCAAGCCGATCGCGAGTTAGTTACATAATTTGGATATTGCAGTAAACTGGAATGCATTGCAAAATTTTCTGTACACCTGTCAATTTGTGCGGTAGTCCTTCCAGTATGTTGTAGAAACAGTGTAATAGGCGTGATTGTCATTTGGGTTAATAGCGAAAATTACGCGGAAAGTTTTATTGATGTATCTTTGCCGCATCTGATTAGTATTCAAATTGGATGCTCTTGCAATAAGATAATTCAATGAGGAAGTGGAAATTTAGAATAATTTTAATCAAACTATGGAGATAGAAATTGTGTTTTAATTACATAGTTTTTTGATGAAACTGTGAAACGGCTGAACATATTTTACATAAATTCAAAGAATAATTTCTCTGAGTTAGATTGGTTAGGAAGAAGTAGACTAGTTAGGTTAGATTAAGTTACCTTCGTTGGTATTTCAGGATTTAATTGGAGTTAATTCTATCCAAAATCTTAAATTGCTAATATTGTGACTTTAGGTTCAACTATACAGTTACTGAAGTTACTGAAAAGCAAAACCAAAAAAATTAGTTTTAATTATTCGTAGCATTTCTATATTCCCTTATCTTTTATAACCTAACCTCACATATTTGGAGTTTATCGAGTAATCCTAAGAAACATCAAGTCAGGGTGACTCTTAGAATCCGATGATTCTTCCCTAAATATTGTTTTATTTTTATTGTTTTATTTTTTTGAAAAAGAAACTAATCTGAAAGAAAACAAATATATCGCATTTCTTTATTGTCTCATCTTTTATAACCTAACCTAACATATTCGGAATTTATTCTATGATTCAAAAAAACATCGTGTAGGGGGCTATGCAGAGTGGATCATAGAAATAAATATTGCTAGAAATAAACTAACTAGATTATAATTCTTTTTTCGAAATTGGGAACTGAAACGACCGATGGGGGCGCTGCAGTCGTAAGCTTGAAAGAGAGTCGCTTTCAAGGTCGCACAAATATTTACACATGTTTATATGAACGGTGTCGATATTTAACGCAAGTTTTTTAATTTTTGTGTGATTCTTTCATTTGTGTTTTTACAATAAGTAAATTACCACAATTAAACTCAGTTTAATCGAATTATTTCGGTCCTAGATGCATCATAACTCGAGCAATTTAACAGAAGGTAAGTAATAAAACTATTTGCAAGGTTAGGTTTATTTTTCCTCTTATTATTTTATTTTATGGAAAAAGCAATTAATTTAGTTAAAGTTGGAAGAAGGGAAAATGTAACAACAAATCATTTAATAGACATACATGTATATTTGGATGTCATCAAACATCTTCGTTGGCAAAAATATCATGGCGTTTGGAACTGTTAATACATACTATCAATTTTATTTTTCTGGTCTTTTTGGTTTGCTTTCTGTTTCAGGCACGATATAAAACACTTGGATCACATATCTGGTACTGATATGAAATGCACATGGTCGAAAAGGAAAGTTGTTTTGGAAAAATATGAGCCAATTTCCCTCCGTGAAACTCCTTGTTATAAAAAGAAAATAAATAACAAATAAATGAAAACTAAGTTGTCAATTTCTTTTCCCTTTGCTGTTACAACTTACAATCATTAACACAACAAAAAACTTTGCAGTTCATCCAGAGAAAAGTCTCTGGTTCATACCGGTTTTAAACACAACAGGCGGCCCTTTTGGCTCTCCGTTACACATTACACTGTAATAATAAACATATAACAAGTATTTAACACTAATTATGTGTGCCTTATCTGCAATATTTGAAACAAATCTTAACGTTTTATTAGTTATCATATTTAACAAGAAAATTAACTTTGTGCAGCCAGCTATACTTCACATGTTGAAATGTCAAAGTGACTCTCTTTCACGGGGGACAATTTGTACCGCCAGGTGGCGTATTCTATATTTCAGTTCCCAATTAGCACTTAAGTTTTCATTTCCACTCTTTTATCTAAAATGTTAATTTTTTCAAAATTGTGATTTTAGCCTTTCTGATAACATTGAGATTCCAGTAACCAAAGATAAAGTGAAATTTATCGATAATTTAGAAAAATATGCTGTGAATGTTTTAGAGAAAAAATTTATAAAATCTGACAATGTAAATAAACTGGAACGTAGATACATAGTTAAACATCATTTGGAATATAACATCAGATATTTCTAAAAATTTAACATTGTTTGAGGAAATATAAAATTGATACTTGATACAGATTTTAAATATAAATTCCTTGATGAAATCCTTTTTTGAATATAAGAAAATCATCAATAAAATGCCATAAAAACCCCAATTTAAATTTCCGCATTTTCTTGCCTATTCACTGTAAAGTTGTTTATTTATTTCTAGGTATTGTAGAGTAAAACAACATTCTTAGAAAGGTCAATAAACATTAGACTTTCACTGATACAATGTTCCGTGGCCGATATATTGCTCGCCGGATAAAATCGTATTTTTATATAGAAATTGGATATTGAAACCAATAAAAAATTGCTGAAATAATCGCATGGCTGTATCTTGTCAGAAAGTGCAGAGAGGAAATGCTGATTGCCATTTAGAGAAAGATTGGCACTAATTGAATACGTACGTCTTGACCATTTCCATCGATGAAGTCGTAGATAGTAATGAGTTTCGTGAAGAAGTCCATTCAACAACGAAAAAAGACGAATGGAGTTTTTAGCAAATGCCCCCAACATCTGTGCGTAAATCGTGATTTTTGTGATTAATTTAGAATAAGTAGGTAGGAAAAAAGACAGGTTAGCAAATTCCCCACATTAGCATATACATAAACAAAAGTAAAATTGACATACAATGAATAATAAAAGGACTGGCACACAACAATAAGATGACATCACAGGACAATGAATATGAATTTGAAAATTTAATGGGATAATCTACAGTAGATGCACGCTTATGTACGTGATTATTTGAACAAAACCGACATACAACAAGAAAGAAAATAATAAAACATAAAATGTATTATATCTTTAAATTGTTTTTACAATCGCCTTCCACATTACAATGAGTATGATAATATTTTCATGTGTGAAGTTATGTTGTTCACAATCCACCGGTTCTATACTCCCAAATATGCATATAAATTAAAAATATATAACCGTGTCTGCTTTGTCACGCATAATCTTCGTGTAGGTATATTGATACGTTTTTGCTAATACATCTTCTATGGATAAAATCTTGAGCGAAAGAATTTTATTAAAATTAACATCTCACATGAAATCACATCCAACCAATCTTCATTTACATTTTATTTTCTAATTAAATTATATGTCTTGAGAGAACGTCTGTATTCAGATTTAAAACTAGCATTTCATCACACCAGTCAAAAAATTAATATCTACATATGTTCCATGTTGTGTTCAATTCTAACTTTCATTTGTGATTGCTGAACTTTTTCACTGTGGCAAGCAACATATCATCACGGGTAATAAAATATGCTAAATGCCCTTGCGGCTTCTACTTCCGGACTACACTTTAGTTTAGAATTCCGTTAAAATAATAATTTTGGTTATTGATTGTGGTTTGTACAGACACTCATAAAATTATAATTGTGCGACCGCAGGATATCAACAGGAAATTGCTTATCTGCTTTACCACAAGATGTTGTGACTTACACGAAAACAATATTATATAGAGAGCTAGCTATAGGTAGCGTAACCTTAAGCGAACCGAACGATTTTCATAGAAATAAATAATAATCCTTTGTTTGTCACAGAAGTTTCCTCTATTATTAACTATAATTATAATAATGCCGATGTGAATCCTCTCTAAAAGAATAAATAATAGAAGCAGGCATTATTTTTAAATTATATTCGTCATTTTTTTTATAAAAAGTGGTGAAATAACAAAAAAAGAACTAATAATTACCCTTGAGTGGATTCTCTCTCATTCCAATTAGTAGGGACCAAATAGCGCTGAATCATCTTACACACTACAATCAGCAATGACTCCAACTCTTCTATAAGACGGATATGCGTGTTTTAAGAGCTGTAGAAACCAAATAATAGAATAAATGATAATCTAATTAGACTAAATTAGAGTTGAATATATGTAATACTTTTTTTACTTATTCCTGAGAATCATGTTGGTTAAAACAAAAAGTGACCTCAAAGAAGGTGTTCTACACATACGCAATATTTCCTATTATTTACAATGAAAAAACTTATATTTGATCACGTATTATAAATTACTATATATCATTATCAAGTCCCTTTCTCTTTATACATAAATTTAATATGTAAGATACATAAATAATTCAGTTCAATGATTAGTTTTAAAAGAACAAACATTGTCAATAATGAAAAAATGACCATAAAATGTTTGATTCATTATTTATGACCGAAGGGAACAAGAATGTTTACATATTATTCTATGATTTATGAAAAAGTTACCACTTCAATTGTATTCCCCGTTACTTGTAATTCCATACTAGACAATAAGCAACGCAGCACGGAAATATTACGTAGTTTCTTAGGATAATAAAGTTTTTGACGCATTCCTCTTCATTAATTCAAATGGTACTCTTGTATAAATAATAATTAATTATCTATATTTTAGGCCATCTTAATGTTTCATGTTAAATGTTTTCTCTCATAGTTCTTATAGCTATACTATAAACTAAATTTATTCAATTTGTTTTTCCTGTGGGAGCTGTTGGTTTTTCCTTCAACTAACTTAAAATGGAATTGTAATAAAAACATTAACTAAGTTTTATGCGAAAAATTGTACATTTATGAAACTTAAGAGTTATTAGAGAAGTTTATGCGTTGCGTATCATTAACCTAACGCATCAAGACAGGAGAAGATGGAGGCAAAGCTAGAAATAGTGCGCAAAAAACACAGAGAACCAAATTTATATGAAATCAAGAAGTACTTTCAATTATTTTAAGAATTACTGAAGAATTGGAATGGGAAGAAAAAGGCAATCATTTAAAATATGTTAACAAATTCTTAAAATTGTACAAAACAGAAATGTAAAAAGAAAAGTTTAGGAATGCTTCTGTTTTCTGTTTTCATCATCATGCATAAAAATTAACTACACTTCTCAACAAATTACCTACGTGTTCTTGCATCATCATCAACCAATTAAGTAAACTTTTCCATATGGTAAGAGGAACATTTTTCCTCCTATAATAATGCTTCTCCAGAAAAGAAGTTCCTTCTTAAGATTTTGGAAAGGATTTCAGTTGTTTAAAGTCTACGTAACTTGTCTGTCTCGACTTCTTAAAAGTCTTACCAAATAGTCGCTTTATCTAAAACTGAAATGAATTCAGAAATTAATACGTTTTGCTAGTCTTCAACTGTCCAGTTTTGGTGAGAAAGAAAGACAATAATTTAGGCGGCAATTTTGAAGATATTGCCTGGATTACAAGAGAACGCTTCTCTGTCTTGTATTTAGTAAATTTTGGGCACGAAGAATATGTAGATTACAAATTTTTTCTTTGAATCTCTAGATTTTCAATTCCAAAGACATAAATTTTTTAAATAAAGCTTTGTTATTTTCTTAGCAAGAGCAATAACTCTTCCTCTATGAACATCTCAAAATTCCACGTAGAGCAAATAAAATAAAATTGCTTACTCCAAGTCGCACAGCTTAATAAGTGTTTGTATATTTTTCACATAAATTTTAGAAGGTTAGATATAGATTATTTGAAAATTAACAACTTTTATAGGTTTCCTGCCTTAGGTAAAAGCAAACTGCATGATAAATTATCTATTAAATTAAACGAATTAAGTGAGGATTCTTCAGTGGTAAATTTTCTAAAATAGTATCGATTAGTAGTCCATTACCTAAGTTTGATGGTTCCGAAATGATCTTGTAATAAACTAAAGATCCACTTCATTTTGTGCTTTTAAATCGTCGCAAGTTGTCTCGCTATGAATTATATAGAGTTTTTTAATCTAGAGTCATTCAATTTAATTATTAATGTGGAATTTGAACAAAAAATCATTTTCTTATGTGGAAATCACAAAGAGTAAAGCACTGAGGAATACAAATCAATTCAATTTGAAGGTAATCTAAGGAATCCGAACGTAATCTCGAGATAACCTGGATCTAGGTAGGTAATCTTAAGCAGATTTGAGATAATTTGATAGAAATCGTAAGGAATCTTCAAAGCTTTCTTCTTTTCCAAAATTTTGCCAACGGTTTGTTGCTCCAGAAGTTATAAGTATCCAATTAGAATACTATTCGCTCGATATATAATATAGTCAACCTTCTCCTTCTAACTTAACGTCAGGTTTTTGATTATGGGTAGATATTGATTATGACATTTCATCATAAAATCATTTTAAATGAGACTAACTACACATGGTGGTCTACCACCTTTCCAAGTTTTATATACCAGAACTGAAGCTGTCATGTAAAAGTGTAAAATATACCATAATTATGATTGTTTATAATTAAATGCGTAATTAATGTATGTACAGCCAGTGAAGCTGAATATACAGAAATACAAACATTACCCATATTTATAGCTTTTGTTGTGCTAACATGTTTTAGAATAAAACATTACAATAAAATAAATGTATTAAAGAGAGTTGTTAATGATCTGTAATATGAGTGTATTCCATCTTTTCAATAACATCCGCTAATAAAATAGCTGACCATGAGTCGCACATTCTGTGTAGTGTTAATAATATGATTGATTTGTTTATATCATTGGCATTGACAGAAACAATGTCCATTTAATACATATACTACACAATTAAGGGCCTATTGTAAAAGTAAACATTATAATAGTTCTCAGTATTAACATTATAATAACCAGCAGTGAAGCAAGCTATTTTCCAAGTATTGCCTAACTGAATTAGTTGGTGCATTTACATTGAAATTCACAACTGCTATAAAAATATATATATCTACATAAATGTAGTTATAACATAAGTAGGTATTTAAAAAACTTAAAAAACTAACTTGAAGTTGAAAATATCGTATATGTATAACTTGAAACCCGTTGAATGTTATAGCTGAGGTTGATGCCTAACGTAAGCAGGTAAGTCCTGACCCTGACGGGGCAATTTTACAAGTGAACGCCCACAGAAAGAAATCAGCAGCTCTGTAATCGGAGACGTTATTACCGCAAGTGCCTTTCTGGCTCTGCCTAGTAAAAGGGACCGTATTAAGGACGTCTGCGGAGTTCTTCAGCTAATAAGCAATGCAACATTAAAAATCTTGCCTCGGGGCTTTGTCTCTATTTTAATAATTAGCTTATTGATTTTAATTAAAATAGATATCTAAATAATAAAATACCGACTGTTTAAGTTTGGGTATAGTAAGGAGCCACGTTTATTTCTATAAATCATGGTGAAGATAAATTCGTCTTTTAGACGCACGTTTAAGTCTAAATATTTCTTTGCCAGTTATAGTAAGATTTATTTTAAATTACATGTTTTTACTACTCTACAGAAATCAATCATTGTGTTAACGAAACCAAATTAACAAATATTTTAAAGTTGTAAAGAACAATAAGCAATCAACCATAAAACGCTAAAACTAAAATATATAAGTAAGTATACACTATAACAGTTAATCTTTGGAAGTACTGAAAACAATAAGGAAAGAAAAGTCCAGCTGACGTAACGAATATTTAATATCCTGACAACTTGAATAATTTCAAAAAAGAATATCTGGAAGATGTCAATAATTTGAATACAATAATAAGGAAGTTACTCCTGAGCTTTATAAAGTAAAAACATTGTAAAGGGGGTTATAGGTATAAATAAATCGAATGCAATAATCTGATCCTAGTATTTTCAGTAATTATCGGTTTAATCTTTTCTAGCTTACAAAGGTTTTATTTAATCTAGTTTAGGTACTTGGAATATTGCGTGACCTTAAAATTTTAAAATGTTAGCGCCCTCGACAATTATGCTACTGGTTATCTCTTATATTTTTCAAAACAAAACTAGCTTAATAAATAACACTAGTTTACACTAAAAATGTACATTTGATGAGAGGTAACTTTTCTTATGTATTTTCTTCCACTGAATTCAAAAATCAAAGTTAAAATTTTTTTTATGTACGACTCCATTATAAAGTACTGTTTATGACGTACTTTTGCGTGCGTAAAGTGGCTCTTTATACACTAGTGTATAATAACACTTTATTTTACTATTATTGTAAAATATCAATATATCAATCAGCTGTCAATGTCACAATAAATACTGTCAGAATGAATTTATTACTGTCATTTATAATTTTTCTAAATAATTAAAAGGTAATTTTCGCAGTTGAACATAAAGCTTTGTATGGAACTCGTATATAATCTGACTTTATTGACTCGTCCTATTTATTAGCCTCGCTCGCAAGCTCGCTCTGCCATAAACCAGACTCGTCAATAAAGTCATAGATTATATACTTGTTGCATAAACTACTATTGTGGAACAGTTTTTGAGATATTGTATTTGTTTCATTTTTTCGACTTAAAAAGTCATATCTCGATCTAGAAATCTCCGAATTGGTCGTTCTTGGTACCAAATGAAAGGTATTAAGATGACAAACATATACATGTAATCTGCTCTTTAATTGGTTAAGCGGTTCAGATATTCATGAAAATAGGACAGATTTAAAAAATGTTCCGATCTCAAAGTCGTCGGCATGTTGTTTGGAATGCAGGGTGGCCTATTTTCACCGATATCTTTCGAACTGCTTAACCAATTAAAGATCCTATTACATGTATATGTTTGTCATCTTAATACCTTTCATTTGGTACCTAGCTCGAGGTATGACTTTTGAAGTAAACGAAAATCGAAAAAATGAAAAAAATACAATAACTGTTCCATAAAAAGATTGTAACGTTAATTTTTGATGTCAGCGGGAGAAAATACATAAGAAAATGTACATGAAAAAAATTTTATTTTGTAAACTAGTGTAATTTTTGTAATAAAATCTAGTCCAATAATTTTTTCCAAAAACTCTAAATTTGACTTTTGTAATCCAATAAAGATATTAACTATGCCTATTTAAAAAGCTCTATTTTGGTTGTCTGTATAGTTGTTGCGAATCCACCAAAAGTTAGAGCAGGAACAAATAAATACGTTCAAAATTGTTCTGAATTGTCACACAAAAACTAAATAAATGAAACTTCATTGTTTTTGCTTTTCTTGTAACATTATTTCTATACTTTATTAATTAATGTCAGGAGGTTATTAACTTTTTATATCATTTATATTTTACTTTGTCTTGTAAATTTAACAAAATAACCTCGGTTGAAAATTAAATTATTGCCAAAATTTTTTTAGGTAAGGACTTTAGTATCCTCCTTATTTTCAAGACCACCAACATTTACACTATACTTTCGGTCTAAGAGTCAAGTTTGTAACAAAGAGTGTCTTCGTGTTCTTTGATAGTAAGTTTTATTTATTTATATTTTCAGTTTCATACAAATTTCTTACTAATTTTAGTAGGTACCTAAATAAATATAAGCATTTTCCGTGAACTCTCTACCTACATATTTGAAATAGTGCTCGAGTATACTATTTTACTAAATAATTGAGAAATGCTACTGTTTCTAATAGGAAAATAGATACGACATTCCGTTTACCACGATATGAATCTGCTTTTGTGTAATAATATCTTGTAAATATCTGTCAGCCTTAAGCAAACTTCAGATACCGGTATTGCCTTTTAGCCAATATTTATGTATAAACTAATTTTAATTAATTAGATTTTCCGCTTATAATTATGTGTTGTATCGTTTTGTAGCATTTGCACAAAGCCAAAGATAACATCTACAAAATGATATATGGAAAAGTAAGGTTCAATATGCACCAGAATTTTAATTAGAATAGACTTCATATTGATGACATAATGTTGCAGGAATTTATATATAATAAAACCAAAAAAATCCTTACAACTAACCACATCAAGAAACTGGACAAATAAAATTTGTCAAATTATATGGTTATTATTATAGTAGAGTTTCGTTTTCAAATTTATGATCTAAAGCAAATGTTTATTTTCTTTATGTTTCGTTTTAAAATTATTGTTTAAAAATTATATGGTGGCTGAAATGCAACGACAGAGAAAATTGCTCATTATCTATCATAAACACGCGGTGTTTGTAGTAAAAAAGAACACAAGTAGTAATTTAGTCCAGTCTAGGAACTTATTAAGTTTTTTTGTTTTTGTTCTTTAAGGAATCGAGGGTCTGCCGTGAGCAGTTTTATTAGTTGAAATTTATAGATTTTATCTGTTTGTGGAACTGTTTCTGTCTCCTTATACATTTCAACATTAATAAATCATTTTATGTTAAAAAGATATTTCGTTCGTTTCAGGCATTTTAAGTAGTTTCGTTGATGCGAAGAGGGCAAATAGTAAAAAAACAACTGTGTCAAGGCGCAATTTCCAATTTGTACAATATGTACAAAAAACACCTGTATAAATTGTTGGTAATTACTTGTGGTAACGCTGAAGAGATGGAACTGGCTTATTTATATATTATAGTAATAACATGAAATATGATATGAATGTCAAGTTGGGTAGTAAACAAAGCTTTATGGCTGATGTTTTTGAACTGTAACCTTTCGCGGACGTCCAAACGTGAATGCAAAGCTCAAAGGGTTGCTTATCTGTCAGATTATATCAATATTTCGGAGCGGCTTTGGACGTGGGCTGCCCTATCTCCACAACAATAATATACAAAACCAACATCATAGTACCTGAATACAAATTCTCTCATTTCACGAAAAATATAAATGTTACAGCGGTCACGAACCGGAGAAGAGTTTCTTCAGGATTTCAAAATACACTACAATAATGATGCCAGTACAATATTATGTTGTTACGTTTGAATATTTTAATTTTAATCAAACAAAAACCCAGCTTGGGTTTTATTCATGCAAAGTTGTGTTTTTAATTTTTATTACAAGTTTATTAAAGCTACAGCTGTCGAGAATTGTGCTGAAATTAATACCTCCATCGTCATTTCATTATAATATTATTTGAATAATCTAATTCATATGGTTTTGTTTACAAAACCTACGAATAGTTCATTCATAGTTTTTGATGCATTATCTAAACTTGACATTATTCGAAGACGAAGTATTATCCGGTTTTTCTACTATTCCTTTTTTATTTTGAAAGTTGATTAATAAAATAAACAGTACAATATATAAATTGCGTATGCAAATGTAATTAATACAATTAATTTATATAAACTAAATGTATAAATAAATTAATGAATCAGATTGAAGTGGTATACCGCACCCAAGTTCCTATGAAACCAGAGCGGCTTATCTCGAACAACCATCACTAAATCAAAGATGGTTGTTACCTATTGACGCATGGTGACATTCATTTGTACATTGAAGAAAAAAAATTGCAAAATGCAGGTGTCCTACCATGGCCAAGCTCAATGGATTTTGTATTTAAATGAAATGGAAATTAAAATTGCGCGGGCACTACGGTTTTTTCTGTCCGTAACACACAGTCATTCCCACCTGATTATTATTATTAATTATATATTAGCAAATGGTTTTATAAAGTGAAAATTATCATTAGATTCACTTGAATATGCATGTGATTGTCGTGCGGTTTTTACATAATTATGTGTATAAAAATTCAGTATGACCATTTTTGAAATATGCCTAGGTACTTAAGTAAACATAACAATTTACGTATTTATTATTCAACTATTTTAATCCTCTGGAAAACCTAAAAAATTATTCAGAATGTTTAGGCTTTTTTCAGGTATCAGCTTAGATACCTTATTTTAGATTAAAATGGTAACCCAGTTTATGAATTACAATTATTATTTTAATATAAAGATATAAACAAATTTTAGGTCTTTAACCTTTAATTTTATTTGCTAAATAAATGAACTTGTCTGTTAATAGTACAGTAATATACATATTTTTTTCTAAGAAAAAATCCATAATGGACACTCCACTTTATGTTTTATCGCCAGTCTAATGATGCCAGATTCCTATCAATCAAAACCCTTCTGGTTCCTCTTCTCCTCTTCGAAATCATTCACTTCGAAAAGAAACTGTTGTAATCTTACGTTTGATTTTTTCTATAATCTTTTTCTTTCTATGTCATAATGAAGATATTCACCTACTTTACCTATCTCCTCAATTCCTGAACTGACTGAAAGTTGAACTTTTCAGGATATATGTGTGCCTAATTATTATTCTTTTTTGTTGCTTTCTTTATTAGCAAAGTGTGCTAGTTCATCGTAGTAGTTGCAGTGACTATTTTCTATCTTTTCACATTTTTTAATTAAAACCTTCTTACCTTGTCAGTGCTTGAGTTATAGATAGATGATTTATGCTTACGCAATAATCTATTTATCCATGTTTCCTCCTCTACATCAACATCACCAAGGTGTGGAACCATAATACTGTTTTGATTTGCATCCATCTTCTCAGCCATTTGATTATAGTACTTTCTATCATCTACTTTAATAACTCTGTTGTTTTCCTGGATCTTTGCTATCACCCAGCTGTCTTGGTGGTTATGGTCTTGTAAGTTCGATCAGCACATTCTTATGAGAGTTTGTGCGTTCATCATTAGCTGCCTCAATCTTTTATTACCATCATCCGTCCTTCTATTTGAATTTGGTAATCATCCAAGTGCCAGTATCCAAAATTCAGATGTCAGTCGAATGCTATTTTACTTTTTATCCTATTATTTGACTCAATGCGTACCGACCTACAACTTCATTAGCTCTTTTAATTAAATTCTTTTGCCAGTGATGTCACAATTTTCACTTCTATCGACATTTTTCCTTTAAGGAGTTCATCATATTGGATATGATCATCACTGATATAGACTCCATAGTATACTATTATTGAAAACTCTTCTAGGTTCTCCATAAATCCATGTATGAGATTATTCAGATAAGTCATTAACCCGTTTACCAGAACCATATCTATTAGCTTAATTTAAATAAGAAGTAACTGTTACCTTTTCCTACTCTAGCGACAATGTGAAATAACTTTTATGCACCTCCATTATTAGTTTCTTCGGTTTTCTTTTGCCAGGATTCTGAATTGATGATTTATGATATCAGAAGCTTCCTCGCTATTTTCAAAATTTTTTCCTGTATTTGCTGCTTTTTCAGCTTGAATAGTTTCTATCATCGAATGTTCCTTCCGGAATCTGACAGATCCTTTTTTCCTCCTGTTCACGTGACCAACTAACCTAACTCACTTAATATCTTAATAGATCAACATAATATCTATTAATGAATAAGAATTTCATTTACCACACATCCAGTAGGAATTAATTGACAAAATTTCAAAAGTTTCTTGGAGAAATCCCCCCCGGACTGGGTAATTCGTAATTTAACCTAACGTAAGCACAATTGGGGTAAATTTTAATTCTTTAAACTAATCAAACCTATAACACCAAATACAAATTTTTCTACCAACTAAAAATTGTCTCAAAAATAATGTCCAAATATTGAATATAATTATAAACTATTGTCAGTCTGGCTTTGAAATATTATTCATTAGATTTATACTCTAGTTGGTTTACAAGAAACTGTGCCAAGAGAAATTGTTAATTAAATTCAAGTAATAAAGTCGCACCGGAAAAATTCCGAAAGCCAGTTCAAAATTAATTCATTGTCAAAGTAATCAAATTATGAATTCAAGGTTTGAAGTTGCGCCACCAGACATGTACAAATTAGTTGCATTTCTGTATAATGTATTAATGCAGTTTGCACTATTTACATTTTTGGTGCCTGATTAAATTTGAATGCTTGAATGAATATTTTTTCTACAATATAACTTAACCCACGAAACCTTCGCCTCTGGTCGATTCTCCTATTTTTCGTGTCCCTAGTTCCATTTTATTTATTAGCATACCTAATAATGCCTTGAAATAATGTAATATTAAGTTGTTGATCACCGCACCTTCGACTTTAATTAATAATTGCCGGTTGGCACGAATGACAATATTACCGATCACTAATAAGTTAATACAGTACTACGAAGTATCGACAACCACTAATTAACTGTTTATTTATTGTGGGCCGGATTTGATTAAGTTGAATACATCAGTAGAGGTATTATTCAAAATATACTTTCAGAGTGAATATACTTAAACTATAAACAGTTTATTAATTATTAATGACCGTTGTATGGTTTGTTCATTACCTACATCAAATAATTGCCATTAATCAGTATAATAATATGCAATTTACTGCGCGGGAACACCTTAGCCTGTAAGGTGATATTTCGAATAGAAAACATTTAAACAGAATTAAGCCTTTGTTTACAACGGGGTATCTAATTTGTCATTGAAATTTGTTTGATATATTCATGTTTCCATTTGTCCTGAATTACACAATAGTTAGATGTAGGTTTGGTAGCCTGTCATATTTACAATTGTATAATAGTGTACAATAACACTTTGTTGTATAATTTATGAGATTATTATGTAAAATACATGTATTTATTAAATACTTCATACCAGAAATGTCAAATAATGATTTTTGTGTTGAATAATATTGTTTTGTGTACGACAGTACAGCAGAGCTTTATTTTGTTCTGTGAGGGCGTTTGGGAAACAGCCAAGAATTCAAGTTTGATGTACCCAGGTCGTCAACGGGTGAAGGAATTTATTGGCGTTTGTAATGGAATCATAATGTTGTAAACTAGCTACACAGATTTAATTTTAAAAATAAGGAAACTTTTCTCTAGCAAATAAAATTATAATGTTTATTTAAAAAGGGTCCAATATACCTACCTTAAGAATATTAACTAATTAAAGATTAGAGAAGGATTTCGTTGAGACCAGCCTCTAAACTTCTGATCACTCTACTTGGATTTTTGTGACTCTAATGGATCATTTCCAAAATTAATACATACCGAAAAAGTTACTTCAGTTTGTAATATGGATCTACATATACAGGGTGTTTCAACTCAAAGTGGACAACGTAATAGAGGTTGTAGATCTCATCGAGACTAACACTTTTTTCAAATTATTATTTTTTATTTGAGCTTTTGTTTTCGAGTTATCGACCTTCTTTTGTTTTTACACAAACCTCTTTATCTTCATTATTTATGGCCGGATTTTAAAAAATTAAAGTTTTTTGAAATTGTAAGTTTGATATCAACAATTTTTGAGTTAAAATTTTTTAAAAAAATATCAACAAACAAAATGGCGACCAATTTTCTTTGGAGCAGACTTAGAGCTATCCAAGTTTAAAAAAGAAAACTGGTCGCCATTTTGTTTGTTGATATTTTTTGAAAAATGTTTAACGCAATAATTGTAGATATCAAACTGACAATTTCAAAAAACTTAAATTTTTTAAAATTCGGCCGTAAATAATGAAGATAACGAGGTTTATGTAAAAACAAAAGAAGGTCGATAACTCGAAAACAAAAGCTCAAATGAAAAATATTAATTTGAAAAAAGTGTTAGTCTCGATGAGATCTACAACCTCTATTACGTTGTCCACTTTGAGTTGAAACACCCTGTATATTAATAAATCATATAATTAGTGCAAGTAAAAACTGTTTGCTACATAGTTCCTTTAACTAAGTATGTCATAACTGAAACTTGTCTATCAGAATTGAACATCCATGAAGTACTAAACCTCATCTATTTTATGAATTTTGCTTTTCTATATTTCTTTTTTCTTATATGTAGAAAGTTTCTGGGAGATTCATGACTATTTCGTATCAATTTTCCACGGATAAAACTCTATTTCATGCATTTTTGTTTTTCATATCAATAAAACCAAGGAAAGAACATGGATTTCTTGGTTTTAGCGAAATCTGCTAGTGATATAACCTATACTATAATAAAGTGTCATTTATTGTTGTCACCTGAATTCCAAAAATGCATTGTTTACAAACCAAAGCCTTAAAATATAACTAGAATTTATTATATTTGAATTAACTATTAAGATAAATATGAAATCAACTCTTAAAAATAGCGGAGTTATTAATAAAGACCTGGAGATAAGTCTTACATATTACATAGAAATGATATTGCAGAATAACGAGCAATTTTGTATCAGTCTATTGATCAAGACTTCCAAATTATTATTTTTTTTTTATCAATTTATTTACATATTTCTAAAAGCGCTAATTTAAATTTCTTGCTAATCTAACGTAGGTTAGTCTAACCTATTTACAGCTCCGATATATCCCTCTCTAAAATACAGTTTGGTTATTTTTACGTTTTTTTATACAGATTAAAAGGTTTGACATTCAAAATTTCCTAAATTAACGATTTGTATTATATCTGCATATTAATCATGACCACGTTATTCATTAAACAGTCTTACTAATTTGTATATATTTTCATTTTCTGTTTTCCTAGTCTTGAACTTGAACTTGATGACTAGTCTAAAACTGGGTATACTTTGTAATTCTTACCTTTGACATTTTGTTAATTCAATTTCTCCTTAGATTGTTGTCTAGTATCATAGTGATCTTTTTAAATGTCACTATTTCCTGATTGTTAAATGTTACTTCTCAACAATTTACTATGGTATTCAATTTTAAAATTCTTTCTTTCTTTCTAAGTGCACAAATTTTATAAAATTGAATACTAAAGTTGTCTGTAGCTTTTTAATTAGTGACTCAATTACGCCTATCGCGGTATTTCGTTGACAACTCTTCTTTTGCGTTGAAATCTAACTTACATTAAGAAGACTTCAATAATCGATGAGACGACAAACCTCAAACATTCAAATGCTGCATTAGAAGAGCACCCAATAGAGTCCTTTGTTGCAGAACGGAAGCTGAAATATGTATAGTAGTGCATTATAAGCCTTTAAATCCAATACTTATGACGGCAAGGTATCATAAGTCAGATGAAGGGAGTTCGTGACCTGTGTCCGCCACCGGGTGTCGTGCGCTCGATGTTGACCACGTTGCCAGCCGCTTCTAGGTCGAGAACTCGTGTTCCCCACAGTATTCACAAAAGAATTACTAAAACAATATTTTCATCAAGTCAAAAATAATTGGGGAATTTGTTTATGTTGTTTGTCTAGCACAACAACAATGGTTAGTAAACCGCGCGCAATTCATAATAACTGCGACGAGATGCTTGATTTGTGTAGCTGCTATAGCGTAAAAGTGTGCACATCCAAGACTATTCCGTTTGGTCTTTTTATGCCTATACGTGAATTGGGTCTGAAGCCGGTTAAGTAGACAAGCGAGTAGCTATCACAACAACTGTCAATTCAATTGACAGATCACCGACCTGCTTCTATAATCTAGCCAACAATCTAACGCTTTAACAAGAGTATAAGTCCCTTTAAGTGTGTGCTCTCGCAAGTCAGTATATAGTGTACAAAAAGGAAAACACCAAGACCTAAAAACGTACGTACGTAATTTCTTTAATAAAATTAACAAGATCGATTAACTGTTTGGACAAGTTTCTAATAAACTATTACGACCAAAAGAAAGTTTTATTAATTTTATATTAGGTAGTTTTACTTGTTATATTAAAAAACAAATTGTTCATACTATGTTTGAATTATGTACATCGTAATTGTATGGTTGTATAACTGTAAAAAAAACAAGTACAAGCAGTTACATTAATATTCTGAACATTTCTACAAGGATCACCATTTTAGCTCTATTTCCCCAAGGAATATAAATGTGGGATCTACGAGTATATGCATTACCAAAGCCTTGGTCAAGAATATTTAATTCCTTGACGAAGTGGCTGGAAAGCACGAAATATATTTGGGAAAAACGAAAAATATTTTTAAAATGACTGTGTTTTAAAAAGAAAATTAATAAATCATTGGACGTATGTTTTTGTACTTAAGGGATAAGATAAGTTGAGGAGCAAACATTGGAGTAAAAAATATGTTGAATTTAACACGTTTTGATTGATTTAGTAGTTTTTATAGGGTGCATTTTCTATGGGATTTAACACAGATAGCTTAATTCTGTGTTCACCAATGGATTTAACTCATACCCAAAATATAAAAATTCATCATAAACTCGAAAACGTAAAAAATGGATTTAACCCGTATTGCATGTTTGCTCCTGAGTTGGAGAAGAAAACTTTTTCACTAGTATATTTTTAGAATTATTATTGATTATAATTTTCCAGTAGTATATTTACACGGTTACTGGTTAGGTTAGATTGCAAAATATGGTTAAATCTTCTAGATATTCATTTGTTTTTGGTAAATAAACGTTATATAGAAGTTTTTTTATAAGTAACTTAAGCTTCAGATGAATAAGAGAGATTGATCTCAATATGTTGTTGCTTCATCTAAACTTCTTCCTACGTACTGTTCTTTCATTTGAAAAAACATTTTATTCTCTACAACTTCTATTTAGAAAAAAATTGAATTTTCATGGTGTCAAAAAAGTGTTTTTTGAAAATTATTATCTAAATCTTTAAAAAAATTATTAATTGATATAGTAGTTTATGCAACAAGGTAAGAATTAAGAGATCCTGGCGAGTGTGAAAATTGCGCCAGAGAGAAACGTGTAGCATACTCTATTTTTTCTCATACCTGTACGAAAATGGCAACTTCTTTTGCGTGAAACGCGCGAACAAATTAAAACAGCATAACACTGACATTTTGCTTGACACTGTGTGGTGAGTAAATCACCTTGACAACCATAAACAAACACAAATAACTCCCGCATATCAGTCAGGGAATGGCTACCCAAGGGAGGAATGTTACCCCCACTCCTTATTTTCCGCGACTGCCCTAAAAAGGCGACTATGTACTCGCATTTCACGCAAATAAAGTGGCCATTTTCGTGTAGGTAGGGGAAAAAATATTTCACTCTTTCCTGAAGATTTTGTAAAAAATTCATATTGAAAATGAGAAAAATAATTTTTCTCATTAACTTTAACATAATCAATGCTTTAACACTTTAAATTGGTTTTTTTATTTTAGTATAGTTTTAATGGAATCCTATTTTTAAACAATGGGTATTCAGCAAAAAGACTGCACCTATTTAGGAATACACAATCTGTAAAAATTCGGTTCTCCCTACAAGAATTTCAGAATTAGGACAAAGTTGAATATTTTGGTAATTTAATATTCAGGATATCTTTTTTCTCGTTATTTCTATTTGTATTTAGAAAGATTTCATAGTACAATTAAAGTTAATCATTATAGCCTAAGGTTTCTCAACGGAAATCGGTAATTTCTGACCAAAAATGTTCCGCTTCTTTAGATCAAATACGCTTTTATTTTTAGTTTAAAATTCTTAATAGTTTTTTTGTTTTCATATAATAAGCTAAATTGTAAAATAAAGGGATGTCGAGGTCTCATAGACAGGCCTCAAAACACGCTTCCTTCCACCCCTAAAAAAATTATTATTACCTACAATTTTTTATTGAACCGACTAGGACATCTAATGAAGTCAAACTGCATCACGGAAAGGAACAAAATTGTTTCCTGGGAACCTCGTTAGCACGGAAAATATGCCAAATCCATCCCAGTGGCTGATCTTTTCCGATTTAGTAAAACAATATTTTTTCTAGCTTCTCACAACTTGACCTCTATACTACGTAGGGTGCTTGCAGCTTGAAGGACCTTGATCTTCCTGGTCCTCCGCTAAAGTTCTTAGCTTTCCAGTAGTCTGTACGTCCTCTTAGCGAGCTTATCTGCTTACCAAATGAACATTTGGTTATAAAAATTTGTCATGAACTACAAAATTTAAATATGAATTATGTCCTTTTGTAATTCTTTACTCGTTTTGTTTTAAACCTTGTATACAAAAAATTGACAGCTTGACAACTATTATTCATTAAAAAACTGTATTGCTAACAAGTACTTTAAATATCTATAACGTTTTGAGGTGAAAGTTTATAGAATCACTTATGTACAATATCCAGTTTCAATTTCGTCTGACCCATATATGTATCTACAAATACATGTGGAATGACAACGAATTGCAAAAACCTCAAGAATGTGATTTCTATTATATAAAATACTACTGAAACAAACATAAACACAAATAACATTACATATAGTATGATTTCTACGAAACCAAAGGTGTTCGATATTCAATCAATGAATCAGGAATTGAGAACAGACTTGTTGTCTCAGAGAATCCAGGGACAATCATATAAAAAGTCAACAACGCCTCGTTATAGGTGTGTAGCGCACCCATTCCATAGCTATGAAGGCCAGCCGGAGTTGCGTCAACAAACAATTGCACTTGCTAGTCAGCATGTCGCTGACTTAGATTATCATAATTAAAATTTCATTAAGCCAATGATTAAATCTTGCTCTCTACAGTCGCGGCATTATACACATTTATATACAAGTGTGGTGTGGCCAAATATACAAAACAAAACAAAACATTGTATTCATTAGCCTGTGGAATTTCTGCAAAGCGTCAACAAGTTCTTGTATGATGTGAAACTGAAAAACAGAAAAAATCGTTACCTGATGACATTTAACAAAGTTATTGGGTTTGGGTTGAAATTTTGTGGTTTTACGTAGCACCATATCGAGGATAAATAAAATATTCACCATTTGTTTTTTAATGTAACAGAATCGTGCGAACAAGGCCACTGTGGTAACAAAATATTTGAGGCAGGAAGAACTGTAGGAAAAACAGTTTGATCGAGGAAAAAATCGGATTGATAATGTTGCTATTTTAGTATAGTGACCTCATTCCATAGTTATGAATTAAATGCTAAATTATTAGCCATTCAGGAAAGCATTAATATAAATTACAGAAATGCATAATATTATTAATTGCCTAACACCTGTAGAAATAACAGCCTCACAGAAATCTTTTAATTTATAATGTTAATAAACAATTATAATATAAAGGGTGATTACAGACGTATTCAATGACAAACACGAAAATTTCGTATTACTTTTTATTATAATTAAGACGGTATTTGCATATTTTAATGAACATTTATAAAATAATTTATGCAAACTATCAATTAATGTTCCACCGTAGGTCAAAATTTTATAACATTTTAATTTAGAGAATATATCTTTTTTTCTGTAGCACGTAGAACTTTTTTATATTTTTCAACAGACATTTCAAACCAATAAAACGCAAAAACCGTGCTGAATCGACCATGTGGTCATCCGACTACCTTCCACATAATTCATTTTTAAAACAATGAACAGTAAACGGATTATAATATCTATGAATAGCTTATTTCACTACCGTGGTAAGTAAATTCCTGGAGTAATTAATGTGTCCAATACAGTTTAACTGCTTATTATGGTGTTAAATATGTAAAATATCATATAACGTTATATAATAAAAGATAGAGTAATGTTAATAGTTTCTACTCAATTTGGATTCTGCTTAGTGTTCTCTCAGTTGGAATTGCACGATATAGTTTGTTATTTTACTTTACAACCTTTCTGATTAAATTAACTGATTTTATTGGATAGCACTTGAATTACTGTTCAGTTTTATTAATGTGAAGCCAGTAATTATTGCAGAAGAGAAAACTCTGCGTGCAAGGAAATTATGATTTATAAACAGTTATAACACAGTAATTGATTGATTTCAAGCAATCAACTTAATTTGCTGCGATGTAGTCATTTTGTATTAACGAAGTTGCCACAAGGATCCTACTCTGGTGGGTGGAATTAAGAACTTTTACCCCGTTTGAAGTAGTGGATGTATATTTATCAAAGATATTACGATACTTATCAAATGATCTTTATTATTTCCTAAAGACAAACAGTTAAATGTTATTAGGTAACTAGTGTTGCCGGTTTCCATCTGACATATATTTATTTATAATGACCGAACAATAATTGCACATTAATAATGTTTTATCATATCGTATATGAGCTTTAACAATTTTATTCAGCTGCAATAATTTAAATAATTAACATAATGCGATAAATGTATGATAAATTGTTTACAGAAATCAGTTACTTATAATTCAGATTGTAGTAGCGACAATTAAAATACTTAAACAAGAATAAATATTGTTGTAGCATTCTTTCAATTCGCTGTTGTATTCGTAATTTGTTGAATTGATTAAAAGGTACTTAGGTAAATTTGCATGTTAGTGTAGGTTATGAAATCCCATAGTTAATCACGCCAGAAAACTATTTTTGTTGTTTAATAACGATTTAATGGAGGTTTGCAAATACGCATAGAAATTTAAGCGGATAAATGACCGCTTTGTAAAATTTTAAGATTCTTTGTAACTTATCCCGAAGTCCAGGAATAGCAACAATGCCCGTAGTTTCATTTCGTATTGAATAATTTATGATCCTGATTATATTGCGGAAGTTGATTTGTAAATAGTTTAAATTAAAAATAAAACTTCGATTGTATTTGAAGTTAGAAAAAGTATACAATAGCGTAATAATTCAAATGAAATAAGAACAATGAGTTGCTGTTAGTGCTTTGTTATTAGAGTGAAAAGTTATTTCACACTGTATATTCCTAATCACAGATCATGTACTCAAGTGGAACAGCTATCGAATAGCTATAGTTTCTCAGAAATATATTAAGAATTAAAAAAAGGCTTTAGTTCGCTTTGTCTTAAATTGTACATATAATACACGTTTTATTGTGGTTTTAAAATTTCTAGTAAAGAATACCACGCTTGATTTTCCACTCTTATTTTAATGTAGGATGGAATATTCAAAGAATTGTTTTTCGACAACAATGTTGTTTTTTCCACTGTTTACTTAGAAAACAAATTACTATGTTGTACAATTTGTTGCTCCGACTCGAAATTAATTTTCTCCTATAAGATAAAAAAATCCTCGATTGTTTGTTTACTTCAGAAAGTATAAAATTGATTTATAGGTTATTGTATTTCTCACAACGAAATATTTTATTGATAATAATTAACAGTTTTAACATTCATTTCAGATAACGGTATAACATTGTTTTATATAAAAATTCCTTCGATTTTATTGTTTTAAATAATGGAAATTGTTGGTTTTTCTAACAGTTCCACTAACATAAATTTCAATCGAAATCCATTTGATGGAAGCATGGTGAAACGATTTACATACCGGATAGACTAAATTACATATTATAGAACATGGATTAATTTTTGCTGTGTTGCTTAAGAGATTCAGATAGCTAACACCTATAGATTAAGATTAAATATAAGGTATAATTTTGCGTAGTAAAATTTTCATGCAGCAAACTATACACGTCAATGGATATAATAGTGTATATGGTGTGATTGTTCAATTACTAATTCCACTTAAAAGGGAACAACGCTTTTTACTCCAACATCTGTTCTGCCTAGATATTTACTAGTTGACACTGTATTTAACAACCGCCTACAATATTCCTCAATAGTAAACTAATTATGAAATATAAAACTGCGCTTCGTTTGACGTTCAATTTACTAAAGCTATACATCAATACTAAGCTCGTTTCCACTTCGTGATGCTAACGAATGAAGTTTATGAATATTATAAAAATAATTAGATATACTAGTAGAAAGATCGTGCCAAAGATTAACGGGAGAGAAAAATAAAATGAGAATAAAACCAATAACAGCCAGCAGCAAACTATAATAATTAATGGTGGGTGAAGAACCAGCTTTAGGAAATTCTCTAGCTACAGTTTTTCGAACTCATTCAAACAACTCAGTTTACAAGATTTTTTCGCGCAATTCACGTTCCAATTTTCTTGTTAATTTTCATTTATTGTTATTTATGCAAATATTTCGTATAGAAATTACATAAAGAGAAAATGAGACTTTTACAAGTAGCCCTTAGACGGTTTTTCCTAAGAATAAAAAGTAACCAAATTGAGTGCTCAGTTCATTTTATTAACTTATCTACCCTTGCGGATAAAGTGCTACTTTATCTACCCTTGCGGTTAAATCTATTTTATCTACTATTTTGAGTTGATAAAAGCACACTTTAACATTTACTATTGAAAAAAGAAATTTTTCTACTTTAATATCTCTTATTAGGTTAGGTTAGATCAAAAAATAAAAATATAAAGCAGCAGAAGTTTATTTTTTACACTATAAGTTAAAAACAAATTATCATATTTGACTAATTTTGTACATTTTCCATTTCTTAAACCGTGCACAATATTTATAATTTAGCTATAAACCCAGCTTAACCAATATCCCTTAATAAGATCTGAAAAAATAAACTGAAATCGGGCTCAGCCCTTACAATTGCTGATGTGTGACTAGAGAAGTGTTATCATGGTGTAGTAACAACACGTCTTTTGCCAGCATTCCGGACATTTTTGACATTTCAGCTTCACGTACTTGCTGTATCAAGATAGGACAGTATGTTTCAGTAATAGTTTGCCTCTTGGAAGATACTTGATCACGATTTTCCTCTTAGACTCCCAGAAAACAGTCTCCATTACTTTGCCTGCAGAAGGTTATCTTCGGCATTATTCCTTCTAGCTTCACCTTGTAGGTGACTTAAAATGTATTTATTAATTAAGGGATCAATTTTTTTATATTTTCTACAATATTTAAAGATGTATCAGTTACAAGAAAGACTTCTAGTAACCAAATAATCAAGAATTGATAAATTTTTTTACTTTCTTATAATATGACGTAATGCGTTTAGTATTCATGATTTTAGGGTACCATTTTATTTTAGGAATTTACTTACCTAACCTCAACGCGTTACTAAAGAACAAACTGCTATTACCATTAATTCTAACCTAAAATCTAATGCATTTGCTAACCATCTAATGCCCATCTGTAATTGGCAACGAAAAGAGCGGTGGTATGTAAATCGCACCAATAAAAATCAATTAATTGACCAATGAAAAACCTACAACTATGCATTTAAAATGCAATGCATTGTTTGCGATCTAAGACGTCTAAAAAGCGCACATGAATACTTAATAGGAATTGGTTAATTACATGTTAATTAAGGCAGGTTTAAGCTTGGCGAGTTTGAGATAGCAAAGCCTGTCTTCCATTAGTGCTTCCATAAATTGCGTCCAATGCTGCAACGAACACGATTGTAGTTTGTATGTTAATGAATGGATGGGACAATGTGCTATATGGGGTTAGATCCTGGCACTACGATGAAGGCTTCTTCTTAGAATCCGCTATATTCAAGAAGCTTCAATCAACTGCACTAGTGTGTGTACCTAGTTGACATTTCCCAGGCGGACCACCTCAAGGGAAATTAATATTTACCCATGCACTCCACATTCCCAGTTAATTTCGCTCAATTAATGAGGCACTCACGTAATACAATAAACAAAGAAGAGGTTTTTGTTGTTAGATGATGGATACTTAGTTTCAATGTTAATTGAGGGTTTAGATATTTAGCAACAATGATAACACATAAAGTGTAGGATTTGAAAGAATCTAGTTTATGTGTCTTCTAGGAAAGAAACTATTTGTTTGTGTATCATGGGACAATTGGTTGTAATTTGTAATTCTGTGCTGGCGTACAAAAGAAAATCCGGTGATTTATCTTTATGTGTTTATAAATAATAAATGAGTGCCCGAAAATCATTATAAATTTAACCTCATTGTGTGGATTTTTCTGTTATTGTACCATAATAATACAGCGTGTAAGAGATTTATTTCTAATGACTATTTAAATAATGTAGGCTTATTTTTCGGTATCAGTTTAAGGTCAACGATCTGCTAGATGTTTAGAAGTTTAGTTTTCTGTAATTATAGTCTAATATAAGATCAAAATGAGGCGGCCAGTGTGAGTTCTGAATAGCAAGAAGAGTGATTTATGATCTGAAACTCAATTAATCCATATCAAAGATAATTTTCTTGATCTTACATCGTAACTGTAACACATCAATTATTTATTATTCAGACAAAGAGACATAATCATTCACAAAAGAAAATCATAAGAAGAAAACAAGCACTGTATGATAATTTAAAAATAAAAGCTAATCAACGGCAAACACCAGGAAATCTTCAATAGAGTTTTAGACAGCAAGTACTGAGAGATTATTGAGGCCAAATTAAATATGCTTAACTGGTTTTAAAAAAATGCATTCTAATAAATATTTTCCTTTTTGGTCATGGTTCCGAACATAAATTAGATTATTTTGAGAAATTTTTACGTAAACAAAACGCTAAAGAAGAAATCTGAACCAAAGAAAATTTAAAAATATAATTTCTTGATCTGAGTTTCTGTGGAACCCAGACGAGTCGGAAGATTGCTCTGAAGTATCCGCTTTCAATAAATTTAAAATATTATCAGTTTTTCAAGACGCATCAGTAGTAAATTTCCTTACAAAAAATAGTAAATACCAATTCTTTATCAAGATTATGAAAAGTTAACACGTATAGTACAACATTCTAAATGAAAATAAAAAAGAGGTACAGAAGCATGAGCACACACACATAAATATTAATGTGGTAATAATAAAATAAATAAATGTACACACAGTGAGACAAGTACAAGCGACGATTCAATAAAATATAAAGAAAAAAACGTGATTTATCAGATATTATATTACTGTTTCAGATCTTAAACAAGCTACATTTATGTGAAATAGAAAGTGGTTTAAATAAACATCACCATATTAGTTTTGCAAAGTACATTTATGTACTTTTAATTTCTATACTTTTTTAATTGGAACAATAGATGAGTATAGTACAAAGCATAAATGTATTTTTGCCTAACCATAAAATTTGTTTGCTAGATAATTTACCGAATAAGGAGGTGGAGCAAAATTTGATTTAAACTTCTATAGGAAAAAGTTGTTTTGGAACCGCAAACCTCATACATCAAAAATAAAATTAAGTTGTAAAAAATTTATTTATGGCTTGACCTTAAAATAAAATAAATTATGAAACACATATTTTAATTTGGGAATCGTATACAAGTGCGTATAAATTAAGTTTTAATTAACTTAGGTAGTGACAGTGTTTTAGACTAGAGAAAATGTTTTTATTGTTTTACAAACCTAAAAACTAAAGTTTTAATAAATTCACATGAATAATTAAAATATAGAGAAAATTAGTCTAGACAGCGCAATGTTATAAAGAAGAATTAAACTCTCATGATCATAAATGTCAAGATTGAATCCTTAATGTATAAAATACCGGAGTAATCCGCTTGCGCGTATTAATTTCGATTGTTGTTTTCTGAACGATTTATCTAAAGAATGTGTGAATTGCTGGCTAAATAATTCATCCATGCGCGGACTGAAATTCCCGATTAAAAATAAAACCACTTCATTAACTAATTTATTTTATTTTATTTGTTACAGGTACGCACAAGTTTTATTCCAGTTTACTTGTTTGTAAGTACTACACCATCCACATTTTTCTTTTATTTATTAAAACATGATATTAATTTCATTGTACTATTTTTATTTCTCACGGTAGCGGTGACATGGCATGGTCTGGGTCTGCATTCAAACCAAATCTATAATAAAGATTAGCCATTACAGTACCGGCATCCGTTACGCGAAGACATATACTTCCGTCCTTCATGAAAATTTCATATAACCATTACCGGTTTATTTAATTGGGTTTTTCTACTTTTATAGAATGTTAAAAATCTTTGGCGACCATTATTTACCAATGTCTGCCTGGATTTTCAATAAGTTAAAAATATGTGTTAAAGGTGGAATATTTATCAACTTTCTGAACTTATCTTGATATATTCATGGTAGGGAGGTGCTACATTTTTCCAATTATGGCACTGTTCCATAACGAGTTCTGCATTTTTACTTTGAAGATATTTATGTACGTTCATTTTGAATTGATGTTTTTGGTCGATTTTCAGTAAAACTAATTTCTGAGATGCTAAGCTTAAACCGTCAAAATTTGGAAATATTGATTGCATTTTTACAATATTAATTTATTGTTGACATCGTCTATAAAAATTTCGAATTTTTGATTCTACGAAAAGGAAAGTTTAAAAATAGGGACTTTGCATGATTATCAAAATAATTTTTTTTGAAAAGCTGAGAACAAATTATCATTATGAATATTTTTGAAAAAAATTTTTGGTCCGTACTTTCCGAGTAAATAAATAAACAGTCCAAAAGACTGCTGACGTCCAGATCTAGTTCCACAGTGCAGCACGCCGCATTTTGACTTATTTTGAAAAATATCAAACGCGTAAAAAATATTAGACATGGCAATGTATACTAGATTCGTGACGTCACACAGGACTCACCGATCTCAAAGCGTTTTCGGGCGGCAATAATATATTTGAATTACGGTCAATTTATAATCGTTTTTTATGTACAAATATTGAGTAAAAAAATATTTTTGCTCTAGAGTATTATTAATATAGTCGTTTTACATTTATAACAGAAAAAAGCGGGATTTTAAAAAAATGCAACATCCCATTATCGCCAATATTAGGAGTTCCATGTTTTGAAACAGCTAAATTTTAGAATAAAGACAGAACAGTCAGTTTAATATTGAATAAAATTCTTTCACTTGGTTATATGCTAGAACTTTATTTTTGCACTTCCGGGATGAATTGTGCTAATTTAATCCCTCTTTACAGGGACTGAAGTGACCTATTTAATCCCAAGGGATTAAATTTACATTGCTAGGTTACACAAGTATTTTTTGTCATTTTGGACAGTATTTTATTGTTGTTGCCGAGACGTTTGTCACTTTGAAAACCATAAATTTAGAATGATTTCATATGCAAATGCTTCGGAAGTGCAAAAAATAGCGTATATACCACGGGATTGAGGTATCATTTAATCCTTCGGGTGAATTATTTTCCTCGCTCGCTTTGCTCGCTCATGAAATTTAATTCCCCCTCATGGATGAAATGATGCACCTCAATCCCTATTATTTATTTATTATCAATATAAATTAGATTTTAAAACGCTTTAAATGATCAATTACTCTTGAAATTATTACAAATTTCTAAACATAATCGGAATTTGAAAATTTGCCTAAGAAAGAGATCTTATCTAATACCTACGTATTAAAGCAGAGTTAATTTTTATACAGATTGTTTATTCATCTACTGGGCATGAGCCTTAACATAACTAGACTACCGTTGGCAGAATTCACTTGGCGTTCAACATCCTAAAACAATGCATTGTTGCCAAATTTCAGTCTTGTTTCCACGTCCATGTCTACCAGTTCAATACACACACTGTATAAATATAAATTTCATACAAATTCGACAACTACTTCTGAAATTGACATCTTTAAAATTTCTTATCCAGTTTTTCCCAAGTCGTTTCATTTTCTCTCTTTCAACCTCTGTTACTTGCTTAAATAATATATTTGGTTCTTTTTTCGTCACCTTCTCGTTTCTCGTTTTTCTATCTTCTTTGTGATTATCTTATCTGGTCATTTTTTTCTAAGGCCCATTTCGTCTTCCCTGCTATTTCTTTAGATGATGCTATGCCGCTACGATCTCTCTCCTTAACTAAAAAATCTATAATTTTTTTAAACTTTATTGGAATATCTGTTCAAGTTATGGCAAATTAATTAATGACATCAGTATTCTCTTCTACTTTCTTTGACGTCCTCTTCCCATTCTTCCTGTTTATGATATTTCTGTCTCCACTACTTCATAAACTACAATATATTTTCGTCGTTTCTTATTATATTCCCTGACTTATTGACTTATTAGCTGTCTGAAGTGGTCAATATTTTCTCTGTCCCACTTCTTCCTCTTTGTTATTTTGTCAGATTCCATTTCTGCTACTTAGATCTTTCTCTCATATTTTTTTTAAACAAGCTAGAATTTTTAAATTTAATTATTTAATAGGAGGAAATCTCAAACATTAAATTTTTAAATTTTCCGTAACCCTGACTGATGACAATTTTAATAATATTAGTGTCTTCATGGACACATTTTTAGAATCTCTTTAACTAATTTATGCATTATAAAAGTCCATCATATAAAATGATTCTGATATACCTAGTTTTGATTAATGGAGTTAGAGGATTTGAATAAACTGCATAAAACCGGATGTAATCCCTTTCATAAATTTTCATCTTATTTAAATAAACAGTAAAATCCTCAATAAAATTATAAATCATCAAGTCCTTCTCTTGAGTAGGTTAGTTGAGCTTACACGAATCCATCGACTATACCATAAATTTAAGTATTTTTCACTGTAGCTTTTTTCCAATTTGCTCTAATCCGGTTCTGTTTGTTAATGATACTGTAGAATGTACATACACAGACGTATTTTAAATTTTATTATGACAAGAACAGAAGACGGCCTTGTTTTAGGATTTCCAATGTAAAAATGTGCATCTGAATGCAAGTGAGGGATTAAAAGTGTAAATAATCTTGAAAATATAATCCTACACTGCATTTAATATTAATTGTTGCGATAGCGCGCGTTTATTTATAGTGCTTTACAATTGGCGAACATCTACGCCACTGCCGTATGAATATCAATAAGAAATTATGATACTCTCTGTATATAATCGTTCTACACTGCTATTTTACATTCGACATTGCGGTTTGCTTTGTCCAACTTGTTAATAAATTATGCTGGGGGTACGTTTCACATGAATTAACTCTTTTTATTTTGCAAATATTTGTGTATCACCTTTATTTATTTCAGTGTATGGACATAATTCTATGTGTTGCACGCACATTGCCAGTACACTCACTGGAAAAATTTCAGCTACCTCTAAACTCACGAACCGATATTGTTAATTACCAAGCGCAACTAATTAATAAGAAAATTAGCATTATTCAACATTGAAACCTTATACCGTGGTGCATGGCGTGGTAAAGGGTTTGTTGTTTTAGTTTTACCCATACGCTTATACGAATTTGCATTACGTAAGTTAACAGCTAGAGTTTAAGATGAGCCTAATTTAAAATTTCACAGCAGATGCCGCCTAGCGACGGGCAGTCACTCTATAATTGAATTTAATAGAGCAATTAATAATTATATGGCCAGCATTTATATGACCTCAAACACAACATATGCTATAATAACTAGAGTTGTCTATTAATCTTTTGCATAGATAAAAACTTCATATTATTACGGAGAAATGTATATCTATTCCGTATTTAATAATATATCTGATAGGTAATATTAAAAAATTTTGGGCACTCGAATGTTCCACTAGAAGAAATTATAGAGATGGTATGCATTTCGTCATCCAGAAATCTATTCCGAAGAACGTAGTCAATTTGGTCTCGTGTAGTAAGAAGGTATCAAATTATTAAATTTTAGCAAAATTATGTTATATATTAAGTATGTAGAACGGTAAGGGATTTTTACCGTTCGACATGCTTATAACATTTTTTGCACGATCCGTCAAATTCACGTATTTATGGGTTTAATTAAAGAATAGTAACCAAACTAAAATTTGTTCATGTCAAAGTGACAACTATAAAATTATCTAAAATAAAGTGACAAAACTTACAAATGACATTACTTACCGTTCAGTAATTTGTAAACAAATCTACTATGCTTTTAATTAAACCAGTAAATACGCGAATTTGACGGATCGTGCAAAAATAGTATATTGTAATACAAGTTCGGAAAACGGAAAACGGAAAACTCGTGTGATTGCAGCACTCGCTATCGCTCGCGTTGCAAATTTCACACTCGTATTGTCATGATGCGTTTTCCGCAAGCGTGTTACATACGATTTTTTCTACGAAAACGTGGAATTCGTAAAAAATAAAATTATTTGTAAATCTTTTTCTAATTAAAAAAAACATCAAGTGAGTTTGTTGTCATAGAACTGAAAGCTCATAGCTGTTGACAGTTTATAAATTGTGTCCTGTTATCGAAATAATTTTGATTTTGAGATCAAATTACGTGAATATAAACATGGAGTTTCAAAACTAAAGCGAAAGCGATGAACTAATGTGCACTCCTCCGGTTGTTAGATATTAAATAAATGTTACAATTATAACTAAATGTAAGTACTTCTTTATGTTTTTGTTTGCGTGCGGAAAGTTTAAAAAATGTGTGCGGAAAAAAATTTCCACACTAATTTTCCGTACTAGTTTTTCAAAAGCCTACTTTCAAGTTCGATTATCTTGTCAGAAAAAACGTCATTCCGCATTTTCGTAGAAAAAAGCTATTTATGTAACCAGTGACGAAAGTGAACCTAGTGAGCTAATAGAAAACACAAAAATTGTCAATTTTGAATAACGGCGTCAAAAAGGTGCCCTATTTTTTTATAATTTAAATTAAATGCTTTTATGAAATTTGAGCAATCTATTTTCGTACAAATGTCTTCTTTGGTTATTCCTTTTCCATACATCTGCGTAAATCCTCAGATCTTACTCACTGCAGACTATGGCTCGAAGTCTTGTGTGAAATATTTAACAGTATTTATGTGTAAAGATCTGCCGTTCCAGTTAGTTGAGTCTGTGTGCGTTTTAAGTGATTTTCTATTTCATCAGTGACTGTATAACGAATATCGATAACGCAAGAATGCACGATTGTTAAGATAAGTTGAAACAGTAGCTAGTGAGATTGTGCATGTTTACGATTTTGTGCAAAGCCTTTACCCTGTTGCCACTTTGCATTTCAAATAGATGTGTTTTTACGCCAACTTCGTGCCAGATCGAACGAAGATATTTAGCATAAAGATATGTATTATCCGTGTCCTATTCTATTTGAACGTATAATAGCACGACGTTTTTGAATAAAGATTCAACTGGAATTGAAATATTACAGTAAAAATGAAAAACCAATTTCCTTCTTTACTAGCTGAAAATATTAGTTAAAAATCCGAAATATTCTCATGGAATGTATGTAATCTTCAACAACGAGAAAACTAATTGTGTTATATAGTAATTAAAAAAAAAGATCGTAATAAATTGTTTTCTCTACATATAAAATATCTTGAGCAATATTTTGCAGGTTGTAATTAAAGGTAGTAGTAGATTATGCAATTAATCTCAACACGAAGTATACTAGGGCACTGTTGCTGCTATATAGATATAATAATATATGCACGGAGCATAAGAAATAATTACTCAGTATTCGATGTAACTTATAGATGGAATGTGTGTTTCTAATTACGGTTATTTACTAGCTCGTCCGCTCTAAACAACCTAGTTCCTTGCTCAATTGAAATAAAATCTTACGATACTTTTTATCAACGTAAATTGATTATATTTGCTCAACACAAAGTGTATCTATACATATAAGCATGTTTTATATGATTTCGTCAAGTACTGTTAGTGGGAGGGACGCATAACCTTTCCAACACAAAAGATATGATTTTTCATTTTGGATTCCGTTATTCATCATATTCATTTGACTGATGCGTCTTGTATACCGTTCATCAATTCAAATATATTATCTGAAGCGTTTTTAAATGTTTTACGCTATTTACTTATGATTAAATCGGAAGTGGCACCAGTAATTGTGTTAAATTATTGCACTAATTATCTATTGAAACTGGAAATTTTGTAGATTATTTTTTCTACAAAAATGATACAACCTCAAAATCAACCTGTCTTTTATCAATTAACCTAAGTAGAAGGTCATACGTAGGTACCTACTCAAAATTGAAATAATTTTCAAATAAGACGAAAAAAGTATTATAGTTGAAATAAGACAAAAGACCTCCAAGTAAAAAAGTATTAAGTTGCTAATTGAAATTATTAAGTTAAACCACAAGCTACAAGTAATATAGCATTGCTAGCAATTATAAAGGTGAGTTTTCATGAGAAGAAATTGAACTTTGATTATCCTAAAAATGCAAAAAGATTTGGTGAAATATACCTACCAGTTTGTCTTCTAACATTTCAACAGTAAGTGTTTCATTATTCTATTAAGAATTTAAAAAAAGTTTGAAGATGGGCAGTGTATAGATTATCGAACTTAAAATTGAATCAAAGTTGTCATCTTGCTCCATCTCATCATTATCTGAATCTAGTCAAAATTTGCGTTTTGGCCCAATTATTACTCTTGAAATTGTACTTGAAACTATATTTTTCCGAATTTGAATTTTTTTTTTAAATTCCTAATGCAACCTTATATATAAAAGTATAATCTGAAGGATCCAATTCATAGACGATTTATGGCTTTTGAAATAAAAACAAGAAGATAGTATGAAACTTATTTAATATCTCGAAACTCAAGACTCTTGAATATCAAAACAATAGGAGACCTGATACACAATTTATCTTAGGTACGTTCGCCAAAAGATAAATACAAATGTAAAGTCTTGGTAGATTCCTTCAATTTGAAACTTTATTCATTTTTCTTACCCTAGTACCGTCCACTTCTGAATATAACTTTTTCCCAAATGCAAATTAAAGTATAAACCATCCACTTCTGAATCCAATTTTATACCGAATTCTTCCCTCTATGTATTCGGTGGCTTTCTTACATTTCTTCTCATTTTTCGAGGTTCTCATCTTCAAAATACAACTTCTTGGTCATAGAATCAAAGGTAGGTACACCCAATCTTCGTCAGGCTTCCTTAATTTTTAACTGACTTCTTAAACCTTAGTTCCTTAACTTTTCTTTGACCATAAGTTAATTTTGCACACAAAATACACTTTTCAAGTTTTTGGCGATATCTGTATTTCTGGAAGTTTTCCGAAAACTGTTCGAATAGCTCTCGGAATAGCTCTTACTTTTCTCTTCGTTTTATCCATTCGATTATTTGCAATAATGGAATAATGTGTAAAATTGTATTACTTCCATAAATGCCAGTAATTTATGAAGCTGATGCAAAATAAGCAAAAAATTATATTATTTTATTTTGGGGATCTAAAGACAAAATTAAAATAATTTTATGATGAGCTATTCTCCTTCTGATTATTATGCTAAATGTTATAGACGAAACCTACTCTGGTGCTAAGTAGTAGGAGCAAAAAATCAAAAATCAATTTTTGGTTGTTGAAATACCGGATATTATGAAAGTTATGACACCCTGTAAATAGTTCACGAGTACCATTAGAAAACCATTTTTATATGTAGACGAATATTTTAACTGAATCTAAATTTATAAATTAATCCATTTCCCAATAATTTCCTCTCGTTATTCAGTATCTTTGTAATGATGTAATTGATGGCATACCTAAATTTCTTACACCGTCCTCGATTCATGAGTGTGATGACAGGTGACATCGCCATGAAATTACTCACCAAAATAATCCAAACAGTTATTAATGCAAAATATTTAATTAACAATTTACCCATTACTGTGGCAGCTTCATGTAAATGTGTTTAGTTGTTCTTCTGGGCTGCAATTATGAATGAATACATCCAACCCGGTCCAGCCAGTGTAGCCACCATTACGAACAGCAAGAATCCATTACGGGAATGGTGTTTTAATACTATAATTTATTGTTAATGTTGATTCGCATGCCAGTATATAATATCAAAACATCCAACCAGGTTAACATTATACTTCCGAAAATCATGTTTTATTTTAACAACTTTATATCGCCAAACTATAAAATGCGAGTAGGTAGGTATATAAGTGATTTCAAATAAATGTAAGTTATTTCATTATTGGAGTCACCTGGTTTTTTGTAATATCATGTTGCAGAAAAATTGTTAATTTTAAGTGTGAGCTGATGCACTGAATTTAATAACATAGAATACGTTTTGAGAGTTGCACATTTGGCTCATTTTAAATTGTAATTTCAAACAAACCGACAGTATATAAGGTAGAATATATACAAAAATAAAAATTATTACTAAAATTGATCGGGTTGAAGCGCGACAGTTTCAGTTACCAGACATGTTAGCCTGTCTTGGGATAATGGATGATGGCCAAAAAATGTCATCTCATTATCAGGGAATTATTTTCAATCGATCATTCTTTATATCGCCGATAAATTACTTAATAAGGTTATTTTCAAACTTATTAAACACAATAAACTAGTCAAACAGAAAAATCGTAATTTTATTAAAGCGATAATCTTTATAAGTATTTTAATTACCGGAATAATTTCCTTAAAGCACAATTTGGAATTACATGGGTTGTAGAGTAGACAAGACTAAAATGTTATGAATATGAAGAAAGTCAAGGTTACGATATTAAAAAGAGACAAACATGTTGATATTTTAATTGAAATAAATTATAGGATAACGATTGAAATTTAAATGAGAAAAAATCGTACGTGGAAAAAAAACTGAAATTGTTGCTGAAAGAATGATTAAATTTTGTGAATGAACAGTTAGAAAATATCAATTATTTTTTGATATCACAGACTATAATTCGTGTGCAGTTTTTCGTTTGTTACATAGAACAAAAGTTCATTGAATTCAATAAAAATTAGAATTTAATTTTCGAACTCCAACAAAAACACTTACTGTTCAAAATCAATATAGCGTATCAAATTCATACTAGGAAATCTTTTTTCTTAGTCATTCACCAATGCATATTAAATCATAAATTTTAATAATCGATAAAAATAACTGTGCAAAATAATTAAAACTTGCTTGTTCAACACCTTTAATAGAATTGGTAATTTAAAGAATAATTATGCCGCCTCTTCCTAAACTTAAAAAAATAACTCATCCAAATTTAATAGGTGTGTATTGAGGAATAATGTTGGAGTCTTAGAGACAGTTTTTTAATTAATTTTGTCAGAAAACTATTCATTGCTTCAATCCGTTGTTAAAATATTAGTTAAGTGCCTTAGGTAACGACTATAAATAACTGTAACTGTGAAGGATATGCGATTTAAGAAGTAAAGAGAATGACAAATACTCTCGTACCTCATTGACATTGTTGTTAACTCGCTATGGAAAAGTGCCATGAAATCTGCAACTCGTTTGCTATTGTACCACCCGCGACGTACCGCAGCATACTCTATTTACTGTTTATGTAATGCTAATTTGTCCCCTTAGAAGCACCTCGTTGTAATTACAAACAAATTAAAATTTAATTATCAATAAAATTTTACCATTTGGCGTTGGTTAATAAAAGAATATACAATATAAAACTGTAAAGGCCAGTTATTCAATCTTTGATCATCTTTAACCACTAGTTAATTATCTTGGTTACCATTGTCTTTCAATAATAATATCTAAGGATATGAACTTATAGTGAAGGATCATCATCAATTGAAAAGCTGAGCCTAAAAGGTCAATTTTAATTGATATAAAGCTAACATCTTAATTCTGGATTTAAATTTTTCAGAATTATCTCAAATAGTCTGCTTAACTAAACTGCTGACCAATTGAAACGTACCAAGCGAATTTAAAGTCAAATATTTTGAAACGGAGAAAAAATATCAACATGAGGTTTTCACGATTCAAGAGATAATTTTATTGCGAAAGCAATAGTGAGACCCGATTTTTTTACTTTGAAGTACGTTACTATCTACAGGGTATGAAAAAAAGTCGTCTTTTTTTTTCTCAAACTTTATACCTACCGGAATTCCCCAAAATTTTTTTTATATTTTTTTGATGTCGATTTTTTTAGTCCCTGGTTAATGAGGAAAAAACCAATTTCTCAAAATTTTTATCTCTCTTATTTTATAAGATACCGAATTTTTTATTAAATTTAATATTGTTGAACAGGTTTTTGCAATAATAATTATGCTGTCATTTTGAAAGCAAATGTCATCATGTGATATGTCGATAAAAAGGTAATTTTAAGTAGAATCTAATTCTTACTGAAAAAAATATACAGGGTTGTTTTAAAAAATTTTGAAAGTTAGTAAGTGGCCCTTCCGGTGAAACCGGAAGTGTCATCAGATTGTTTTAAACGTCAAAATGATTATTCCTTTCAACAATCAAACCATGCCAAATTTCAAATTAATACAGTTAAATGTAACAAAATGGTGGGAGTTGTCAAACGATTTCGTAGCCACCCGGTATACACGAATATGGGCAAATTTTTGAAAGAGTGAAAAACCCGTTTCGAGGATATAAGTCACTTAAACCAATGGTGCACATAAACTAACTAAATTCCATTCTATTCCATTAAAAATAACCTCAAAAAATAAATTAAAAAATTTATCAATTAGCGAACGTGTACCGATTTTTGATAAGCCACTAGTTACCAATAAATTAATGAAAGTACAAAAAGTGTACTTTTTATAAGAAAGCCATTTATAAGGTATTATAATCAACTACAGAGATTGGTTCTTACAAAACACAATACGGCCGAACGACAAAAAACAAAGAAAAAATCAAATTTTCTGCAAAAATTCGGTATCTTATAAAACAACAGGGATATCAAAATTTTGAGAAACAGGTTGTTTTCCCATTAAGTAAGGACTAAAAAAATCTACATCAAAAAAATATAAAAAAAAATTTGTGGAATCACGGTAGTTATAAAATTTGACAAAAAAAAGAAGACTTTCTTTCATACCCTGTAGATAGTAATGTACTTAAAAGTAAAAAAATCGGGTAACACTATCGTTTTCTCAATTAAATTATCTCTGAAATCCTGAAAACCGCATGTTGATATCTTTTCTATTTTTCAAAATATTTGACTTTAAATTCAACCTAAAAATTCGCTTGGTACGTTTCAATTGGCCAGCAGTTTAGATGACGCTGAAGACGCCAATGTGTATAAATAAATAATTATTGTTATTGAAAAAACGGTGCAAAATAAAAAACTTTCATTACTTCTACGGCTGGTATGGATGCCGAAAGAACATTCAGCAAAAAATTGGCGTGGATATCAACAACGGTGTAGACTAGTATATCATAGAAGCTTTCACTTTTAAGATTGCTTCACACTAAGAGTGCTTTGCTATGAACAATATAGATGCTTCAGTGGGCAGCTACAAATAACTCCAAACAAATTTTATGGTACCTTTTAAATATCTTGTCGAAACATTAATATTATCTTAAGTAATTACACCGCGAATTATTTTTCTACATTTACGAATTTTTTATGCAAAAAATTAACTTACACTGTAAGAGCCTCTAATAAACGTGGTGCTTAAGGAAGCCAACGTTACTTAAATTTAACTGTGTGTCTAAACATATTTATTAGACTTGGTACTTTTTAGTTTATTACCCAAGCTTTGGCTCTACGTTTTTATTTTTCAGCTGAACCCGGAATTCCTGACAAAAAAAAACCAAAACGAAAAACGTTAAAGGCGACATTGCCATGTAGTAAAATCGAAGAGATTTCAAACAATAAGAAAACGCATGTTCTTTCTTCACCTTCGCAGAACAGTGCCATTAAACAATTGTGTGGAAAGATATTAACAATCGATAAAACGATTTTTGGTTTATTATAAATTATGTTGTTGTGCACTTATCCCGTTGTAAATGCATTCCACAGCCGCGATCCATCATAGTTCACGAAAGCTATATGCCGGGGAAATATGCGATAAGAATTTTGAAACATAAATCTGTTGGAAAACTAATAATTCTTTTTTCAGATTTCCGTCATAAATAGTCTCATTATGAATATAGCACCATAAATCTTCTATTGTGGAATGTTGCAAAATGACAAAAAGAAATGTCGGTGCTATCACATGTACTCGTATACACACTAAACATTAGTTGCAACTAATAAGTCGGCTTTAAAATGTTTATTTAATTTCTTGGCGATTATTAATAATACTTTGCACATGTTGATAAATTAAGCATATTTGTTTCGTTTTGTTGGATGTTTACAAGTGCAATGGTTTTCAATTTGCTTTAAAAGATGCTTACGGATCAAACCATTTGTTAACTGCAGTAGCTAACATTGCATTAACATATAAATAATTGTATGTTAATGAGTCAGTTAGAGGTATATTTGTATACAAGCTGGGGCTATATCATTTCAACCTATAAGTGATTGATTCTCCTACTCATAGGACCACACACACTAATCTTATTTAAATTAAATTCCACTGGTAAATAACTTATTTCATATTTTTGCTGATTCGGTCAAGGAAAATGCTTTTGTTCTTGATGTTGACAGTAATAAGTTTGTCAACGAAAAATATGCTGTTTGATGTTGTTTACACAAACACCTGTGCCAAATTGCTTGTAGATACATAAATTATCACTTAAATTAAATTATTTTGAACTAATGTTTAATTTAAATATTTCCACTAGCTAAATTACTATTAGATGTAAATTATTTACTGGAAAAAATAATTTAATTCTTGACAAATCTTTCAAACAAACATAATTCATTTGTTATTACTTAATTTAACATCACGGAAAAAAATTATGATAATGTTGAAATGAAAATATATCTAATCCTCACAGATATAATATTTTATTGTATAGAATATTATAAGAAATAAACCTCATGTGGGATGTTGACTAATAGGTGGAAAGATTTGCAGTGGGGAAGCAGGACAAATTAATAGTTACGTTTCGTAGCACGTATGTTTTTGAATTAGACAAACTTAATTTCAGATGCAACATGAACAAAAGCATCATTCTTCTGAACACTGACATTGTTTTGCTCAATAGAAAAATGTCATGCGGTGAACATGAATGCCAACTTTGAGTTTGTTGCACATTATTTCTAAGATTCTATGATATCAACACATGTAAACTGTGTGTATGCTTGCTGTGGCACACATTTATTATGAAATAATCTTCAACAAAGAAAAATTGCGATGTTTATGTAGCTAGGGACGGCCTCTAAGTTGGGTAACTAATTTTTATTTAGCTGGCCACTGTAGAAAATTTCTGAAAGATAATATAGGAAAAGGAAGCAGATTTTTTTAGACATAATGGAGTAACTGTTGAAACTTTTTCAAAAATATTTAGGATATAATTATGTTCTCCCTCTTTCTATCAAACTTTCACAGAATTTTAGTTTTTATACCTCTCTTTTTAATTACTCATAATTTTAATTGCAATTTTACAAAATGCTTCTTTAACTTTCACATAATGCGAATATCACTATAACACCTCTGTAACTGAAGCTTCAGTTATAAAAATTAAAAAATACAAGCAGTTTCTACGAGCCCTAACAACTAAATGTTCGGACAAAAGTAAATTTGATTGTCTTTTTTCCATACGCGCAAAAGTTATCTAAATTAACTTTCATAATATTGATGATTTTTTCTGTTATAATGCCAACATTTAGTTATATAAAAACGTAAATTTCGTAAAAATCCGCTCGGCGGTTCCAAAACTGTGGCACTTTAACCCAGTAGGATGGGAAAATTGTAGAAACAAAGAATTATTATTTTCAAAACGTTGGATTTAGTAGTCGGATTTTGATGAAATTTACTTTATTGCAAAGTTGGATGTTCGTTTTCTTTACAAAAAAGTTACACAAGTTTTTATTCGGTAATTTTAGGCATTTATCGGAGCTTCAAAGTTGCACCTTTAAAAATGATAAAATTTTCTAGTAACTGTTTTAAAGAATCACAGTTTTGAAACCGCTGGTTGGATTTGTGTCAAAAAACATTTAAATCAATGCTCAATAATCGTACTATATTGAAAAAATCATGAAATGTTAATATGAATTTTTTTTGCATTTTTTTCGAGTTCCACAGTTCACTTTTCAAAAAAGTTTTTTTTGAGAGTGCTACCTACATTAAAATAATCATAGTTTTGGAACCACTGGTTAGATTTTGGAAAAATTTACTTTATTGCAAAACTAGATAGTGGTTTTATGTACAAAAAAATCCCCAAGTCTTTATGTGATGATTTTAGGCATATTTCGTAGCTTTAAAATTGCACTTGAAAAATGTGACGTAATTTTCTAACGACTGTTTTTAAAAAATCACAGTTTTGGAACTTGTGGAAAACGACATAAAGGTGCTTTCATGGCCCTCATCCAGTCCGGACTTAAATGTCATTGAAACTCTTTGGCATAAAATTAAACATATTCTACGCAATAATCCACCAAGAACCACTGGGGACTTAAAGACCAAAATAGAAGACATTTGGGACAGTTTCACACCAGAATTGTACCAAAATTTGATAAATACAATGCCTGCTAGGCAGGTATTAAAGCAAAAGGAGAAATAACCTCCTATTAATGGTCCCAAATTAAAAATTATGCCAATATTTAGTTGCAAATTCATTTTGTAATGTTTGCTAATTATTAAGGTTAAAATATTGTTAAATCGAATAAATAATTTTCTTTTATGCATAATATTGTTATTCAGGCTTTATCTTATTGTATTGTTAGGTGTTTACTAATTATTTGCGTAAAATTTCCAGTTCTCCTTTCATACTTCAAAAATTTACTTTTGTCCGAATATTTAGTTGTTAGAATCGACCCAGCAGTCTACAATTTTTACAAAATTTAAATTTACGCAATTCCAATTTTTAGTTTTATAGTAAACAATGTGTCCTGTTCTAGTTCTAGAATCTAGTCTATCAATACATTTGGTCCTCTTAAATACTTAAATTTCGGTACATCCCCAACACTGTCCCCAAAATTTTTCCATTAGCATAAAATTAAAATAAATTTTTGTTAGTTGTAGAAACACCCATTCATTGTATTGTGTTAGTTGTACATGATACTTCACATTCTTGCAACACCAAAATGTGATCAAAGGGTTTGTTAGCTTGGAATACAAATTTATAAACCGAGAACATTAATTTCTACACCACGGACTACAAGTTCAACAATTTCTGGAAATGTTTTTGAATTTGTTAAGCGAGTTAAATAAATTAGCGTATTTTTATGACTGTGACTTCTCTAAATTGTAGGCGGATCAGCAGAAGCTTTAATGCATAAGGAAGAAAGCTATTGTTATGAAAATGATGCTAGTTATGAAGTGTGAGTCAGCCAAAATCGTATCTTATACTGCATAGTAACTATGACATCGTTAAAATTATGTATTCGATACGATCCAAGGTTAATATGGCACTCAAGTTGTATTAAAAAATATTTACTTGTGAATTATCAATTAAGTTTTAAGTCCCATTCACCGGCCTACCAGTTCTTTTGGATTTGATCACATTCTTAGCATGCTATTATTTATGTTTATAACCCAAAATTTGTGACTTTTTAATTAATTTCCGAAATGGTTTCCTGATGGTGTTTCTGAAATAATATTTGAGTTATTTGAAGTATTTTCCTGTATTGCCGAGATAGGTATGGGATGTGATGCAACTTATACAACGCACATAAAGGTATAGTAGAGCGACTGGCCAAACCAGAAGAGATCTTATTTCATCATAAATCATCCAAACATACACTGTATAGTTACAAATATAATCATTCAGACAGGGTTATTTGCTAGTATAATAACTATAAACTTCACTCACATATGAAAATATGATACATGTAATCACATATTATAATGCGGAGTCTTATTGTCGTCAATAGTTTTCATGAGAATAACAATAATTCTGCTTTTGTTTGCAACCATACTAAACCGCACTACCTACCAAGACACGTTTAATTTCCCTGAGTAATTTTCATGTATAAAACTAAATTTCAAACACAATTTATCGCTGATTGTATTGTGTGTTATTTAACCAAGAAGACTCAAAGTTAGTTTAAGGTTTTTTTCCTGGTTGGTCACATTAGACAGCCGAAATAAAATTCCGTTGGCATGAAGGAACATAGACATATTCCCTTATCTAAACAAGTTGGAGCACTTAGACGCCATTTCAAATGCAGCTTTCTGTCGGAAAGCGATAGGTAAACAAGGTGAAAGAGAATTGAGATGTGATGACCGCTCCCTTTATAGCTTCAATCGATCAGTGCAACACCTAAAACAAGTCGGATCCAGGGGACAGTGTACAAAAATCTTTTTTATAAAACGATTTATACCTGAGTCGTTATGCTATAATTAAAATTAGTGGGCACTAAGTCAGAGTAGAAAAAGCATTTTAGATTTCAGATTCAACTTCGAGTACCAAAAATTTGTAAAATTATTATCGAAATAATTTTTTGTCTATGTACAATAAAAGTTTTTCCCAATTTGTAGATATAATACGTATCTATAATCTTCCTTTAACTCCCAGCTCTGTGATAATTGTCCAAATAGTTAATAAAGAAAGGCGAGGAGCTACTGCTTATTAAGCTGCAGTAAAATTGAAGAATTTGCTTCGATTTGTACATATTTATTTTGCGCCACAGTATATAATTACTCCTCATCAAATACTTTTACTACTTCATTATCGAAGAATTTACTTCAAGTTATAGTAAATACTAGTAATAATTAGTAAATTCTCCTTCTTTTTACCTCATTCAATTATATTTATGATTTTTTATTGTATTAGCTGGTATAATTATTACATAAACTGCCAGGATTGAGACAATCATGAAATATAAAGGAAATTATTTGAATGGACAACATAAAATTTACCTACATTCTTGAGTTATTAATAACACTAATAGACAATAAAGTAAATTGACAAATAAATAAGCAATATAAATTTGAACATTATGGCGTAGAAGTTTGTGGTCAAATAACTTTTATTCACAAACAAGTTTCCGTTACAAGATCTCTGTTTAGTGTATATTCAAAAAAGGTAAAAAAAGTACAGTCGAAACAGACTATAATGCTTTGCTATATTTTTTTCCGAGAATTTTATGACTTTTTTACTATTATTTTATCTAATTCACTCCTTTTTATCTTACTTAATTTTATAGGTACTAATATATTGGTTGTATACTGCTCAATCAGATACAGATCATAGAATAAACTCGTCAGAATAATACCGAACTTCAAATAAAAGACAGCTTAATCTGTCGATAAACTTAGTAGTAGAAGTTTTGGGTTTTATTGGTAGTGATTGTAGGTTGCAGCGAGTGAAATAAAAATTAATCTCAATAATATTGATATCCTTGCTAATAGGTTTTAAATAAGTTATTATTGACGGATGGTGCAATATATTATTACAATAGCATTTATCACCTTACTGTATGTTGTTGGAAGTGCCATACAACAAGAGGATTTTTATAGAACATCGAATAAATGTTCGCATCGTAAATTGAAATACAACGTTTAAATATAAACATAGTATTATTTTAATGTGGGGAGTTGGCAATTGACATCGTATAGTTAAGAATGATAGGTTCATAAATGTCTGAAAATGTTTTATAGAAGTGCACACGTTGAAGATGTAAATAATTTTACAAACTGAGTGATACGTACGACCTTGTACCTAGAGATATACAGATAACTTTATTAGTATACAGCTTAAATTTTTGTGAATTAGCTTCACCATCATCATAGTATTATTATTTTGAAACCCACTCATCTCATACGAATTTCAGTAGGTCATTGACTGAGGAAAATTAAGAAATCTCTAGTCGTAAATTGTCTGAATATAAACAGAATTTAATTGACACGTTTCACCAAGTCAAGAATTGTTTTACAATACTACATTTTTTAAATGCGTGGTCCGGTTTAGCTATCACAGTTAATATTATTCTCGAAATCACAGCCTATAAAGTTTTTTTAAATATTTTTTACGTCACAATCTGATTTAAAACAGTAGGATCACGAATCTACCTGCTGCCTGAAAAAAAGTAACCAAATAAAACCATACAAACTAATATTATTATTTTTAATAACAACTTAGATTACGTCAGTCTATAAATTCAGTTCCATTATGCTTTCTGAATTTGTAACAAACAATCATGCATAATTGTACATTAAATAAAAAAAAACTACTTTGTCTGTTTAGTTACATGTCTGATATATCAAAATCTAAAACTATATAGTAGAGGTATTACTATTATGGTTGCGTTATAATGGCTTCAGTAATTTGATCCTATGTCTTAGATAAATTGTAAGATAACTGCAAACATTGAGTGTAATAATCCAGTAGCGGTTCGTCTCAAACACCAAGTCGTCACCTAATTTGGATGCATCGACAACCCAACCATTATCTCCAACATAACTTCTAGTAAATTTGATTGAAGTTCTTCTTTGTTTTGAGATCCGGAGAATCTTGACCCTCGCCAATAAGAAACTCCTGAATCTCCTCTAGTGTTTTCCCCTTGGTTTCTGGTATAAATTTGATAACAAATAGCAAACCCAAGAAACTACACATGGAGAAGCACAAGAATGGAATGTACATTGTTCCAAATTCATCTACGGTAATTTGGAAAAATTTCGAGGCGATTGTTCCCATTAGAACTGAAAAAGTATCAGCTACACACAAAGCCTTTGCTTTGACACTCGTAGGGAATAACTCGCTTAAAACTGAAACAGGACCAAAGGCTAATCCGATGCTAAACATGATATTATAGGAGACCAAAGCTGTGATGGGTACCCAGTTTAAATCTGCAATGAGTGCTGGTAAATAGTCTTTTAGATAGAAATGTGTTGCTAGAAGAAAAACTGCTACCCCGCAACCAAAGCTGGAAGTTATCATGAGACGACGTTTCCCAAATCGATCCACTATGAAAATTGTTGTACAAGCCACAGCCACCAGTTCAACACTGCAGTAGATAATTACAGACAAACTTGGACTAATTCCACTACCAGCTTCCTTGAAAATTGTTTCTGTGTAGAATAGGCAAGGGTTCTTTCCACTGAATTTATTAGTCAAACAGAGTATTACGTAAATTAAACAAGCTTTTCTATTACTTGGTACCCTAAACAAATCCAAGTATCCAGCTTTTTCTGTTTGTTCTTGCCTAGTCACCGCCTTGCAAAGCGAATCCATTTCATTGGTAACATCCGTGGTACCACGTAAAATTTCCAAGCTTTTCTTTGCCTCCTTGTAGTTGTGCTTTTTGATATAATAATACGGTGACTCAGGCATGTTGATGAAAGCTGCAAAATGTATGACTGGCACCGCCGCACAAATCAAACTTGATGTGAAAATATCAGTAACGGATCCAATAACATTTATAAATAAAGTTCCACTTATTCCGGCGATAGCCAAAGTGGATGTAAGGAACCCCCGTATTTTTGGATCAGATATTTCTCCAATATACATCGGTAAAGCTGTGTAGAGCGCTCCTTCAGAAGCACCGATAACAAACCGAATCCCAGTGATAACCCAGATGGACTTTGCGAAACCTATGCCTATGAATGAGAAAAATATCACTGGAGCCATCGCAAGAGTTGTGTACTTTCTGCCGATTTTATCAGCTAGTATTGCAGCCAGGATAGCACCTGGTGGTGCACCTAGAAGGGGTGCGACAGCACACCATGATCCTTCGTCGCTTGTAGTGGGAATTGTAGAATAATTTGAAGTTAGTTGTGGAAGATAAGGTGAAGTCCACCCCAAATTAATTCCAGAGCTTACGACGGAAAAGGCACCTAACGGGTATAATAATTGGAACTTGAGGAAAATTATTTAAGGGAAAATGCATACCTGCTATGGTGGCCAAGTATTGAAAAAGGTTGCCTTTGTTGGTGAATATTGGATAGATCATGATGAAATGCACTAATAGAACTAGACTGACGAATAAAATACCTTCGAATAAAGGAAGCTATTTAAAATATATTTCCCTTTGTTTAATAAAGCTGTTTACAAATAGTGATAAGTAGTTTTTCAACAAGGTATCATATGCGCTCAAAGATTGTTTGTTATAATATTACGGAAATAAATTTCTAAATAATGAATTTACGTATACCAACCCTCGTGCCCTCATCCAAAAATATTTGGTATAGACTTAAAATATAACAGAGATACAAATTGTACATATTTGTTGACTAAAAATAGCACAGAGTAAATTTTTCCTATTTACCACGCCATAAATTAAAAAAAATGTTGTAGGTTATTTGTAGGTTATCAAAACAACATAATCATTAGTTAAACACTGGGACTTGTAACGTAATCCCTGGAAAGCCTGTTGATATTGACTCCCTCCGGCATTTTAAACACAAAACTACATTATAACAAATGTTGATGTATCGTAAAATAATTATTCGATTAAAAATGTATAAAATATATCTGAAAGTGCTGTAGGTGATTAAAAACCAATTAAATATTTAAGGTGAAAAATGTCGCCATTATTGGATGGATGTATTTCTCTGGAAGATGCTGATTGTGGGGACAATCAACGTTGAAGTAATTTACAAGCAGGAATTGATATAAAAGTTGTCGTGGAATAATTTAAGAGTTTTTTGGGGGAAGAGTATCAGTGGTAAATTTGTGATCCTACAGACTTCATAGGCGTCCAATGATTTTATTTCTTAGGGAGAGCCAATTATCTGCAAATTGGGTATTTAAGTATTATTTATATAAATATAACTATGAAATCTTACAAAAAATTTGCAAACACTTATATTTGCTTATTATTATCAAATTTTAATTATTTTTCAGAAACGTGATTTGACAATAATTAAGGATTGATTATTTCAACTTATTTTTCATATAAAACAGTAAAGTATGTACCTCAAAAATTGTAGATATTATATTTTTCTTCTGTATTTCTTAAGTAAAATATAATCATTACAGATGTCACAAATAAAGAGTTACTTTAGTGAGAAAGTTGAAAGTTGAGAAAATTACTTCTAATCCTTTTTTGGGTTGTTTTTAGATAAGTATAATAAAAAATATCGTTCATTACACGTCCAGAAATGGATTTTTCGTGCTTGCATGACTTCCCGTGGGAGGCGAAGCCGAACACGCGCGCACGAAAAAATCCTTTTTTCCAGACTGGTAATGAAATGTACTATTTCCTACAATACTTGTTTTAATTTCGGATAAAAGAAAGCTAGAAATCTAAAGTTTACGGTTTAATAAAAAAAATTCTAGGAATGAGCGAGGTTAGGTTGCCAGGAGGTAATATCCTAATTACGTCATGACATTCTAACCTCCCCTCAGCTCGAATTTCTGTCAGAATGGAACCCGTTATTGTGACATAGTCGGAATAATGAGGTAAGTTAGGTTATAAAGAGGTAATAGCTTGTATCTTGACAGCCTAACCTAACTCGAAATTATGATGGAATTGAAGGAGGGAGGTTAGGTTAGGCTCGGGCACACTGTATTTGACTAGGCAGAAGCTGTCTGTCTAAAATAACCATTTGCCTTCCACATAGACATAATATTCTTGAGACCCGCATATACATGGCAGCATTTCAATTAAATGTAAAGGTAAACTTGATATCAATTTTACTTTAATAGACAAAGCAAATCCGATATTCAGCCAAAAACTTAATCGTAACCATTTATCTGAAACAATCAGAAATTAGTACCTACTTAATAAATATAATCATTACAGATGTCACAAATAAAGAGTTACTTTAGTGAGAAAGTTGCCTAGGCAAGGGTACTTCGAATATTTGTCTAGGAAAGTGCTGTCTCCCTAAGAAGATAACCTCAATAATACCTTTTCCTACAATACTTGTTTTAATTTCGGTTAAAAGAAAGCTAGAAATCTAAAGTTTACGGTTTAATAAAAAAAAAATTCTAGGAACGGGTGAGGTTAGGTTGCCAGGTGGTAATAACCTAATTATGTCATGACATTGTAACCTCCCCTCAGCTCGAATTTCTATCAGAATGGAACCCGTTATTGTGACATAGTCGGAATAATGAGGTAATAGCTTGTATCTTGACAGCCTAACCTAACTCGAAATTATGATGGAATTGAAGGAGGGAGGTTAGGCTGAAGTTATTTACTCGGGCACACTGTATTTGACTAGGCAGAAAGAACCTGTCTGTCTAAAATAACCATTTGCCTTCCGCATAGACATAATATTCTTGAGACCCACATATACATGACAGAATTTCATTTAATCGCAATGGTAAACCTAATACCAATTCTACTTTAATAGACAAAACAAATCCGATATTCAACCAAAAATTTAATCGTAACCATTTATCTGAAACAATCCGAAATTAGTAATAAATTTTAGCCATCAAAATAGTTAATCGTTTTGTCAGGCCTAAGATAATTTAATTTATGATTGGTCCACATTATATAAGACACATTGGATATTCTGGTTTATAATTTTATTTATTCAGTAATAATGAACGTCATAATGTATTTTCAAAACAAAGATTTGTTATGTATGCTCATGATTTTGGGTTTTTCTATAATTTGCGACGTTTTATAAATGAACTTGTTTTTCAAATTACTGATAAGAAAGGCAAGGTTGCCTTCTCGTGTTTATTATGCACCTATAGGTGTGCAGATAATATTTTTACAGAAAATATATCATGTTCCTTTACTACGAACTAGTTTCTAAAAATAATATTAACGACACTTCGACAAAAGTACCGTAAGATACCAAAAAGTTGTCTAAGCTTATTTCAAAAAATTCTGCTTATACTTTCCCATACCTAAGATTATAATGCGTCTCTCTGTTATGAATAAAAAACAAATATTAATTAGATGATTAGAATCTAAGGTTACCAAAAAAAAAAAATACAAGCGCAACCAACTAATTAATAATTATATATTTTTTGTGTACAAATTTATCTTAAATTATTGTCTTATCTTTTGTAGTTATATTAATATGTAGTACTCAATCTAGAAATATTTTAAATATACGGTCCTCGGAATTCCGCCGTAGTTGTGAAATGTCACCTCAACAACAATCTGGTACGCCCACGGACTAATTTAACAGAACTTTGGATCAATAAATTATAAACTAAAAGAGAGTTTTTGTCCGGCAAGAACATAATATTGACTAATTACAACATTCAAAAATACTGACTTTTATTACCAATTTGTTAATGTAATGTTGGAAAATATCACATACTTCTGTCTGAAAAATATTCGTCTTTGAATTTTTTGCTTCCTTAATCCTGTAAATACACCAGTGTGTCTACATTAGGTATTACATAATTAATTACCAGCCTTCAATAATACCTACCTACCTCGATAAAATTAGTTTCGTAAACAATAACAATCATCAGACAAGCAGAATCGATATTGAAGAGAAATCCTGAAGTTCACAGTCGGCATTTTGCATAAAACTGCAGTTGCCTGAAGCTTGCTACTGTACAGACACACCCCCATCGATAACGAAGATATCTGCATTGAATGTTCAACATGGAAAACAAAGATGAAATATCAGAGGTGAATTTGATCGAGTTTATGATCAGCATACCCTGTAATCGACTACTTATTAATATTATTACAATATTCGCCTGGGGTTGGGCTTACGTCAGTCTTATCGAAATTACTATTAATAACGTAATAATAATACAAGAAAAGCAAACAAATGGCACAAGTGGTAAAATTGTTTGGCGAAAGGTATTCCTACTATTTAAGGAAACGTTCACAATGTAAGAGTAAGGTTTGAAAAAGGAACATAATGATTTATTCCTTGTATTTATATAAAGTCTTAAATCATATCTGGATGACCAGGCTTGTAAACGTAAATTCCCTTCTAGATGGCGTTATATTTTATCATAAGCGACTGTTGAATGTACTCCAATCTATTATATAGTCAATAAAAATGTTTTGTGTTATTCATAGCTTTGTAAGCTGAAAACTTAGCTACGTTAAAATAACAGATATTTTTGATTTACAATGCCGAAAATATTATGATGTTGTCATGGTGTAGTATCACTGCTTTACAGTGGAAAATTATTTAACAAACAAAAAATATTTGCTCAGTTGATCCCACAGACAATAAAAAACGCAATTTATGTTATTTGTCTGGAGCAAATAATATGGGATGATTTAACATTTTTTTTGTACTTATGTCGAGATGTAGGTTAAATCATGTGGGGTAAGCAGGAAAACTGCCTAAATTACAATCAGATACCACGAGATAATATTTACAAAATATATACAGGGTGACAATGTTTGTTTTCTCATTGTTATCTCGGATGTGTTGTCAAATTGACAAAAAATAACAAACACGTCTCATATATTTATTCAGAAAAATTCACGTGATCTTAGGTTATCTATAGAAATGTCATTATTAAGCAAGACTCCTGCAATTTTTTCAGTCAGGTCATTATTCTTTACACAAAAATTATGTTTGAAATAACATATATAACTCTTCCAGAATAATGAAATCAAACGCAAAAATAAAAGTCACTTTTCTGTTACTCTTGTTATAAAGATGAGTATTGTTCACTTTGACCATTTGTAGATTAGGGTAGGTTATCACTTCTTTTCGTATCGGTTCATAACGCTTTATGTCTTCCGATACCCAACCTCCATTCTTCTCTTTTATTTCACATTATCCTCGTACAGGCTCTTCTTTTCCATTTCCTTATGTAGTCCCTCTTACCAGCTCTTTCTAGGTCTTCCTTCCCATGTAGTTTCTATCTCAGGATCTGCTTTGGTATTATATATATATATTATATATAATTCGACAAATTTTAAAAAATAAAATAAAATCTAATACAAAAAGATTGGAAAGGTATTATGATAGAATGTTTAGAAATTAACTTCTATAATGAAGGTAAATATGAAAACCTTAATAGAAATGGAAATTTAACCAGAATCATGAAATTTTTCGCTTCTTTATTTTAAAGGTTTTAATAATAATTCGTTGATATGACTTTAAAATAGGAAAGAGGAAAACTGATTCTTCAATTTGAAGTACAACTTATACTGTTTCTAGTACCTACTTCTAGAATTGCTATTGAGATCCATATTGAGCTCACAGATATTTAAATAACTAATCCCCACTCCACGCTTAAATCCTATTCAATGATATTAAATAGATTATTATTTTGATCCTTCTGATAATAACATAATAAGAGATATTAAACTCCAGACATTGCTCAACTGATGGAACAGTATAAGTTGAAGACATCACAATCCCTCTAAGTTTATTGTTTGATAAAGCACGATCTACAAAATTGTGTTTAATCTTTATTAAAGAATTTAATTATGTAATGCATATTGAATTTATTGAGATATGAAGAATGCGAAAGGTCAAAATATGTTTATCTACATCTTCAGTTTACCAATAAAGAAAAGGTAGGAAATGCAAAATTTAAATCTTATGTAGGTACTCTTCTATATTATTCTATAAGAAGTCCTCCAGATCTGGTTCTAAATATGAGGTATCCGAATCATTATTTTTTTAGTTAAGTTGAATTCTGATTTTATACCCAAAGACGTTTTTTAATGATGTAGCAGGCTTTGAAATAAATGTTCAGTTTGAATGATAGACTGGTGTGTATTGGGTATCCCTAGTTTATTTTTTTTAAACCAACCTTCGATCATTGTCTCAACTCGGTTGAAATTATTGATGATAAAAGAGAAATATTTCAAACTCTTCCTAAGTCATGAAATAAATAAATTAAAAAGTGATATTTTATAATTGGGTTTCATACTATTTATACTATTGTGTTCTCCTATAGTCCTGAAAAATTTGCATACCTTTGTAACATTATTAGACTTAACTTAGACTAGAGGTCAAAGTTACGTTTATTAAAATCTGGCTAGTTGGGTGGTACAATAATGAAAATTTTGCAATAAGTGACCAAACTTTTTTATTTAGAGATTTTTAAGCGCAATTATTCGAAAATTTCAGAAGCCCACAACTTAATTGTTAGGATGAGAGACCTTAAAATAGTTATTTATACAACATGTACCTATCTAAAGCGAAATTTTTTTACACTGTGAGAAAGTGTAAACACAGAGCCGAATGCGAGTTTTTTAATTCTCACAAGTGCAAAAAAAAGCTATAGATACAAGTTGTATACATAATTTTTTCGATTACCACTCCTAAAGAGATTAAAAACCATCAACATCATTACAAAATTGTGAAGTCATTTCCCATAGAAGAGTGACATACGTCAAAAGTATTACTTTTTTGCACACTATGCAAAAATATTTATTTCTGCACAGTATGCAAAAAAGTATTACTTTTGACGGATGGGAACTGTCACAAAAGGGCCTTCTTTAGGAAGTGGTAATGGAAACAATTTACTTTTTTTTACACATGTGTGTTTTTAGCGTCATTTTTGATCTGTAGAGCGGGTCTAAAGTTCCGTTTTTCATTGAGCCGGAAAAAAACACATATAAACAGGTATTTTTTATCCCCAGGGAAAAAATGTATATATTTTTGACCTTTAAACATACACTTGTAAAAAAATATCGTTCGCAACACGGGGAAGGGAGATTCTTCGATTCGATCGATGTAGTTGGTACTCGTGATCAAAATATTTTAAAAGAGTTACCTACGTAAATAGATATTGGTCCACCTAGTTAGGAAAATGTATCATTTCTTCCAAATACTCGTAATATATGTAATAATAATCATCCAAGTAGGTAACAAATGATGCTTGAGCCCAGTGTTTTCTGTGTCTCCATATTTCTTAAAGAAAAGGGAGGCAACAAACAAAAATTTGTACTATTAATAATAACAAACAAACAAACAAAAAATATCATGTTTGAATAACGTTGACAAAAATAATAATATCGTGTATCAAATAAAAAATAGATAAATACATAAAGACAAAAATACCAAATACTTATTTTTAAATAATCCGTTAATGAAAATTAAGTTATTTTCTTCAAACTAAACTAAAAATAAAAACCATGTTAATTAAACGTTAATACATATTAGGAGATAAAGATGTGACAACTTGACCGCACAGTTTTTCATAATCCTGTTGATTGTGAAAATAAAGTAATTGATGTTATTTATTTCATGCAGTTGAATTGGATATCCTAATGTGTTATAAATTACTGTATTGAAGCTATGTCACTTATAAAAATGGCTAATAAAAACAAACCATTAACATTTATTTTCTAATTAAAATCATAAGTCTAATTAAAACGGAAAAAACTCTCCTATGTAGGTACAAAAAACCGAACAGTACATCATTTCTACTAATTTCATATTAGGTTCTGAAGGGAATACGAATGAACCAAATGCATTATTAATTTGTTAGAAATACTTGTAAATGTCATTGTAAATGTACATCATAAAGTCAATTCAACATAAAAAATAACTGAGTAGCAAGAAGATATACTTCAGTTAATTATAGTATAATTGTGAATAGCATTTGTAATAAATCAATCTTATAGACCACCTCGACAAATGCAGTATACTGTGGAACTGGTAAAGATATTACTACATTTTAAAAACTAAACCTGTAAGGCACTGGTCAGGAAAAAGACTTGTCTTCAAGTTAACACTTGTAATAGCAATGTATCACTGTGTGTATACATTCAAGTACTGTGGAACTAGTTGGATATGTTAGAGAGAAACTGCAACTGCTACTATTATTACTTTCTTCATAAACAAGGATTATAACATCTCCAGGAATATTAAATTATTTTTTATTATACTACTTGCACTAACCATTAAATAGATTTATGTTTTATGACCGGACTTGTTAATATCCAGTATTTGAAACAAACAATCTTTAGAAACTTAAGAAATTACTGTAGGTAAGGCTACATGCTATATATTTTATCCAAAATATTTCCAGTTTTATTGATTAAAGATGAATGATTAAAAGCAAAGACCTTTTGCATTCCTATATCTCGTACATACCCGCCTTTCAGAGTATTCACTCCTGTAATTGTTATGTGATACAAAAAGCTGCATGGACATGTTTGTCTTCGTTGCTCAGTTGGTAATTGTGTAAACCAGCTGCGTGAATTTGCCGCAAATGACTTAATCTCTACACATTTCCCCGAATTAAGTCTGTTTCACATAAAAACATTCCTTATTAGATTAACACAACTTGGGTAGGTAGTGTTATCCATATAAACTTTAAATGTCATTCACAAACATGCCTTTTAATATATTATAAAATTCGAGCGAGGAGAAATAAGGTTTCGTCGATGTGTATCGCATTTTAATCCTGATGGTATAAAAGCAAGGCATTAAATACTGAAATAAAATATTATTTCGATATTTTGACTTGGGGAAATGGTCCATGTTATTACAAGAAAAATAATAAATACAGTTGTGTATCCCATCAGATATTACATTATATTTGTTGTAAAGTTTAAAGAACGAGTGAAGCATCAACCTCGGAAACAACTAACTGTTAAATTGGTTATATGTGATGCATCGGATTTTATGACGACAAGCTTGAAGGCATTTTTGCGCTCGTAATTTGAATGAGCATTGAAAAGCGAATTTATACTACACTTATTCAAGTCAAGTGAAGTTAAAAATTATTACGTCTTCTTCGAGCGTGTGAAATGTATAAGGTCGACCTCCGGCAATTTCTCGTTCTGTTTGCAAATTTTCTGCTTTTTGTGTATCTCCAATCTATACGGAATTTGAATACAATTTTGGTACATGTAAATCTGGCCTTTCTTCTTAGAATGTGTACATATATGAATGGTTTTGTATGTAGATATGGCATTACCATGGGTTTACCATAATGTTTGTAATATTGCACGCATTTGTAGACAGTAAATGGAATACAATAGGAGGTGTTACTGTATTTAGTTTAATCTTTAACACTTATTTTCACCATATTACGAACCACCAATACATGCAATGCAATGCTAATTTTCTATTTAGATAAAATCGGTTGCATGTACGTGTTTTTATTTGCAAATCCGGATTTAAGTTAGACAATATTATTCTAAAAGTTTTGACGGAACTCTCAATACATCTACATGGTGCTTGATTTCTTCTAAAATTTTTTACGATTCATAAATCCTACAAATAAAATATAAATTGTTTGTTCATTAAATAGTAACAATAAATATTGTTGAAAATATATTTGAAGAAGGAAAGGAATATTGTGCCGTGATATGACCGCGTCTGCTCATGGCCCTTTTGTTAGGGTCTATAAAATCAACTCTTGCAGTCAGGTTTCCTTTAACAATTTATGCAGACGACAATTTCCGGTGAGACTAACGCCGAACTATTGAACCTTATCATTAAGTTAGTATAGATGCGACTAATAAATTAGCCATATAAAATTGAAAACTGTTTTAATGGGTTTCCTGTTTCCTATAAAAATAAAAATAAAATTTTCTTGCTTTCTTTAAAGACAGAAACAATGTGAGATTTTGATTTTTCACATTTCTAGTAGTACTTATCTTGTATAGTATATTGTACATAGAAATTTAAAGATGACAATATCTTGCACTTTCAAATGACAGAATTAAGATCATTAAACTTGTTCGTACATAATTTTCAAACTAGTCAAAACCAACCACATTGCAAAAAAATACGTAGTCAGTAAACTGTTTTCTTACAATTTGATTGGATCTGACTAGTTTGAAATTTATGTAGGAGCAAAGCTGAATCTGAATCATTGACTTTGAAGCACGGTTCATGATACTTTATTTCAAAAATTACAAAGATCACAGTTCATTCTTTCTCTTCTTCTTTCACCAATATATTAGTTTTTCTCCAGATTTAATGTTAACTGCCATGCTCATTTATACAATTTGTCTCGATATTTCCTATTTTGCACCTTGAGGACTTATAATTAACAACAGTCAATTTTATTTCTAAAATGTTATTCTACGCTTAGCATCATCATCATCTTCTAAAGTTTTTTCACAGAACGATCTCAAATCTTACGAAGAAAAAATGTTTGAGCTCCAATTTCGTGTATGTTTTTTTAGTGGTTGAGATTCGTGCTTCATAATTTTCTATATTTATTTGATTAAATATTGAAGTTGTTGTTCTTCCTATTCTTCAAACTCTTTTTTACTTTAGCTCCTTGGGAGTTTTCATCATTTTAATCCCTAGTTAGTAAAAGTTAAACATTTTAGTCTTTGAAAAGAGGATCTGAAGTATCGCAACTTTACTCATCGGAATGCAAAAAATTATTTATTCTACATTAGAGAATTTTAATGATAAAATCAAAGATAATTATTAGTCAACGAAGATCATATCATACATCTTGATCGAGATATCATGAATTTCTTATCATGTGATGCATGTAAAGGAACTGTTTCGGGTGCTATTACTTGTACCAGTGCAATTTTCAATATTGTTCAATCGTAATCCGCTAATAAAACGTTGAGATGAAGTTGCTTCCAGTGATACAAGTCAATACCATTCCTCAAGGATGTACATTGGAGCTAGTTAAAACTGTTTTATAAATAAATCTTAGGAGTTATGTTCACTTTATTAATTTATGCAGAGAATTTCCGGTGCTGAAACTGGGAACGGCCTATTGGTCACATTATTCTGAATCTTATTTGAAGATAGTGAAAAGCGCAAATTCTTAAAAATGGGAATGACCCAAAGAATATTTAGTGACTTTGTTTCTTCAGTATATCTAGACTTGCCTTATGCAGGGGGATAGTTACCATATTTAATTGATTCAGAGGAATAAAGAGTTCTTCTAAGCACTTATTAAGATATTACGCATTATAACTTATTACAAGATTTTGTATTGTGTCTCTCTTCATTATAACGCATAAATCTAAATTTTTTCTTGTTTTATTAGTACCTATTATAGAAATGTTACTCTTGTAGGTACTGACCTTAATATGCATCTAACTGTATACATATACATAACATACCTACATGTACCTAATATTTGGTAAAAGCAAATCGTTCTTCTAAACTAGCACGCCCATAAAAGCTGTTCCTGCTGGGAAGTTGCCTGGATTTCTACTCACTTGACAACATGTGAACTTACAGCATTTCTCAAAATTAGTCTTTCTTCCACCATAGCAATATGCAAAGTGTGATGTTAGAACATTTAATTTCCTAGTCTGAGCAGTTTCGTTGTAAACTCGTACAGTTTATTGATACAAGTTCCCATGGAATTTGCAATATTAAAAGTGATAGTGATATTACAACATAAAATATTAAATCGAACCGAGTATATTCTGTGAATTGCATCCTATGAAGTAGATGTTAGGGCCGTTGACCCGGGAGATGGCGCTGATAGACTGTAGCGTGGGCCACACGATGTCGCATTCTACCAATATATCTCTTCTCTATCGTTGGTTGTCCATTAAAGTAACGGAATCGAAGGCCTCCCGACACATTGATATTGTACGGAATTCAAAAGTGCATGTTTGAATTTACGCAAGCGTTTTTTATGGCGCATACCTGATAGACACATCAAATCTATGTTACCGTGTAGTATTTCCAGCTAAACAACGACTGTAATTTTATTGAAGATATCAACTACAGAAACTAGGTTTCAATTATGAGGTTTGAGAAAAAATGTAGGTGTCTACTAAACTTTCAAGAGCGACAATAACCAATTATTTTTTTAAATTATTGTATGTCATAAAAAGCTATTGATTTTTCCGAAAGCACACTTTATTACAGTTTTTTAGACAACATAAATACTCATTTTTTCTTGTGTGCTACACCGACTTCAAAACAAATTAATGTAGAAGCAATTAGTTTAACTGTTACCTACCAATCAAACAGTTTTTATAGACGAAATGACACAAATATTTTTTCTGCAGTTCCGTAAAAGGTTTTCAGTGGAAAAATTGCCTATTAGATTTTCAACTGCACGAATAAGCTTCCATACTAATATTTTACAACACTAAATTGCAATAGCGTAAATGGACTTGGTTTAGAAATTTCACAGCAGTCAGAAATTTGAATCGAAAATTTAATTTTGACCAGTTCTACAGGACAGCCAACTAATTTGGTTAAGCAACATTAAATTGCAGCTATATTTATAGATATAAAAATACCTCTTCAGCATATGTTCTTGAATTTCAGAAGCTCATACTCCGTAACAGTCGTTGCGTATCCTAAATATTTTCTAGTTGCACACGTGAACTAGTAAGTGGTTCTTTTTCATTCTACGTATATAATAATTACAATAATATTCATCTTCTTCATTTACTAACGACTTTAATGCTCGTCTTTTTCTAATGTAGTTTATTCAATGTGTGTTCCTTTTTCACCATCAGTAATCCGTAATAATGATGAACCTCCCACCTAAGACATGCGGTGTAATCAGTCATGTCCAGCCAAACACCTCTAAACTCACTTGCACAGGACTTTGATATATTATTTGTGTGAACAACATAAGATTAAAAACATCCAAGATTTGTTCTTTAAACTTGCCATGTTTGGATTCTTTTACATCTTCAGTTTTCATCAAATTACCTTTTACAAGAATACTAGAATGGTTCGTATATAAGTTGTTAGTAAATGATGTATTACTCTACAACTTTTTTTCTGATAGTTTGTAAATCGTTTAAGGTTGCTTTTTTGTGGCTTTAGGTTAATGTTTTGGGTTTTAATTTATGTAAGTATTACAAATAACTTAATTACATTTGGTGGTGTGTGTAACGGTAAACCATCCTGTCCAGAAATATTAAATGTCTTCATTTATTCTTGTGCGTTTGGCAATTTGCAAAATTATAACATTGTTAATAAATCTTTTATTACCGTTTGAAGCACGTAAATCACGTTCCTTCAAACTCCTAAGACATGAAATTGCGCTTGGCTTAATGTGAAATATTGAAAATACGTATTCAACAATAAAAATATATTTATGCATCACTATAAAAATAGTGTGCGGGAAGTTTAACGAATTAGGCTGAAAAAGAGTAAAATAAACTTTTAATTTCCCGCCAAGTATTATTAGTATCAATACTTACAACTCAAAAATGAACTATAATTTTTAACAAACTGTGTATATGTTCAGATCAACAATTACCACAGGATTATCTAACCCTTTCGGCATTACTGAGTTCAAAAGAATTAGAAAAGCTTACAGCGATGTTTTGTCTTGCTCTAACGAAAATAGAGACTTTTATCACAGTCTAAGAGCGAAATTGATAACCGAAATTAATGTACTACCAGAAAATAATAAACGAATTTATTTTATTATTATTTTAATTAAATAGGTGAAGTAAGCAAATGTCTACATTTGATGCTACTAGAAATCTAGTTGAATTATGATTAGGTTTCCGAGAATCAATGTTGTAACAAAAAAGAAGATTTGGTTTGAAGAGGGGCTCTAGTTTTCCTTAACGTCTTTCCGAAGATGATCTTATTTTTCATTGCCAAAGTATACCAACATTCATTCAGTGTACGAGTACTTTAAGTAGTCTCTTGATTGAAATATATGTTTCAGTTGAGTCTAATTAATCTATTGACGGAACAATAATTTAAATCAAAGAAGATTTACATTTAAATACTGTCTTGTAATAAAAGATATAAAAACTTATCAAGAATAACAAACTGCTCTTGAGGAAGTGACACATTTAGGAGAGGTTTGTTAAAAAACAAAAAGTACCGTCCTAAAACCGAATACTTCTTTTGAGATTTGTTTCAAATTCGACAGATTCTTTAATTACTATGAATAATATATATATATATATACAAGTACATTCACCGTTTTGAATGAATAGAAAGATCTATTAATAGTTTGGAAAATATTTAAAAATATGTGATGTTAAGTTCGTCAAACCTCAAAAACCGAAGGCTTAAAATGGACATACAAAGGACATTGTTCAGTTCCATTATATTTATTTTGCAATTAGAAAACTAAAGGAAGGAAAAAGGCAGAGATTTCTTATCCACATGTTATTATTTTTTATAATAACATAGTCGTTGTTAAACTTTTGCGGGACAGTTTTCCAAGAAATCAACACCGCTAGAAGATTCTTCCATAATCCTACCTATTAGGTACTTCGATACCACTAGCCGAATAATTAATTTAACAATGAACGAGAAAATCGGGAGTTAAAAAGAGACTAAATGGAATAGGTATGCTAAAAGACTGAAAATGATATTGGAAGTGACTATATGACCACAGAGAGCACGACGATGAAGAGATCTCAAAGGTGTAGCCTGAAGAAGAAGAAAATTCGTATTAAGACTATGCTCTACTTGCGGTTAATTACAATACAAATTATTAAGTATATTTCTTGAAATAATAAATTAGAGAATTTAACTACTTTAAGTAATTATGAAATCGAAAATATAAGCTAAAGAATTGGCTGAATTAGCTCTATGGTCTATGCAATATAATGTGTTATAGTTAGTTAATTCTCCTTATACGCCTCAATTTTACCCACAACACATCCCTATTTTTCCCCTACGAACTATCTAATGTTTTTGTTTTATTCCGAAGAAGTATAATGTCTTTCGCTGAATCGCTTAGGCAATAAACATATTTATTGTTCTCAATTTTACGAGCAGTAATTAAGGAAGTTAAATATTAGAAAAAAACACACATATATTCCTCTTGCACTGAACATATCTTTGTTTCAGAATAATACATACAAATTAATTACAAAAAATAATTTCATAAAAACCATTTGCACTGTTATTAATTGTCCATAAAATTATGATTGTCGTCTCGATGCTCCTTGAAAATGCAATAAATAATCGGTTATGTTTTTTCAGGTTTCTGCAACTGATCCGGATTGTGGAGTAAATGCAATGGTAAATTACACGACGGGTGAGAGTTCCGGTAAACTGAAAGAATTTAAAGTCCAATCCGATACAGGAGAAGTTTGTATAAGCTCTGGTCTCGACTACGAAACAAGAAATGTATACGAATTTCCCGTTATAGCTACAGATAGAGGTAAGTTAATGTTAAGCAATTATTTGTTTTTTATTCAGTAATAAGTTGTATTTAAAATACAGTAGTTGATACGGTGAAATTCACCAACATTGCGGAAACCTTAAGGTGTACAAGGTTTACATTGGCGTCAGTGGCGGCGTTACATGAAGTGCTAGAAATATTTTCGTATCCTATTGTCTAAGGCTAACAAAAGCATACTTTAGTTCAGTTCAGCTTGCTGGTTATGCAGATTTTATTTAATCACGTGTAAAAATATTTCGTCTATAACTCACTGTTTTCCAAAGGACCTTTAACATCCTTCAGTAACATCCCATTAAGTATTTATGAAGTGCAAAGAAGACAAAACAAAGTTAAAATCACGATGTCATTCGTTACAACCTGTACTCACGAAAACGTGAATCTATGTTTTACCACCACAAGGAAAAAGTTTTTTCTTTGTATACTAAATGATCCCAAATTAACTCAACTATTGATTTATTGGAAAACAAAGTAGTTGAGGTCTATCTCTCTATTGTAATTACAAAACCCATTATACAAACACTTTAAACATATTTATTGCAGAAGATTTTCTTCAATTTCAGGCGGAAAATTCGATCGAAATATCCGATTAATTGGTAATTGGTGTTAATTTTCAAAATGAATATAGCTTTTATGTTTGCTATCCATAGTTTTTGATTGGACTATAAAAGGAACTTATAATTTGTATTTACTTTGTCGGTTGAAAATGTTGTTATAAGGCACATTATTAAGTTTTCATTAGCACTTAAAGAAATAGAATTCTAATGTTCTGCGATTGTAAAAAAAATCGTAAAAATTGGTAGGAAACCGAAAAGGAATCTGTAAATTAATGTGTATATTCGTAGTATAACGCCGGGTACTTTTAATATTTATTACATTTTAATTTTATTATTTCGGTAATTTTATATCGTGTCCAATTATTTTTTTAAAGGAATATAACTGTTTATGATAGATATTCAACCATGTTTAATTGTCGTAAATATTCATCGCGATCAATTTATTTAAATTTATTCAAATATCTATATATTTTCACTTTATTTTATCAATGTATATATTGGTAATTTATTTATGCAATAAAATCTCAGCCAATCTTATTTTAGCTACTCTTAAAAGCACTTTTTATTGTTGGCCAGTTTAAAATTACGATCATGAATGTTTTTTTCACAAAATGACGTACATCACGATTTTCACGAAATCCTAATATTTTCATTAGATAATCGTCTGGCTATTATTTTAACAGACAACCAGATGTATTTATTGTAATATTGGTGGTACTGTATGGATAAATTTGATAAATAAGCTGTTGTCGGTTTGTTCCTTGGATATAAATTGCAAAACCGTGCAGATTTCAGAAATTGAAAAGTCGGTATTGAAGAATAATCACGGTATACTTTACCGTAAGATTCTCTATAAAAGTCACAAAAGATTAACGACTTATTTTGTTCTTTATATAATTATTGTCTTTTAAGCAAGATACCTTCATTGTACTATTAGTTAATAATAATTTGAATGAATTGTTGCTTCTTAACAAATTAATAAATAGTTACTCGTTCAAAGAATTTTTACAGTTATGTGGCATAAATTACTTTAAAATACTGTGTAATATGCACTCAATATTTACAAAAACTATCAATATAGACAAGGATAATTTATTGTTATACTCAACTAAAATCAGTGTCAGTTTTAAGTAGTAATTTATTCTAAACAATATACTTTAAATAATAATGATGACCATCTCATCCCAACTAAACAAGTTCATTATTGGAGGGGAGAGAATAGGAAGCCTGTAATTTGTATGTCTTTGCAGTGAGTAGAAAATTTTCTGCATAACGATCACTTTTTACAAAAATTCACAAAATATTAAAACTGGTTTTTACACTTGATTACATATTTTCTCAAAATACTTTTGCAGATAATAAATTTAAAATCAAGACATTAAATCAAAGTTAAAGTTGTAATTAATCATGAACCAAAGACAAGCAATTAAGTTAAAATCGTACGAATAGAAAACCGAAAGTTTATTCTTGCACCATGGAAAAAATTTTCAATTTAATTTCACCAGTTTTAACCATATTCAGTAACAATTACTTTAGAGCAAAGGTGGCCAAAATTCAGCCAAAAGATACTTTATAAATTATATTCAGTTTTATTTTGAAAGCACAGAAATAGTTTCACTAAACAAAAATTCTTAGGATTGCAGTTTGTTGCCTTTAATAGTTATTTACGTAACTAGGGAAAGTGATACCTTATTGAACAAGAAGTCTAGCTGGCATACTGAAATAAGGTTTCAAAGTTATTAAAGACACTGTCCATTATAGGTACTATTTTTTCTACCCTCATTTTAACTTTACTCACACTGTGCCTGCCTTCTCGTTTAGTAAAGTATTACTTTCCACTCTAGTTACGTAATTAAATATTTTCTACCACCTTTTTAGAAACTACATAGATTCAAAACTCTTAGTAAAAAGTGACTTTTCCGCACTTTTCTATTAACAACGTTCAAATATCAAAAATACTATTATTTATTTTCATCTTTTAAAATATACTTTTCTAATATACTTCTAATGTCAGTTGGTTAACTTGGACTTACGCCAATCAGAATCAACGATTTCCAATATAGTTCATTGTACAAGTTTAAGGCTGCAACGAAGAAGTTAACTAACTATTGTGAAATCGACCGTAAATAATATAGTTTTAAACTTTTATGAAAATAAATTAAAACAACCAGTTGTTTGAGAAAACAATTTTCAAAGCAGCTAGACTTTCCGAAGAACAGAATAATATACAGAGATAATATTAAGAGAGTAGGTACCGATAGCAAAAAATTATTCTAAAAACCAGATGTCTTGCTTTGGTATAATTAAGAAAAAGTTGATTTAAATACCACAGTTTTTGTCATCTTACATTTAATAATTAATAGAAATCCGTTAGAATAAAAATTGCAAAATAAAAGTAGCGTATTAATTTCTTATTATATTTACCTAAAACTTTTTAAGATGGCAATCTAATATAATTTATTAATTATATAGGAAAAGGGAAATAAAAATACTATGTATAGTATCTAGTTTTCTTTCTTCATTATTTCTAAAAGCTTTCTAAACATTTAATAAATGTGCAATATTGTATACAAAACTAAAACTCTTCTGGAGCGTGTTTTTTATCAATCATCAGAAGGTATTCTTGAACATTTGTTATAAAATAGAAATGTTGTCATTTAAACCATTTTTTAAGACGATAGGCGAAGAATTTATTTTCCAAAAATTATTCGTTTAGGTTATAAAATGATTTTTCTCGCCTTATTTAACATTAAAAGAGTCCAAAAATTTCATAATTACAACATTACAGTTTCTCCTGAAAGAGAAATAATGTTTCAAAATTTTAAAATTGAAACTGAAATAATGATCCAAATTGGATTTGTGAAAAGTTAACCTTTGAATGATTAAAGTGAAATTTCCTCTTTTCCGAGACTTGCTGAGCATCTCTTTTAAATATACATTTTGTGCTTTTTGACCATTTTTCCAGATAAATACAAAGAATTCATTTAGAGCCTTAGATGATTCCATTGGAATATCAAGAGCTTGTTGAATTCAAATCCTCAGCAAAATTTACAGTTGCAAACTTGAACAGTTTCAACAAGTCCTAAAGAAATAAAAAGACAACATTTACCAAACAATTATAATCTCTGACTTAACTTTGTCTTCTAATTTCTGTTTCAGGAGGGCTCAGCACCACAGCCATGATCAAAATCCAAGTAACAGACGTCAACGACAACCGCCCCATCTTCTATCCTCGCGAGTACAACGTCTCCTTACGTGAAGGTGGTGCATCCTCCTCCGCCACCACTCCCGTCGTCGTGGTAGCCGCCACAGATCCAGACTCCGGTCGTTTCGGCACCCTCACCTACAAAATAGTGGCAGGAAATGAGGCAGGGCTGTTTCGTATTGACAAGAACACCGGAGGAATCTTTGTGAGCCGACCCAGTTTGTTATCAACGAGGAGCCAACCTTATCATCGATTAAATATTAGTGCTAGTGATGGTGGTAATTTAAGATCGTTAAAGGATGCTGAAGTGTTTATTAGTGTTATAGACTCAACGCAAAGGCCGCCTCTATTTGATCTGCCCCGCTACACATATTCTGTTAGTGAAAATGTTAAAACGGATACGCTTATCGGATATGTCAAAGCAACTGTTTCGGATAGTGGTAAGACATGTTTTATTTAACATACCATTTTAATTGAGTAACTCCTCCAGAATTATTTCGAGTCCACGCACGACGGTGTTCAATAGAAAAGTCACAAATTTAATTGGTTCTACTTCGTTATTTACCAGCAATTTTATTGTAGTTGTTTGAACTTTTCATGGATGTCTCCTACAATAAACAATAATGTTTTCTCGCGTTGGTTAATAATGGGCTGTAATAACTAGCTTTACGTTCTAAACATACCTAAGTATTCGTTTTTTCTTATTTCTGATCAAAATGAGATGAATGTTAAATAATAATAGCAAACGAAGAGTACATATACGAATCTAAATTGATGTGTACTCTTTGTGCTGTTGCAACAACACGATGTTGATTTTTTTGTTAGTTTACAATATAATGTACGGTTTTATATCTTGATGTAATGGTTCAAAGAGAATCGTTAGTTATTTTTTTCCAAGAGGAAATGTGAGGAGAATGTAGATTTTTTCGATTCTGCATAGAAACGTGAGGTTTGTTTAATTTTGTGGAAACAACCGAATATAAACATAATATCATACAGTTAATAATTAAAGGCTTTTTAATGATACCGTATATGCGGTTGGTGTACTATAATATAAATTGCAAAAGTTTAAGGTCATTAGCTTAATAAAGTTCTTATATGATCGGAGAAGTTGCTTTATTGCTATTTTATTACTAATTCGTTGTTCAATTGCAATGTAATATCAAATGAAACATAAAAGTAATCATTGTTTTTATTGAAGCTTTATTAACGCAGCAGATGCCGATTAAATAGCTTTTATAGATTTTCTATCAATTATAACAAATATTTTAGATTTTTATAAAACGGCGGAAAATAAATTCAATTATAGACTATTATAGGAAAAAAATGATTGAATTGCGATGGCTATTAAATCCTGAATATTGATGTGGTGACTACATATTATTCCAAAGAAATTCCATTGCAATTTCATCCAAAAATTGTCTACGCACCAAAACATCTTCGAAGATGATGCAACTTATTGTGACGGAATATCGGACTCTTCACACTTGAGCTGTGTAGATCAGCGTGAGATTCATTTGTTGTTTGTTCGATTAGTCTATGACTTTTATTAATTACACGTCCTTTGTTTTCCAGTCGCTGTTGGAACGCATTGTCAGAGCCTTGATTTTCTTTCATTAAGTTGTATATAATATAATAATGTATAGATAGATACCTAATTTAATGTAAGAAGAATGTACTTACTCGTGTATTATACAAATAAATTTATATTTTTCAAGTGTTCATAAATATGCGTAATTACCATGTTACGATATACCCACACTATAGGTGTATTTAAATGTTTTATGCAATATCCTGTTGCTTTAAAAATAATATGCTTTATGGAACAGAAAAATGGTAATAAATATTGTCGAGAAAAATTAAATATAAAAATCTAAGTTCTTAGTAAATTTATTGTTTTGTTCATTTGAATAAATCACAACAGCGTACAATATTTATTAAAAAAGGAATAATTTATTAATGTCCAATTAGTCTCGTATGTAATTCAACTGAGATGTCAATATAAATATTAGATAATTTTCTATGCTGCGGTCTTCTTATTTATTAAGCTAATACCTTGTATGTGGAATCTAACGTAGGCATCCCAAACAATTTGTGTATGAATATTTAATAAAATACATGATATTTATTTAACGAAGTATTCGTTATCAACGATGATTTAAAGTTTGGCAGCAAATTCAATTATAGTGATTTTTTCTAATGTCCAAATACGAGAATATTTACGAGGAAAAAGTAATGTGGGATACCTAAGTATGTGCATACAAAATTTATGGCTTTAACTCGCAATGTTGTAGAATTGTAGTTTTACAAGATTGGAAACATCATCTCAAGTGTTCAAATTTGGCGAATTGAAATTTTCGACATAAATGTTCAGAGGATGTAGGCGAAAATCTAGGCGAATGTTGGTCTAAAGTAAAAATTAATAATAATAATAATAATTAATTAAATAATTGAAAAATAAGCGATTACAAATAGAATTTTTTTTTATTACGAGTAGAACTAAGTTCTCAAAATAGTTATTTACATAACAAATACAATTAACAAAAACACTTTCCTGACGTAACGAATAATATTTTTTTGAGAATAATTTGTGTTAACTCCTCGGTTAACTCAAATAATGGTGTCAAAATTTGAAGAGCCAAAAAGGCTCCACGCAAAAATTTAAGCAAGTCTAGTCAATCACTACTTGCATGTAAAAGTAGAAAGTTTGAGTAAAACAAATTCTCAAAATTTATTGCCGAGTGAGATAAATTCTTCAACAATAATAAGCTTCAAATCGACGTATTCTGAAGAAAAATTCACAAAAACCGTCACATAAACTTTAAATCGCGCCATATAAATTCTAGTTATTTTAGATGACTGAAAACACATCATGACAAATTGTCAATTACTACTTCATTGCTCAATGGACTTATTAACTACGAATTGCCAACTTTCACCATTTTTCTTTGGGAACAAAGCATCCCATATCTCGAGCGACATCGGGTATAATGTGGTGAATATTCGAAAATATAAAACCGAAATTTCTATAAATAAACTCTCCTAATCTATATAAGATTAACATTTTATAATTTTTTAAAATATTTATGAAGCACCTAATATTTTGTAACATTGGAAAAATAAATGTCTTTCAGTAATAATAGATTTTCCACAATCAGTTTCTTTTTTCTTAGCTTAGATTTCTCGTTTGTATTTTGCAGCACTAGAGTTCTCTCATTTTTCCATTGCAGCACGGTACTGTCAACGTAAAATGTCAATTACAACTACGGCAGCACAAAAAGTATAAGTATAGATGCTCAAAGTATAAGAAGGAAACAAAAAAATATGTATATCAATAATTTTTAGGTAAATCCCTTATTTCTTATGTACCCGTAGATTTTTCTTGCTTAAATTTGGTTGTAGATTTACAAACGATCATTATTTCGTATATTTTGTAAAAAGATTGATATATGTATACATTAATAAGAACGAACATAAAAATATACTGTTAATCTACAAAGTCTGTTAGAATATGCAATAAACTTTTATATTAATAGTTGTTTTGAAAACACATTAGCCAATTATGATTTAAATTTTAGTATTATAAAATGTGGTATATCCGAAGGTAATATTTAGAAAACTCAAAGAATATTAGTACAAGCGCCCGATGTCGCTCGAGATGTTAGATTCAGTTAGCACTAGCAGTCCATAGTTATGCCAATTTGAAATATAATGAAAGGTCATTCAAAATTATGCTTCTGGAAATGAAAAGATTTTCTAATTTTTCGATGTAATGAAGAGTTTTCTCATAGTAAACCTCACACATTCACAGTTTCTCTTCATATTGCTGCCTTATTTTCTCTTATACCGTCTTTCCATCACTGATATGCCTTAGTGCAAATTTTCCCTGTTCTTCATTTATGGTCTCTATGTTTTCATTGAAGAAGTCTATATGAAGATGTTAACACACCCAGATTTTTGTTCATTAAATACCATTTCTTTTTCAAAATAATTTGACTTTATCTGGTGCTCCATCTTGAATATTTTTTCCTTTCGAATACTCAGATACTCAGGAAAAAGCACAGTAAGGTATTTTAAAAGTTTCACAGTTTTGTGAAATGCAACAGAGTCGGAAACACTAGTCTACCAAAGAAATAGCATATTTTTTCGAAGCCCAACTTTACACACTAAAATGGAAATTCTAGCAAATGTCGTCACTTTATCATTATGTAAAATAAAACGTTGATATAAACTGAACGAATAAATATTACATACACAAAAGATATCCAAAATTATTGGAAATAATTCATCAAATTTCTGTGTAAGCAGTAGTTTAGTGTGGAAATTATGGAAATAAGAGTCATTCGACGCGATGTTACTTTATTATTAATTTTAATTATGTTTCTAATTTGAATTAATTTCTTAGTAGAATATATTTTTCCGTAAATAAATGCTCAATAAGCGTCTTTATTATGCCCAAAGCCCGACTGTTTACTAGTTAATTCAATTTACTACCATCTAGAATGTTAAATTGTAAAATATCCCGCCATCAATGCCTGCTGTAACAAAATTAATTTGCAATTGGTGCAGACATTGTTGCATTGCAAATAATATATAAGTAAATAAAGAAAACATTCCCAGCAGAGTGAACTGAAATGGAGTATTATTATTGTGTTTTATTTGGTAGTCTGCAGTCTCGCTGGCAAAGAGATCGGCAAGCAATGTATCGCTGTCCACTGACTACGTCCTGTCTTAAAGTGACTTGCCGCTTGTCTCAAGAATCCCCGCAACTCTCCTCATGGGACTCCGCGCGCTGTTCCACGGACCCGTTTGGTAACGTTTTGGGGGTTTCAATAAGCAAACCAACTTTTCACCAAAGCAATAAATTTATCGATTCTGTCGCAACAATCTGCGACTTCCAAACGGCGGTACCATACATTTTATAAAATTAATAAAATAAAAATCACAATTCGTAAACCGTTATCAATTTTGCATTTTTATTTGTTTTTAACACTTAATTATTTATCTGTGTGGGTTTTTAGTGGATAATATAATAGGTTTGGAGGAATTTTGGAACAGCACAATGTTCACCCAATCAATCAAGTACCACGTCAAAATATTGTCCTTGATGAAATGATTTTATGATTATCTGATATATTATAATTAAATCACAGTCATGCAAATAAGTTTTTTTCCAATAACGCGGTATTTTTAATCCGGATGTAAGGGAAAAAACTGTTTAATCTCCATTTAGGTACTGTGCCAATAAAATCGTATGTCAATGTCCATAACTATATTAAACTGTAGGATAATTTCGGACCACACTATTTTGTTTTCCTCTTGGAGCTCCAATTTTTTTTGTCTCCTACTGTTATAGTCAAACAAGTTCATATTTAAATAAAATAGATAAAAGATACTAGAAGTACCTAATAATAAAACAGTGGGAACCCAATGTATTCTTTCATTAAATTCGCGATTATAATGTAGGTATCTCCTACGCACTACGATGTTAAACTAAATTGTTTTACGGTAACTCTGAAACTGATAAATATGTAATTTAATTAACACACACACGATGGTACGATGATGAAGATGAAGAGAATGACGTCAGCCATAATTTTTATTCTTTTATTTACGACTTTTTCATTAGTAATATTTTTTTAATGCGTTGAACTTGAGAAACATTTTGAGGTATTCTGGAATATTTAGAGCGGCAGTGCAATTGAATCTGAGCCAAGCAGGTTAGCGGACGCGCATCTCGAATACAATGGCCACTTTTCACTTAGCATACTACCGAAATGTCGTCTGTTAGCTAGACATGCACATGCATCCCTTGAAATAATTGCCCCCTTTCCGTTGCCCTTCTTTCTTTTATACTGACACAAACAACTTCAACTCGTTTGCCTAAATGCTAATAAGGGCCTTTAGAAAACCATACAAACAAAAACCACCATGCTATTTATTACTGGCTTTATTAAATTTAATTAATGCCCAAATTTCGTCCGAGATCAGCCGGCATTTTGGCTCATTAATTGTTTTAATCCAACAAAAAGAGTTAGGTACCCGCATTGTAAGAACAATAAAAGTGTACTTACATGTTATGTGAAATAACAAGTTGTAACAATCAGGAACAATAAAAATCTTAATTTAGCGTAAAGTTATGTTTGAAACTTAACACAACCAGGATTTGCATTTAAGTTACGTTAAGTTACTTCTTGATTTGAAGTACAGTTTTGTTCCGGGGTTTAACGACTGAAAAAGTTTGGTATTTTAATTACACTTAAGTATATACTTTTTCCAGTAAATTAGCTAACAATAATAAGCGAGTTTAAGACGTAAATTCATTAAGCTTATATGCACAAAAGTCGTTAAACTGCGCACATATACTAAATAGAATAGTTTGTTTTATATGCATTGTCATGCGTAACAGTACTTTTGACGTGAAGAAGAAATATAAATCTAACGTTTTGTCATTTAAGACTTATATAATTATATATAAAATTTTCTTATAGATACCTAGCCCATTATTATTACAAAACGCTTAACAGTTTATCTTTATAATATATTTTTTAAGCACAAAATAATGAAATTACCTAGGAATTAACAATATTATCTCATTTACGTTGTTATTTTTACAATGGCTAAAAATGTTTCCAGGAATTTCCATTTCATGCTTTGTTACGTTGCAGGGACGCGGAGGAACGTGCGGTATTCCATTTACTCAGGAGATCCTAATGGATTCTTCAAAATTGATCTTATAACAGGAGCACTTCGGACGGCTTCCACGTTGGACCACGAAGCGAAGGCTAGTGTCCTGCTGAACATACAAGCTACTAGTGGAGATCCTCCAGTTTATGGGCACACTCAGGTAATTTTGTTTAGTTGAACTATGACAAAACCAGAAGTTCAATTCAAATTCAATTTCATGACTGTTTTTCAAATCCATTTATGATAAAATTGTCATGATTATTGATTTTCTATAGCTTTTTCAAATGCACATAAACGTCCAGAAAATTGTAAACTTATATCAAGTTAAAAGTTATTTTCCGACCGCGTAATAACAATACAAAACAATGTAATTCCTATGTTGCAAGTTGCAATGTCATTTACTGGTAAGCCGACTTCGTGAAAAAAGTTAGGTTAGCTAGTCATTGGGTCAAAGGAATATCTTTAGTTTTTCTGTGTGAAATTCTCTAGAAACATTTACTTATATTCTGAGAAATAAATCATTATTATTTTAGTATTAAACTTACGTTAACAATTTTATTACATCAACATGTTTTGTTTTTTACTTTCTTATACGTAGTATAAGGAAGTATTGTAATCGTGATTTTTTTCGACTTCGAGATTTTGATGGATTTACACGTTTTGAGGGCCCCTGAATCCATTTTGACCATTTTCGCCATGATGTCTGTCTGTGTGTCTGTGTGTCTGTCTGTGTGTCTGTCTGTATCCACGATAACTCAAAAACGACTTAACGGATTTGATTCAAATTTCATATTTAAGAGTTTGAACAAAATTGTGGGTGCCACATTAAATCTTTTTCATCTAGCACCAACACAAGTGGTACTTACCTGAAGACATTTTTAGGTTTTTTAGGAATATCTTGAAAAATAAACAATTTACGACATTTTTTTATTCTTTAACATTGATTTAGAATTAAATTTTGAACAAATTTTGTTTGAAACTTTTCTTGAAATTCCGTCAAAAAATTTTATTTGTATAGTGGCGCCATCTATCTCTGATTTACAAAGTACATGTTGTTTACATACAGAAATCTATACCGTTGAGGAAATCGATTGTAGCATTACTATTTGAAAAGATCGACGGCTACAACGGCTACGGTTTTATGTTTTGGATATCATGGCAACTCGATTAAAATTTTTTCTAATATATACAATAAAGTCGTGAAATTGTATTATGCATGCAAATCTACATTAAAGATATCGACGCCAAATTTTTTGTGAATGCTCTTTCAATTTTTAGACGTGTCGACAAAGTAACAAAAGTGTTTTATTTTGCGCCGTTTTTTAATAATTATAAATTATTTATATATTTATATAGTGTTGCCATCTATCTCTGAGTGGCTGTTGTTCACATTACAGAAATCTATTTGTTTTTATACTAAAGATTCTATTTGCATTAAACACACGAAGAGCTCGAATAAAGTTATAAAAATTTAAAAAGTGAAAACCAATTAATCCAATTAATCCAATCCTGGTGAGAGTGGCTATATCGCCAAACACCAAAAACTTGACATTGCTTTGCAATCCAAGTACGAAGAAGAAGAAGAGATTGTTAGTCAAACAATTGTCAAAGGCAAAAGATCGAAATATTTTGATGAGAAGGATTATTGTGCACTGTACAGTTTGTTTGAGTGAAACGTTGACCAAAACTGAGAAGTATTTTATAAATCTTCAAAGTTTAGCTACAGCAAATTCAAAGATATCAAGCATTTTTCGCACTGTGGAATTTTGATAAGTATTCTGTTATTTATTTGTCCTAAAATCTGGTAGTAATGAGTGGGACAAGGACAGATTTATGCGTATTGCAATAAGTGCGACAGAGACTATTTGAAAATTGCTGGAAACCCTCAAAATTTTTACAAGAAATTTAACTTAATGTCTTTAGGAAAAGTAATTACTGTGATACTATCCGTATAAGAAAGTCATGTGTTGGGCACATCAGATATTTCTTTATCATTTTCTATCTCATCATTCCTTCATAGATATAAATATGTAATGTAATAAATTTAGATTATTTAATATTTATCTAGCTTCTTACATTTTTTAAGCATTTAAGTCTGCGCTGATCAAGTTCAAGTTCATTCAGAAATAAGTGATAAGCTTTTTAGATTTCTTGAAAACAATGTTTGTAATTCTATTAGTGTAGTAAAATAAGTTGCCACTTCAATAATTTATTGTTGCAATTTCCGTTAAAAGTGTTTCTAATTTAATCTACTGGTATAAATTTTACGAACTGACAGGATTTCAGATTTATTGTAATTGATATGATCATTCATTATTATGCATTCTGCTGAATTTCTTCATTTATTTTTTACTTTCTTTTTCATCTTAAGAACAGGTTATAATACTATTATGTATTTTTATTATTATTAGATACATAAATCCATGTAGCTTAGAACAACTATTTTATAACTTTTTCCATAAATAAATTCGTCCTTTAGTTCTACGTTTGCACACTTTTTAGATTTGTTGTTACCCTGAAAACTAAGGAAGAAACGCATCATATCTATCAATTTTTAATGTAGGTTCATATAATCTGTCCGGCTGACAACGTACACTTTATTTCATGATTGGATTGTAGTCTCCGAAAATTCTACATTTTTTACTAATGTTACTTTCCAGAAACCCCTTAAGTGACATGAGCTAGTGGGGGGAGGATGCAATGAAAAAGGAAATTAGAAGCAATAAAAAATATATATACGAGCCCTAACAAAGTTGCACCTTTAAAAATGATAGAATTTTCTAGTAACTGTTTTAAAAAATCACAGTTTTGAAACCGCTGGATGGATTTGTGTCAAAAAACCTTTAAATCCAAGCCCAATAATCGTACTATATTGAAAAAATCCTGAAATGTTAATATGACTTTTTTGCATTTTTTTCGAGTTCCACAGTTCACTTTTCAAAAAACGTGTTTTTTGAGGGTGCTACTTACATTTAAATAATCACAGTTTTGGAACCGCTGGTTGGATTTCGGTAAAATTTACTTTATTGCAAAGCTGGATGTTGGTTTTATGTACAAAAAAATCCCCAAGTCTTTATTTGGTGATTTTAGTAATTTTCGTAGCTTTAAAATTGCACTTGAAAAATGTGACGTAATTTTCTAACGACTTTTTTTAAAAAATCACAGTTTTGGAACTCGGTGAAAATGACATAAAGGTGCTTTCTGATCCTAATCCAGTCTGGACTTAAATGTTATTGAAACTCTTTAGCATAAAATTAAACGTATTCTACGCAATAATCCACCAAGGACCATTGGGGACTTAAAGACCAAAATAGAAGAAATTTGGGACAGTTGCACGCCAGAATTGTACCAAAAATTAATAAATACACTGCCTGCTAGAATACAGGCAGCTATTAAAGCAAAAGGAGACGTATCCTCTTATTAATGGTCCTAAATTAAAAATTATTCCAACATTTAGTTGAAAATTCATTTTGTAAAATTTGCTAATTATTAAAGTTAAAATGTTAAATCAAATAAATAATTTTCTTCCATGCATAATATTGTCATTAAGGCTTTATCTTACTGTATTGTTAGGTGTTTACTAATTATTTGCGTAAAATTTCCAGTTCTACTATCATATTTCAAAAATTTACTTTTGTTCGAACATTTAGTTGTTAGGGCTCGTATATATATATATATATATATATATATATATATAGCTTTTTGTACGGGAAGCTGTGATTCTCTATGGTTTATAGAGATATACTTATATATGTTTTAGAGATAGATTCTTCTTATATGATTTAGAACTGCTCCATCATCACACCTAATTTTAGTGATCATGCCTTATCTGAATGTTTGGTTCTTCTGCTTTCAAATTCGCCTAAAATCCCTTTAATACCAATTTTTTTTATCCTAATCCTTAAGACTTCTTACATTTTAGTTTATTTATCGAATCACTAATTTCCAATCTATTGATTCCAGGTCAATATCGAGATAACCGACGTGAACGACAACGCACCCGAATTCGAATCCAACACAGTGCGAATTTCTGTGCCAGAAAACGTGGATGTTGGTGTGCCACTCTATGCAGCTCACGCTAGAGATAGAGATTCTGGCGCAAATGGCACAGTTCGCTACAAGATCGTTAACAATGCCGCCACCGGTGGATTGTTTGAGATTGAACCAAAGCTGGGTCATCTAACACTTACCAGACATTTAGATTACGAAGCCACTCAACGACATAGTTTAATTATTACAGCTACCGATATGGGAATACCACCACTATCTGCGAACCTCACTGTTTTTGTTGAGGTACAAGACGTTAATGATAATCCACCGGTGTTTGAGCGAAGCGAATATGTTTTAAGAGTTTTGGAATCTTTGCCTGTAAATTCACAAGTAAGTTAATTTATTGTAATTACTTTATTGGATATAATGTTGTAGGGTGTGTCACCAAATTTGGTTTTTATAATTTAAACGTTTTATTAGTTTATTGGTATGTAAATAAAATAACTGAACTTTGCGCAGTATATATTTTTCCAGTTAAACGTACATACATTGTATGTGTATAGGAATATAATAACTTTAATCCGTAATTGTTATTTTAATTTTTGCTGATATCATGTATGTGTTAACAGCAGCGTTCTAAATTATTACAGAGTCAATTAAGGCAAAACTTATAAATTAATATAAATATAAAATACATATTGTGACAATATAATGTATATTTTTCGTGCATAAAAATGCTAATAAGTTTAACGGCATATCAGCGGGGTTAAGCCCTCACTCATCACTGTCAAAATACAAAACCCGATCGTTAACAAAAATAAAATAAAAGATGTTGGTAGGGCATTCCGACCAATGGTCCTAGATCACTGACCTACGGCATACATGGGCTATTATATACCTCTCTTATTTCTTATAAAAGTGGCGTGACGATGCGATCGGTAATAGTTCATTTGAGATAATGAGTAAGAGCTTTTCTGACCCCATCGATTGCCATTAATCACGACTGCAAGGTCATAGACAAGCTTTTGTGAAAAAACGTGAATATTTTAGAAAATTCCTTTTAATTACTAGGTACACACAAAAATGTGGAAATGATCAAATCACGAAATGTTGATTGAAGAACTTTGCTCAACTATTTAGAGATAGGTTTGGTTAAAATGAGAGAAAATATTTAAGGTACCTATATCAATTTTTGTATGTTTGTTTTCATAAATTTAATTTGTAATTTTCTTTTATATTATTATGATCAAGATTTTTTAGTTCGTTATATTTCCCAGAAATAAAATTAGAAGAATTTATTCGTACGACAGTCCTGAACATTCAGTTTAATGAATGAATTTTTTCTTTGAATATAATTTTACAAATTATTTGAAACAATAATCAGGGTCGGATTTATTAATTAAGTTATTAATATTTTCCGATATTCATTTAATAAATTTAGGAATGTTCTCAATTTCTTATTCAATATTAAGTTTTGTTCAGTCATTATTTTGGAACAGTTACTCAGTTTCAAAAAATTTACAAATTTTGGAGACACCAATGATCAAATTTTCGTCAAACAAACTCAATATGCTATATATATTATTTATTGTATTTACGAAAATGTAGCGTTTATCAATTCGTATTTTTCATTGGAACGATTTTACAATACCAGACGTATTAGCGATTAAATTGAAATTTTTTAAAATGATGAATAAAAGCTCTACGAATACGAATATGAAATTATTTTTGCGCGCACGAAGCTACTTTTCAGAAAAAAAAATAATTAAAAAAGTTGATTATTTGAACTTACCGGGCGATGTTGGCCAATCAAAAGCTTGTTGTGATGACCGCGCATGCGAACATTCCAACATTGGTGGAACCACACAAACGAACAATGAAACACTGTTGCCACTTTTCTGCACTCCTAACCAAAACTATGATTTTGTACTATTATTTACATAAAACTAACCTCAAAAAACAACCGAACAGCCTCCGGCCTTCACTTTTAATATTATCTAAGTGAAGCAAACCTCAAATAACAACCTAACCGCCTCCGGCCTTCACCTTTTAATATTATGTAAGTGAAACCAACCTCAAATAACAACCTAATCGCCTCCGGCTTTACTATTTTAATAAGGAGAAACCTCTTCCCAACCCAAATGACACAGATCAATGTGAACTAAAAATATCGCTACTGTTAATATCTGAACAATGAAACAAGCACAATTAATAACACAACATAGTCGAAATCTACTAATACAATCAGTAAAATGGCAACGATGGAATATTATAAATGTGCTTGTCTTGACTGCAAGTTTCTGATTGGCTAACATCGCCCGCTAAATTCAAATAATCAACTTTTTAAATTTTTTTTTTCTGAAAAGTAGCTTCGTTCGCGCAAAAATAATTTTATATTCGTATTCGTAGAGCTTTTATTCATCATTTTAAAAAATTTCAATTTAATCGCTAATACGTCCGATATTGTAAAATCGTACCTTTTCATTCTATGGCGAGTTTATATTTTTTAGGTTTGACTGCAGTACCATCAGTTTTAAAATCTATTGATAATAGTAATCAATTATAGAATTTTTACAAAGATTGTTTCTGTTATTTTTCTTAACTACAAAAATTACTCCACTCACCAATAAATATATTTCTTGAATTTAAAAGAAAGGAACTTTATAGTCGATAACATTTTTTCGAAAAGATCTAGTGCAAATTTTCTCATAATGAGCCGAAGATAAAAAAAACGAGTTTAGCTTAGAAATTTCCTATAAACTGATGTTAAATCCCGAAAACTTCAATAAACCGACATTAATATATCTTTCTTCATAACAGGTCTTAGAAATATTAACAATTTTAGAAACAATATGATTTATATTTAAAATTTCAAAAAATAGGAATTTTTAAAGTTTCTAAGATCAGTGGATGGATTTACCGATTAAGAAGTTAATGTGTACTTTCTAATAGAGTATATTACTTCGCCAGGTTCCATGGTGACATGAAAGATGACATACAGAAAGTTTAAAAAATATAGGATGTAGAAGTGACAAAAATATTTAGTGAAAATATATTTTCTTAATGTTAAAATTTCTTTTGCTTTTCATTTACAAAAGCCAAATTTCCTTTTGTACATTGAGATTTGTTTTATGTGCTTTTACGAAACTCAAATCCTACAAGTGATTTAGACACTTTAGGACATAGAAATTACCAGTAGCTCTTTGAAAAAATATAGATACTTCATAAAAATACTCATGATTCATTTTGTTCTTCTGCACACAGATGAATCAATTTTTTATTTTTTGTTAGATAATGATTTTTAGTAAAACGTTTCAAAAGCTCAGAGTACTTTACAAAAGTTTAGAAATTATAGAAGGTATAGTTATAGGAGGAGGATAATATTTAAATTACTAATTTCTAATAAAAAGAGAATATATTTCTGTTAACAAGTAGCGACAAGGACTCGGTCACCATTATTCAATCTGAACACTCTTACGCCGTCCCACCAAAACGCCATCCGATGGGAAAATGCCCGCGAAATTCAAATTTAAGATATTTTACTGCAGTTCGACCATCCTGCCCAAGAATGTGGACGACGACAAGCGAAAATTTTTTGAAATTTAGGAAAAATGAGGATTGTATACAAAAATAATGACTCATGACCTCATAGATATTTCGTTAACTGCTGAAACCCATAATGCATAGGTACCATAAAACACTTGCTTTTATTTCAGATTCTCCAATTGACTGCTGTAGATTTGGACACCGGCAACAATGCCCGCTTGACCTACCGCCTGCTATCATCAAACGAATCCACTGGATCTGATATCAGTGAAACTTTCGGCATCTTCCCAAACAGCGGTTGGTTGTATCTTCGCGGCAACCTAGACCGAGAAGCAAAAGATCGTTACACATTGTCGGTAGCAGCCACGGACAATGGAACCCCCTCAGAGTCAGCAACTACACGTGTGATCATCGACGTTGTGGATGCAAATGACAACGATCCTATTTTCGCCAGGGACTTTTACGAGTTCAGCATTGAAGAGAACTTGAGACGGGGTTCGTTTGTGGGGAAAATCTCGGCGACTGATGAAGATGCAGGTGCTAATGCTGCCGTTCGTTATAGTTTGATTCCAAGCAATTCCAGTTTTCAAATCAACGCTATTACAGGTAAGTTTACATTTCAGTATAAAATGTTTTGTTAGGCAAACGCAAACTAATAGAGAAGTTATCTTTATGCTTGCCTATAAAAAACTGTTGGAGAAAAAAATGTTTTTATTAAGAATGTAAACAAACATCTTATGAAGGAAGTTGTCGGGTCGAACAAAGTATATTTGTATTTCATTTACTTTATTTGACATTGCGGCATTAAAACCTTTTTGTATATATAGACATTTATTTAAGACTACAAGAAATTGCTATTAGCTCTAAATGGTCTAAACTTAAATAAAAATTGTGCTTTGTACAATAAACTAGAGAGCCTTATGTAGGTACCTATATACCTTTTAAAAGAAGGCGTTTTAAGGCTTGTCCACTGTACAAGAATTTCGAATTACTAAAAGTATAATTTTGTTTAGAAATAATTACTAATTAAATTTGTTGAAGCAACAAAGTAAACCTGCTTAATTTTCTTGTATTGTAGGTACCCAATTTTATAGAAAGCACACGCAAACAAATAATAATCTCAGATTATTACGAAGCAAGTACCTACTAAAGTTTTCATGCAAACATAGTATTTTAACAAAGCAAATCTAGACGAATAATAATAAGTTACAAATTTAAAAAATGCAAACAATTTAATACGAATCAATTTGATAAAAATATTTTAGCTGTCATGCAATAACAAAATACAAAATTTAATTACTTTTTTAACCTTATATTATTTAAGTACCATATTGTAATCAACAATTCCTTTTCCAATGGGGTAACAAAAACTTACCCATTACACAAAGTACAGAATTTTTTGCATGTAGTTGCACTTTTTGTATGTGTGGTATTTAAGTTTCACGGAGTTTTGAAACATTAGAGAGCCGACAACAGACTTACAAAAAATAGTCACGGAAGATACTTCAACATTACTTTATAATAAACTCTCTTCTTAACGTACAAAGTTAATTTAATTGTTTCTGTTTTAAGTTTACGAGCACTATTACTATTAACGCAAGTAATTTCTGAAATGAAAATTTTAAAATAATCGGTTCTCTTGTAATAATTAAACACATTTATTGATTTCTTCTAAAGAAATCGTTTATTTTCTTTATAGTTAACACATTTATTGTATGGTTAATTGAAAAACAATAATTTGTAATTATTTTGAAATTTATGCGCATTTATTCTAATCGAATTGTATGACTTTGGTTTAGAGAAATTTCTAGGAAGAATATTCCCCCCTTTCGAGTTTAATATTTTATTGTCGCAATTTTTTGAATGATACTTTATAAAATGTACTGAATGGTTGCGATCTGCGCTTGATTAGAAAGAATACTGGTCCCTCACAGAAATTTGAATTGAGAGAATTGATGTTTCTCAAAATAATGTTTCATATTATACGCGAATCATTATAGAGTCCAATTCTGTACTGTATAAACCTAAAAGTATGTGGAGGCTATTTAAATAAAGTAATTCGGGTAAAGTTCATAGTTAGAGTAAATAAGAGCCATTTTCCACGTAAAACAAACAAGCTGTAAAAGTACAGAAAATCATAAAAATAACTGAGAATTAGAAGAAACTTTTCAATTCCATTTTAGGAACAACGAAGATGTAGACGTCTAGTTCTTTATTTTCAGCAAGAAGTCAATTTTTGAATCATTTTACAAATTTTCCACATTGCAACTTATCGATTGGAAAATGTTGATTTGTAGTATCGTCAAAATAATAATCGACGATCTTTCTGTTGATCTTGAAAAAGGCAAGAAGTTATCCACATATTTAATATAGTGCAAGAAAAAATTCGTCCGGATTCAATGATGTCAGAATTGGTCTTTAATTTTGCAATTAAATGCTCATCGTCTGGTACTTTTTTAACGATGTAATCTTCAATAGTTAATAAAGCATCCTCAATCATAGCACCTCCTCCACCTGCGTTTATTTCCCGAAGATTATCTGAGGATTCTATTATCACATTTATTTTTCAGAAATATTCAAACATTTTTGCCTCGTTTCTACTTTTCTCTCATATTGATTCAGTAATGGAGTTGCCACGCGAAAATGACGATACTTGCTTCGTGATGACTACGAAGTCCGTTCACAAACGCTTTAGTGTGAGAATTTATATTTGGTTGTCATAAAAATTTGTAAAATATTCGACTAAACTAAGTATCTATTACCTATTATAAGAATATAGATGCTTATAATGAAATTTTGTCTAAATATTCAAATCCAAAATAAAATAAGTAATTCAGAATCATAAATAATCTTCTGCTTTACCTGATAAAATTTATCATCAAATTATTATTTATGAAATTAAACGTATAGTGCAACATTTTTATAGCCGCATTCTATCTACCTACACAAATAGAACTGTAACAACTATTCCCACAAAAACAATTTATTGTCGTTAAAAATCCTTTGTTGGTATTAGCTGCATGCGCTGATTATGACTCTAGCCAGAGAACAACATTCAGTAGACCGTGATGCCAATAAATAACAAAAATATTTTCCAATAATATCCGAACATGCATAGAAAACATAAATAATGATCGTGTTTAAACTTTAAACTCAATTAGCCTAGAAACTTAATTTTCATTATAACAAATGCCCCCTTTTGCAACGCCTATGCATTTAGCAATCCTGCCATCGAAGATTTATGGAATTATTGGACTGTTGAGGGCAGGAAATTCACTATATGACATCGCGGAAGATGTAAATTCGTAGTTTGAATTGAGTTATAACCGTCTGGTGAATGTGGAACATTGAACCTGCATCATAGACTTAAATGCGATTAACTGCTGCATTTATCATGTTTGAATACTAGTAATCCGACCTGTGATATACTAAATATGATTTACGGGTATTATAGTGTCAGATTTTGTATTTATTTATTTTTTCATGTTTGACCTCTTACAATAAGATTCTTTTCAACCAAAACTAAAGGCAACAAAACAAAGTAACGAACACAAGTTTAGGTTCGTTTGCTAATTATTCTGGCTAATACGAGTACATTTTTTATTCTTCTTGCAAGAAGATTTTAAAAAATTAATTACCAACCCAATTATTTTTGTTGCACGCAATTTGATTTGTTCACTTTTTCAAAACTATTTTATCTGTTATATAACCGTACAGGATGTAGAAGAGCCCCACAGAAGTAGTACGCAACGTGATGAGGTTTAATGCTTATTTTTGACTCATACTGCCTCCGGGACTTATTTGGTGTGGATGCCAAATTACTCTATGGTTATTTAAAAAAAATGTATTCATGATTTATACTCATTAGCACAAATTTCGTATTGTGTGTTGTTCAGTTACTATCGAATTATATTTACATTAAGATTATCTTTTTTTAATTAGTTTTGTTTTTAGCAGCAAGGTTTTTGGTTTTTTTAAACTGTAGTATGCGGAATAATAATAATGATGAGTAAAGAAGAATATTGACAGAACATAGGTATAGCTTAAAAAAACATAATTTAATTTGTTTCCTTTAGCACGCATGCAAAAGATTTGCGGAATCCTCACCTCAAAATTTTCTATTTGAGACTCACAATTTGCGACTTGAAACCTACATAAAAAGGGCCTTAATCCCTAATTGACTTAACCAAATCTTTGAAATATTATTTCAAAACTGCTTATCATCATATCATAATACAATAAAGTTTCTGTTTTTATAGTGATTATAAACCTTTAGGAGCTACTGATGATAGAAATTGAAAATTTTGTGATTTTTTGAAAACTAAAGTGTTTATTTCTAGTGCTGAGGACTTTAAATCAATTTATTTAAAACACTTTGTTCCAAATCTTACAGATTTATAAGTTATTTGTCGAATAATCTTTTTTTATTTTATCAAATGCTGTACAATAATTAAAAATATGATCATTAATCATTGCATTTCCAAAATTCTTCTATTTATGATACTCTTAGTTATTTATTTGTCGAATGTTAAAACACCGTACATTCTTGGTATTGTAAGATAACTAAGAAAATCCCAGCCGTGATTTGATATGATACCAAGAGAATAGTAAATAATCTGTATTGAGAATCGAGAGCATTATAGTGAATGGGGGTAGCAAGAAGCGGGCCATGCGAAGTCGGTTTCGGTGTGTTTCGTTCGGTTCCCGGGAATGCGACCGGACCGCTTCTTCAGCCTCAGCCCCTCGACGTCGCGCTTGTAAGATTCCACGAACATATTTCATGTAGGTACTTTCTGTAGTACGTAGGTAAAGCTGTAAATATTCCAGTACCAATCCGCTAATTGTTATGTAATAGAGTCTTCCTCTTCACAGGAAATATTCACAACATGTTTTTAATGTATTCCTTCATTTTTCTTTTTAATTAATTATAAACGACTGCGAGTACCATCAGAAGATTTTTTTGTTAGGAATTTCATCAAATTAGAAAATAGGCGGTGTCGAAATTGAAAGTAAAAATGTCTGGGGAATTCGTAGCTTTAGGGGTACCAAAGTGACGAGTTATTGAAAGAAGAAAGAAGTAATCGCAAACACAGATGATTGAAATGTATGAGGGTCCAGATGCCAGTCACGTTACCTGAATCTCGGGCGACTACAGAAGCTGAGGAATGCTTTTAGCATTCCGCTCTCAGAACAAATAATAAAGCGTTGACACTTTCTATAACTACTTTGGTCCAATCAACACACTTTTTGTGGTCCAATTATTGCCTGTATATTAAATTACTTCACTGATAGCCTCTGCAGATGCAGATGGCACTACTGTCAATTATGAATATCATAACACGTATCTTTTCCTCGCCATTTTATCGGGCTTGAATTTAAATTTTTATTGCTACCATTTATATAGATGGCCCGCGAAATTATTGAATATTTAAAAACGGCTTGATGGATTTTTGATTTCATTCAAACAGAGCAAATTACCCCACACATTGTAATTTATCTTAATCATACCTACACAAAAAATGTCTTGTTCTTCGGTACCTACTACGAATACTACTGCTATAGGTATATATTTAAAGCAAATTTATTTAATACAAAAGACAGACATAAGAAACTCATATTTTTTTAATTACATTTAAAAATCTTTATAGAAATCTTAGTAGAAAAACTGTTATACCTCCGCTTCTTAAATTAATAACGTGAAAAAATAATTTAAAAGGCTCAAAAATTAATTTGTCAGTTCAAACTTAATAGTCGAATATTTATAAAAAATATTTTTATTTATTTTTCTATTAATAACAATAAAATATCTTACTTCTTCATTTTTCTTTGTACGAAAAAAGTACCTAACAAACTATAATAAATCTATTTTAAATGCAATTTAGGTATAGTTGGATAGAAGATTAAATACTTCGAAAATTTCGGTAATTTTATAAGAAATTTTCGGAAATATTTGGCACATAGGTATTTAAAGTTCATTAACAAATATTATTTATTGGTTTTTCTATAAGCAACACGAAGACAAGGTTTGGTGCCAGATATTTAATTACCATTGTTCCTTTATTAACATTAAACAATTTGTTTTAGTTTTAAAAATGCGTAGTACCTACTAGAAAATTGAACCTCTGTCAAAATAAGAAACCCTGGTCAATAAATATTTCTAAATATTTTACAAACATTAAAAACATAATAAAACTTTTAAATATTGAAACTTATTATACAATACTATATATTTTTTTTATTTTAATAGCCAAAACTTTATTAAGAAAAAGTTCAGGCTCTAACTTATATTAGTAGTTATTACCCGAAGAAACAATGAAGTTGTTCTAATTCCCCCGAAGTACAACTATTTAGAAAAATGCAAGTTATTTCAAATATTTCATCTTCAAATCAGCTTTTCCTATTTAAATTTTTTGTTGTTGTCCTTTAGATCTCAGACTTAAATACTGATTCAATCCAATAAACTAGAGTATCCTCTTTAACTTTTTCTTTGTGAAAATACTTTACAACACATTTAAGTTTTATTGGTCTACGCATCTGAAACAAGATTAACTTAAACCAAGCTATCTCATTCCCCTTGTATATATTTTAATGAATTTTAATAATAGTTGTTCAACAGATAAGACCATTTTCCAAACACATATACAGGTTTGTAAATTGCAGAGGTTGCAATTACAAGTTCACATAAATATCACTTTCAGTTTCAAGGTCCGTAAGGTGAGCTGGGCCGCAAATATCTCGATGTCAGTAACACATGATTAATCTCGACACCTCGACGAGTCCCGATTTCGTTAAGAAGATACCATAAGAGGCTTAAAGTTTACTCTCTGACTTGCCGGTGATTCGCTTCTTGATTACCAGAACAAAAAAGACGCTGCTTTTTCAAAAGGAAATGATATACAGCACTTGCTGAAAATTTAGCGCACACCAAAAAGTATCACGGCAAAAGATAAACCACAAGCTTAAATCCATACTTGTTTTTTAAATCTGATTATTATTAATAGTGCGATTTATGATACAACAATCTTTTTGTTTACAGGTGAAATTTCAACGAAGGAATCATTGGATAGAGAACAGAAGGAGAAACATGATATCGTTGCAGAGGCTAGAGACCAAGGTAGTCCATCTCGTAGTGCCCGAGTGACAGTAAAAATCTTGGTACTCGATGTAAACGACAACGCACCAGAAATTGTTGATCCCCAAGAAGACGTAGTAAGTGTACGTGAAGAACAATCACCAGGAACTGAAGTTGTGCGTGTTCGAGCTGTTGATGTGGACAATGGATATAACGCAACTGTCACCTATTCAATTCTGAAAGGACGAGACTCGGATGGTGAAGGTGTGTTCACCATAGATCCCGTCACTGGGGTTATAAGGACACGCATGGTGCTGGACCACGAAGAAAAAACCATCTATCGTCTGGCGGTGGCTGCCACAGATAACGGCAAACCACACAAACAAAGCGTCCGCATGCTGAGGGTAGAAGTGCTGGATTTAAACGATAATAGACCAACATTCACAAGCTCTAGTTTAATCTTTCGAGTAAGTCATAAATTTACGCACGTAAAACCTCATGAAGAGAATAATTAAACACCCAGTCATTAAAACCGGAAAAAATATCTTTTTCACTTGCTAATTAGCTTTCATAATTAAATTTTCTGTGTAGTCTGTTTTTTGCTCACAGAAAAGAATCCTTGATGGGGAAACTCAATTTATTCTCAACAAACTTTTGTTTGTTTTTTAGGTGCGTGAAGATGTAATGGTAGGCCATGTTGTCGGATCTGTAGCCGCAACAGATTCCTCTGACCAAGAAAATCTTATAGCTGGAAGCAGTACTGGACACATAACATACACTCTAACCTCTTTAGCGTCAGATAGTATAGTGGATGCTTTTGACATTGATCGTATCACTGGTTCGCTGGTTGTTGCTCGCGAACTTGACAGAGAAAAACAATCAGAATACCGTCTGGAAGTTAGAGCATTGGATACTAGCGCTATGAATAATCCACAAAGCAGTGCTATTACAGTACGAGTTGATATTGCTGATGCTAATGATAACGCGCCTAGGTGGCCACAAGACCCAGTTACTATTCCAGTTAGCGAAAATACAGAGGTTGGCACGTCGGTTTATAATTTTACAGCGTTTGATGCTGATAGTGGGAATAACGGTGATTTAAGATACACTTTGGTTAAGCAGTACCCGAAAACAAACTGTTTTACCGTTGATTATCTAACTGGAACTTTGGTACTATCAGCTGCGTTAGATTACGAAACTATCCAAGAGTACACAATTGTGATAAAGGCAACTGATCAATCGTTGAATAAAACTGAGCGACTTAGCACATCAGCAACTGCAAGAATTATTGTAACAGACTCAAATGACAACGCCCCAAAATTTGTTATACCTGTAACATCCACAGCGTTTCTAAGCGAAGTTACAACAGTAGGCAAGATGATAACCCATCTAGTGGCAGTTGATAGTGATAGCGGCGACAATGGAAGAGTTACCTATGTGATATCCAGAGGAAATGACGCCAACTTATTTTCCTTAGGATACGACACAGGAATCCTAACTCTTGCCAAGCCTTTGATTGACAGTCAAAAGCTGTATGTTCTGAATATTACTGCCACGGATCATGGAACGCCTACAAGACAAACTAACATGGAGCTGAAGTTGGTTGTGGAAGGAAATGTTGAGAGCCCGCCGAAATTTTCCAAGTCGAATTTTAAGGCTACGGTTTTAGAAAACGCGCCATTAGGAACTTTTGTTAGTAAAGTCGCAGCAAAAGCTAGTTTAGCAGATGATGGTAAGTGTTTATAATACTTAAAAAATAGTTATTGCATTAAATATCCAACGTTGATTTTATCCGATCTAAAAACCAATTAATCTTCCAGTTAAACATCTTCGGAGCTGTTAATAAAATTCATGCATATTCATTTTGCATGATTTGAAAATTAATATAAATGCAATTTTAATATCAGATTATTCATTTAATCATTTACCGTCAAGTACGTAACATATCACGATTTTTATCGATCATGATTAAATTATCAGTAAAACTGCAGTGCAGAATATTTTTTTTTGTCTTTGAGTGATATCATCGATGACCTCAATATATTTCTTAAAATGGAAATTTATTGATTCTGCACCTATTATAATAGGTTAGAACAGTTTTTGATCGATTTTTATTCCAACACTATAGGAGATAGAAGCGAATTGATCAATTTTGAAGACGTCACTTCCTCGCATCCAATTTGTAATAATTCAACGATTTTAATAATTATAATAATTTTTAACTGAATACTGAAGATGAGTGTTCTTTTCTATAATTTTAATATATTTTCTTACAAAATTTTCCTAAGATATAACCCAAATTTAAGTTTTTTTTCAGATTCCTGACATTCACTCTTTATTGACTTTTTTGAACTACGTCAGGAAATTTTTGTAGAATAGACTGAATACATATTAATACTTTGGAAATGTTTCTGTAGAATTTTTTGTGCAACTATACAAAATTGAACTGAATTTGTGAGGTTTTTTTTATATTGTGACATTCTATTTCTATCCCTCAACGGTTACAATAATTTTAAACAAAACTAGCTTAGCTTTTTAATGATTTGAGATAGTTGAGATTTTACCACTTACCATCAGTAACTTACAGAAGAAAATATTCAATAATTTTTTATTCGTTCTTTAAAACATTTTTCACTTTTATTGGATATTAATTTAATAATGTTCTTTATCTATCAGTGCCATTTTAACAAGTTATCATCTTTTCTAAGTATGTGCTTTTACTTTATTTCAGATGGAAACCTAACCTACTTCATTCCCCCAGGAATCGCAGACGACTCTTTTGAAATCCACTCTCCATCCGGCAAAATAACCACTAAGAAGCTCCTGGACAGAGAATCCAAATCCAACTACATCATCCCTGTATACGTTTCCGATTCATCATCCGAAAGTGTGACCTTATTCGACATAGCCACTCTCAACGTTCAAGTAATCGATGTCAACGACCATGCTCCCGAATTTCAACCAGACTCTTGTTACCGCCTCTCAGTTCCTGAAAACAGTGATACTGCCATCATCCATACAATAGTAGCCAAAGATTTGGACGCTGATCTCAACGGCGAAATCACTTACAGTATAACCAATGGAAATGTCGGAAATAAATTCAGTATTAATTCGAGGACTGGTGAGATTACTGCTAGGCCTTTAGACAGGGAGACCAATGCGCGTTATCATATTACCATTAGTGCTCAAGATAAAGGTAGTCCTTCGATGCAGGGGACTTGCAATTTGACTGTTTCGGTTGAGGATCAGAATGATAATGATCCAAAGTTTGATTTGTCGAAGTATTCTACAAATATATTCGAGGATGTGCCTATAGATACATCAATTTTAAAGGTGCATGCTACAGACGCTGATATTGGTGTTAACGGAAGAATAATCTATTCTTTAGCAAACGAAACCCAGTGGTTATTTCGTATTGACAATAAAACAGGGATTATTACTACTGCAGGGTAAGTTATTGGAAGTTTGCTCGAACTTCGAAATTTTTCTATGTATACCATATTTATTTTAGGTTGTTTGACCGAGAGCACCAGAACCAGTACCACTTCTTAGTAGTAGCAACTGACAGTGGAAAATACAACGCAAGATCGCAGAAAGTTCCAGTCTCGGTCAGGATAGACGACGTAAACGACAACAAACCAATATTCGTTTCGTATCCATTTCGTGAGAAAGTCGCCGCGTATATTCAACCAGGACAAACAATCCTTCAGGTTTCAGCAAGGGATGCTGATCAAGGAACTAACGCAGATATAGTGTACAGTTTAGCAAACGATGGTTCTTATGGGAAATTTCGGATAAATCCAAACACCGGCATTTTAACTGCCACTCAAACCCTTGCAAGTGACATTGGAAAAATCATTTACCTAAACGTGATTGCAACAGACAAAGGGAACCCTCCGAGAGGGTCAACTGGATTAGTGGAAATCTTAGTAGGTGATATGATTGAAGGCCTGCCACAACTCCGCTTCCAAAACAGTACTTACGTGGTGACCATTCCGGAGAACACGGAGCAATACCGGAACATCCTTCAAGTTTCCGCTGTGAGAACTGATGGACGTCGACAGAAAATTGTGTATTCGTTTGGGACTGGAAACGAGGAAAATATTTTTGTTATTAACTCTGAAACTGGTATAATACAAGTGCGTGATCCTAAAAACTTAGACTACGAGCTTCACAGTGAGGTTGCCATGGTGGTAGAAGCCAAAACTGAAGGCAATCCTACCTTACATGGTGACTGTCACGTGCTAATTAAACTAACAGATAAAAACGACAACGCCCCAAAATTTACCCAACAACAATACTCGGCTTCGGTGTGGGAAGGCAACAACAAGGGAGCGTTGGTGTTGCAAGTTGTGGCGTTTGACGCAGATGAAGGCTCCAACTCTAGAATACTGTACCACATAGTCGATGGAAACCACGACAATGCGTTTAAAATTGAGCCGGCGTTTAGTGGCATAGTCAAAACTAACATCGTCTTGGACAGGGAAATTCGGGACACTTATCGCTTAACTGTCATTGCAACTGATGAAGGCGTGCCTCAAATGACTGGCACTGCAAGAATACGGATTAACATCGTCGATATTAACGATAACCAGCCAACTTTTCCACCACATAGCATCATAACAGTTAGTGAAGCAACTGAAGTTGGAACTGTATTAACCACCGTTACCGCGAATGATGTTGACACGAATCCTCCACTTACCTACAGTTTTTCCAAAGATTTAAACAAACACTACTTGGAGTTGTTTAGCATTGACAGATTCAGCGGTAAAGTGATTCTCAAGGAGAACTTGGATTACGAAAGCAATCAAGAGTATAAACTGAAGATAATTGCATCGGATACTGCTCATAATGCGCAGACTACGCTTACGATTAAGGTCACTGATGTTAATGATAATGCTCCAGTGTTTTCTCAAGACACGTACCAAGCAGATCTTCCAGGTAAGAAATTTCGTTTATGTTTTAATTAAATGTTTCTTAAACTGTTTTGTCATTCGTTATAGAAGAACAATCCACTTTGCTTGTGGATGTGTTAGCAGTGAACACCACAGATTTGGATTCAGGAGACAACGGAAGAGTAAAATATTCGCTGGTGAATTCTGTAAAGGGATTTTCTATTGGGCCTAACGATGGAATTTTAAGAGTAAACTTGTCTGTAGTAGCAGCGTTAAATCATGACGTACAACTTACTGTTAAGGCAACGGATATGGGCAAGACTCCATTGTATTCTACTGCAAGCGTCCGAATAAAAGTCAGTAGTGTTTCTGGTCAAACCTCCGGCAATAAGAAGGAGTACAGGTAAATGAACAAGTTTATAAAATTTTGATAGATTGTAATAATTGCATGTTCTTTGTCAAAAATTGCTTATCAAATATTTGTACTGAAGACAATAAAATTTCTGGAATCCCACTTTCTCTCATTAGTTCTAATGTTGAATATTTCTAATTGTTTTTCTTTAATTTTTAGGATTAACATTCCGGAGAACTCCCCCAAAGGCACCACAATACTCCACCTAGTAAAAACAGCATACCACCAAAGCAAAGCCACGAATTTCAAAATAATTTCCGGAAACGAAGAAGGCGCCTTTGAAGTATCAAATCCATCTGGAGCGCTCGTATTAATCAAGGCCTTAGACAGAGAAATACTCGACAATTACCACTTGAAAATAACTACAGAAACCTCAACGTATGCCTCAAATTTATCAGTGGTACACGTCATACTAACCGTCGATGACTCCAATGACAACGCGCCGGTTTTCCAACAAGACGACTACGAAAAAAGCATCAGTGAAACTCTTCCAATCGGCTCGTCGATCGAACAAGTTTCCGCAACGGATGCCGACTTGGAAGCCACTGCAAACTCCGAGATAATCTATGATATAACCTCAGGAAACGACCAAGGGTTATTCAGAATGGACCAAAACACCGGAGTTTTGTTTGTGAACAACACGCTGGATTACGACGAAGGTCCTACAGAGTACAATTGTGTCATCAGAGCTTGTGACAAGGGGGTTGTACCACTTTGTACTCTGAACTCTTTTCTGATTATTTTAAGAGATGAAAACGACAATGAGCCTAAGTTCCCTGTTTCGGAGTATTTGGAATTTGTCGGTGAGAACGAAGCAGTTGGAACGGCTGTGTTCACAGCACATGCAACCGATTTAGACAAGGGGTCTTATGGTTCGCTGAATTATTCCATTGTGGTCACCAATAGCTATTCAGGAATTGATGAATCTTGGAAACTCTTCCACATTGATTCATCTAGTGGACTAGTTACCACAAATACAGTGTTTGATTACGAACAGCGCAGTCGGTATGTTTTTAGTGTAAAAGCTACAGACGTGGGAGGGAAATCGTCTACAGTAAAAGTACGATTGGAAATCGAGAGTAAGGACGAGTTTTCCCCACAATTTACTGAAAAAACTTACAAGTTTGTCCTTGCCACTTCGGTTAATTTGCCAGTTGGATACGTTGTGGGACAAGTCCTTGCTACCGATCGTGATAAAGGACCAGATGGACGAGTTGTGTACCAACTCTCAACACAACACCCTTTCTTTAAAATAAACAGGACATCAGGTGCAGTGCTTGTGAAGAAAAAGCTGGATAATTCGGAGTTAGTCGCAGCTGGACGTGAAATTAGTTTAGTAATTACAGCGAGTTCTGGAAGGCAAGGATCTTTAACAAACATGAGTGTCGTGGAAATTACATTAGATCCACTAGCAGACCCTGGAACAAATCTCGCCATCAACCGAGAAAATAAAACAACTGTTACAGCGCCTAATGGCGGGATAGCCGATTGGGCCTTGGGGTTACTCATAGCTCTCATCCTCCTAATCATCACTTTTGGTGCTGTGTTTGTCTTTTTGCATATGAGGCACAAACGCAATAAAAAAGTCAACAAACCAAACTTAAACAGCGAGTCAGTTTCTACGTCCAATAACTACGTGGATCCAAGCGCCTTCGATACGATTCCAATCCGAGGTGGCGGTGGAGTTGTCCCTGGTGGAAATAATCAGTTTGCCCCTCCCAAGTACGATGAGATTCCCCCATACGGTGCAGGACATGCCGCCAGTTCAAATTCAGGAGCGGCAACAACCTCAGAGTTATCCGGTTCAGAACAATCTGGCTCAAGCGGACGTGGTTCAGCAGAAGACGGCGAGGATGGCGAAGACGAGGAAATCCGAATGATTAACGAGGGACCTTTGCAGAGAGACTCGGGGATTCACAGACAAAATGACGATGACGATAATCTATCAGATGTGTCTGTGAGAAATACCCAAGAATATTTAGCTAGGTTAGGTATAGTGAATAATACTAGTAACGGTGTTCCACAAACGGCCTCAAGGTTATGCACTGACCCTCGAGCAGGCAGTAGCAAGGAGTCAATTCACCATCATCAGTCAGTTCCATTGGATAGCCTTCACATGTTCGACGAGGAAGGCTCCAATGAAAACGATATAACAAATTTAATTTATGCGAAACTGAACGATGTCGCTGGTAGTGACCGTGCCAGCTCCACAGACGAAGGCGGTGGCGTAAACTCCTCAACGTTAGGTCCAACCATGGAGCACGTCATGGCTATTGGGGGCTACGGCGACGTCCCCCCTGTAACGCATCAACCTTCAATGAACGGTTCATTAAGCTCAATAGTACATAGTGAAGAAGAGTTAGCTGGTAGTTATAATTGGGACTATTTGCTGGACTGGGGTCCACAATACCAACCGTTAGCTCACGTGTTTTCCGAGATTGCAAGACTGAAAGACGATACAGCTTCCGTGCACAGTGGCGCCAGTGGTACATCGAGTGTTAAAAGCAAAAGTTCCGTTGCACCCGCAAAAACCATACCGCCTCCATTAATAACTAGTGTAGCTCCACGTTCGATTACGATGCCGGTTTTGAATTCAAGAGGCGGATCTAGTCACCATGGTGTAGGTCATAATCAGATGATGATGTTGCCGCGTTCACCAATTAACCATGATGCCTCTGGTGCTTCGTTTAGTACGTCTACTGCTATGTCGCCTAGTTTTTCACCGTCTTTATCACCATTAGCCACCAAATCACCATCGATATCACCATTAGTTGCACCGGGGTTGTCTACAGCTCATCACGTGATGCCGCGACAACCCACACAAAATCGAAATAAAGCCGTAGTTGATACCGAACTTAGAATATAATACGTAAATTGTTGTTTTTTTAATAGAAAGTGGTTTGGCTGTGCTACGAAAAAAACCGAAATACAGACTGATGCAATTTGTATAAATTAAAGAAAAAAATGTAAATTCGTGTAAATATTTATTAGAAATGCTCATTAGGTAGTTGTTTCTGCCTGCCATTTTTAGCCATAAATAACTAACAATGTCACATGAGTTTTTTTGTTTGTTTTGTATATTGAATGCATTTTAAATTATTATTAAATTACTTTGTGTAGATATTGTATACCCACCTATTTATATTTAATGTAATTCCTTGTAATTATTAGTTAGGGAATAACTAAATTATTCAAATTGAATTATTGTTGACCAAATTGAAAGAGGAAAATATTCAATTGTCTGAATGTAAACTATCATTGTATGAATGTATTAGTTAATTAAGTACTGAAAAGATGTGTCATAAGATTAGTAGCTGTATAAATGTACAAATAAATTTTATTAATTACAAAATAAATATCGTTTTATTTTAGATTATATTTTAAAATTGTGCCACTAAATACAATAATCTTGACAATTATTATGAGTAGGTACTTACTTAAGCAATTTTTAAACGAAAATACATAATGCCTTATAAAAATTTAAACTAGATTATCGATAACTTGGTCGTACTTTGAACTATTATTTGAATCATTAAAATAATTATTGATTTACTAAAAATTAATTTAAAAAAACAGTATTATACTGCAGTTGTCGATACAACGAGTTTTTATAAGAATCCTGCAGTTGCAGTAATTATTGTATTAGTGGGGATACAACTTGCAAATTTGGTACTTCGAAGTTCATTTCAGCCAAAAGAAAGTGCTAAAGTACAAATTTAATTTTTTTTAAATCAGAATTAATGAAAAATTAAAATCCCTCCCAAAACACAAAAAAAATTGTTCTCTGTCCAATAGCAGCGGAGATATAGACAAATAACTAGTCACACTTATTTTCAAGATGATGGACGTTCGACAAAAAGTAAATTTTTCGGAATATTATAAAATATTTTTGCCACTTTTGATGCTCTTCTTACTGTCTTCAAATTATTAGACGACGTGATTCTAAAAAAAAATGTTGCACCGGGAAATAGTCACGATAATGCTAGGAGACAATTCCTTGAAAGTACTTTAACCACACCGAAGTCTATTAAGTCAGATGATATTTTGGTCAGTAGGTTGGTTCTCGTCTTAATAGCTAATAAAGATAATATTGACTTTAAGGGTTTTTCTTTCCTTTAGATGTAGCAATCTTGAACGCCATTGTAGGTATTAGACAATGTAATTATGCCACCCACACCACAATAAATGTGTTTCTAAGAGATCTGTAATATCTCTCATATTGTTCTTCATTGCCATAATTAATAGACCTATTCAGTCTTCCACTACAATACTAGATGTACATGTTATTTTTCCTGAATGTATCTAAACTGCTGGCCAATTGAAAACGTACCAAGCGAAATTTCGCAAATAACTGGAAAACAGTTAAAGTTAGGTATAGAAACACCTGATATGAATAGATAGAGATTTTCACGTTCTATCGAATGATTTAGAATAATACATAGTGTCCCATTTAAGAAAAATGAGTTTTTTGACATTTTATGAGAACGAAATGTTATGAATTAAACATCGCCCTGCACATAATAATTTTGAAATAATTTGCCATGGACAGAAGCCACAAAGTCCCATAACGCTACTGTGAAAATTTCACTTTTTTATCTTTACTTTTAACGAAGATATTACAATTTAAATGTGACTTGATTTTTTGTAAAAAGTTTAGGTAATATTTTTTTTCTCGAAAACGGTAAAATTTAGGTATAGGAATTATGTCAAAAGACTTAGAATTTTTTGGGGAATTAGAAAAAAAATATAAATACAGGGTATCCCATTTAAAATAACGAAGTTGGTATCAACTTCCGGTATAACCGGATATGCCGCCATCTTGAAAACATTTTCAGTTGATGGATTATATGAAGCTAGGCCTGCTTGCAAAATTTCAGCTCTCTATCTCATTTGGTTCTCCTAATACTTCTAATAGGCCACAACCGTGAGACACCCTGTATAGAGAACAAATTGATGTTCGAGTAAAAATGCAATTGTTGTGGGCCGATCCATAAAAGAGTATTTACCCAAACATGTTTTCCATGCATTACTTGGATACACTCTCTGTTTGGATAACTCCTTCACACAAATAATTTGTGAATACTTTCTATTCTTTAATTTTGGTTTCAGTTACAACCAAATGAATTTTATTAGGACACTGGATTTGTATACCTAGATTTATAATGCATAAATAGGAAAAAAAGTATTATCTACTAACATAATATATTAGCTATAATTAGATGATTTGATTACAAATATCAACTTTAAAAATGGTCTTAATTAAGATAGAAAACCTGTAAATTTTGATACGTGACAGTCTAATAAAATTTCGAATAAAATAAATATGAAATCATTTAAAGGTAATTATTAGCAGGTACTGAAGAGATTGTGTCATAACAATTAATAGTAGTTGTAAAAATGTACAAATAAATGTAATTAATTTGAAATAAAGCGTCGCTTCATTTTAGATCATCTTTTTAGATTTAACGCTCAATATGATACCTAATCTTTAAGATTGATAAGTGGTAGATATAATAAATAAGCACTTTTTAAACGAAAATAATAATACGATACAAACAATTTTTTTAAGGAAGAGGTTATCGAGAATTTGTCATACTTTGAACTATTTCAATCATTAAAATGATCATTGTTTTACTGGTACATTTAAAAAGCCAGTATTATACAATCAGTCGTCTTTACAATGAGTTTCTATTATAGGACTTCCGGAGTTGTTGTAATTATTGTGTTAGTGGGGATAATATTTGCAAATTTGGTACTACGAGGGTCATTTCAACTAAAAGAAAATGCTAAATTAACCACCGTAAGTACAAATTTAATTTTATTGGATAAATAAATAAATCAGAACTTATAATTGAAATTAAATTTTGTTGAATATTGTGGTAGATAGTCCATTATTGCGGCACAATTTTTTTCTTTTGCGACTTTAATCTATAGATATTTTGTTCTAGATTTATATACATATTTATCATTTTGCATTTCTTTATGTGAGTAGGTATAGGAAAAATCTTCAAGGTAAATTTTTGATAAAAACTATACATACATATAATTAAATGTCAATTTAGAATGGTTTTATTCCAAATTATACGAAAAAAAATAACACCACAATTTCATGTAACAATATTTGTTTAACATACCACATAAATGTTATTAGGAATAAACATTGTAATTATATTGTTTCATTTTTATTTACAATGTCACGTTAAGAAGATTAGGCAAATAGAAAATCTTATATTAATGCACATAATTAAACTTGTTACCTACTAAATTAATTTAATATTTTGTAATATTAATAAACTAACCGGAAAATTTGGCGAATGTAGCTAACAGCGATTTTGGAAAAAATTTTAAATTTCCTTATTAATTAAGATCTCCTGATTACGAAAATGCTAAAAATAAGCGGCGGTCTCCAATATTTCCAAAGTTATAGGAGTTTGAAAACTTGAAACAACCAAAGTTTGAATGTGTAAATTAAGCACTTTTATCAACTTTTATGCACTAAAAATGCACAGTTGTTGTTGTTGTTGTTGTGAATCACAACATTTTAAAGCTGATATAAGTATCTTATTTATATTGAAAAAGGTTAAGCATACTTTTTTGCAACGATAAGTACGATTTTGGACAATTTACAAAAAGTTATCTCATTCTGGACTTAATTCAACAAACATATTTGACTGTCATGGTTTATTTGATATCCTTTTATTCCTTTTCTTTCCTGTTTACTTTCTTATACGAAGTAATTAGGAAGTATAGTAATCGTGAATACAAAATTATCGAGTAGGACATTTAAATTTCTAATCAAATCAATTATAAAAATTAAAGTTGCGATTTGAAAGAGAGCTTGATATCACTTCCGCTAAAACCGAAAACGACAACAGATGACTTCAGAGCTTGTACTAAATTTCAATTGAGAAACACCCGTTATAATACCTATATCTATTCTCAATCTAGGAACTCCATTTTTAAGAATTCAAGCTTCATTAAGTCAACTGCTTTCAATCAACTTTTTCCTCTGAAAAATATATTTTACTAAAAATTTGCTTGTCTACTTTCAACCCGATTTTACCTGGAATATTTTATTTAGTAACTATAATTATAGACCGAGCTTCTCTCCAAATTCGGATATCAAGAAGAAACTCATCAAATTACGAGTTCAGATGGCTACATCTTGACCCTTCATCGAATTCCTCCACCTGTCACTTCAAAAGGTGTAGTCTTTTTACTACATGGCATAACATGTTCTTCAGCCCACTGGGTGATAACTGGAATGGAAAACAGTTTAGGTAAGTAAGCAATCGGTATATAAAAATTTGTGGCAGATTTATTTTCAGCAAACATTCATAATACCTCCTATTTCCTTCGGTTTCAAGGGAGGTTAATGTGAGATAAAGTCATAGTTTGACTACTTTCTACTGAAAATAAATGCTGGCATACGAAGCATTATAATGGTATAGCTTATTCTAATGTTTTCAGCAACACTTCTTTCCAATGCCGGTTATGACGTTTGGATGGGAAATTCCAGAGGAAATCTCTACTCGCGAAACCATACGACATTAAACCCAGATGAAGATGTAAATTTTTGGGAATTCAGTTGGCACGAAATTGGTGTAATCGATTTGCCAGAAATGATTGATTATGTGTTGGAAAAAACTAACGAAAAACAGCTCTTCCATGTAGGATATTCTCAAGGAAACACTGCCTTTTATGTGATGACTGCTTCGAAGCCCCAGTATAATAAGAAAATTAAAGCACATTTCAGTTTGGCACCTACTGTTTATCTTGATAATATGGAGAGTTATGGGATAATGTTGACGTCATATGTTTTAGACGTAAGTTGGATTTAATTTATAAAACAGAAAGAGGTAGTGTTGGATATAGGTGCCTTACGTAGATGTAAAATTAACTTTGATTCTGATCTGATCAATATTCAATTATTTTTCAGATGGTTTTAGGTCGATCCATAAACGAATTTTTACCGAAAAGCTATTTCCATGCAATAGTTGGACACACTTTCTGTTCAGATAACTCCTTCACACAAATAATTTGTGAATACTTCGTATTCTTCAATTTTGGTTTTAGTTACAACCAATTGAACTCCACCTTATTACCAATTATAATGGGCCATACCCCAGCTGGTACATCAACAAGACAATTTACACATTTTTCTCAAGTTATAAACTCAGGTGTGTACAACAACCATGTAATCCTTTATAGAGAGACACAAGAAATTTAAATTGTTTTAGGATTGTTTCGTCAATATGACCATGGTCCAGAAGAAAATTTAAAGAAATACAATTCTAGTCAACCACCAATTTATGATTTGAGCAAAATTACAACTGATATGTATTTGCTGTACAGTGAATCTGATTTGGTGGTACATACACTTAATATTGATAGACTCTGCACTGAGCTAGGAAATTGTAAAGAAAAGTATGCGGTGCCCATTGATTCGTTTAATCATATTGATTTTATTTATGGAAAGAACGCATCCCAAGTTGTTTATGATAAAGTTATTAGGACAATAGATTTATACACTTAGAATTATAATAGATTATTGTTTATGTTATTTAGATAAATTTATAAATAGGCAAAAAGTATTATCTACTTGTACTAACATAATGATTTTTCTATATTTTCTAATTAGATTTGATTACAAATATCAACGTTAAAAATTGTCTTAAATATAATAGAAGATCTGATGTAAATTGTGAAATGTGACAAGCTAATAAAATTATAAATATAAAAATATGGAATTATGTAAGATTAAATTAAAAATAAAAAAAAATTAAGATTAAATATTCATATTTAAAAAAGAAATTCCGAAAATAATATTTTCGGATTAGATGCCTTTCGTATACTTTGGATGTGTAGTGTAGATTCATTCTTTTTCAGGAGCGCAATGCCCAGACGGATGCTCACAAAAGAAAGTTAACGTTTGCTTACAATTAGACAAGTTAAATTTTTACGCAAATCCAAATCTATAAAGTTTTGTTTACTATAAAAACTGAATAAATAAAAGTAATCTTGTTATTGCGTCTGAAATTTATTACTGATTAGATCTATTAGGTATATAAAACTTAATTTAAGCATGATTGGTGTTTTTCTATTTAATGATTTTACAAATCTCGTTTTTACTACTCTTATTATATAACTGGCTGAGCGCTGCTAAGGTATATTGTATACACATTTTCGTTTAAAATTGGGATGAAAAGTTGCTGACATTGGCTACAAATTGACTGAACGTCATCATAACACTGTTGTGTAACAAGGACAAAGAATGAATTAAGCTGGATGCCGTCTGTTTCTGGTGTTCCGTGTACTGGTAATATTTTTTCAAAACAAAAATTTTTATCTCTTCTTACAAATAAATAAATTGTTGCAGTTAGAAAATGGAAGGTTCGCAGGCATAGTATTACACCCGCGTTTCATTTCCAAATATTGGAACAATTTTTAGATGGTTTTGAAAAATCTGGAAACATTATAATTAAAAGACCAGACAATAAAGTTGCAAAATAATCGAGTGATATTTATCCTTACATGAATCTTAGCGCACTAGATAATATTTGCTGTAAGCATTGGCGGATCTATGGGTTCAAACTTTCGACTATTAAAATCCAAAACCCCTTCTTGATGAAATACTGGATCCACCACCGGCAGTAAGATATTAAATTCAACTTTCATTATCATTATTTATATGAATGAAGAAACAGTAGAAGCTGAAGATGAGCTAAATCAATAGGTCCTTATAGATAGAAATAAATTAGGGGACCTTCAGATTTAACTCTAATAGAAATTAGAAGAGATAAATTAAGAGACATTCTTATTACTACTATCTGGTAGACGTGCGTTATTGAGGGGATTTATGTAGATTATGTCTTCAGTGTCAATATTTTTTAGCAAGGAAATTGAATTGAATATGAAGATATGGTCAATTCAAGAGGAACTAGAGTGTGATAACACGTTTAAATATCTGCTAGTTTCTGTTAGTTCTCCTCATTTATAATATAAATATTGACATTTTTTGAGAAATAATCAATTTTAAATATTATTGTAATCTTTGACAATATTGTAATAAACATTTACATTTTTAATATCATGATTTTTACAAATTAGTGTATAGTTGGTGACAAATCATATGTAAAAATGATATATGTATAAAATATATCGTGCGTGGACAGTGATGTTATCTCTGTGCCTTGTGCCACTCCCAATTGATTGTTCATTCTGGTATAAATATTTTTTTATAAGCAAACAAATCAATTAAATTAGATATTTTTACTACTTTGTATAATTATTCCGTAATAATTAACTAAATAATTTATTTATTACTTCTTTATTTCTATTGCAGAAATTTTGACTTATAAAATATAGGAAAAGAAACTTTTTATATAAAAATTAAAGTAAAAACGATATTAGAAAATGATTTTTGACATTAATTATTTATTAAACATAATAAAAAATACTGTACAGAACTGCAAAACTAAAATTAGGTAACTAAATCAGTTTTTTGGGACTCATCTGATATTCCAGACTCGGCTTCGCCGATTTTAGGTACTTGTTACAAAAATAACTATTTTAATTCATTGTTTGTCCTTGCAACTAATTGTAAGGCAATATAAACATTAACATTTATTAAATAACCCATAATTTATAAAAAGAGTGCACGCTAAGAATTTAGAAGAATTAGTATTTAATAAACAAACTAAAAGTTAAAAAGTCTCTAATCTGAATTATTTTTACAAATTCAGACACATTTTTGAATCTCATCCAGTAAGAACAATAAAATTCGAGATGTTAAATTAATTATAATATGACAAATTTAGATCCATCAAGTATTGCAAAAGTAAAGTCATGGCAATTTACATTAAATAGTCACTTTATATTGTTATCTATTTGAAACGCAGTGGCGTAGCTATACTAGGGAATTACTAGGAAACCTATCGTTTTTTGTATACAGTCCCTAAAATAGCTATTTTACGGACTCATTTCAGTCTGAAAAATGGCTCTTTTCGGGACTATTTCTGTTTTACGAACTCATTTCAGTGTGGTTACTATAGTAACATACTGGTAATTAAAATCCGAAGTTCACTATTTTTGAGAAATATTTACTCTAATGACATTGACGTAAATTGTATATTATGTATGATATGTCAATTACATACCATACATAAAAAAATGTTTGAATGTATTTTAGGGACCTTTAACAAAAAAATATTGTTTGTAGCATGTACCTAAATCAGCTTTTTGGGACTCATCTGCTATTCCAGACTCGGCTTCGTCTCGTCCGGAAACAGAGATTTGTCCCAAAAAACTTGATTTTAGGTACTTGTTACAAAAATAACTATTATGACAAAGAAATTCGTGTATAATTGTCAATTTATAATATACCTGTGCATAACATATATTTCATTTTGTTATAGTCTATTATTTTCGTATTTGATGGTCCCTAGAAGTACGAAGTACGAAAGGTCCTAAAAATTTCGACCAAATTGTCTAAAAAGTTCCAAGTAACCTTTGGTGAGAGGGGCCGGGCCATGGATCAGTGAATGTTGACCTGTTAAATCTGCCACTGATAGTTGTTGCTATTTACGACTGGGGATATAGTCACATATCTTTTTTATAAAAATGAATAAGTTCTAAGTTTTATTTTAAAATATGTGTTAAAATGTTTTTTGAAAGAAAATATAAGTACATGACCGTTTTTTGTTATTTATTTTCAGAACTATATTTTTATCATGAAGTGGGGCCTTAGCCAACATTTCGCAGTGGTGCCCCAGTAGTCCTAGCTACGCCACTGGTCACACTGCATAAACTGCAAATATATACGACGTAGCTATTAGTATACAAACCAAGGACAATAATTCTAGTTTAATTGAGACTTGCAACGTTTTATGTAACTCCTATATTGATAATAAAAATAAAAGTGTTTGCTTACTGACTGCATAAAAGTTAAGTATCGTGGTTTTGCGTTCTAATTTTAGATTAAATTTGTCAAACACCATCACATTAAATTACTTGTGAGTATGATTTGTAGCTTCATATTACCATTACATAATTAATCGAATGAGACTGTATTTTAATAGTATTGTAGGCACTCAGTAATTAATCACCGTGAGTACAATAATAATATTATTATTTGTTTATAAAAAATTTGCGAAACAAGATGATAACGCTTTTGTTTATTGCCATCATTACCTACTTCATATATTATTGGTATAACACAGTAATCAGGATAAATAGGGGATTAAGTTGGTTGCCCGCAGTTCCTGGTGTGCCGTTTCTTGGAAATATTCTTGATTTTACTTCCCCAACAGGTAAGTTCCTTAGACCAGTCATTGGGAGGAAAATAAAGACTTACGTTACAAATGGTCGAGTAGTTTTGATTTTTTTACGTTTTAGATTTTGGAATGCTAATCAAATGTTCTCGACCTTGGCGTACCATCGCCGCCGCCAAAAAAAAAAAATTAAAACAATTATAATAAATAGGTACCTAATTATAAATGTTTTAGAGAGCATAATTTTCTACAACTTTTGTTTGAAACATTTTCTTGGTAAAAGTAGATGTAGTGGTGCTTTTAGTTCAACTTTATATTTTCCTAGACCTCGTAATCCTAAGGAAATAGTGACAATCGTGATTTTTGTGGCTTTGAGATTTTGATGAATTTACATATTTTGAGGGCCCCCGAATTCATTTTGACCATTTTCGCCATTATGTCTGTCCGTGTGTGTCTGCATACCTATATCCGCGATAAGTCAAAAATAACTCACTTAAATTTCTCCAAATCCCATATTAACACTTTGAACACATTTAATTTGGTTCTTCTGGTGACATAAGTGGTACTTACCTGAAGACATTACAATTTAGGAGATTTGTTTGTTGTATAACATATAGGTATACGTTTTGGGTTCAAATTACATTTGTATTTTTTATCATAAAGTTATACAGCCTAATTTCGAGTTCGGGGGAAGGTTTTACATTGGTAGTAAAGCAGTAATTTTCATAAAACCATAATTTCTAGTTACCGGGATGTAAGGTTGTCAATTAAGGTTTTTTTGTTAAAGATAAAAAATTTTAGTCCTAATTATTATTTATTCAATCGGATTACGTCGTCGTTTGAGGTGTTTTTTCTTATTTTTCATAAAGAACAAAATTTTCATATCTGTAACCCACAATACCGGTCTGTATTGTAGTTACTTTTAAATATTTCTTATTTTGTAAGAAAATCATGTGCTGTACCCATCAGATATTTCATTTGTTAACAGTAAGTAAGCATAATTTTGGCGAAAAAAATTGCATAATTTTTACGAGAAAAGTTATTGCTAGACAATCACGAAAAACAAGTGCAGGAAAAAGCTTGACCTTTTGTAAAGTAAAACGAGGTACCCAATGAATGGGCTACATATTGCAATCAGTAAATTATCAAGACGAAATATATGCATCTCCTTTTCAGAAACGATTAATACATTTACTAGATACGTTTCCAAATATGGCAGATTAGTTCGCATTCAGTTAGCAAATCAACCTTCAATTTTAACGGCTGATTATAAATTCACAGAATTTATTTTGAAATCCAACAAGCATATTACTAAATCTAAAAATTATGATCCCTTGACCGGTTGGATTGGAATGGGACTTTTGACAAGTACTGGTAAATAACCTATTATTTTTGTATACAAGTCAATTATTTAAATAAAATAATTTTTGGTAGGTAGTAAATGGAAAGCACGAAGACACGCTATCACACCAACATTTCATTTTAAAATTTTGGAACAGTTTCTAGATGATTTCGAGAAGGTTGGAAATATTACAATTAAAAAACTAAAAAATGAAGTTGGAAAGGATTCAACCGATGTTTATCCTTATTTAAATCTTTGTGCGCTAGACAATGTTTGCGGTAAGGTATCTACCTAACTAAAGTCACACGAAAAGTATAATGTGAAATTTTCAGAAACTGCTATGGGCGTGTCAATAAATGCACAAGAAAACAACGATTCCTCGTACGTTCGGGCTGTGGAAGAGCTTTGTAAACTTACAATGGACAAAAACTTTTCTGCTTTTAAATCTTCCATTCTGTATCGGTTCACATCTGATTACTGCAAGGAAAAGAAATACCTGAGAATATTGCACGATCAAACAAATTCTGTTATTGATACTCGTAAAAAGGCGCTTGAAAACAAAAAAATCGAGAGTCAAATTGATGAAGATACAGGTGCTAAGAAAAAAATTGCATTTTTGGATCTAATGTTGCAGGCTAAAATGAATGGGGAACCCTTGCCACATGAGGGAATTAGAGAAGAAGTGGATACTTTTATGTTTGGGGTAATAATTCTAACCTATATTTTCCATTTAATCGGTTTTCAAAGATAAATATTGTGTCTGTAGTTAAATTAAATATCATAAAAAGTCCTTGAAATGTTTTCTGGGCAGCTGCATGAAATATTAATTAAAATTCTTGTTTAATACGGTTAAACTTCAACCAGATTATTTTTATTGGGAAACTAAATAGAAAAATCTTCTTTTGATTTAGGGTCATGATACTACATCAACCGGAATGTCTTTTGCCTTACATTGTTTAGCAGAAAATCCAGAAGCACAGGTAATAATAAACAAGCAAACACTGAAGCAGCAATATTATAGAATATTTGTTTCTAGCAACTGGCCTTTGAAGAACAAAAGTCAATTTTTGGAAATGAGAGAGACCGAAAAACCACTTGGCAAGACGTTCAAGATATGAAATACTTGGAATTAGTGATCAAAGAGACTATGCGTCTTTTTCCACCAGCACTAATGATCGGAAGAGAAATAATGGAAGATGACTTTTACGGTAAAAATCATTCTTACGATAATTCGATTAATATCTAATATTTTTCAGACAACAACCCGTTACCAAAGGGTACAACTATCACGGTATTTATTTATGGTATACACCGTAATGAAGAGTACTTTCCAAATCCAGAAACTTTTGATCCTTTCCGTTTTGAAAATAGTAATATCCCTCCATACGCATACATTCCGTTTAGTGCGGGACCCAGAAATTGCATTGGTATTACATTTTTCCTATTATATATAATTATATGTATAATTTAATATAATTTGATAAAATTTATAGGACAGAAATATGCAATGGTTGAGATGAAGATGACTCTTGCCAAGATTATCAGAAACTTTGTCATTGCTCCAACAACTCCAAAACACATACCGGTGCTAAGAGATGAGCAAGTTTTAAAGTCAGATAATGGTATAAAACTAAAATTGACTACCAGAAATTGGGATTAATAAAAGAAAAAACCAATGGCTTTTTACTTTTTAAGTATCTAATATAAAAGGAAAAAAATCGTATTTTGAAATAATATGATAAAAATATTCAGTTTGTTATTATGGATAAACCTGAAAATTAACCCTTAATTAAAGGTTTGTGGTAACTAATTTCAAGTGGAATTATACACATTTTGACATATTTATAGCTCTTTGAGAAAGGTATAAATTTACTTACTGCAGTAAGTAATTGAAATAATTTGAAAAACTATTTTTTACGCTTAAATGCTCCACTTATTGCTTATTTTTGTAAGCTGAAAACTATTTATTGATTACTAGTTTTTTCAACTCTTATTTTTTATTTCTATATTCTCTTTGTAACTGTCAAATTTAAGTAATTTAGATAATGAATTTTTGATGGATGACGATGATAATCACATACGTATATGGTTCCATTTGAAATTCAGCCTACCCCTGCGATGAGGGTGAATTTTAACTATGGTTATTTTTAAAAGTTAATATATTATATATATATTTTAATGCTAAACTCTTTCCTTAGTTAAAATGTTTATTAAGCATAATTTTAAAATAAAAGTAAATAAATACTTACTAGTAGCAAATATATGGATTGTTAGTGGTTAGTTTTCATCAGTTTCTATTGGTTTATTTTTTTTAAGTTAATATTTCTTTAATAGTAGTAAGTATAATTAACATTAGTGATTAGATAAATATCCAGTTCTCACCCTCTCCAACTAAATGATTTTATTATAGGTACATGTAATTGAAAGTTTTATTAATTACAAATAAAATATTATTAGTATTTGAATAACTGATTGCAGAAATGGTCGTCAGTCGATAATGATTTCTAAAATAAACCACACAACTCACTGACATGGACTGTTTTGCACTCAGTGCTAATTTGTAGGCTAATTTCTGTTCATACAAATGTATGATATTATCATGGATCATGTATCCTTTCTGTATCAAACTATAAAGGATGAATAAATGTATCGAATTTCCCATAAATATCAAAATGGCAGAAAACATTTTTTTGTACCCTTTGCATCAGCGATTCAATTAATAAAGTTAATTTTAACACATCGGTCATTTGGACAAGATTTTTTAGGGTATTATCTAAGTAGGTACTAAGATTATAACTGTAAATGATATGCCAATGACAGTCGGAGAAGTGGAAGTTAAAGAGACCATTTCATAAAATTAGGAAAGGAAAATCAACATGTCGAAATACACAAAGTTTTCTAGAAAGCTCACATCTGGTCTTAATGAGTATATGCAAAATGTGACACAATTCTACTTTACAAAAATTCCCAAGATCTAATAGTTTTTAACTTATCTCTACCAAATATCTACCATGGACAAGACGTGATAGTTCTAAGTGCAATTAAGTAATTGGCTATCGTCAGTCAAGATTATACAAGGAGAGCCAAACCGATTATGAAATGAAAATACAGATTATACAAGAAATATGTGAGTCGACCGCCAAAAAGAAGGAAAAAAAAGGAAGAAACTGGTACAAATGGCAAATAATAGGGTAGAATAGAGAAGAAAAAAAGGAAAGAGCAGTGACCGGCTGTTGAAGAGAAGTTAGAGAAAAAGGCTTTTTTCCCATACCTACACGAAAATGGCCACTTTATTTGCGTGAAATGCGGGTACAAAGCCGCCTTTTTAGGGTAGTCGCGGAAAATAAGGAGTGGGGGTAACATTTCTCACTTGGGTAGCCATTCCCTCACTGATATGCAGGAGTTATTTGTCTTTGTTTATGGTTGTCAAGGTGATTTGCTCACCGCACAGTGTCAAGCAAAATGTCAGTGTTATGCTGTTTTAATTTATTCGCGCGTTTCACGCAAAAGAAGTGGCCATTTTCGTACAGGTATGGAAAAAAATAGAATATGCTGCACGGTAGGAATTGATTCTGCCTCGTGTTCTTGCGCCCTCGCTTGTCGCTTCGCACTGGCGCAATTTTCACACTCGTCAAAATCTCTCAATTCCTACCCTGTTGCATAAACTACTATTTTTTATAAATTAGCGCATGCACATTCGATAAAAAACTTAGTTTACAACTGTTACTTTTATAACAAATATCCAAACCGACAACAATTATTATTAGTTTCTGTGGCACTTCAATTTTTGTTAACAGCTAATATAACTCCTAATCACGATACACCATCAATATATGGACATAAAATAAAAGTCACTATTTACTTAGATATTTATCTGCTACCATAACTGACTGTACAAAAAATATTAGGATTTTTCGTCTAAATTTATTGTGGTATCTACATTAAACGTATCGAATGAGACACCACATTAAACTAATGTTAGCATGACTAGCTATTTTATCAGTTATGATTTAACAAATTTCATATAATCGTTATATAATGGGTCGAGTGATGAGAGATATTTTATTAGTATTTTTGTAGACATCGATGTGTGAACAATAATAATAATTGTTTATAAATTTGTTAAATAAAATGATAACGCTGTTGTGTATTGGCGTCCTTAGTTACTTCATTTATTATTGGTATAACACTGTAACCAGAATAAATAGAGGTTTAAGTTGGTTGCCAGCAGTCCCTGGTGTACCGTTTTTTGGAAATGCTCTTGATTTTGCTGCTTCAACAGGTAAGCCCATATTAAAATCAATTAAGGGCCGGTTGTATAAAACTTTAATCGCGGTGTTAAATTTTTATCCTCCAAAATATCTATAGTGACAATTGTAATCAACAATCGTTTCTATGGCAGTTTATCCTTTTTGGAGGATTATCTCGCGATTAAATTTTTATACAACCGGCCGTAATAAATGATCGTAACTAAAGGTATATACATTTCAGATATAATTAAGACATTTGCAAGGTATATTTCCAAAAATGGCAGGTTAATTCGTGTGCAGTTACTAAATCAACCTATGATCGTAACATATTACTAAAACTAAAAATTATGCATTGCTACACGACTGGATTGGTACAGGACTATTGAACAGTACTGGTAAATTATGCGCTATTACTTTAGTAGATATCCTATTATTTTATTTTCATAAAATAATTTATGACAGGTAGTAAATGGAAATCACGAAGACACGCTATCACACCAGCATTTCATTTCCAAATTTTGGAACAGTTTTTAGATGGTTTCGATAAAGCTGGAAATCTCATAAATAAAAAACTGAAAAATGAAGTTGGAAAGGAATCTACCGATATTTATCCTTACATGAACCTTTGTGCTCTAGACAATATTTGTGGTAAGATATCTAAAGAATTAAACACAAAAGTATTAATTTTAATTTTTAGAAACTGCTATGGGTGTGTCAATAAATGCACAAGAAAACAACGACTTCTTCCTATGTGCAAGCTGTTAAAAATCTTTGCGTTCTTATAATGAAAAAAAACTTTTCTGCTTTTAAAGCTTCCATTCTGTATCTGTTGACACCCGATTATTACAAGGAGAGGAAATACATTAAATTTTTGCACAACTACACTAATTCTGTTATTGATACTCGTAAAGCAGCGCTTGAAAACAATGAACAGTTAAACAAAATTGATGAAGATATAGGTGCTAAGAAAAAAATTGCATTTTTAGATTTACTTTTACAAGCGAAAATTAATGGGGAGCCTTTGCCACGTGATGGAATTAGAGAAGAAGTGGATACTTTTATGTTTGCGGTAATTAATTCTGTTTAAAGTCATATGTACATATGTACAAATTATGCAAAATATATATTTAAAATTTATTCTCTTTCTAGAGTGGGTAAAGTAGTTTGTTTACTAGAATTTTTTAACATTTTAATATAAAGAAAAGTAAAAGCCTTATTAAAAGGTCAAAAATTCATAGAAATAATGTGAAGATTTCCTTTTTTCAGGGTCATGACACTACATCAACAGCAATGTCTTTTACTATACAATGTTTGGCAGATAATCCAGAGGCACAGGTAATTAACAAAAAAAATAGCTAACGGCTAATTTATTATATTTCTTTGTAGCAACTAGCCTTTGAAGAACAAAAAGCAATTTTTGGCAATGATAGAGACAGAAAAACAACTTGGCAAGACATTCAAGATATGAAGTACCTGGAATTAGTGATTAAAGAGAGTATGCGACTATTTCCACCAACACCAATGCTCGGAAGAGAAATAATGGAAGATCACTTTTACGGTATAGATAGATTTTAATATCATTCATTTTAATCGCTAATCTTTTCTAGGTAATAATCCACTACCAAAGGGTACAAGTATCTTGATATTTCCATATTCTTTGCACCGTAATGAAAAGTATTTTCCAAATCCAGAAACTTTTGATCCTTTCCGTTTTGAAAATAGTAACATTCCTCCATATGCGTTCATTCCGTTTAGTGCAGGACCTAGAAATTGCATTGGTAATAAACACATTAATTGTTTCTATAAATTAATATACTTCAATTAAATTTAATAAAATATGCAGGGCAGAAATTTGGAATGGTTGAGTTGAAGATGACGATTTCCAAGATTATTAGAAACTACATCATTGCTCAAAACACACACCTGTGCTAAGAGTGGATGCTATTTTAAAGTCAGATAATGGTATAAAAGTAAAACTACTCAATAGGAATTGGAATTAGGTAACTTAGGAACTAAAAAAATTTTATCATTAACAAACATTGTAAATGTTCATACCTGTATAAATATTATTCAATTAGTTTTATTTATTAAATAAAAAAATTGAACACCAATTGTTGCGTTTATTACTCGATTGTTGTTTGGTGTAGATTCTCTAATTAAATTTTCCATTTTTGAGAGGAAAATATAACAAAAAAAAAATAGTTGACTCTACAAAATAAGAAGCAATGCAATATACAACCCAAAAATCTATATAAACCAACAACCAAGAGAAAGTTAAAATAAAGAAAAGTTTTAGAAGAATTGTGCACATAAATTTTTTTAATGAACTTTTCTCATTAGTATTTGCTATACATTAATGATTGTCAGTATAAATGGATATATTTTCCACAAAAGAAAATAAAAAAGAAAAAAGCAAGAACATTTTTTTGATTATCTAATGGAGTTAATAATTTTTACTGAAAGTCAATATACACAAACACCTTACCAAATCATTCAAGATTTTTTTTAAATTGTTACATAGAGTAAGAATGAATTACATAAGATTATCTAGTTGAGTCATAATACGCTTTTTGTTGATGTTTAGGTCGTTAAGGCTCTTTTGCATCAGTTTTTCACTAGTGCCAGTAGTATGATTTGGACATCTCTAGCCCAATGTGCATATGCAACCTTGAACTTGACCTAAACTCAAGTAGCAAAACCAGTTAAACCAGTTCCTTACATGTTTTCCTGGAACTGTAACCAGTTAAACCAGTTCATTTACCTGTTTTCCTAGAACTTAGGTCAAGTTCAAGGTTGCACAATACACATTGGGCTAGAGATGTCCAAACTACTCTACTAGTGCCGAAAAAAATTATAGTCCACAAGGTACATAGATACTCATTCTTCATTTTCTTACTTGGTCTAAGCATTTTACGGTTATATTTTGATTTAAAGTTATTGTACCAAACTCTGGTTGGGTAAGAAAGATTATTTTTCCGAACTTTTAGTAGATAGATTTAAAAACCTAACTGAATAAGAAAATTATATTCCTCTCAATATTAAAAAAAACACACATCTGGCAACTGGTAACAAATTTAAAACTTAGAAGAATATTACAGTTATAAAACAATTTTTTTAGAAAATTTTCTTGTATGATCCGATGAAATGTTTATACCATTCTAAAAGGAAAATGACCTTTTCGACGATGCACTATATGACACTTTAGAGTTCAAAGTTGGTGTGGTTAGAAATGAAAGTCATGTAGCAAAAGCATTTTAAAGTGATTTGGATTTCTTCTTGATATCTAAATTGATTTGCTTTTGCTGAAAATTGAGACTAATGTAGACCCAGGATAATTGGGGCGGAGAATTTTCAAATGACACAATGTTAAAGTGGTGTGTTATAGTGGTACATTGCTGTTTAGTAGATTTCTGTTACTCATAAGTAATAATTTTTAAATAAAATATTTATATGGAATTATTATAATAGGTATGTAAATAGGTAGGTACAAAAAGTTACCACGTATTCCTGGTACCAACTTACTACCTGCATTTAATCCAAAAGTTCTTCTTTACTGAGATACAAGGGATTGAAGATGATTGTTTTAAGTCTTCATGACTACCTGCTGAGATTTCTTCCTGATATTACATGCTGCAATCCGATTTTCAGATCACAAATAATTTATTAGCATGGCCAAGGGCAATAATCCTAATCACGTGTTTTTTTTTTAACAAAATGTCCGAAGTATGCTTAGTAACTGACCGATCATTTATGTTAAGCATCGTACTTACAAGAGCATTGTTTACAAAGTTATCAGTATTTATTATTGTTGTTTTGTCAAATATGATACAAATCTCATATTGTCATTACACGAGAATAATTGGTGATTTTTAAATGTTGTATAGTGAACAATAAACAGATTTTGGACACGTATCTAATGTGGTCCGCTCATGACTTTATGTTACAAACCTAGCAATTTAATGTACCTACTTATTATATCTTTGTAATAAATTACACATGGTGTTAAAAATTTTATGTCCATAAATATAAGAGGCTATTCCGTGAATTATTTAGAAAAGAAAGATTCTAAGTACGAACTTATGCGGAGTCTCATAAACTATAAAAGATAGAGATTCTGTTAAATGGAATAAAATATGAGGAATTTCATGTGTAAAAAGAATCTGTCATGAAAACGTGAAATCTTTATTCATTTCTGAATTATTATAGATAACGATTTCTAAGATTATCAGAAACTATGTCATTGCTCAAACAAATTCAAAACATAGGTACACCTGTGCTAAGAGTGAATATTATTATAAAATCAGATAATGTTATAAAAGTAAAACTTATCAATAAAAACTTGGAATCAATTAATTTACCAAAGCAATTGTACCTGTCAATTTTACTAAACTGTACATATTTTTCTTGTTATTATGTGTTGTTTAAATAAAATTATTAAAGACACATATTGTCGCTGTAATCTAAATTATCTGGGCATTCGCTCAAAACCCTAATCTAAAAATACATCACCAACTTTGCACAATATTACTTATTATCTAATACCAATAAAACAAACTCAACCAAAAAATTTCTGTTTCATACAATTATGTCAACAAAAACTGTATTGTCTCGCACTGAATGGTGATTCAATGATCCACAATCACTTATCTTATCTTTTGTTTACTCGTGCGATAACCCAAGGTGTGTCTAAAAACATAATTTGCTACAATTCTGTAACGTGAAACAATGAACGGTGTAGGACAGAAGAATAAATTCACCTGCTATTATTGCAACAAAACTTACGAAAATGAATCAAGCGTGGTAAGTGTATCAAAGAATTCAATCTTAGTTTCTATGTGGCAGTTTTTATTTAAGGGCCATACAGCAGTATGTGGAAATGTCCTCGTACCATGCCCAAACAAATGTGGATCATACGTAATGCGAATGGATATGTCGAAACATAAAGCAGGCTGTGTAAATAAAGTTAATTATACTGAGGTTCCAAGCAAAAGTACTCCTGACTATGGAAGCACTCTGTCTTTAAGTACGATAAGCTTAGAATATCTTCCAGTTTAATCTATTATTATAATCTAATGTTGTAGATAGAAGAAATGGATTGAATACGTCAGAAAATAATATTTCTTCACTAAAAGAACTGCTAAGCACCGTTTCAACAAAAATAAACAGTTTTGAGAAAGGTTTACAAACAAATCAAAGTTCTGGAGTAAACCAACAATTTGATACCATTAAAAGTAGCCAAATGAAACACAAACTTGAAGTCGAAAAAGTAAAATACCAAAACCAAATTATTATAGAATGGAAGAAAAATGTAGAATTCCAATTAGAAAATCTTAAACAGCAATCTAGCCAATCACAAAAGTCTATACTTCAAACCGAGACTCGTCTGCATATGTTACTAGAAAAACTTAAAACCATCGACGCATTGCAGATTGACGTTTCCTTTCTTATTGATTCATTTTATAAAGAACAACAATTCACGCGTGGATTTACCAATGAATTAAACAGCAAAATCGAGGCATTCAAAGATTTGTATACGGAAGAAAATGCGGCTGTGAGCGTTTTGTGGAATGATCAAAAAAATCAAACTGACAATATCATGAAAGAACTGGATACCATCAAAAAAACTTTAGATGAACAAAAAGCAAAATTATCAAATATAGTTTTCGATCTTCGCGCTGTGAGTCAAATTGCATCTGATGCAGCTGAACGGATCGAAATTCAGGAACGAGAGTTTACTAGTCTTAAAAAGGAAGTGTATCAAATGAAGTTAGATTTGGAGATATTAGAGGGTTTGTGTACTGGGCCTGAAAATATTCAAACAGCTGGTACTATTAATCAAAAATTTGTGAAGCATCAATTCATGTTGATTTTATAGGACGTCTTTTATGGAAACTTACGGATGTAACTAAAAAACTGGAAAACGCTAAAGAAATGGAGAATTTGATAAAGAGTCCTGTGTTTTACACTCACGTTAACGGATACAAAGTGAGGGTATGTAGGCTTATCAGTCTTAAGTATTAGGTTAAGTTTGTGAATATGAGAAGAATTTTAATGAGAGAAACACTTGCTTTTTTATGTATTTGAGATCAAAACTTAAAACTAGGTATTTTAATAGCTTACATTAATTATTCCTACTCTTAAACTAAATTCTTCCGGTATATAACTTTGTAGTAATCTTTTGATTTTGGCAAAAAAGGTTACCTTAACTTAGACTTAAAGCTTATGAATTTTCTTATAATCTAAGATTTTAGATTTTGTTGTACCTGAATGGTTTGAAGAAGTGGAAAGATAGATATGCTTTAATTAGCATACACGTTTTAAAAGGAGAATACGACTTACTCTTAAACTGGCCATGTCACATTGAAGGAAATATTACATTACGAGACTTAGAAAACATTACTGATGTAAGTAAAAGTATGAATTCCAACTAATAAACGTTACAAAAGTAACTAGTAAACTGAAATTTTTGGTAGTCACTTAGACCAGATTCAGCTTTATTTTATTAATTATATTTTCCGTCGATCGTTTATTAAAGTAATTTAAAGAGTCTAGTTAATGTGTTGATAGGAGTGCGTTAATGAACACTATTAATGCATGTAAGCCTATTAAAAACATTGTTGACTTGCTAAACAACCAACAATATATTATATTATTGAAATATTCATTTGGAGCTGTTAGCTGTCGATTTGTTGTTATGTCAATAGTATTTTGACTTCTTGCATGTTATGTTAGGATTTGGATTTTTGTCATGAAACAAAATTAGATTATCTTCATTCTAATAAAGAGCGATCGACGGAAAAATATTGTAATCAACAAAAGTCTTAATCGGCGATTAAAAATCTCGAAAATCATTAACGTTAAAATGTCTCGATTATTAATCACTCTCATTACCCATCTGTTGATTAAACTACTATTTATTCTCTAGTTGCAAACTTTTATATAAATAACCAAAAAATGCATAAAATAAATTTCAGCCGAAATCATTCACAAAAACAATTGTCGCTAAAAGACAATCTGGAGACGAGGAATCTGAGGAACCCCAAGAATCGTCTTCGTCTTACATCTTCATTCCTCACACAGTTTTGTTCAAAGAAAAATTTATTAAAAATGACACAATATTTTTTGACATCAGCTTCCATAACAAACAAAAACTAGAAAGTAATTTTTGAGATTTCTATACTTATATACAAAAAAAATTGTTCAACTTAGAGCAGAAAACTAGCAACACCTCTCTATATCTATTTTTTATAAATAACTACATTTGCCAAGTTGATACCCCAAAGAACTACAAAAAATCACATGAAACTATATATAAGGAATAAAGTTCCATCATAAGTGTTAACTTTTTTTATAATCACGTATGTGTGCTATCTTGTACCTTATTTAATTTATTACATATTTAAAATGTATAAAATGATAACAAAAAAGAAATGTAATTATTTAATGTTTGTGTAATTTGTTGTAATTAAATTTTTCTTTATTTACGTTTCTTTAATTCGTCCTATATTATAAAATAAACAAATTTATGTGAAAAGGAAGTGTCTCCATATACAGTGTCCCGATGAGTTGCGTCAATTCTACTATAAATTTAATTTATATCTGCATGTGATTTGTTCAGTAAAAAATCACGCTTTTCACTTTATAATTTTACATTTTTAGGTTGTAGTAAACGAGTATGATTTTTATACAATTATAAACTTAAAAATTTTTTTTATATTTCTATCTTTGGATCAAGCAGTAATACAGTGAGACATGAAGACATTTGTATAATATTGCATTATTTTCAGAAGGCCGTTTGTCACACTATCTCTGTCTCTTTCTAGAGAGAGAGAGGTAGAGTATTACCGCTAGGTACGGAAAATAATTCAGCTAATTGCAATTTTCCTTGTATTTTCTTCGTTTTGTCAGAAAAAACTAATTTATGGTAATGGTAATGTTTTTTGGGCACTCCAATACTGAAACTTTGAGAAACATAGGATCTTAGTAACTTTATAATGTCTATTGTTCTACGTTTTCTTTAGTAAGTTTTGGTTTTAAATTTGTATTAAGTTAATTTTATTTAAAAAAATGTAAATTATATGTATAAACCTCATATTACTTATATTTCATGTCATATTTTCTTTTTTCTTCAATTTAATTTCTATGATTTTCTACTATCATCCATTGGAATATTTTACTTAACTTACGTGGTTTGTTTTTCTGAAAATGAACTCAATTAGATATATAAAATAATAATTAATCCAATCTATAATATCTTACTAGAACCACCACCACTAAAGATTATTTTTTCAATAATTATTATCATTGGTGATTCAAAAGCAAACACCCAAAAAGTACCGATCACTATCGATAATATAAAATGACCACACCAGAAATAAAACTGAAAAAATCATAATTACTTAATTATCCCTACATTCCTAAAATATTCAAACCTCATTATAATCCGAAAAATATAATTCAGTCCTATTAGTCATAACGATGTATCTCACGACAGACTCGTGCACGACGAACATGCAGAATGACAGTTTTGCACCAATTTGGAACATTGGAGAACCTAAGAACCAATTAATAATACCTGTGGAATATTTGGCATAAGAATAGGTAACAAAAATTTTATAAATTTGGTCACCTCCATGTCCGTGGTAACTAGAATATACAATCCAACACAAACCGATACACCATAGAGGACGCATGAAGCTTTCGAACACTGCCTGGCGTTCGTAGGTCTTGTGTATGAGGACTTCTTGGTATACCAGAACGACAGCAAACATTTCACAGAGCATTAAAACCCATATTAAGAAGTTTTGCCACTAGAATATGTGAACTATGACAAATCATTGATATGTAATTGAGTAAGGTACCTTTTTAAATGGAAACCTTTGATCCATTTTCACCCTCATGAAAGCACCTAACGTTAGTCCTATAGAGTAATTACAGAATCTTGAATGGGTATCGTAAGTGCTGAAAAACAATCATCGAACGTAAGTTAATAGTAGTTTATGCAACAAGGTAGGAATTAAGAGATTCTGACGAGTGTGAAAATTGCGCCAGAGCGAAGTGAGGGCGCAAGAACACGAGGCAGAATCAATTCCTACCGTGTAGCATACTCTATTTTTTCTCATACCTGTACGAAAATGGCCACTTCTTTTGCGTGAAACGCGCAAACAAATTAAAACAGCATAACACTGACATTTTGCTTGATACTGTGCGGTGAGCAAATCACCTTGACAGCCATAAACAAACACAAATAACTCCCGCATATCAGCGAGGGAATGGCTACCCAAGTGAGAAATGTTACCCCCACTCCTTATTTTCCGCGACTACCCTAAAAAGGCGACTTTGTACCCGCATTTCACGCAAATAAAGTGGCTATTTTCGTGAAGAGGCAAAAAAAAAAAGAATTTAACCAGTTTGTCACTATAGAAAGTCAATATTCATATACATTTTTTCAAGATATTTTCTGCAAACTCATTATTTCTTAATTCCATTTGACTTTAATAATATACAGGGTGATCAGTAATTGGCGCACTCCGCATACAGGGTGTTATAGAGCACATTAAAACTAAGGATAATCTGCAGAGAAAAATTAAATTTGATGGTTAGTTTCCGAGTTTCGCTCATCCAAGTTAAAAGCTAATTATTTTAATAACCAAGACAAAAATGAGTGAATAATTCATGCTACTATAATCTCTGGAAAAAATGCAATATGATTTGTTCAATTTTTTTCAAAAAATCTCTAATACAAAGAAATTGAAAATGTTAAAATTTTATAAAATACCTAAATTTGAGAGAAATTTGAAGTTTGGCAACCTCTCAAACTATCCTTGGGATAAACTTCTATTGCCATGAAAATATTATTAATGAATTTCAATTGTTGTTTCTGTTTTTTAATAAAATTGACAGTACTAAATTAATTTGACGTTTCTATAAATTCTCGCATCATAAAATATTGAACGTTTCTCTTTTTTTTTCTCTCCGAACCTATTCACATGTTCCATGCAGAGTTGCCACTTTTATTTACACAAAAATGGTCATATCTTTGTAAAGAAAGGACTTACAGCACTGCGGTAAAAAAATTGGTCATTCTTAAAATGTAAAGTTTATCACAGTATGCTCCGAGTGCGCCAATTACTGATCACCCTGTATACGAGCCCTAACAACTTAATGTTCGGACAAAAGTAAAGTTTTGAAGTATGAAAGGAGAACTGGAAATTTTAGGCAAATAATTAGTAAACACCTAACAATACAATAAGATAAAGCCTTAATAACAATATTATGCATGAAAGAAAATTATTTATTGGATTTAACAATATTTTAACCTTAATAATCAGTAAACTTTACAAAATGAATTTGCAACTAAATGTTGGGATAATTTTTAATTTAGGACCATTAATAAGAGATTACGTCTCCTTTTGCTTTAATAGCTGCCTGTATTCTAGCAGGCATTGTATTTATCAAATTTTGGTACAATTCTGGCGTGAAACTGTCCCAAATTTCTTCTATTTTGGTCTTTAAGTCCCCAATGGTTCTTGGTGAATTATTGCGTAGAATACGTTTAATTTTATGCCAAAGAGTTTCAATAACATTTAAGTCCGGACTGGATGAGGGCCATGAAAGCACATTTATGTCGTTTTCCCCAAGTTCCAAAACTGTGATTTTTTAAAAACAGTCGTTAGAAAATTACGTCACATTTTTCTAGTGCAATTTTAAAGCTACGAAATATGTTTAACATCACCAAATAAAGACTTGGGGATTTTTTTGTACATAAAACCAACATCCAGCTTTGCAATAAAGTAAATTTTACCAAAATCCAACCAGTGGTTCCAAAACTGTGATTATTTTAATGTAGGGAGCACCATCAAAAAACACGTTTTTTGAAAAGTGAACTGTGGAACTCGAAAAAAATGCAAAAAAATCATATTAACATTTCAGGATTTTTTCAATATAGTACGATTATTGAGCTTTGATTTAAATGTTTTTTGACACAAATCCAACCAGCGGTTTCAAAACTGTGATTCTTTAAAACAGTTACTAGAAAATTTTATCATTTTTAAAGGTGCAACTTTGAACCTCCGATAAATGCCTAAAATCACCAAATAAAAACTTATGTAACTTCTTTGTAAAGAAAACAAACATCCAGCTTTGTAATAAAGTAAATTTCATCAAAATGCGACTACTAAATCCAACGTTTTGAAAATAATAATTCTTTGTTTCTGCAATTTTCCCATCCTGCTGGGTTAAAGTGTCACAGTTTTGGAACCGCCGAGAAAACAATTTTCAATTTTTATAAAATTCAGAATACATACTTGGCTGCTCCATAATCCTTCCAAATGAACTTCACAATCAACGGAATAGCAATACACACTAAATTCAAAAGAGCCAAACCACCCATGGCAAGTTTAAAATTTTTCCTAATGTAAAAAGACAGTGGTATTAAAATAATTGGAGTAAATAGAAACATTTGCATATCTGCTGCCAAATACCACATTTGTATTAAACACTAAAAAAAAAACAATTGTAGTAAATTATTTTCTAGTAGCAATATTTCAAGTTACTATTTCATCATAGTTATGGTAATTTTGGATATACAAAAAATAAGACCACCATTGATCCTTGCAAACACGAGTCCAATCAGATGTAACACTGTGATAAAGGGGTCCACTACCAATATGTTGGTAAATAGAAATAGTGACAAGATAAATCATCAAAACCGCAGGAGTTAACCTAAAAAAGAATTATACTCTAAATTATCTTGACTATTCACCGAAATTTCTTGAAACTTTTAAATAACCATTTCTTTTACGTACCTGATATATCTACGCAAATACATATAGGGTACTGATTTAATCTGAGTCGACAATTTCTGCGGACTCTCAGATTTAAGATATCCGTAAGCCAACAAAAATGCTGATATGAAGAAAAATGTATCAACAGCTAAAGGGGCTGTAGCTATGTATTGAGCGTATCTCTGAGTTTGCCACTAGAACCAGTAATTCAAAATAAAAAGTTCTTAACTTAGTAGTGAATCTTACTGATTGATGAACTTGACTATTTATAGTTGTCATATCATCCCAATTCTGAAAACCATGTCCAGCAATCACCCACATCAAACTTATAAATTTAAGACCATCAAACACATGTAAATGCTCTTTTGATCTGGTTTTTGCAATTTTGAACAATTCTTTACCATTCGAGTATACGGAAAAGGCGGTATAAATAGGATGTGGTGTGTCTAGAAAATAAGAATGTATTTTTCATTGTCTAAATCAAGAAGACTAGAGACAGGAGAGCGAACTCACTTGAAAAGGGAGGGCAATATACGACGACAGCTCCCCACTTAATCGCCAGTCGCCATGTGCGTCCTGCTCTTAAATTGCTGTACTGCGCATCTGTCAACGCTTGACACATAATGGCGAGTGGTGATTGAGAGGAGAGCTATCGCCGCATAGCATCCCATCGCTGTGTACAGGGCAACATGGGAAGTTCGCTGTCCTGTTTCTAGTCTTCTTGGTCTAAATAATAGCATACTGTCTTCACTTTTGTCCAGTATATATGATATTATGTCAAAAGCTGTACTTGCAATCATCAATAAAATTATAAGTGTAATCACAGTTCTGAAATTATTATATTACTTTCCATGAACATTATTTTTTTAGTAACCTTACGTAACTACTATATCTTCAATTTTAAATTCCGTTCCAGTTTCTTTAGTTGTACATACGTCAAAGTTAATGTAAATATCCGTGAAATTATAAAGAACTGGTTCAATTTCTAATGGAATTAGTGAAATAATTTCCAGAAAATCAGTTTTCTCACAACCATCTGGTACACATAAAGACAGTCCAATGAAATCAGTACTAATGTTGTATCTAAAATCGACAACTGGTATACCCTAAGAAAAATATTAAACATTAATATGATAGGAAAAGTATAAGACAAATATAAAAATATAAAATTACCTTAATGTTAACGATCACTTACTAATGAGTTTAGAAGAGCATATGGTATATTGAACCCACTATAACAATATTTTCCTAAAACTCGTCCTGCATCAGAATCTTCATAATCTATGTCCAAACACTCATCAAAATTTCCATATTGCACTATGGAGCTGTATAACACGCCAGCAAATGGAAATTTAGCAGATGCATCAAACACTAAAAGAAAAGAAAAATTCCCTAGTGCTCATAAAAAACGCAATAATGTTCAAATAGTCTAGTAATGTTAATTGTTGAATCTGCGAATTAGTTCTATGAAGAATAAATAATTAAGATTTGAACTCAATAATGCTCTCTCAATTTGTATCTAGCCCATTGTCTATTAATTATTTGATAAACAAGAAACGTCATTTTTTGTTTTTTTTCAAATATCTGTAAAACAAAGCAAGATATGGTTTTATAGCCAAAATAACGTATAAATTTTGTCGAGTCATCAAAAGTGCTCTTCAGAATTATTAGATACGAAAAAGAAACCATCCATAATCTTGCATACAAAAAAATACGAAAAAGTTAAACTTGTGTAGGTAATATATCTACTAGGTATCTTTAATTAATAGAAAAATTAAGTCTTAGGGTACACTAATTTCAAAAAATAAAAATTAGGTACTATTACACATGTCTTACTTTGCCAAAACCTCGTCTGGTTTGATGAAATGTTTGTTAATTGTTTCATACATTTTTCTGAGATTCCATTACTTTTCTCTAAAGCTTGAGATAGCATGTACGGATAGTCTTGCAAATCACAATTGGAAGAAATCACAAAGACACTAATTAATACGGTATAAAAAAATCGCGTCATTTTGCGTATACTAACTTATAAAACATACTTTCAGCTACGTTAAACATATGTAAACTGATTTAGATTAGACTTGTCAACAGAAATATCTCTTACTGATCTAAATCAGACATGCCATCAAGAAATCAACTGAAGTGACTTTTCACACGACACTTACTAATAGCTCTATTATAGTAACATGTTATTTGTTATTATTGACTTGAAGTGCCATATCCACCATATTGAGTGTATTATTTATGTTGATAGGGTTAAAATGTCCTTTAAAGTTATCGTCAATACATACGCGTACAAAGAAATATGAAAAAGATTGAAAATGGATTCAGACAAAAAATTGAAAATTCTATTGATAATATGTAAAAATTACAACATCATATTATTTATGTGAATAAATTATAATGATTTTGTATAAATAAAACTCCATATTTGCTGACATCCCTCTGACCTAATGATGCAAAAACGCGACTCATATAAGAACAGTACCCTGCTCCAGTCCTCATCATTTCATGGCAGGTGATTTCGAGCAAAGGCAGTTCGATGCCGGCGTTGCAATGGTGAACCTGCAGCCATCCTTCTACAAGACAATCCAGCAGCATGGAGCCTTCTACTAGTATTCCACTCACTTACATTTACATCTCTAACTTCATCGAGTTGATTTCGCAACGAAACCGCAGAAGGTGTTCTATTCCGCAAACTTGCGGACACCAAAAAACTGTTATTTCTTTCGGTGATGACTCTTTTTCGCGCGGATCCTGGTTTTCTGGTTATCCGGTCTGTCTCCTGATAGCGTTGAAACAGCCTTTGTACACCACAAATGCTTACACCAACAATTCTTGCTTAAAACTGCAAATTTCAATATGACCTCAATTTTTTGCTCGCCAGTGTATTAAGAGTATTGTTTAGAGATATGTATAAAAGCAATTACAGTATTTTTTTAAATATTTCAAAAGGAATACATGATGGCCAGTGTCACAACATGTTTTTTTGTGTTGAACAGTTTATCAAAATTTATTCATTTATTCAAATGCTACGTTACGTTTTTATTGGCACATATTGAAGAAGAGAACGATTAATACTGATTTTAGTAAGGTGCACAGGAATTTTTTCATGCATATCTTACAAGATAAGTTTCCACATCGTGTTATCTCTCGCTATGGCAACTTGCTTTGTGCAACGAAATCGTCAGATAATATCTAGCTTTTTCTTCGAAACTAGTATCTAAAAAGTAAAGTTTAGACATACTTACTGGAAAACTAAAATAATCTTCAGGAACAAAGAACAAAAATTGAAGTACATACAAAATATAATTTTTCCCATACCTACACGAAAATGGTCACTTTATTTGCGTGAAATGCGGGTACAAAGTGGCCTTTTTAGGGTAGTCGCGGAAAATAAGGAGTGGGGCTAACATTTCTCACTTGGGTAGCCATTCCCTGACTGATATGCGGGAGTTATTTGTGTTTGTTTATGGTTGTCAAGGTGATTTGATCACCGCACAGTGTCAAGCAAAATGTCAGTGTTATGCTGTTTTAATTTGTTCGCGCGTTTCCCGCAAAAGAAGTGGCTATTTTCGTACAGGTATGAGAAAAAATGCTACACGGTAGGAATTGATTCTGCCTCGTGTTCTTGCGCCCTCGCTTCGCTCTGGCGCAATTTTCACACTCGTCAGAATCTCTTAATTCCTACCTTGTTGCATAAACTACTATTACTCCTCCACTTAGAAGAGAATACTGAAAATGTGTATTCAAATATTTTGATATTATTTCCATGCGACTTTTATATAAAGCAGTTCATGGACTCAAAAGTTGAAATTATGGTACAACAAAGCTTAATTGTAGACAATTTTGAAATATTTCTTTCGATTATTTTGGATGTCTAACAAAAAATCCAATGAATTTATTTATGTACGACTGCATCATAAAGTACTGACGTAGTTTTGCGGCCATAAAGTGGCTCTTTATACACTAGTGTATAAAATTATTTTATCTACGGCTAATATATAATATATGTATTGTCACACGGGGTTTAATCGTGTGCTCGGGGGGTTGTAGTCAATAGGTTGGGGATAGTAAAACATGTGGATTATAAACATAGAAAAATATATTTAAGAAAAGAGATAACACTTAATAATAAATAATAAACAATTTAAATAATTTACCATAGTGCGTGTCTGTTGGTCAGAGCTCTGGAGGAGGGACGCTAACGACCTGGATTTCGACTATGTCGAATCCAGACGTTAACGTCCTGGCTAGTGATTATGTTCGACTAATAATCTTAGGTATCAACTGAATTATCAATTCAATTATTAACTGAATTATTAACTTATTATCTTGGGTATCAACTAACTCCTGACCTACGGTGACAACTGCTTATATGCAAATCTTGTTTGCTAACTCAGCATAACAACCACTCTACGTAGTGTAGTATATTTGTAATGCTGTGTTTTATCAACCTTGACTGGAAGGCTATTAAGAATTAAATATAACAATTTTGACCGTGTAAGTTGTTGCAATAAAAACAACTAAATTATTCCCAAACAAAGGTAATGCCTTTGTGACATATGCCTCCTCCTTAAGAGCGCTGGACCCACAGCGCTAACTAAAACAAAAGTCAAACAGATTAGTTTAGGCATTGGCATTGAAAAAAAAATGCACGTCTTGCAAAAATTATGTTTAGAACATACAAGAACTAACCTTTCATAACACAAAAATACTACCTAATGATAATGCAGTTTTACATGTAATTTACAACTTGGATCTGCGGAGTTGCCAAACCGTATCTTCTTGGGTTTCCTTCGTCAGTTTTTCGTCAAGGGCTGTAGGGTTGGACTTTACGTCAGTGTTTAGAGCCAAATTTACGGGGTTAGAATAACTTGTTTCTGCCTCGCCTGGTTGGGGAGTCGTACTTACGGTATGGCTTTACTCGCAGTCCTTACAAACAAACGATTCAAATAACTGCATTATTCCTAAAATCAAACACAAACAAGAACAATATAAAAAAAAAATGACTAAAAGTCTTCAGTCGACCGAACCCTGGGTACTTAACGTCATACGATTTTTTCAATAGGAAATCTATGTTGTTATTATAATTTTTCATTTTCTTCCTTCCTCCTTCACTTGTAGGGCATAAGCGACGAGATCTTCCCTCATTGGCCAACAATCCCAAAAAAAATTTGATGCCTGTCCCCTCTTATGCCATTATACCACCTATTAGTTTCCATTACCAATTTCTTCCTCCTTTACTGACCCTTCCATGGCCCTTCTGAACAGCTGCTACCTCGGGAGCGTTTGGTTCAACGCTCGGGCGTCTTGGCGGTTCAGGAAAACTTCTACCTCTGTTGGCCAGCATCGAACTCTACTCCGGGTAGAGCCATACCGGCGTTACTTCTACACCTTTTCAACCAGCACGTTAGTGCTATCTTCCTGGGACAAGGATTGAAGGCTCTCATCATCCATATTCAATAACAATTTCAACGTAGATTTCCTCTTCTATTTTCTCTCCTTGACGTACTCCAGTGGTCGCTGACTTCTCCATTTGTCTCACGTTCTATTCCATCCTGTTTGTGCTGCAACACCTCCATATACCGTAACCCTGGTAAAGGGACCCTTACAGGTTGCTACCCACCGGGTCAGTGGGAACCCGAAGTTCGCGTTGGCAGGGTCACTAATTTCCCTGAAGTAGGACTATCTCTACGAGAGTTCCTACCCGCTACCATTTGCTTACAATCACCTTTGAAGTTTCACATTTCGGACATTCTATATAACATATCCACAAACATATTATTAAATACTAGTCCCACAACTAATTGACTACTGGTTACTTGGCTTGTTTACAATTGACTTGGGTGGTGAATTACGAAGAATTCACCTTGATCGTTTTGGCGCCTCCACCATATGTCACACGGGGTTTAATCGTGTGCTCGGGGGGTTGTAGTCAATAGGTTGGGGATAGTAAAACATGTGGATTATAAACATAGAAAAATATATTTAAGAAAAGAGATAACACTTAATAATAAATAATAAACAATTTAAATAATTTACCATAGTGCGTGTCTGTTGGTCAGAGCTCTGGAGGAGGGACGCTAGCGACCTGGATTTCGACTATGTCGAATTCAGACGTTAACGTCCTGGCTAGTGATTATGTTCGACTAATAATCTTAGGTATCAACTGAATTATCAATTCAATTATTAACTGAATTATTAACTTATTATCTTGGGTATCAACTAACTCCTGACTCTACGTAGTGTAGTATATTTGTAATGCCGTGTTTTATCAACCTTGACTGGAAGGCTATTAAGAATTAAATATAACAATTGTGACCGTGTAAGTTGTTGCAATAAAAAACAACTAAATTATTCCCAAACAAAGGTAATGCCTTTGTGACAGTATTATATTTGTGGTTTTTGCAATAGGTATAATGAATCTCATTATCCCATATAAATTCCATTATTCCATACTTGTAAACCAATGAAAAAATAGTATAACAGTCACAATTTCTGTGAAATTGAAAATAGCCATGGAAACCATGACAAACAAAATGTCAGTGTAAACAAATAATTGTCAAAATACTGATAGTGTTGTACGTGTTGTGTCATTTTATAATGGAAAATGTGGAAAATGATACTGGAGATGGATTTTAGTCGTAGATAAAGTATAGTATACAACTCGCTATAATGGTTATTATTAATCTCTCAATAAATACTGTCATAATAAATTTATTACTGTCATTTATAATTTTACTAAATAATTAAAAGGTAAATCAAAAGAAGAACAACCAAAGACAATAGGTAAGTATACATTTTGTGGGTTGGACTTTGGTTGTTCTTCTTTTGATTATTACTCACCCCCACTTTGATATGGAACAGTTTAACTTATTAATGAAAAGGTAATTTTAGCAGTTGAACATAAAGCTTTGTATGAAATTCGTATACATATAATCTGACTTTATTGACGAGTCTGTTTTATGTCAGAGCGAGCTTGCGAGCGAGGCTAATAAATATAACGAGATGATATACTTGTTGCATAAATAGCTATTATTCCACATTGTAAAAAAATCGTTCACGTCAAAAAGGTGGAAACTTGTACAGTCGTAAAATTCAAATTAATCAGAGAATAGTTTATTATGAGTTTAAAATGCGTTTGTGAAACAGGAAATTTACTCAAAATTTACTCAAAATCAAAGAATCGTTTACAAATAATATCTAAAAAGGTTGATAAAATTGGATATTAAATCGTTCATAAACTTAGTGATGTATTTCGGAAATTCACATATTCTTGGCGTAGTAGGTTGGTCTTTTTGGAAACAGTGTTGGAAAAGTGAAATGTGTTTGTCAAAATATCATATCGGGTGTTCATTTAAATTTCACTTCTAGTTGGCGTTGAAGTGTCGTTTAAGAATGAAATTTCATTCATAAATGACACTTCAACGCCAACTAGAGGTGAAATTTAAATGAACACCCGATATTAGTTCTTCTAATAAAATTTAAATAAAACCAGAAAAAAATGATTTGTAGTTAGAAGCCACTTCACTGATACATGTAATTCTTAAAGAGGGAACTAATTTAATATTATATTGTAACTCTTCCAAACTTAGAAATGCTGTAACATATGTCACTTGGACACTTGGCCTGGACGAAAAGATTATTGTGATATTTCGGCTTTTTTTTATTAAAGCACGAAATAATGTGACACAAAAATGTAACTTTTTCTAAAAAATAGCAACTGATATACATAATTTACGTAAATATTATAAATCCTTTGATTAATTTCTATAACATCGTTGTATTATCTAAACGTCACCCACATGAATATTTTACTGGAATCAGGAATAAGATGATAAAAAAATATTTATTGCTTGCACATCATAAAAAATAAATTAACTATGCGGTTGGTTTTCCTTCTTCTTCCGTTTTAGGTACTACTGGTTTTTCTGTAAAATAATTCAATAATATAAAATAAAAAAATGCAATATATAATTTCTTACTTGGTGCCCCACCACCAAAGACTAATTTTTCAATAATTATCATTGGCGACTCAAAAGCAAGCGTCCAACAAGTAGAGATTACTAAAGTTATCATAAAGTGACCACACCAGAAATAAAACTAAAAAACAAATATCAAATTAACTTAAGTGTCGTTACATCTACAAATAGTACAAACCGCTCCATAATTTGAAAAATATTGTGGTATTCTATTGATAAGAATGATGTATGCCACTATAGATCCATGCACCACATACATACAATACGTGAGTCTACCACCAACTTGAAACAATGAACAGCCTAAGAACCAATTCACGATACCTGCAAAATATTAGGAATTAGACAGACAACAAAACCCTTGGGAATTTCATTACCTCCCTGTCCGTGGTAACTAGAATATACAATCCAACATAGACCTAAACACCACAGAGGGCGCATGAAGCTTTCGTAAATTGCCTGGCGCTCGTAAGTTTTATACATGAGGATTTGTTGATATACTAGGATTACAGCTAACATTTCTCCAAGTGCTAAAATCCACATTAGGAAGTTTTGCCACTAGAATATCTGAACTGTCACAAAATCATTGGTTCAATATTGAGAAAAGTACCTTTTTAAATGGAAATCGTGAATCCATTTTAACCCTCATAAAAGCACCCAACGTTAGTCCTATAGTGTAATTACAGAGTCTCGAATGAGTATCATAAGCACTGAAAAATAATTAAAGCACGAAGTATTAGTTTCAAAAATTTATCCCCCCAAACATCTCAATATGTATTTTATATTCTCCTAAAATTCAGTACTTATACATACTTGGCTGCTCCATAATCCTTCCAAATTAACTTTACAATCACTGGAATAGCAACAGCCACTACATTTAAAAGAGTCAGACCAGCCATGGCAAGTTTAAAATTTTTTCTTATATAAAAAGACAGTGGTATTAAAACAATCGGAGCAAATACAAACATTTGCATATCTGCTGATAAATACCACGTTTGCGTTAAACACTGAAAATTATTAGTTGTAGTCATTTTCCATTAGCAATATTGTGAAACTTACCAGATTGTCGTAGTTGTAGTAGTTTTGAATATAAAGAAAAAATGGCCACCATCGCTTCTTACAATCTTCAGCTAAACCAGTTGAACCACTATGATAAATTGGGCCGCTACCCAAATGTGTGTATATTGAAATTGACACAAGATATATCATTAAAATTGCAGGAGTTAATCTGAGAAAAGAATGATCTTTTAATTATCGAGAGATCCCGTAAAATTCGAGGAAAACTATAATGAGTTACCTGAGATATCGATGCAAATACATATATGGCACTTGTTTCAGCTGAGTCGACAATTTCTGCGGAACATTAGATTTGAGATATCCATAAGCCAATAAAAATCCAGATATGAAGAAAAATGTATCAACAGCTAGAGGTGATGTTGTAATATATTGAGCATATCTCAAGGTTAGCCACTAAAAAAGTATTTCAAAATCAAAAGTTCTTCATTTTACAGAATATCTTACGGAATCAACAAGTTGTTTATTTATTACTGCGAAACTCAACCAACCAACGAAACCGTGTCCAGCAATTATCCACATCATGCTTATAAACTTGATGCCGTGGAACACATACAGCTGATCTTTTGATCTGGTTTTTGGAATATGGATCAATTTTTTTCCATTTGAGTAAACGGAAAAGGCGGTTAAAATTGGATGGGGTGTTTCTGGAAAACAAAAATGTATTTTCGTAGTCTTAATAATAACACTATGTCTTTACTTTTGTCCTGTAGGTATAGGAAAACGTCAAAAACTGTACTGGCAATCATCAGTAAACCAATAAGTCCAATCACAGTTCTGAAAAAAGTATTTGTCAAATTATTTTCTCTGAACGTACTTAAGTTCTTTTGAAAACTTACGTCACTACGATATCTTCTGTTTTAAATTTCGTTCCGGTCTCTTTAGTTGTGCATAAGCCAAAGTTAGTGAAGTTGCTAGTGAGATTGTAAAGAATTGGTTCAATTATTGTTGACGGTATTAGTGAAACAACTTCCAATAAATCATTTTGTTCACAGCCATCTGGTACACATATAGACAGTGCCATGCCATCAGTTTGAATATTGTATCCAAAATCGCTAACCGGAATACCCTAAAAAATTAAAAGTTGTTAAGCGTCAGTATAATTTAAGTAAAAAACTGCTGGCCAATTGAAACGTACCAAGCGAATTTTTAGGATGAATTTAAAGTCAAATATTTTGAAAAGGAGAAAAGATATCAACATGAGGTTTTCAGGATTCAAGAGATAATTTTATTGCGAAAGCAATAGTGTGACTCGATTTTTTTACTTTGAAGTACGTTACTGTCTACAGGGTATGAAAGAAAGTCGTCTTTTTTTTCTCAAACTTTATACCTACCGGAATTCCACAAAAATTTTTTTATATTTTTTTGATGTCGATTTTTTTAGTCCCTGGTTAAGGAGGAAAAAACCAATTTCTCAAAATTTTTATATCCTTCTTATTTTATAAAATACCGAATTTTTTATTAAATTCAATATTGTTGAACAGGTTTTTGCAATAATAATTATGCTGCCATTTTGAAAGCAAAATTTTGAGAAACAGGTTGTTTTCCCATTAAGTAAGGACTAAAAAAATCTACATCAGAAAAAATATTTAAAAAATTTTGTGGAATCACGGTAGTTATAAAATTTGACAAAAAAAGAAGACTTTCTTTCATACCCTGTAGATAGTAATGTACTTCAAAGTTAAAAAATCGTGTAACACTATCGTTTTCTCAATTAAATTATCTCTGAAATCCGGAAAACCTCATGTTGATATCTTTACTCCTTTTCGAAATATTTGACATTAGATTCAACCTAAAAATTCGCTTGGTACGTTTCAATTGGCCAGCAGTTTAGTTATGTTAATGTTTAATGGAATAAACAATCACTCACTAGTATTGCCAAAACTGCATATGGTATGATAACTCCAGCATGGCAATATTTTCCTAAAACTCGTCCAGCTTCAGCATCTTCATAATCTATATCCAAACATTCATCATAGTTTCCATATTGAACTCCAGAGCTGTATAATTCACCAGCAAATGGAAATTTAGCAGATGCATCAAGCACTAAAAAAGATAAGAAAATGTTGTTATTTAAGTAGTTTAAAAATAATGTCGGAAATTATTTCCTGGTTCTGGAAAATAGCTGTCTGAGGTACGAGGAACCTCGCTTACCTTGTCGCTGACAGAGGCAAGACAAGCGCGGGACCTCTGAATGCAGAGTCACACAAAAAGCTATGGAGCGCTTGTTGCTTGGTGTAACACCTCGAAACTATAAAAGAAATAGCTGGATCAAAGCAGTAAGGACGTGGCAGAATTTATATCAGAATTAAAATGGAGTTACAGTGGTAGATACACAGAAAAACGGTGGTCAAATGTGATCCTTAAATGAAGACCATACACTGGAAAAAGACATAAAGGAAGACCGCCAACACGATGGACAAATTATTTGAAGAGAACTGCAGTCTAACATAATGTACGAAGATATAAATAGAGTAGATCAAACTATGCAAAAAATCTAGATGATGTACTTTCTTAGGGATTGGTTATAAAAAATCATAGTCAAGGAATATAAAATCTTAAATAATTAATGGATAAAAAACATTGTATGAAAGATGATAAATCCTTAAGGAGAATGAAAGTCGGGTTGATGGTAGAGATGTTGTTCGATGTTGTTGGTCAATAGTTATCTGTAATAGTACAGACGAAGGTTAGTAAGAACACCATAGAATCGTGGAGCATCAAGTCCCACAAATGGACTTTGATCGAAACGAAATCTCCCTACCAGGCTGCAAGGAGAGATAGTTCGGGACAAATTCAATCCCATGAATTACCATGAAACATAGAGGTAAAGTTAGGAATGGAGAAGAAGGATCTAATGGGAGGACCAGATTATCTAGCGGTGACATAGAAAACACAGAAATAAGAAGAAATTTTGAATAAATCTGTAAAGAAGCGAAATTGTTTATATCACCGTTAACTTCTGTATTTTTTATTGATATCAAGTGAACCATAAAAATGTAGCTTATGGTATTAAAACTCAATCCAATGTTCCATATTTATTGTCAATTATCGATGACACAGTTATTAATACCAAATAATATAAAGATAAAATATTTTAGGATATATTTTGAAGTTTCCTCCTTATTCACTAAACCCAGAAAAGATTTTTTTATTTGGTTATTTAAATGTTTTATCTACCACACCATATACTACAATTTCTTGATAATTGGATAAATTTTCGAAATTCTGTAGATATTACGAAAACACGGGCATCAATCAAAACTATCTATCTGGAATTTCTCTTTATAAGGATTGCGTTAATGACAAAGTAGATTACTCGAATCCAGATAATAATTTCATTAGTTTCAAAGGTATTGTTGCCAAATATACATATCTAACGAGAACACATTAATATTGTAGGCAGTGGTGACAACTGTGATATGTATATTTTATATTAAATTGAAATAAAATTTTAAAAATACATCGAAGGCTATAAAAATGGTTCGGCACTTACTTCATGAGTAGTAGATAATCAAAATTAATAGAAAAAATACAATACGTACAGGGTGTCCCCGGATCGAAGCAACTATAGCTATAAAGGATCTAAAAATTCGGAGTTTTCCTTTTCTGGAATCTCGTCTCGATTGATTAGAAAGTAATTTTTTCATGTTATAGTTTTTCTAAAATAAAATAGGGAAAGCTAATTTTACTTCAGATATAGAAAGTGCCTATTCTATGAGAGATACATCAGCCAAATCTGAATAAGAAAACAGAATTTTATTTGGAAAAGAACATTAATTATACGCCTGATTGACTGATGTTTCTGAAATATTGCAGAGGATGAGTTTTTATTATGAATAACTTTTCTCTTAATCACAGTTTGGTGTATTTCTAACAGAAAAGCAACTTGCAGAATTTTTTTTCCATAATTGTCAAGGCGTACTTGATTTTAGAAAATTGAGAACACGTTAATAGGTTGCTCAAAAAATTTTGATATCTTAATACTTACCTATAGTTGCCTCGATTCAGGATGCACTATACTAATCGTGAGGCGATAGAAAGTTGAAAAACTAAAAATTATACCATGACCTATTTACTTACTTCGCCAAAAGTTATCCTTGTTTTTGTTTGATGTTATGCTGTATAGTTGTTTCATACATTTTTCCGAAACTCCAGTACTTTTCTCCAAAGCTTGAGTTAACATATGCGGATAGTCCCGCACATCACCATTAGATGAAATCACAAAGACACTAAATAATAATAAATAAAAAGATGCCGTCATTTTGTGTAACGATTCATGAAAAAATTAAACTTTTCGACACACTAAATGCATGCTAACTGATTGAGATAACCCAGGTGACAAAAATATCCGTTAATTATCTGGAGTGGAGATGTCATCAATAGGAAGAATTGACTGTGATGTGTATAATAATTATTATTATCATGTTTCAAATATTTAATCGGCGTGTTATCTACACCTGCACATTCTTTGAGTAGAAAAATATAATACTGTGTCGGTTAATTAAATACGGATATAGTAATTTAACAAACTATTTTATTATATGGTACAAATTTAGACATCAAGCAAAAATCCAAAATTACTTTGGATCTAAAACTGTTATCATTCGTACATCAGAGCATATCTTTCCGATTAGATACTAGTGATTGTGTTCAAATAAAATCGTTTTAGTTTTAGATACTTTATTGCTGTCAACACCAAAACAATAAAATTGGGACATTATTTAATAACTATACCATTTCCATTTTCAGTTATCACCATGTGGGATAAGTGACGATTTCTATATCCTTCATGTCCATTTAATACCACTTTCGTCGTTTCTAAAAAAAGCAAATTTAATTATTTTCTATTTTGTTTTCTATTTATACTTTTAAGAATCGTGTGCCCAGTTCCACAATCGTCAATTATATTATTTAATTAGAGATTAATTGATTTTCTTATTGTCTGAAATTTAACATAGATTAGTGACTAATAGGAACTCATAAAAATCATTTAATCTGAGATTAGTTAATTATGATTTTATTATACGATTGTGGAATCGGGCATTTAGGTCATGCTACATTCACAACCTCTAAATTAGTGAACTAAATTATAGCTAGTTTTTTATACAAAACGTCATTCACAATCTATCAAATTATTAAAGAATATTAAAGCACATTTGTAGTTTTAAATACGAAAATATACAGAGCTAATGAAGGGAAAATCAAAAATTGAAAATTGGCAACAAAATTTTGAAGTTTATAATAAGTACCTACTAATTTTATATGATATGGGAACATTCTAATTTGAGATTGCGCACAACTTAACCTTTACGGTTAGTTCTAGCTAATATTTTAATGGTTAACTTCGAGGTTGTAAATGTAGCTTTAAAAGGTATGATGTTTAATATTGAAAGTATTGACTGATATTTTCGTCATATAACGACTAACTAAACTTCGTTTAACAAACTGATGGAGTGAAAACCCATCCCTCAAATGTGTGCTAAATTTGAATACAAATTTTGCTGCTGATGGCTGATGGTAAGATTTTACATAGTAAGATCTAAAAACCAGAATATAATTATTGCTTTAACCGACAATAATTATTTGAGTTTGAAACTGGTTCTTGCGCAAACAGTACTGGGCATCTTAAGCCACGCCCATAATTTTATTACTCCATGTATTTATTAAACGAAATTTGAATGTTTTAATTTATGTGTTGTTGTGTTGTAAAAATTAATCACACTCATAAAACTTAATTTTGCTTTAGATACCTACTTGTTTTAAACAATACCCTTTCCAAAACAACTATAGGTGATTCAAAGGCTAACGTCCATACTATTGCAAGTAGTAGAGTATAGACAAGGTCGCCCCAAAACTCATGAAGCTAAAAATTTTGCAACACCCTTTAATATACCTCATAAAAAAACTTTTTAGTATCACTTACAGTCACCTTGTTATCGATATACTCCGGTACATGTTTCTGTCCCAAAAAATAAGTTATAACGATTAAATGTAACAAGTACATATTGTAGTTGAATCGTATTAATACGTTAAATACAGAACACGATAAAAATGTGTTGATGATACCTAAAATTAATCTCAATTATTTTAGATATACATTTGTATGTGTGCTTGTGGTATTAAATGATCACAGATGTGTAATTAGAAGGCATATTTTGGGAGGTTTGATGATTTATTTATGTGAATTGTAAAATTTTTATTGTTACGAAATACTTTGATTATTCAAAGAGTGCAAACTTTAATGCCTGTATAATTTTCAGAAGAAAAGTCAAGATCAATTCTTCAGAATAATTTTCATGATATTCTTAAATATTCGAAATTTGGGCGCAAATAAATCATTTTGAGAGAAAGGTATACCTATTAAGTATTGCACTAATATTTGGCACTAAATTTGAAATAGATAGTATATTTTGATATTTCATTTCAAAAATGGTTAACCCATAATAAACTATAATTAAGGAAATGTAAAAATTAATATTTTTCTATTTCTCTGATTCGAAATGAAAATAATAATAATTAAGTATTGGTTATTAAAGTACCTAGTTACTATTAATCCTAATATAAAATTTTATAAGCAAAAAACATGTTATGTAAGCTGAAATAACTCGTGGAATAATAACAATACATACATACATATAACAAACTATGCCAGGATGTGATGTCTAGGTACTAAAGTAACTCAAACACGACATATTAAATTTAAACTCAATTTCATATTTACGAGTTAGAGTCAAAATTAAATTTGGTGGTCTTGAGCACTTTTCCAGTTTTCTAAAAATATCTTATATACCTACTTATAAAAGTGAAAATTTGTCCTCTATACAAATCTACACCGTTGTAGATATCGAGGCCAAATTTTTTGAGAATGTTTTTTCGGCTTCCACACGAGTCGTAGAAGAATAATTATTATTATTATAACACTAGTTTACACCTCGGGTTACACTAAAAATGTACCTTTGATGAGAAGTGGCTTTTCTTATGTATTTTCTCCCACTTAATTCGAAAATCAAAGTTAAACTTTTTTTTCTACGAAAATGCGGAATGACGTTTTTTTTTTAAAAGATAATCGAACTTGAAAGTAGGCTTTTGAAAAACTAGTACGGAAAATTAGTGTGGAAATTTTTTTCCGCACACATTTTTTAAACTTTCCGCACGCAAACAAAAACATAAAGAAGTACTTACATTTAGTTATAATTGTAACATTTATTTAATATCTAACAGCCGGAGGAGTGCACATTAGTTCATCTCTTTCGCTTTAGTTTTGAAACGCCATGTTTATATTCACGTAATTTGATCTCAAAATCAAAATTATTTCGATGACAGGACACAATTTATAAACTGTCAACAGCTACGAGCTTTCAGTTCTATGACAACAAACTCACTTGATGTTTTTTTTAATTAGAAAAAGATTTACAAATAATTTTATTTTTTACGAATTCCACGTTTTCGTAGAAAAAATCGTATGTAACACGCTTGCGGAAATGGCCCATGACAATACTCGTGTGATTGCAGCACTCGCTATCGCTCGCGTTGCAAATTTCACACTCGTATTGTCATGATGCGTTTTCCGCACTTGTATTACAATATACTATTACGGAACGGTTATTGAGATATTGTAATTATTTCATTTTTTCAACTGTTTTTTTAACTTTAAAAGTCATATCTCGAGCTCCAAATGTCCGATTTGGTCGTTCTTGGTACCAAATGAAAGGTATTAAGATGACAAACATATACATGCATCGGATTTTTATTTGATTAAGCGGTTCAAAAGATATCGACTAGCTCGAGATATAACTTTTAAAGTGAGAAAAAGTAGAAAAAATTAAAAAATTACCATATCTCAAAATCTGTTCCATAAAAAAACCTTAATTTTCGAATTCAGCTGGAGAAAATACATAAGAAAAGCCACCTATCATCAAATGTACCTACATGAAAAAAAATTTATTTTGTAATCTAGTGTAATTTATGTAGGTATGACAAAAACACATTGACGTCTTCATCTTATATAAAAGAGAATGTTTGTCCTCCACAGAAATCTACACTGTTGTAGATATCGACGCCAGCATCGTGGCGGCGGATACAGCTAGTATTTATACGAGTTTATCTAAAATAATCAAATCCATGAGGTTTCCTACAATTTCAAATTATGCGGAATTAAATTTTGTTTTTATTTTGAACTGTAATATATAGCGGTGGAATTAGGAACATATGGATATAAAATTTTATAGCGTGGTAGGACCAGAAGAGGTACTTTACCTGAAGACAGTTTCAGTTTTTAAATGTTGATGTATTTATTTACGTTTGTAATAAAAATTTTATTTACCTCGGATTTCTTCCAAGTTTCTAGGATACCATTATGATTAAGTACCTTCAATTTTCCTAAGAATACTTCGTTTCCGAATTTCTTGGAGATTCTCTCCTCTTTACTTCAAATTTTTATAAAATTATTAAAGTGTAATCGAAATTTTAGCAGTTTACGAAGAACAGAATAAAGTTACAGGCGTAATTCATCTGGTGGTAAATTGTGTTTTATTATTAATATTTTTATTAGTAGTATAACATAAAAGAACTTAAGCTGCTGTTTTAATATATGACAATTTCTGATCCACCTATACGGAAACTGGGTCAACCGATAATGGAAGTTATTCATAGTAGCATACATAAACGTTCGAAATTAGATAAAATTAAGCCATCATAACTCACCAAAATTACACTAATTTAGACAGACATTTATTATCCGCATGTTTTTTGTATAGGAAAATATTTACTTTCTAAATTTAGTACTAAATATTCGTGCAATTATCCAAATTGGTACAAATACCGCTTAACACCAAAGAATATTTTCATACCCCCATTTCCAGTTACGCAAGCAAAAATAATTAAACAAATTGCTAAACTCCAAAGAGGCCTTGTAATAGCATTGAAAACAGCAGATTCCCATAATGATACCACCGCATCATCATCTATAAAATTGCGAATAGATATATTCAATCCAATCATTATGCTTAGTAGAAAAATCCACATAGCACAAACTAACATCTGCAACAAAATTTTATTATAATAATAAGCGCATGATCAAGCTTCGTGCTTGGTAACAATCATTAAATTTTAGTAGAAAATTGCGGTTTAGATAAAGATATAGAAAAGGATAGAGGGCTTTAATATCCATTCAATTACACAAATTTTAGCACTAACTAAACTAAATACCTTGTTTAATTTAACAGTTTTATCCTTGAGCTGGAACACCACATAACCACAAATTAGTCCAAATAACCATGGAGTTACACGTAAATATGTAGGATAATACAAATAAGTTCGCGTAATTTCGCTGGTACTGAAAACAGAAATATGTAGAATTATTACCATGAAATTGTTTTTTCACTTACACGAGAAAAGATGCTGACAAATTGTGTGACCAAGTAATCTGAAAATTTAGTACACAAGAACCAACCGCAATGGCCAATATTGCAGCAATAGTTTTCTTTGGCCAGCGCACCATTGAGTACAAAATAAGAGGTGACAGCAGATATAATTGAGTGTCTACCGCTAGGTACCAACTTTGAGTAAGACACTAAAATCGATTTCGTTTTTCCAACGTTCTAAGATGTTTTATTAATTATTTAACTTACCATTTCAGTTGGGTTTAAAAAATTTTGAATAAATAGTAGAGTTACCCACCAATTCTTTCTGCAGTGATTTACGAAATATTGTTCAGACATCCAAAGTGGTCCAGCTCCAGTATATTCAAAAAGACTAGTTGTAAATAGTATCACCATGGCTAGTGGTGGTACTAACCTTAAAGAAAAAGATTTGTGTATTGAAATTATTCTTGTAAAATTTTGTAATCACCTCAGAAATCGATGCAAGATGAATTTGTGTATCGAATTTGATACATTCAATGATCTATTTTTTAAAAATATGTACATCACCAATAGCCCACTGATAACAAAGAATGTGTCTACTGCGTAGGTAGCTCCAATGACGAACATCATGTCCATTCGGGAAGTCCACTGAAAAATTACAAATTGTCCTTGAAGCAAAATTATTGTAACAGTTCTGCAATATTTTGTAGTAATTCTAGATTTCATAGATCGCATAGATTGCATATGGGCATTAATCTAGAATACCTTTGCTCGGTTATTTTAAACACTTTATATTTACCTCAATAACGTCTGTAAAGTTGATCATTGGCAAGTATAACAGATACAAATATCGATGTCCTAAAACTATCCACGCCATACTAAGTACTCTTAAACCATTTAGACAACGTACAGAACTATATGAGCTCTTGGTAGAGAAAACCGCTTTTCCATTGGTGTATAAAGAAAATGCTATGAGAAGCTCGGACTTTTTATCTAATAAGTAGAAGAGGTTATTTTTATGTAAAACTTTATTGAGAATTGTTTACCATTTTTTTGAAACACCAGCACATCGTATAGAGTACTCAAAATAATCAGCGCTCCTATTGTTCCAAATATGGAGCTATAAATACAATATATGAAGCAAGAAGAGAAGAAGCATGTTGATATATTTTCTAACTTAGGTATGGTTCAAGTATTTTACACAAATTTTCTTGTCTACTCCGAGAATTTTTACTACTTTAAGAAAAGGACAACTAGAAAGAAAATTACTGATGACTTACAGAGCAATTATTTGTCTACTTGAAAACGGCAGTTCATATTTTTCAGAAGTATCACAGAAGCGTTCGTCAAAGTGAACTCTGACAGGAAAGTTTACTGATTGTGTTAGGAAATTGACCATAGATTGAAGGGTACTAGCAGAGCAAATTTCTGGGATACATATTCCATATGATATTTTCATCTTCTTCAACAAATCAATATTGATGTCTTCTGTCTGAAAAAATACAAAATCAAGGTATTAAAATGTTGAAAAGATAAACTTTGAACTGATTTTATTAGTGAAAACAGTAGATAGGTACCTAACATTAATTAAATAAACTCAATTTGAAAACTGCAGAAAATTGATACGTTTATATATGTATACTAATTTCTTAATTTTACCATTCATCGTTGTCAGAAAATTATTATATTGTTGAATACTAGCAGTTTTTGAGTTATCAATTTTTGGAAAAAACGTTGACTATACCAAAAACAAATTATTGAATTTTACACTCAAAAAAATGGCCATTTTTTGTGTATGTATGAAAAAAATAAAGTATGCTACACAGGAGGAACTGATTCTGAGTCGCGTGGTAACGTCACACTCGTCAGAATCATCCTCTACCCCCCTAGTAGCATAAATATCTATTGCAATTTCTAATCTATTTTATAAATTACCGTATTGTAAAAAAATAGCATTTATGTACGACTGCATTATAAAGTACTGTTTATGACGTACTTTTGCGTGCGTAAAGTGGCTCTTTATACACTAGTGTATAATGACACTTTATTTTACTATTATTGTAAAATATCAATATATCAGCTGTCAATGTCACAATGAATACTGTCGGAATGAATTTAATACTGTCATTTATAATTTTTCTAAATAATTAAAAGGTAATTTTCGCAACTGAACATAAAGCTTTGTATGGAACTCGTATATAATCTGACTTTATTGACTCGTCCTATTTATTAGCCTCGCTCGCAAGCTCGCTCTGCCATAAACCAGACTCGTCAATAAAGTCAGAGATTATATACTTGTTGCATAAACTACTATTATGTACTACTCGACATGAAATATCTACTTTTTTTTGCTTTTGAGATTGCAGCCACTATATGCAACTTGGGTATAATTTCTCAACTCACGAAAAAAATAGTTATTTTTGTATTAAGAGCGTGAAATGAGTGTTTTTTTTTGTGGTCAAAAAGAAGAAAACCACAGTATGTAGTTGGTAAAAAAATTTGAAAAAACAACGTTTTCCCATTAATCAAAAATGACAAGCTTTACTTATGGAAACTAGGTAAAAATGTCACGTTTCTTGACGGCTGTAGAAAAACGTTATTTTCATCCCCTGTTGTAAAATATATTTGTTTTCCCAAATTAAAATTTGTTAAGATATAAACGAGATAGGTACATAAAACGTTTTTCAGTTTTTTAGTTAATTCAGAAACGAAAAGAAAATTCAGTTTGAATGACCGATTCTCCTTACAAAATAATTCCTTAAATTTTGTTCCTCTTGACCGATTCTATATACTTTTGTCGATGTCACAATGGTGAGTCTAGAAAAATTCCATAATATAATACATAGAAAATGTATAATCGTTTTATTAGGACAATAATTCTATAGTATTAAATAACATTGTTGGATATTCTTCCTCCAATTGTACTAAAGTTGCAAAACAATTTCACGTGTCTGTCTCATGTGCGCCTAGAATCGAGGTCTTTAAATTTGTTGAGCAGTAGGAACTACTTATCTGAAGGATTGACGGTTGGGGTTCAGTCTATTCGGTGCATCAGCAGTTCCTTAGTTAGGTATATGTGCAACTAGATAAATTTTAATTTTGAAGAGCTGCAATTTCTTCGAAGCAATTTTTACTGAGGAGTATTTCGCAAATCATCTTATTTTTGACAGAAATTTGCATGACCCTATGTTTACGAAATACCCTGTATTGTATTGTATCTAATCTACAAAATAACTGCTCAGTATTACCTAAGTCTAAGTGGGACTGAATATTTTTTCACCGTAACTTATGGTACACGATTTAATTTAACTTTGGTTTCAAATACGTTAATTAACTGTTCGCTAAAAGAGCTATGGAGCCGGCGCTGGAATTCCAGAATGAACTTTTAATGTTTCTAACAAAAATAGATCTTAATTATTTTATCATTATCAAATTTTGTTTAATAAATTTAAAATCCGTTACACTTTCAGAGCTTCCACGAATATATTTAGAATAATGATTAAAATTAGGTATGCAATACATCATATCATGCTTCCGGTTTTTTGTATACTGAAGTAATTTAAATATTATAAATAAAAACTCAAACACACGATCAAAACAACAACCATAAATATAGGTATTAGTATAAAAAACATTTTCAATTTATAAAAAAATAAACGAAATATACCTTGGATGTATATTTACAAGCGATTGAATTTAAGAAATATTTTTTATCAATCAAATTCACGTTGTAAGATTTATTTTTAGTGAACTTGAACAATAAATTCTAAACTTGAGATAAGTTGTGAACAAAATGACATAAAAATATTGCAATTTATGAGCAGATCCATAAACCTTCCGATATAATTTTGTATTTTCTGTGTCAATAATTGATAACCTACTAAGAGTAATGTTCAATTTGCTTGGGTAGAGGAAAAGTCATTTGAAGATAACTAATTAAAAGCATGTTTTGAAGTGAGAACTTTTTGTAGTTGATGTTGGCAAGATCAACAAGTATTTCCTAGATTATTTTTAGATCCACTAGTCAAAATTATAAATCACTTACATCTACTTCTGGCAAAAGAGTGGTTACATTACTGTTATGAAAACTATAACGCACTGTACAATATTTTCCATTTATATGACTGTCATTAACTTTTTCATGTATGTTAATACATTCGTCATAATTTCCAATATTCATCACATTTCCTGTCAGAATACCCGAGGGAAATTTTGCGGTGGCATCAATCACTGAAAAAGTTAAATGGATCTAAATAATATCTACAAATTACTAAGAACTTACTTTTGACTGCCCACTCTTCCTTTCGTCGCAGATTCTCACATAACAAATACAGTTGAGTCGTGCACTCGTTCTTCTCCAAAAATTTATTTATGAAATCACAAACGTTATGTGTAAACAAAATTTGAACAAAACTTTGAACTTTCTCCATATTCTTTTTATTAAATTCTTGTAAAATGGCATTGGTAATATTTTTCTTCACTTGCCTTAAATGTAGTTGACTGTTTGCGCCTATTATGAAGGCGAAAAGTATAATGAGCTTCATCTTCATTCTAAATTTATTTTTCTTCTAATAATTTCTATGGTAAAACAGATTAAGTGGTTTAGAACTTAAAGTTATCACGGAAAAGCGATTATTAGAAAAGTTAACTAGGTTGCACTCAGTCTAATCATGTCTTGCAATATTAGCTTCTGGATTCGACACTTTCATAGGTAATAATCAACAAGTCTGGTTTGTTACTATCACTGTGGAATCCATAATATCGTGGTAAGAACTGTAAGAAAAAAAAGCCTGGTAAGTGGTTAGTAACTATTTTATGTATTTATATTTATATCGGTTTAAATCTGCACATTTGCATACAAATACAGAAAATATATCGATTTATACATACCTTTAGTTGGGAGACCAGTGAAGGTGCAAACCAGATTGAATTAAATTTGAATTTCTTTAAATCAAAAACCAATTATTAAGTTTTTATCACAAACAATAAAAAAGACAGTTAAAATAATATGAATAACGACCTAGTTTTTTTATATTACTTAGCTTCTATAATTATTATCGAAAGGTGCATGTATCTATTGGTATATTATATGTATAACTAAATGGAATTCTGTTGAATTATAGTACCTAGTTTTGTTGCATTACATACAAAATAATTCTAATTATATCCCATATAAGCAAACATAATACTGCTGGACCAGATTTAAGATACACTATAAATTATAGTATAAAACACAGTGTGGGCGTATTTTTTATATCATTCATGGTAATATATTTCCGCTGATTTACAGCTTGTTCATCTCATCAACATCCGCACCTGCAAAAAAGTAGGTATCTTTGTGAATCACTGTTACTGCTGTGCGAATTTACGAGTTGCAAATTGATTGACATGACAATTAACTTTTATATTTAAACTGATTTATATAATTTGATAAAAATGAAAAAAGCAATTAAAAAGTTCTACGTTTAATGACTTTTTTTAAATACATGGAGTGAAGTGGAGTAATTATTTTACAAAAATGTGGGTATGTAGAAGTTACCAACGCAATTTCAGTTTAGGTATAGAATATATCGTTATATCCTTAAGCCGGCGACTGACTTGTAACAGAACGTTGTAATGTAACATGTTACAACACGAGCATTCGCTAGTCAGTGCTGAGCCAAGCATTCAAAACGAGCATTCGCGGCGCCAAGAAAAAGGCTCAAGTCAGTCGCTGGCTTTAGAGAAATATGTTCTATTCCTCCTATTGTGCTGAAGATGCAGGGTGAAACTCATGCAGGAGCAATCGAAACAATATAAAAAATTAACTAAATTGTTGGAAACGATGTGATCAATTTTAAATATTTGTGTAACATTTTTCTATGAATATTCCCGTGCTCTTTTCAAGTTCTGGTGTGTTAACTTGCAAAAATATGAAATACAATGTAGGTACATTAATTGTATCGTATATTTTACATATACATATAGGCCGAATGCCTGCTAGGCGACTGCTAAGACAAGGGCAGAGATCAGACTCGGTGTAGGTACGAACATACGCTGCTCTCCGTCTCAAACAATCGTTGGGCAGTTTTTGTGTAAAAGGTTTAGTTTTAGAGATATTGCCCAAACTTATGTTTTTTTTAAATGGAACACTATATATATTATCTTTTATATTGATTAAGCAAAATTTGGGCTTTCCCGAAAATGGGACATCCTGTACATGATACATTTGATACTGGATATGACAGGGGTGTATTTGGGTATTCCGGAGTATACGCCATACTGTCGAGCGATTTGCCTCGTACTTGTTCGAGGATTTTATTCTACAACGTCTAAAATTTGGTCATGACATTTGCAAGGATTCATCATAAATTAATACCATATCCATTAACTCTTGACTAATATACACATGTACCATTTTCACAGTGCAGACTAAAGAAATAATGTCAAGTTCATTGTCTGTAGTTAGGAACAAAGCTAGATGTTTTCGGGATTAATTTTTGTGAAGAACCAACCACAAATTTTTAATCACAAGTCTACGTTGTAATATTAATTTAGAACGGAAAAATTAAACAATACTTCATAAAGTTTCCGTTATCTTGTATTACATGTATCAATATGGGTAAAAATATCATTTTATTTTAGACATTCAAATCAATTCCCATTTGACGTGCACGCTCAAGGCATTGCCCCTTATCCCCTTAACAGTCGTTCAGCTAAATGGAGTTCAGTCAGATTATTAATATTTTTACGGCCAATCTATTACCATTTTATTATGTTTTTTTATATCCACTCAAAATATCACCGTGCACATATCCTTAAAAAAAATTCAATAAGTTGTGAATCACCCTGTAGTTCTTTCATCACACCTTGTTGTTGTTGTTACCTTGGTGGTGCGGGCCCCGAGAGCGAATCTCTCAGTTCCCGCAGGCACTGAGGCCAAAAAGGCCCATTGTGCACAGCCACCTTTATGCTAGTCTTCGTCCCAAAGGCCAGTCCTAGCTACTAGAGCCAAGATCTTGCCCAAGGGCAATGTACTATCGTCCTCTGGGGTCAGATATCTGACTCCCAGTATTTGAAATCTGATGGCCGCGATAGCAGCACATTCGGTGATAGCATGAATAGGACTTTCTTCCTCCTCACAACATAGCCTGCAAGTTGGGTCGTTAACTACGCCCAGCAGACATAAGTGCCGGTTCAGAAGGCAGTGGCCCGTTAAGAGTCCTAGTGCCAATCTGACATTCTTCCTGCTTAAATCAAGCAGCTCTCTGGTGAGCGAACGCGAGGGTCCTCGTATGAAGACCTTCGCCTGTCGCAAACCTGGGGCGTTCAGCCAATGAATTCGGAACTGGCGCTCGGCCCATTCCTCAATACTGCGCTTGACTGTGTTGGCGGTAATTCCCAGGGCCGGCTCCGGACCAATGTAGGGTCCCTCAGAACCCTCCCTAGCCAAGGCATCAGCTCCCTCGTTACCCCTAACGCCCATGTGTGCCGGAACCCACATCAGCCTGACATGGTTTATTGCACCCAGTCCAGCCAATGCCCTCCGGCATTCCATGACCAGCTCAGACTTAACTCGATGTGACATCAATGCCCTTAAGGCCGCCTGGCTGTGAGAGCATATATATATATATATATATATATATATATATGTTGGTTCAGATATCCTCTACGTAGATTTTCCTCTGCGCAGGCCTTGATCGCGAAGATCTCAGCTTGGAATATCGTGGTATATTCGCCCAGGGCAAAGCTGAGCTTCGCCCTAGGTCGTTCTCCGTACACCCCCGCACCAGAGCTACCCTCGGCCCGCGATCCGTCCGTGTACCAGACCAGACTCCCGGGCCTCAGATGACTCCGCTCGGGTGTCGACCAATCTTCCCTGTCCGGAAAGACAACTGAATACTGTTCTCCAAAGGAGAAGTGTGGACCCCCGCTGTCGGTCCTCATCTTCATCACACCTTTGTGCAACTATAAATTAAAAGAGAAACGGCAAGGCCTTTACATCGAGAAATGTTGGTCTTTGGTTTAAAGTTGCTTAAATGGATCATTTGTAAAATCATCATGAAATGCTATAATATGTATATACCTACCTACTTCAAGACCACCATTACTTTGTTGTTGATGTAGATAGTGAAATAGTAGACAATGACATATTCGGTGCGATTCTGTAAGTTTTTAACCACCGTGGTTGTTGCTATAATAACTACCAATCAAAAACGTCGTACCGTAGCAACAACCACAGTGGTTACATAGCCAGAGTCATTAAAAAGTTATCGAAAATAAAAAAAATCAGAGCAAGTAATTTAATTCTAAACCAGAAAAGTTTCCTTTAAGTTTTTAAATTATAGTTCATTTTTTGTAAGTCATTCTGCTGCATATTCATTTTGACTTTGTTATAAAATAAGAAAGTATAACAATAAAATTGTGCAATTGTGTTGTTTTGTTGGTGCTTTTCCTGTATATTGTTTTATATATTTTTAAGTATTCGTTGAATTTTCAGCTGAGTGATAGCATACATAACGATTTCATAAGTTTTTTTATGTACGACTGCATCATAAAGTGCTGTTTATGACGTACTTTTGCGTGCGTAAAGTGGCTCTTTATACACTAGTGTATAATGGAACTTTATTTTACTATTATTGTAAAATATCAATATATCAGCTGTCAATGTCACAATAAATACTATCAGAATGAATTTATTACTGTTATTTATAATTTTTCTAAATAATTAAAAGGTAATTTTCGCAGTTGAAGCTTTGTATGGAACTCGTATATAATCTGACTTTATTGACTCGTCCTATTTATTAGCCTCGCTCGCAAGCTCGCTCTGCCATAAAACAGACTCGTCAATAAAGTCCTAGATTATATACTTGTTGCATAAACTACTATTTCCGTATCAAAGATAACTTATTATTATTGTTTTACATTTTACATATTTCCAAATTTGCTGTACGTCCTCTCAAAGCAATCATCTTTATAAATTTAGATTATTTATATATTATGAATCCATTCATTTGTAAGCAAGGAGTATAGTATATAGGTATGTATTATTTGTATTTTATTATATTTTTATTAACAAGTATATTTTTAATAAACAAGTTTTGTAATTATATTACGTTTCTTATTTACCTACATTATTTTCAATTATTCGGTGTATTTAACTTTTAGTTTCAATGACAGTTACTTTTCATTGAAATTAAATGTTAAATACATTGAATAATCTGAAGAAAAACAGCAGTTAGGCCGGCCGCACACAGAAAGAGCAAAACTGTTTTAGTCAAAAACGTTTTTGACTAAACGAGTTCCATGTAGATGTTTCAGTGTTAAAGTATTGGACCGACGCACACTGATCAGTCGTGTCTTAAGTCACGTTTAGGCTCATTTAGTCACAGTTAGGCTGTCGACGTCGAGCGCTAAATTTTCGTTTTATGTTGAAACATTTAAATGTGAATATAACAAAACTGAAACGGTTTTTATAAGATACATTTTGACTCTCTTGCAAACAAAATGTTTCTTGTAGAAACAAAAGCGTTTTCGTCAAAAACAAAAACGTTTCTGACTAAAACAGTTTTGCTCTTTCTGTGTGCGGCCGGCCTTAGTGGGTGTAAATTAACCGAAAGTACTATTTTAAATTTTCGCGGGGAATATAGTAGTTGTACAATATACCCCAAAAATCGTGTTTCTCTCTTTCACCGTGGTCTTCAAGAAAGATATTAAAAATGTTTAGTATTTTTTAGGACCTAATTTTAAATTTATAATTTTTTATAATATTTAGCTTTATTTAAATTGATTTAGTAATTAATAATAATACCAATAAAGAAGTAGAGTGAATTTAAATTTGAAGTTAACCTGGACGAGCATTAATATTTAATAAAATAAAATTATTTTGATGACACATTCTCTGAAACAATCAACTTACTGTTTTCCGTTCCAAGTTCCAAGGATACACATCCTACGATTGCTACAGAAAATAAATTTAATTTTGATTTCATGCTTATAATTTTCTGATAAATCGATTTCTTGTAATTTATTTAAATTGCTGCAATAAATCTTTGAGATGATTCCTTTATAAATGGATTAACAAAAATGTGAATTTGGTAACAAAGATATAATAAATGATGAAAACATTAATTGCTTCTGAGAAAATGAACCTGATTGATTCATTTTCGACCATAATAATAATAGTAAACTAGGAAATTAAAATTGTTCACGTCCTCAAACTTTAACTACTAATAACAGAAATAGCTTTTCTGATAACAAAATATAAAAAGAGCTTCAACCTTTAAATTTCTTTACTTCAAAAATCAAAAACTCTATTCGTTCAATAAATTTAGAAACTTCTTTTATAAGAGTTAGGATAGTTTCCAGAGTCTTAGAAACTAAATCACCCTTGGATATAAAAGATAAATTAATAGTTGATGCAGGAAGTAGCAATCTATTTTACTTTATAATATCATCTGTAGTCATAGTCACTGTTATAATAAAAATTGTCGTAATCACCTAATCCTAATAAAATTCTTAAGTTTTATCTAAAGATAAGCATTCGAAATAATGATTTATTTTTAGTAGTATACATTTAGTACTTCAGTCCATAAGTTCATGAGTATTTTTAAGATATTTTGAAACAATACTAAAAAAAAACACAAAGATTACATTTTTGTCATCAATGATATACCTACACCTGCATTTTTTCATTATCAACAACTTGTCACCTATTGTATTTAATTTGCGTAGGAGTAGGTTTTGACACGTAAAAAATGAGAAATCATCTTTCGTTACAGATATCAATTATTTTCTTTTTGAAATAATCCAATAGGGATATTGCATTTTTTTTAAATCCCGTTTTTTTCTGTTACAAATGTAAGACGACTATATTAATAATACTCTACAGCAAAAATAATTTTTTTACTCAATATTTGTACATAAAAAAACGATTATAAATTGACCGTGATTCAAATATGTTATTGCCGCCCGAAAACGCTTTGAGATCGGAGAGTCCTGTGTGACGTCACGAATCTAGTTGACATTGGCATTTCTAAATATTTTTTACGCGTCTGACATTTTTCGAAATAAGTCAAAATGCGGCGTGCTGCACTGTGGAACTAGATTCGTGACGTCAGCAGTTTTTGGGCCGATTCGGGCGTTTCCGGGCAATGCGTGGAAATTTAAAATTTTGCAATACTTTTTATTTATTTACTTGGAAAGTACGGACCAAAATTTTTTTTCAAAAATATTGATAGTGATAATTTGGTATCAGCTTTTCAAAAAAAAATATTGTGAAAATCATGCAATGTCCCTATTATACACATGTATAAACAGTATGTATAATTACATAGAGAGCTATATAAAGAAGGGCATAACCGAAGGGAAGATGAGGGTGAAGGCTGAAGAATCCCCAACAACTCCTTCATAGTTGACATACACGTGACACTCCATATCATCTATTCCTCTTCTCTTTCTGACCAGGGTCCATACTGATATTACCTCTAACTATATAAACTTTTAAACTTATAAACCATAAACTATCGTACCTAATCAGAACTAATGTATCGGTAAAGTAGTGTTATCTTCATCTAGATCTAGATTTAAAACGTAGTGTTAACAAAAGTTAGATATACTTCCAAGCTTTACAAGGTCAAAATTAAATTGTAGAGCCAAAAATTCAAATTGTCATTCATACATAAAAAATAAATCAGTGTATCTTGGTAGAGGACGAAATATAGTTTCATAAGATGAAAGAAATCTTTCTGCAACCTGGTCCATTGTTACTTCTGGCTCTCTCTGTCTTTAGGATTCATTAGTAAGTGGATACTTCGGAAATGGGCAAATGGGTCTAGCCCTCACTCTGCGGTGGTTTATCCATTTCTAAGCCATAGAAACTATGTATTTTAGATGAATCACATAACATTCTCACAAAGGTTGCATTTTCGCCACACGAAACGGTGTTTTTGGTGCTGAACATCATTATCAAAAGACTATGCGGGCATAATCAGCTTGATTGTTTACCTATAGTCGAGCAAGTGTAAGAAACTGGATGGCAATAAAAATTTTAAGTGGATCACTCTATATGTTTAGAAAGCTGTATTTTACTTTAGGAATTTATTGAATTGCAGTTTTTAGGCAAATTTTACAACTTGTTAATAGTTTATTTACTGATTTTGATTTTTTCTCATTATCGCTTTTGATAATGTGTAAATGTGAGTTTATTATGGGGATTAGTGTAATATAATAAGTATGGATTAAACTTCGCACTTTGCTTTTTATTTTTTTATATAAACTATGCAGCACCTACTTGAATTTTTATAATCGATACTTACTAAATATTTTATGAAATATTGAATCAATTCATGTATGTAAATATTTTATAAAAACTCAATATTTATTACTCAAAATTAAAAGGGAAATTAACTTAAAAGCTAGCGACACCTAACAATAAAACTGGAAACTAAAAGCAATGTTTCAGAGAACTTCTTTAAGCACACAAGATTAATTTTAGGGGTGAATGATTTTGATATGAATTTAATTTGGAGACTGCATTATATCAAAAAATTATTACAAGTAAGCTATTTCCCTCATTAATGTAAAAGATATCGAAAAGAAGAGAGAAATTCTTTAAGTCAGTGGCGTACCTAAAAAATATCTGAATAAAGTAGGTATTAATGTACTTAATATTTGACCTTCCAAAGTTTATAAAAAAATTCTTTTTTATTTCTGTAGATATGTGGAAAAACTGAAAATGAATGAACATTTCCACGCCCTATATCTCGTAAATCAAGTATTTTCGCGGCTATAACAAATTTATATTATTCCAGAGTTTTCTATCGATTCTATAAGTTTCCCGACTAAAATTTGACTACCCTGTATGTATAACTGGTTTGAAAGTGCATGATTTCGATACTTATGTGAATTTGATATGAAAATTACCATAAAGTCGTACTAGGAAATAGGAATACCTATAACAATTAATTCTTTAAGATCTCTTTTAGGTAGTTAATATGTACGAGTATAGGTACTACATGTAATGAAATAAACATACTACCATCTGTAGATCTTCTTTAATTATATGGTCGTACGAGTAACCAAATAACACTGCTGATTTTATTTACCTACTAAAAATCAAGACATGAACAATAGATCATCTTTGTCTCACCTTCAAAAATTGAAAACAGAATTTCTTTTAGAAAAGTCAAAAAGTTTTTAGATTGCCACATACAGTACCGACTCAATTTAACTAGTACCTACTCGTGTAGTGAAGTAAAATATCTAGACGTGTTATTACCTAGATTTTAAAACAATATTTTGTGTAATCTATTCGTAACAAAATACTGATTTAAACTGTTTTCATTATGTCAGACTATTACAAAACATTTGTATTGCTTTTTGTATTTTCTGTATTTTCTTATCCAATTATATTACTTGGGTATTTTATTATTTACGCAGGTTTAGATCAACATCAAGATTGCTTTTATTTAGGTGTGCTTACATTATTGTTCCTTGGTGTTATAAAATTATTGACCATATAAATAAGACGTTTGAATAATGTAAGAATCTTTAGAAATTATAAATGACACAAAGCAAGTTTTCAGATATTTTTCTAATATACAAAGGTGAGTCTGCAATTTTTGTAGAAATAATGTAAATGTAAACAAAACCAAAATATGTTTCAGGACTGTGCAAATCAACAGCAAGTTTGGATTGTGAAGTGTGGACCTTATAAATTTATATTTTTAAATGTAGTTTGTAAAATTTTGTTTATGTTAATCTGACTTACAATTAGTATATTATGTATAAGTATTAACGTATGTAGTTATACAGTTTTATTAAAAACTATGCTATATACTAAAACTAAGTATATAGCATACATTTTTTAATTTTTTGAATGTTGCTGTGCTGTTTCCTAAAATTGAAAAAATTTTCTCAGATGAGGGTAAAAAATTATATATTTGTAATTTAATTTCTATGATTCTGACATAGGTTTAAAGTCTTATGTCCTATGAGGAGTATCTAGGATAATTATGTAAGTTCGTAACGAATATGTCACAAGACTTATCCTAACCTTATTAACCTTGTCGGACATTCAGATAACAACACGCATAAAAAAAACTTTTAACTTATTTCAGATATTTCAGATATTTCAGGAATTTGAGAATATTGTCGAGCAAATCTGTAATAATTTAACCGACGCTACATGTTTTTCAAATAAGCTACTGTTCCTTGAATTTTAGCCACCCTGTATATAAAAATATTATATCGACAGTATTTTTTACTTTTATTATTACCTATTATATTTAGCCAAGCACTATTAAATTTACTTTCATTATTATAAGTATATTTTCATATATTGACCACTTTATAATTTTCCATCTTAAATATGACAGTTTTTCAATCACACATTTTTTTAAGTGTTTAATGGATGATCAGTATACTATACACAAATAGATTTGTCCTAAATATTCTGAAAATTACGGAGATTTTCCTTTAAGCCGGAAATACACCATTCAATTTGGTTAAAAAATTTGGTTAATTCAACCAGATTGAACCAATAGAAATACACTTGACTTCTTTCAATGTTTCTTTCAATGTTTCTATTGGTTCAATCTGGTTGAATCAACCAAATTGTTCAACCAAATTGAATGGTGTATTTCCGATTTTTTAGGTACTTCACCGTCTAAAGTTCGGAAATCAGAAATGTTAAATAATGTCAAAGATCTTTATTTCTCATTGATGTACCTACCTACTGACCTACTGTTCAACAAATCTAACAACCCCGATTTGAGGCGTACTACAGGAGATAGAGACCTAAAATTGTTTTATCTACTACTCTAGTACAATCGAAGGATGAATATATTATTTAAAAACGTACAACTTATGTATTAACTGTAAAGTTTGAAATTATAGGCACTTTTCTCTAGAATTTACCGATGTTTTAATGCGAATCATGCGAGTTCTACGTAAGGGGGGAGGTGGGGTTTCGACCAGAACGTATCCAATGTCATCAGGGCTTTTACACTTGTTGGGCTGTACCTACCTACTTAATTTATAAATAAACTAAAAACATAAGCTTGTTCGTTCTGAAATTCCTTCATTTCACCTTCTAAGGGTCAACCAAATGTCAAATTGATATACCTACACAAAATTTATCCCAGACTAGCAAAAGTTGGAATGCTTAGTAATATAGAGTAATTAATCATAATTATCTAATATTTACTTGAAACATTTACTTAATCTTTTCAATATGAGTAACAATAATTGTTATGTGATGTGTGACAGGACGATACACGGTATTCGTCAATCATTTATAGTTTTCTATAGTATGAATGCACGTCGAAGATTGTTTACTATTTTACATTTTTTCAAGTTGCCGGTTTATGCTTTTCAGCGATTTAGGCAATTGTGAAATTTGAATACCTAATATATCTTTACTTGGTGACCAACAAATATCTTTAATTATTCGGATAATATAGAAGGTGAGTATTAATATAACGGGTGTTCAATAAGTCTTTCAGTCAGGGTGGCTATGGAGTATTTTTCTTTTAATTAATAAACACAAAACTTAAAATAGCTATTTCATGTAATCATCATAAAACATTAATTGTGTCGTCTTAAATGACGTTATGTTTGAGGTGAGGTTGTAACGGTTTAAGTTTTGTGTTTATTAAGAAAAGCAAAATACTCCATAGCCACCCTGACTGAAAGACTTATTGAACACCCGTTACAATGTACATTGTACAGATAAGTCCAACGATTGCGCGAGACGAAGAACAACGTACGGTCGTACACCGGGCTCTGCTGTTTGTCCTTGTCTTAGCAGTCGCCTATATAGTATGTATATATTTTTTAACAATTTAAATATTTTCATTCAATTATATGAAAAAAAAGTGTAAGTGCTGCATTTATTTGATGAAGGATGAAATTTGAGGATTAGTTGGTTTGAGTCTACTTAATTAGATATTTTTGTGTAGGTATATCTATATATTTTAGTAAAAAAGCATTTCCTGGTACTTTGTACATTTTAGGCTAGAATCTGCTGTATTACAGTTATCCAATATTTTTCAGATTTATTATCATTAGAAAGATAAAAAAAGTCCTCGTTTTACATTCCAATTACTAAACAATCTACTTACTACCTATAATTTACTATACCTAATTCTGTTTCTCAGATGAGGGTAAAAAATTATATATTTGTAATTTAATTTCTATGATTCTGACATAGGTTTAAAGTCTTATGTCCTATGAGGAGTATCTAGGATAATTATGTAAGTTCGTAACGAATATGTCACAAGACTTATCCTAACCTTATTAACCTTGTCGGACATTCAGATAACAACACGCATAAAAAAAACTTTAAACTTATTTCAGATATTTCAGGAATTTGAGAATATTGTCGAGCAATTCTTCAATTATATGAAAAAAAAGTGTAAGTGCTGCATTTATTTGATGAAGGATGAAATTTGAGGATTAGTTGGTTTGAGTCTACTTAATTAGATATTTTTGTGTAGGTATATCTATATATTTTAGTAAAAAAGCATTTCCTGGTACTTTGTACATTTTAGGCTAGAATCTGCTGTATTACAGTTATCCAATATTTTTCAGATTTATTATCATTAGAAAGATAAAAAAAGTCCTCGTTTTACATTCCAATTACTAAACAATCTACTTACTACCTATAATTTACTATACCTAATTCTGTTTTTCAGATACCAGTCCGAATCTATAACGCATCTGCAGGTTATGGTGAACCTGTACAAATTTTAAATGTAGTTTGTTAAATTTTGTTTATGTAAATGTAATATACCTATATCCTATATACATACTATTATATATTATATACCAAGTGTTCGTTTTCAAACTCATTGCGATTGAACATTATTGTGAATTCCTGCTCGCCAATTATGCCTTGGGAAAATATTTTGGTATCAGTGAAAGAGAAACTTATTGCTCATCGAATGATATCAAAAACTACATTATTTTCATTGAAAAATATTAGTTTAAAGTTTTTCATTAAAAATCGATGAACCTAATGTTGTTTTTGATTCTTGTCATTCGATGCGCAATAAGTTTCTCATTCCACTGTTACCAAAATATTTTCTATGGCCGAATTGGCGAGCAGGAGTTTACCATAATGTTAAAAGCAATGTTAAATTCCTATGTGCGAGTTTGAAAACGGACACCCGGTATATACAGTTTGTTAAATATAGGAAGAGACGCGGAATTTAGTGATGGATTGCATAGAAAACGGAGCGAGAACGCAAAGATTCACGTCTCTTCCTACAATTGACAAACTGAATATTATATATTATATATTATATATTATATATTATATATTATATATTATATATTATATATTATATATTATATATTATATATTATATATTATATATTATATATTATATATTATATATTATATATTATATATTATATATTATATATTATATATTATATATTATATATTATTTATTATATATTATATATTATGTACACTCAACAATTTTTTGAAATATATTCACTAGGATATGAGTTACTGTGACGTGTTTTACATACTGTATCGTGAAATACATTTGTGTCTTAAAATACATAATTACTAAGCAAGAAATATCTAAACTAAACAATAATATGAAATAACATGTAAATTGTGTCTATATCTAAATGTTAAATAAATTGAGTACCCACCTAACTACTTTGACTGTTTGTTCTTCTAATCAGAATCAGAGATGTTAAAACATACCTTACTATACATAATACAATACATAGGTACTCGCTTTTATATAAAAAAAATATTTTTTTGCAAGTTATTCAATTCTTTAATTTAATTTTGGTAGTAAGAACCAATGTTTGGTTAAGCAGGATTGACTGCAACTTGGTGTAAGGACCTACTACTTACCTTGAAAAATTAGACTAAATATTAAATTTAATATTAATTTTACTTATAATATTAAATTTAATATTAATACACATAAAAATATTTTATTCTATTTTAGACCCAAAATTTACCTACTTTATAGGCCCGCAAATATGCGCGTAAAGTGGACGTATAAGTGGACGTTGCTGAGCAACGATTGCGGCTGCGAACTATATTTGCCATTGTGTCATTGTATCATTACAAAAACAAACTGTCAATTTTGATGTATTTAGGAGTAAATAATCAACTACCTAGAGACCTAGACAACACTCATTCGTATCGGCACAACTGTCACAAACTTGCCGGAACTATTATAGTAGTTTATGCAACAAGTATATAATCTATGACTTCATTGACGAGTCTGTTTTATGGCAGAGCGAGCTTGCGAGCGAGGCTAATAAATAGGACGAGTCAATAAAGTTAGATTATATACGAGTTCCATACAAAGCTTTACGTTCAACTGCGAAAATTACATTTTAATTATTTAGAAAACTTATAAATGACAGTAATAAATTCATTCTGACAGTATTTATTGTGACATTGACAGCTGATATATTGATATTTTACAATAATAGTAAAATAAAATGCCATTATACACTAGTGTATAAAGAGCCACTTTACGCACGCAAAAGTACGTCATACACAGTACTTTATAATGCAGTTGTACATAAAATATTTTTAAATGTTTTAAAAACTACAATAGAATAAAACTTTGTATGTACCACGGGCATAATTGTCGATAATGGCCCTCGGGAAATTAAAAGCTCTCCTTCCTCGGGCCTTAAACATTCCCACATGCTGTAATCTCCTGATTATGCCCTTAATACCTACATAAATAACTATTATGAAATTACATTAGTACGAAAAATGCCTTTTTATTATACTTATCTGAAAACACCTTGTTTTCATCTGTTTTTGCAATGACGTAAAGGTGACGTTTTCAGAACAGCGCACGGAAAACTTTTCCCGATCTCCTATTCTTTTTTCCGTGCACTAAATATGACAGAAACTAAAGCATCGCCGATAATAAACAAGTCGTTGCTATGGAAATGTTAATCGTGTTTGCCTACTATTTTTACGATGTATTATAATTACTTTGAAAATAAAATGTCCTAAAATTATTTCTAATCCTTTTTTTGGGTTGTTTTTAGATAAGTATAATAAAAAATATCGTTCATTACACGTCCAGAAATGGATTTTTCGTGCTTAGCCTCCCACGAGAATTTGTCACGCGCGCACGAAAAAATCCTGATTTCCAGACTGGTAATGAAATATACTATTCCGATTCAGGAAATTTACATACAATTTTGATCTTGGAAAATGTGTAACAAAATAATAAGTTCTAAACTAAACAATTTAAACAACGCGCAAGATAATTTTTTTCGAATGGTTCTAGGTTCTACAAAAATAGTTTCTAAACTACAACTTTAACTTTCGGACGTTTCCTTTTTGGAACTATACAAAATTTAATGTTATAATTAAAACTCAGCTTTAAATATGTTTTGCATGTTTTGAATGTCTTTATGGAATTATTCCATAGATAAATAGAGTGCCTCATAATCAATGTTTCATTTTGATTTGAGATATAAAATGTACAAGTACAACGAAAGTTCGAATTATGAACCACATGAAGTTCTGAAGAAGTAAATTACATGTGTTTTGTTTTTGTGGCACCTACTTTCTACTTCAGGTAAGTTTTCCTAGATATAAAACTCAGATTTACTTTTTATCGCAACTTTTTGTTACCACTGAACTAGAACTTTAAATAGTGCTCATACTGTCATATAGATCTCTGTAATGCCCTAATATACTATTTACTACTCACATACAGATGGCGCTAACTGGACTATTAATAAATATCCACATTATTGACTGGTGACGAGAAGAAAACCTACATAAATAAGTTAAAAAATATATCTGATATGATTGTCATAAGTATCTGTAATCTTCATCGATGTAAATGTCTACATTTTCATATAACATAACATACTGTAATGTCCATCAGCAAACCATCAAGAATACCTAAGCTTAAGCTCAAAATGAGTTGTTTTATTTACTGATATTTTAAGGGTGTCCAGTAGTACAATGCTCTCAAATTCGAAACTTTATTTTAATATTGTAAGAAAAATCAATTAATTTAATGCATAATTTTTGAGAAAATTAAATTGATCAATAAGTTTGATTTCACTCACTAAACGCTATAGGAAACTGATGGTTTTTTGAGAGCTTTTCACCCTGAAGTTTCCTGAAGTTTCTGTCCAAGTCTGTAAAAAATCCTGTTGTTATTTTCCTGTATGTTCTAAAAATTGAAGTGTGTAGGCTTGTAGGTATACCAATTTTTCAATAGTACATCCTTTCATCAGAACTTTTGGATTGTAAAAATTATAGGTACCTACCTACTTAATTTACATGACCAGACATTTTTTTAAGACAGCGTATAGGTATACAGGGTGTCCCAGTTTATATCGTCAGGATTTCACCAGTCGATAGTTTAGCGAAAATTAAAGGTGGTTTGTCTAATAAACTATGATCGAATGTTGTTTCCTTTTTGATGTACAGGCATTAAAGAAAATAAATTATTTTAAATTATTTGCTATAAATCAATAACAAAAAAAGTTAGTTTTCTGAAATTTTGCATAGATCTTTTCTTTTGTATTCTTTTATTAATAGTGGTTGCAATTATTTTATTTAGAACACAGAGGCGTGCGTACGGGTTTCTTCAAAAACATTTTATTGAATAAAACGTACACCACTGGTTTTTTTTGCAGCACCAATATGCAGAGAGCATTTTCCATTCAATTTAGTAACTTTTTTGTATCTTACAATTTCTTGATAACTTTTTTTTCTTATTTATTAAAGAGGTTCTTCCCTATTAGATTTCCGAAAAAAGCATTAGTACAAAGTTGTAAAAAAAATATTTCCTACAACTTTCCTTTTAATATTTTTTTGATATTGTCAATATTTAGAAAGATATTCAATAAATAAGTTGCAAATTTTAGGGAAATTTTTCTCTACTTAGGTACTACTTACTACTCTTCCCCAAAATTTCAACTTATTTGTTGAATAACTTTTTAAATATCGACAATATCAAAAAAACTTTAAAAGATAAGTTGTAGGAAATATTTTTCTTACAACTCTGTACTGACTCTTTTTTTTCGAAAATTTAATAGGAAAAAGTTATTCAATAAACAAAAAAATCCAACCCTTAATTGACGGCTGGTGAAGAAAGGGCGGGGTCTACGAATACACAAACTCAGTTTTAAACTTTCAATGTGACCCTCTAGAAGATTCTACAAAAATTGGCTGTAGGGTAAAAAAAGTCTATTAGAAGCCTTTTTTCTCCCTTATTTACTGTAATATTAGGTTATTTTGAGTTAAGTTATCAAAAAATTATAAGATACAAAAAAGTTTCTAAATTGAATGGAAAATACTCTCTGCATATTGGTGCTGCAAAAAACCAGTGGCGTACGGTTTATTCAATAAAATGTTTTTGAAGAAACCCGAACGCACGCCTCTGCGTTCTAAATAAAATAATTGCAACCACTATTAATAAGAGAATACAAAAAAAAAAGATCTATGCAAAATTTCAGAAGGCTAACTTTCTTTGTTATTGATTTATAGCAAATTATTTAAAATAATATATATTCTTTAATGACCTGTACGTCAAAAAGGAAGCAACATTCGACCATAGTTTATTTGACAAACCACCTTAATTTTCGCTAAACTATCGACTGGTGAAATCCTGACGATATAAACTGGGACTTCCTGTATTTAAATTTTGGAGAATCCATAACAAACTGCAAGGTTTTTCTATCTTTAATGTACCTACGGGGTGAGCCAGAAGCCACATTTTAATCGGGCCATAGAACACTGAAAATAATATGTATATTTTAATATAAACTAATATACGTAAAAATGTTTAGTTTTCTAGATATGTACATGAAAATTAAATTCATTTTTAGTTTTTTCCACATTTATTTTTATTTCACTATTACAAATTAGAGATCTCGAAGATATTCAGAAGCTATTTTTTCACGTCTATTTCAACATATACTATTATATTTTATAAAAATATCTGATGTGCCCAACACATGACTTTCTTATACTTACGGATAGTATCACAATAATTACTTTTCCTAAAGAAATTAAGTTAAATTTCTTGTAAAAATTTTGAGGGTTTCCAGCAATTTTCAAATAGTCTCTGTCGCACTTATTGCAATACGCATAAATCTGTCCTTGTCCCACTCATTACTGCCAGATTTTAGGACAAATAAATAACAGAATACTTATGAAAATTCCACAGTGCGAAAAATGCTTGATATCTTTGAATTTGTTGTAGCTAAACTTTAAAGATTTATAAAATACTTCTCAGTTTTGGTCAACGTTTCACTCAAACAAACTGTGCAGTGCACAATAATCCTTCTCATCAAAATATTTCGATCTTTTGCCTTTGACAGCTGTTTGACTAACAATCTCTTCTTCTTCTTCGTACTTGGATTGCAAAGCAATGTCAAGTTTTTGGTGTTTGGCGATATAGCCACTCTCACCAGGATTGGATTAATTGGTTTTCACTTTTTAAATTTTTATAACTTTATTCGAGCTCTTCGTGTGTTTAATGCAAATAGAATCTTTAGTATAAAAACAAATAGATTTCTGTAATGTAAACAACAGCCACTCAGAGATAGATGGCAACACTATATAAATATGTAAATAATTTATAATTATTAAAAAACGGCGCAAAATAAAACACTTTTGTTACTTTGTCGACACGTCTAAAAATTGAAAGAGCATTCACAAAAAATTTGGCGTCAATATCTTTAATGTAGATTTGCATGCATAATACAATTTCACGACTTTATTGTATATATTAGAAAAAATTTGTCGAATTCAACGATCAACGCACACTATGAGAAATATAAGTGTTTTAAGAATATCTAGTTTTTTTGAAATTTTTATGACGGAATTTCAAAAAAAAAGTTCAAACAAAATTTGTTCAAAATTTAATTCTAAATCAATGTTAAAGAATAAAAAAATGTCGTAAATTGTTTATTTTTCAAGATATTCCTAAAAAACCTAAAAATGTCTTCAGGTAAGTACCACTTGTGTTGGTGCTAGATGAAAAAGATTTAATGTGGCACCCACAATTTTGTTCAAACTCTTAAATATGAAATTTGAATCAAATCCGTTAAGTCGTTTCTGAGTTATCGTGGATACAGACAGACACACAGACACACAGACACACAGACAGACATCATGGCGAAAATGGTCAAAATGGATTCAGGGGCCCTCAAAACGGGTAAATCCATCAAAATCTCGAAGTCGAAAAAAATCACGATTACAATACTTCCTTATACTACGTATAAGAAAGTAAAAATTACTTATTTATGAGTATATTATTTGTTTGAATGCAAAGTGACCGAACTAAACTCTTTTCAGAATCTTTCTTTACAGTTTACTCGCTACTGTATTATTAATCAATTATAGTTATTAATCGAAAATCGTTAAAAAAATTACATTATCGGCTATGAAAAGTTAATTGTAAAAAATAACATTAAGTGTATCCTCCAGGGTAGGTATTCATTGACAAACAGGAATAATTAACTGTGATTGCTAATTTTTATGTTCTAATCGTGTCAAGAATTTCAACACCCTCTGCTTTGAAAAAGTAGATAGTTACCTATATCATATAACCTATCTAAGCATTTTTCGCTGTAAGTTTATGTTGCACGTAATATAATCTAAGCTACCCTGCACTAAAATAACGCTTCTTTGTATCTATGATATATATTAATCATATTATTTATAAAAAACGAGAAATATGATTTAAAGAAAGTTTATTTAATGAGGGTTAAAAATTAGCTCAGCATAATATTAATCTAAGTTTAATTTAATTCAACTATTATAGCTATACACTATACTTATACATTTTAAGAAATAAGAATAATCTTTCATTAATCTCAGGATTGCTCCACAAAATGTCTCCTCTTATAGTCTTTTTAAAGAATAGATGTTTGAAAGTAAAGAAAACCGCTTTACCTATATTCTTACCCCTTACCATGAAATCTTTGACTAGGTACTTGTTTGTGGCGGCAGGGTTCAAAAAGACTTACAAAATTACACTAAACCAAAAATTCCAGGAAAATATTTAACCTAATTCTTTTATAAAACTAACAGTTCTTACTTTTTGTTTCGAATATCGATACCGACACGTAAATGTTATTTTGGCCATCCAAAGTTGACTTTTAGACCAAGAATTTTTATTGATTTCATAAGTATCTACGCCGGTATAAACTGATAAGTTCAAGGAACTATAATATTGTACAACAATGTCTTCTTTGGGTACTTATTTCCTTATTTGTCATCGTCTGACAGAGAAAAAAAAAGTATCTATCCCTATATTTTTATAACAATTCACCAATATAGAGAGGTATCATATTTTTTATGTTTCTCTAAATAATTCGTAAAATTTCTAATTATAAACTAATGTCATTAGTTCCTTAGTTGTCATGATTTCTAAGAAACCAGGCATTAAAGGTTTCTGAATTCTTCAGTTCCAAGGGTAGAGAAGTAAAGAAGACTTATACATGTTTGTTTACTGAAAAGTATGTACTTACCTATATTTTTAAACAGCTTATACAAAATGGAATAAAGATAAATCAATAAAAGGTAGTTAGTTTCACACTTCATGCTTATTCCTTCTTTAATTTACCAAAATTTGTTAACAATTTAAAATATTCATCATAACAATCTTCATGAATTAGGATAATCGTTATCCTGTTCCGATTACAAAATTAGTAAGACCTCAGGGTCTATAAGTACCTACACATTTTTTTCGTAATTTGTCCATGTTAGCTGAAAGAGTAAATAGTTAATTAAATAATGACGTACGTACGTATACCGAAAATGCCTCTCTATGCCTCTCTATGCCTACTCTTCTCTCTACTACTAATAACCTGTAAGCTTATAACATTAAGCAGTTAAGCAAAAATGGTTATCAAGGATGGAATATTGTAACAGATTGTCGTTAAGGATAACCGTCGATTAAAAAGCAAGACTATAACCTCAAGATACCATACTATGTAGGTACTTTTAAATCAAATAAGAATATGAAATTATCCTTATTTTAAATTATTCATTCAACTTTAAGGACCTATAGGTGTTGGGTCCAATTTAAACTGCTTTAACTGAAGTTCAGGCACATATTTTTTTCAACATACATCAAAACTAGCAAACTTTTCTAAAAAGCACCCATTGTTATGTGTTCGCTAGATAAAGCATTTATTGTTGGGTTGAAATGGGTCTTCAAAAATTGGCCACCGCATATCTTGGGCATTGTTGACGGTTTCATATTGCATAAAATACGTTTTACCTGTGATTGCTTGTAAAGAATATGTCGACATAAGCATAAAAACGCAACAATTCAATATTTGGGTGTTCTATTACCCCATGGAATAAAGAATAGCGAATATGGTTATTGATATTCAATAAGAATGAATTTGGGTATAACGCCTTCAGGCCACTTGATATGCCAATTTTCTATGATGCTCTTCCAGATTTTTTTACAGAGCCACTCAGAGGTCTATTAGGGGAAGTCACTAAAGGGTCGTGCTACCTACCATGCTTCGTATTTTTTAAGGAATGTCTTCCAAAATTAATTTTTCGTACGTTATAAATATTTTCCTTGTTATTTTGCTATGATCAACTTATTGTTACCACCACAAAAATCATTTTTCAATTACTTTTGTCAACCTTGTCAACATAGCTTCGAAAATTGTGAAAAACGAAAGGTTTTCAATGGCCACGAGTTGTCGGATGGCAACAAAAGTATGACAGGGGAATTGTATTTAGTTGTGTGTTTGATTTCAGTATGTTATGTTGTGTGAGTCTGTGTCAATCTGTCTGACCGCTTGTTCTCCTTTCTAATACACACATCTAGTAGGCGACAGGGGCTGTTACATTGTTATCAAGACAGGCTATGAGATGTGTTTGTATACAGAAAGGCCATTATCGGTCCAATTGTAAATACAGTCGGTATTATTAGGCCAGGCAAGGTTCGAAAATGTTATTGAATAGAAAGGGGATCCTCTGACGTGAGTTAGTAATAGTGTGAAATTATGCCTTGTTTTGTAGAAAATTGAAATTTGTTTATAGCTTACCGCAGCAAAGGTGGCTTGTTTCGTTGAATCCTGCAACAAAACAGGTATATGTTGTCTTATTGTCTTCGTTGATGGCTTCTTGGAAGTTCTTAGATATTCCAGTAAAACTTGATGTTTATAGTTCTTATGGCATTGCAAGGACACACTTCATCAATCCTTTATTACTTCATAACAATGAAATTGCTTTTTATTCATTATACATCAAAAAATGAAATTAAATGAGCTCAGCTTCAGTCCCATTTATAGCATCATCCTTTTTGTTACTCCTGCTTATCTCAAAACGTTTAAAACAAAAGATTAAACACCTACAATCTCCTGTGAGGCCCACAGTCTAAATTATTTCAGAGGTATCTTCCTAAATATGGTTATAAATCTAACTAAAAAGAAAAGTTGTGGCTGCGGCGATAGCAGGAAGGGAGCGCACAACATAGAATATCATACATTTAATATTTTAGTTTTAAAGAAGTCCAAACCAAAAAAGCTAAACATTCAAAATTTACCTACATCAAGCATCAACCACACCCAGGACCAAACAAAACCCGTATAAAAAACCACGAGGAACGCCTACTTTATCTGTGTTAGCCAATTGAGGCTGGGCAACATCCGCCATCTTGCAGGGGGTCGCAGGACAATAACCGCAGCGCCTCCGTGGCAAATTGATAAACTACAGCCATAGCTTACATACGTAATAGCAGAGCACACATTTCATTCCGTCTGTCTGGAAAAAATTACGTAAATCGATAGGAAAATCGATGAAAATTTTTGAAATTTTTGGATAAATCAGTGCACTTGATTTTGATCCAATAGTGTGCAAGCTTTCAAATGATTTCTAAAGACTTTTCGGGATAGTTATTGTTCTGAAACTGGTATTCAATCGTATTTTTATTGGTGATGTAGTTTATTTTGTGGAAAACTGACGATTTTTTGCAACGTTTGTTGGTTTGTTGTGGTTGATTTTTCTTTAACTGGTTGGGAAAACTGTGCAAAGTGTCGCGACAAGGGAGCAACAATTTTCCTGAAGAATCTGTTCAAAATTCAGGTACGTCCAATTTCTTTTCAAAATTAGCATGGTGGTACCCGCCAAAATATTTAAATAGGATTTGGGATTTTTGTTAATAAATACATATAAACCTTGAAAGCTTGATAATTCACGTGAATTTGAATTTTATAAAATATTTCTCTTTCATTTTCTTCATGTTTAAGTTACCGGTAAAAAAATAGGAGTAGGTACATATCTACACAAATACAAAGTCTGTTAATATGAAAAAAATGAATATTCTTTAAAAAATATTTATTTACCTACTTGAAACTTTTTTGTAAAATTATTAAATTAATGAAATGGACAGGACCTTTGAATCATTATTTTAATTTTATAATTCGGACGGCTAAGGCTACTGGTTACCTACAGCTGAATATCTATTGTAAAGTTAATTATGTATTGTTCACGTGGTCTTAAATATTTAATTAGGTACTGCTTACCTATTATTAGAACTCGGAAAAGAAACTAGGACTTCCTTTGTAAATGATACAAAAACTAACTCTGTTTTATAACTTTATACAAATGAAACACTTATAGATACACTATAAGTTTCAAGAGATATTTTACATCTTTGTGTGATTAAAGTTCCATCATCATCTGAAAGATATAGATACCTATTTTAAGAAGTGATTTAATATTTTTGTTGTTTGCGAAGGTTTAGGATAGATCCCTAATTTCCTATCTTCTTTCATTATAAACGTATTTATTATCTAATTCTAGAATACCTATTAATAACAGCTAATCATGAAAATAGAAAATCTGAATAATATTTTTCGATTGCAAATTAAAATATTCAGTTTTAATCCTGAACAAAAGTAGGTATAAGTAATCAAAGTTTACCATCTAAAATGATCTTCGAAGAGTACCTATATACATGTAGTAGTTTATTGATGTCTAGTCTTCTTTTGGATGTTAGTGTGATATATCATATATCATATATCTGCCGTTAAGTTTTATTTTTTAAGATGTATCTACTTATACCTAATCTAATCTAATAATCATAAAATGAAACCAGTACCTAGATATTGCAAAAAGTTTCAAGCTGAGGGATAACCTTTCTAGAAAAACTGGTAGTTAAATAAGGTTATTTTTCTTAGAAATAAAGTAGCATTTGAAATTTATATAATGTAATTAATTTTTAAAGAGTGCTCCCCAATTTTACCCTTTCGAACTTGCACACTTATGACACTCGCCAAAAGATATGCGTATACTTAGTCCATAATCAGTAGGAAGCCCCATTTTGAATAAAGTACAGTTATTATTCGAGTTCAACAGATAAATATAAAAACATTGTTGAAAAAAAAGAGAACGATAACTGCTACATTACTACGAGAAAATCATTCCAAAATTGTGTTCTTGCCTTTATGTAGGTACCTAATTAAGAAAATTAGGAATAAAAATGGAAAACAATATTATCTACAAACATTTTCAAATCTTCAAAACAGATTCCTATAGCTTCTCTTGAGAACAACTACCGTTGTTCTTTCCACTTACATCATTTCAATTTCATCTTATTTACAATAAAATTATCTAAATATCTTACAATTTAAATATTTCCATTTACTGGACGGCCCATCAAAGATTTTACACGCCAAAATCTGATGGGATTGGATTGGAAATCCCGAACAATTTGTAATCTGAATTGTAACAAACTTATTTTGGAAGTACTTATTGTTATCTCAGATAATTTCCTACCTTAACAAGTAATATTCTTTTACTTAATTTTGAAAATTGACCATCACTCAAGTTGGAATAAAATCATAAGAGCACAATGGACAATATTAGGTATTGTCGTTCTCATAACAAAATGCCAAGCAAATGAAATAAGTTCAGAAATAAATATTGATAAAGTCGAAGAAATACGGAAACATTGAATTATTTCAGGCATTTCATAAAGCGAATGTTTAAATAATCATTTTTTTACGATTTTGGACAATTATTTCTGAAGTTATTTCTTGATAAATTATATATATTCTATATATTCTATAATATTCTATACCTACCCATAAAAGAATAAATTACAGAAATATGATTAAAAAATATTCACGTAAAATCATGAATTGTCGATATCTGTCAAAATAAGAAACAATATGCCCGACAGCCCGACCTTGTTATAAGAAAGTTTAGAAAAAAATATCTTCAAGTTGAATCCAGATGAAATAAAATCTTAGGTGAACCACTTTGTAAAATATATTATCCCGAGTATGACTATTATCATCTTATTTTCATTATAAGAAGTGTTGAACTGATTTGTAACTAATGAGTTTAATCAATCATGACTGCAATCGCAGGTTCTTTTTATACTTAATATTTAATTAATATCTCAATGAAATACATATCTCAAAAAAAAAGTAGTGAAAACCCATCAATCTAGCAGTCAGCGGGTCAACAAATTTTTTATGACACATCATGCAATACAATGCTTTTTCCTTGAATTGTTTATAAACAATCTAAGACTGCTATCATGGTAACTAATAGAAACCAGAAGAGCAGAAGGAAGAGATTTAAGTAAATCTTAAGTAATGAAACATTTAATAACATTTTGCAACTGATTAAAATTTTTAGAGTACCTAACCCATGACAGAAGAAAAGATGGGTTACCTTCAAAGATAGGAACTTTACAGAAAGAAAAATTCTAAAGCATGAATTTCCACATTTTATGTTGTAAAATCCTCCCAGATATAAACATGGAAGCAAATATGAGAATCAATTCGTATCCAGAAGGATAGAATAACTATACTCAATATTCTAAAAGAAATCACTTTTGGAGAGAGGAAAAAGCTTATGACACTTACCTAGTTAATGCTCAAACGTTAATTTCTATTTTTTAAATAAGTTCTTAAGGTAATATTCCACAATTTTTCTAAAATGAGAATCCTTGACAACATTATTTATATACAAGATTGCGCGAGATTTCAGAGCTTATTCTAAGAGAAAAATGTCTTACGAACATAGGTTCTAAACGGACTAGTTTACAAGATATTGATTGATGTTAAGAAAGACATCTTTTTGTTAGTTTAAACTTTTTCTTGTGGTGCTAGTGGCGTGGGTTTGTATATCGATGTTCGACTTTTGTTGAAAAAACTTCAAACATCTCAATTTTTTCAAACTCCCTTGAAAGGTTCAATAAAATCTACACACAAATTCCTTCTTGTGTTTTTGTTATACGATAAACAGTTTTTGAGAAAATGCTAATTGAAGGAAAACATTCAAAATTAAAGTGTTTTCATTTATTTAATGTTACAAAACATTTTCATCAAAAAAAAATCTTCTTAAAAACATACAAAAATCTAATTGTTGAAAATGCCCACTCCTAATAGCCACTACACATGCATTCGGTCTCAATTTTAGTATTTTGGATTTAACTGTATCTTATAAACTAGGCCATTTATAGGACATATTAATATCAATTTTTTCTCTTAGAATGAACTCACAAATCACCCCCTGAAACCTTTCGGAATCATTTAGGACCACCCTGTATATTTTGTAAAAATCTTTTACCTCTTTACTTAGTAAAGTTATCCATTTTCGGTATTTCAGTAAGTTTAAAATACTTTTTCGGTAATTAATAGAACAGTTAATGCTGACAAAGTTAAATTTCTCTTTTTTAAATAATTCATTGAACGAGTTCTTAAAAGTTAATATTCCACACATTCAAGGGAGGCGAATGTTAGGTAGAGACCGAGAAATTATATTGACCTCTCTTCTGAAAATAGTGCTGCTATAAAATTGAAATAAATTATACTCCTAACTAATATTTACTATTCTATTCCATCAGCAGTATAGGTATCTTAAATTTTTGAAAGGACCACTAAGTAATTTTTTGCTATATTTTTCGTAGAGTTTATAGAGCAAATACCACAGATTTTGTATTATACAGGCTGTTCAAAAAAGAGTAAAACTTTTAAAAGGTATGTAATATAGGCCGAAACAGGTCAAAAAAGTCTTAATAAACATACTTCCGCAAATCTACGATTACGGAAATATTATAGCGATGTCATGTTTCTAATACTTTAGTTATAGGTACCTACGTGAATTTTATTTTTAATAAATTTTGTGACAAAATAATTAAATTAAATACGATGTTCGAAGTGTCCTTCCTCCATTTCGGTGCAACCAGTGCATGGTCGCTATAAGGAAATTCGGGTTCTTTCTAAAATTTCCGCCGTTTGCCGAAATGTTTACTCTCCTAGGTCAATCCGCCGTATTAATTCGTCCAGGTTATTTACAAACACGCTATATACAAAACTTTTTAAATAATCCCAAGAAAAAACTCGAATGGAGTTAAATCAGGTGACCTGGTAGGCCATGCAACATGTCCTGCTCCTCTTCTTAACTAAAGTAGTAGAAACATGAAATCGTTCACATTTCCGTAATCGTGGATTTGCGGACCTATATATTTATTAAGACTTTTCGACTTGTTTCGACATATCCTTAAAAAGTTTTACCCTTTTTTTGAACAACCTGTATAAAAACACTTTTTTAACGTAAAAGTGACATAAATTTAAAATAAATAAAAAAGAACCGTTAACTTACTAATGAAATTTTCTGCATAGATTAGTCTGAAGTTGTTGGTGTTAAATGTGATATTTGAAAATGTTTTGTTCCTTTCCTGAAATATTTCTTATTTTCTTAGTTTCTTATTTTCAGATTCGCCTGTTATTTGTTTTACTTTAAACTTAAAAAATATCGAGGAGAAATAGTGCAATTACATTAGTAATAATATATTCGTGACAATGGAATAGGTTGCTTGTAATTTATCTTATTTTATTGACTTTAATTTATTATTTCATAAAATGTTTGTTTGTAAGTGTAATAAATCTTTGACCAAGAGATATAAAGTGACAATAAATATTTCAAAAAATGTAATATATGTTTATAAGTATGCTTTTATAATTGATCATTTAATTTAAGTGTTATAAAACCACAAAACATGAAACTAAGGGTGGGTTTTGTGTGTAATTTTTTCAAGAAACTACTAATAATCTTCCATCAATAAAACAAACATCTAACTGATTCATAACACCATAAAATCCTCCCACATGACTGCTGAAAAAACCCGCTATTTTAGTTAAATTTAAAACCGGGACAAAAAACAAATTCTAGAATTTATAATTCTAAACTAAAAGAGAGGAAATCCTCATCAGACTGCTGTCAAAGTTACTGGACACTATCGACATCACCAATCGAGACAACTCCTTCGTTAATATTTTCAATGATGTTATCGTCGACAAATCCATTTATATTGAGATTCAAATTTTTGTTATGTCATCTTCATTGACTTGGCTCTTGCATTCGAAAAACCAACACGCATTTACATATTTTTTCCAATCCGCATGTTACCGTTCTGTAAAGAAAGAGGGAACGACAGAGTGCATCAGAATCAGACCAAAATACAATAATATAATAAAAATCGAATCACGAAAAAAATAATAACAGTCGTATTGTATTACTATACCGGAACGTCAGTTTGGAAATTTATTTGATACGTCGTAACATTTATTGATATTCCACGAAGGCGAAGACTCAATCGAGAAAATTTTACTATATCAATTATTGGAGCGGGCGTATATGACGTAACGGAAATTTAATGGGTTGTTATAGCTGTAAGTACTTGTTTGTGTGGGTTGATTATCAAGTATAATTTAAATTGCTGATGGAAACATTAACCATATAAATCTGAGTAATTGATGCAGTTTTTCTTGCAAATTAGTAGGTACAAAAAAGAAGAACGCTTGGCTTGTGTAAATGGAAAAAATATTTTATTTCTAGTTAGGTATATCGATTTTAACTTTAACTAAAATCAACTGACTGACTAAAACTAATAAACATAAAACATTTTTAATACGTAAATTTGATAAACAAGGAAAAGTTTTTCACTTTACACTAAAGAGTTAAATAATCAATAAATTATGTTCAAAACAAGCAATCCGTTTTCTCAACACTTCAGAGTGACATATTGTTACAACCATTATTGAGATCCCATTTTAAAATTTTTCTCGTTCAGTTTTTCACCTCACCGTTTCTATTGTTTCTAAGATTTATGTTTATGACATACAATTTATTTATTTTAAATTATCTCACAGTATGATTTGTGGTCAATAAGTTACCCTGACAAGGTATATATTTCAATTGAAGTCCGCTCAAGACTGTTTTTATTTGCACATCTATATTTCCCACAATTTCTTTTAACAAAAAAATTTATGACTCGTGGCTCGACCTCAAAATTCTGTATATTGCAATATGGTGCGCCGTCAGTTATCTGTCAAGTTCAAAAATCAAAAGCTACATTTGTGTAATACATATGAAGTGAGACTTTGTTGCCATAAAAATTTGTTCGGATTAGCAAGATAAAAATTTAAATTTCTACGAACATGTTGAGACTGTTTATAAAAAGTGTAAAAGTTGTAGTCAAATTTACATAGGTACGAGTATATTTAGTTATATTTTCTGATTTTATCAAGATATTATTGAATATTTTAATAGGTATTATTATATTTAATATACTTGGAGGCATTCTATATACTTCTGTCGAAACCGACTTGGTTATTAGTTCTAGTAGAATCCATTTCTAAGAAAATGTGGTTCATGGTGTTGTAGATGCCGTAGAGAAGTAAAATGACCACCCAAGAACTATTTTGCAAAAACATTACCTCAGAAAGAGATATATTCAGTATATTGAATATAACTGAAAACTTGTTTTTATTTTCAGTAATCAGCATGTCTAGCAGTTCAGTACACAGTCTGTATACTATTTAACTCATCCACTCAGCCATTGATACACAGCTTTGTACAAAATTGAGCACACATCTCTTGGCAATCGACCCTCTAACTCAAGAGTGGAACAATAAACACTAATGAAACATTGTCTGACTTTAATAATTTATGTTTACATAACAATAGTTACATATTCGTGAATCTCAAAGCAATTTTATCATGTACAATAAATATTGAACCGCCCGTCTTCGTATTCGGTGCCTACTGGATCGAAAGCAATAATCTGCGATTTAAAATTTTTTTTTTAAAAACTATTTCTCATTGTTCAGAAGCCCCTGAATTAAAAATGCTCACACTTTTTTTGGTCTTTGTTTCTCCACTCCTGGTGGAAATTTTCCCTCGTCTGTTCTTTAATACTCCTATCACACATTTTTTTAAGGTTTTCACTCGTCTTAGGATATCTTGATCTCCAACTCTCCAGGGCGTTATGTTTGATTGTCACCTGCCTCTATTATCTAGCCAATATGATGCTATTTGATTTGAGTTCTGTTTCTCATTGTATTATAATGTTCAGGAGTACCTAAGTACAACATTACGTAATTATATCTAGGAGGTACAGATTGTGTACTGAACTGTTAGACAGGGTACGATGCAGGAAGGCTCAAACTTGGCAACAATGTACATAGTGTAGTTTATACTACTGAAAGTTGACTTTCTTTGTCGATCTTTATACAGACTGTGTATTAACTGTTAGACATTGTTAGACAACGTAGAATGTCAACCAATACCAAAATACAAGTATAAAGTAAGAGGAGATACTCAATACTAGAAAGGCTTTTTCTGACAGAACTAACATTCTCAAAAATCCTGATATTCCATCAATAACCCTAAAACATAAAATATACAGTATACACGTTATAGGCATGTAGCTTATCTTACTTATCAAAAACTATGAGCTTAGAAAAGAGAAGTGCAAAAAGATTAAGTTCACTCTGTTACAATTACTTACACATTTTTTTGCGATACAAATACGTATTTGAATTATCTAATTGAGATATAGCAACCAGTTTTGATATTAAATTTGTTAACTAATTGTCATTTGATTGTTAAATAAAAATAAAAAATAGTCAACAAGTACATAAAGTCAACAATTTAAAAGAAAATCTAATCTGAAAATTTAACCTACATTGAATTCAATTGAACTGAACGCATTTTATTTCATACTAGGAACTACTACACATATAATCCTTTAGAATAATAAAAGAGATAAGGATCGTAAACAATTGCCTTTAAAATGACTAGAATAGTGAGAACAAGAACAACAGTAAAACTGCAACAAAACGAAAAAATATATAATCAACCTTTGTCCAATTCTCTTTGTCTAGCACCGAGCACTGTACTTATGTACCTTCAAAATTTTCAAATATATTTTTTGAACTAAATAAAATAAGGAATTATACTACCTATATTTTATGTCATGAAATTACCCTTAAGGTCCCGGACCCATCCGATAGAAAATAGTGAAATGCTATGATGGGAGGATATTCAATATAAATACCACAAAACTCATGTCTTATTTGACCTTCTCGATTAAATCTACTTAGATAAATTGTCCTAAACGTCAATTCAGATAATTCTAGGTAATTGTTCTGAAATAACCTATCTTTTATATATTATCATAAAATAAATAATAATAATTGTATCTACAAGAATTTTAAATAAAACTCCACGTACACATCATACACCAAGATACTGGCTTGTGACTGCTGGGCTAGGTGATTTTAGATTCTTAGGAGTCACAAACGAGTAGCTCTGTGTACAGGGTGTCCCAGTTTATATTGTCAAGATTTCACCAGTCGATAGTTTAGCGAAAATTACAGGTGGTTTGTCTAATAAACTATGGTCGAATGTTGCTTCGTTTTTGATGATTAAAGAAAATAAATTATTTTAAATAATTTGCTATAAATCGATAACAAAAAAAGTTAGTCTTCTGAAATTTTGCTTATATCTTTTTTTTTGTATTCTCTTATTAATAGTGGTTGCAATTGTTTTATTTAGAACACAGAGGCGTGCGTATGGGTTTCTTCAAAAACATTTTATTGAATAAAACGTACACCACTGCTTTTTTTTTTGCAGCACCAATATGCAGAGAGTATTTTCCATTCAATTTAGAAACTTTTGTGTATTTTACAATTTCTTGATAACTTAACTTTTTTTTTCTTATATATTAAAGAGGTTCTTCCCTATTAGATTTCCGAAAAAAGCATCAGTACAAAGTTGTAGAGAAAAATATATCTTACAGCTTTCCTTTTAATATTTTTTGATATGGTCAATATTTGAAAAGATATTCAACAAATAAGTTGCAAATTTTAGGGAAATTTTTCTCTAGTTAGGTACTATTTACTACTACTACTTACTACTCTTTCCCCAAAATTTTCAAATTATTTGTTGAATAACTTTTTAAATATCGACAATATCAAAAAAAGTTTAAAAGATAAGTTGTAGGAAATATTTTTCTTACAACTTTGTACTGACCCTTTTTTTCGTAAATTTAATAGGAAAAAAGTTATTCAATAAACAAAAAAATCCAACCCTTAATTGAGGGCTGGTGAAGGAAGAGCGGGGTCTACGAATACACAAACTCAAGTTTAAACATTTAGGGTGACCCTCTAGAAGATTCTACAAAAATTGGCTGTAGGGTAAAAAAAGTCTATTTGAAGCCTTTTTTTGTCCCTTATTTACTGTACTATTAGGTTATTTTGAGTTAAGTTATCAAAAAATTATAAGTACGAAAAAGTTTCTAAATTGAATGGAAAATACTCTCTGCATATTGGTGCTGCAAAAAAAACAGTGGCGTACGTTTTATTCAATAAAATGTTTTTGTAGAAACCCGTACGCACGCCTCTGTGTTCTAAATAAAATAATTGCAACCACTATTAATAAGATAATACAAAAAAAAAGATCTATGCAAAATTTCAGAAGGCTAACTTTTTTTGTTATTGATTTATAGCAAATTATTTCAAATAATTTATATTCTTTAATGGCCTGTACGTCAAAAAGGAAGCAACATTCGACCATAGTTTATTAGAAAAACCACCTTTAATTTTCGCTAAATTATCGACTGGTGAAGTCCTGACGATATAAACTGGGACACCCTGTATAAAAGGTTACTTTCTGAGCAGTAGCCTTAACATTAATATTTTGAAATAGAAATTATGTTATAGATATTTTTCAATGTTATAAATTAATATACTCTGTATATAAAAATATTTGTATTTATTTTCCTTCTGTACGTAATTCGAAGTAGATATTTTGTAGTTTCGACTAGTGGCCGTTTCTTTTTTAAGAAAGTCGAGTTATGAATACAACTAAAATAAACATAACACCTGAAATGTGGTCAATTTTCCAATTAATTAACCTTGAATTCACCATAATTAATCGTACAGTCGCCAACGCACGTTTAAAAAGCTGCAACCATCAAACTTATTTTTTATAGTTTTCAAATAAAAGCGCCCATTCTGTAACAAAACCACGATATTATCTTGCATGGAAAAAGATTCAAATTAAAATGTTCGTATATACGCTGGACCATCATAATGATGCCTGGCCAAGTCATAGTCATATCTTTGCTGTCAGTCACCAGGTAATTTGGCGGAACTGGAGAGTGACAATTAGTGAACGATGTTGAATTGTGTGTCGATCACGATTTTAAGAGCCTTGTTAGCTCGCTTGGCGTAATGTGGTAGTAATAAGACATCCAACTTGATTAATGGTTATATTTCAATTCACCTCGTTACTAACTGCACAAAACGTATTTATCATTAAAAGGGGGCCCCCACAACATATTTATGTTATATACGGCTATAAAGTGACTGACAATTGTGTCTCCACTCACGTTTTTGTGTATGTATGATTAAGTTATGTCTTGATTTCTTCGTTGCAACACGGTTTGTTATTAATAAATAAATAAAAAAACTTTCATATAATATTCTGGATATATCTACTTACTTACTTGCAGGATTATTTTTAGATATTATAGAATAACCAAACATCTGTCGTGAACTTTTTGTAGTTTACCAGAGTTGCTTATACTTTGTTATTGCAACTTGAATTCAAATTGCACATTGAACCAAAACAATAGGTTTATGTTGTTTAACCTAGATTAAATAAAACATAAACCATACAATATTGTTGCGTAAGAAAGTTTAAAAGGTTGTAAATGTTATAACTTATAGGTGCTATATAGAACAGGATTTATGTTTTGTTTACAATTTATTACTAAATTATTACTTATTGTTGTTCAACAAGATCAGTTCAGAAAAATGAACTTTTCTGGAACTCTAATATTGATAATAATAATTGATTGTTTTCAACGTCATTTGAATTTCCTAATTTAAGACAGAAAACGACCCAGTGGACTGTGATAAACCCATTAAATGAGCTGAAGCACTTAAGAAGTCGTGACATGAAAGGTGAAAAACTGAGAGGTTTACATTTAGTATATGAGAGAGTGACGTAAAATTTTGTGACGTGATGTACACCTGAGGTTATTTCGGCTACTGTATTCCGCCAACTTTTATACCTGAGATGCTTTTTAGATAACGTTGAAATCGGGACATATTTCAAATATATTGTTATATGGGACAAAAACACACTTCTTGTAACCGCAACTATTTCGTATATTAATTACGTGGATTCATTACAAAACATTTGAAACTTTTTTAATTATTATTTTATCAATTCGTGCTTCGAATTTAATTGAATTGCATTTTGTAAATATTTTAATGGGTTTTCTCATTCTGAACATTTAAATTGTAAAAAGGTTATATAGGATATAATTAGGTATAATTGCCCCACATATGTGCATAAAATTCGCATTACTCACAATCATTTATTCCGATTTTACTTAGATAATAATTTTATCCTGCATCAATTTGTTTTTAAACACTGCGTAAAACTCAGTCACACGGCACCTTGCTCTAATCACATTTAATGTACAGGGTGCTAGCTTATATCTGTTTCTGAATGTAATTTTATAAAAACTAAAAAAATTAATAAACAATTACAGAGAAAATTACTTTAGACTTAAGGACACATTCTAAATGTTGCTTAGGTCAACAACAAATACGTACCTATTAAATATTTTTTTAAATTTTCAATTTATTATTGTCACCTGAAATAAAAAATTGCGCACTGGAACTAACACAAATATACAATTATGTACATACGATTATAAAACGGTATAATTTTTTTCATATCAACTATTTATATTTATTTTATATGGCTATGTTTGTAAATAATTTAATTATATATGTGCGACGAAAGAAATTAAACGGTTGAAAAAAACTAGTATGAACCATATGGGTATACGACGAGTTAGCCCATATTCGTTCAGGCATTAGTAAAAATGACAGTGCATTTTTTGGTTGTGGGTCTTGCTAAATAGGACTATACATAGATTGAATAAATTTATTAAATCATTATGTATTTCCGGGAACTGGGTTCTGAAAAAATGTGAGAAAAAAAAGCAAAATGTAAATAAGTGTATTATACAGGTCATTTCGTGCATCAAATTAATTGAACTGAAAAAAAAACTGTTTATCTTAAGTAGTATGCATTCATTAAATATTTGTATTGACATTCAGATGCAAAATACAATAACAATAATAAGGTTTTTTGTTCTGTCTTAATTAGCTTGATTTCGATAACATTTTAGAATCATCATTTAATTTTTATATTTAAAAGAATCATTACGTTAAATAGATTATATATTTAGAAACTTAACTGGAATAGTTGAATAAAATTAAGCCAAACATTGAATTTATAATGTTTCAAGCGATATGCTCTATTAGAAGTGACGTTGGGTTAGGCATGTTCAGGTTTTGTGTAACCACACAATTAAATTTTGAAAATATCAAGAAATTTGGAAATTCAACAGAAAATTAAATAATTAAATTTATCGCGTGAGTTTCTTAAACTAACTACGGTTGCATTACAATAATACATTTGATTTATTACTATTTGTCTTCATGAGCAGATATTTTTATGAGTCTGAAAATACTCGAAAAGAACTGCACTGCTATTACCGAAATTTTAATTTATTACCTGCAGTTCTTCTACTGGGTATAAGAAAGAAAAAAATTTCTTAAATCAACGGTTACTTATGATAATCAATAATTATTACCCGATGATGATATTAGATAACTTGAATTGACCATACCTCAACATGGAACACCTTAATCTTAACTTTATTTGGTCTTTTTATTTTCTTCCTGTTCAGATTTTACAAAAATAATACACAAAAAACCTTAAGTCTATAATTATGTAGATTTAGTCAAGTGGAGTGTCTGTTATTTTGTCTCAATGGCAGATTTTAATTCCAAGTTATCCATGTCGCTCTCTAGTTGCAGAAATTTAAGCCAATTATAATAAAGCTGTTTAGTCAATTAGATTTTGATTTTTAAGTCACAGGTCTCGAACTCTAAAAACCTCAAACATCAAACTTTCCTATTTGGACTGAAGATCCACGACTATCGACTACGACTTGAGACCACGACAGAGCAAATTCAAAGTTTAACATTTGATGATTCCTGATTTTATTAAGTAACTGAAAACATTAAAAAACAAAGTTGTTCAAATACGTATTTTAAGAAATATGTGACTTTTGTATATTTTTAATTCCCAATTTCGGTACACAGGATTTTTTTCATATTTAAGAATAAACTCCTTTAATATAACAATATACAGGCTGTTTCAAATTCGCTTCTCACTACAGGGATCTCAGAAACGGTTACATACAGCTTTGGTAATATTGGGGCAAAGTTGCGTAATAATGTGGCCAATAATAATCCGTTAAGAAATCGAAAATATCTTTTGTAGTTCAGCAGATTTTTGGAAAAAACCAAATTTTTGCCTTTTTGTTTTTATTTTTTTCTGCTCTTATTTTTTAAGATATCGAAAACACAAAATCACTTTGTCATGGACACTTTTTGTGCTTTATAAAATGACGTTAAATTTTTCCGCAGATGTCATCAACCCAATTTTTTTAAATACGGCCTTGTATTTTTTTCAATGTTTTAAATAGCATTTTTTATGTTCTATAAAATGGCGTTTAAATTTTTTCCATACGACGTTTCGTTCTTGTGTAATCATCGGATCATTTTTTAAATACCTATACCGCACTGGATTTTTTTTACAATTTCATCAGTATTTTGTTTCATTGCACAGCCCATCATCAGTATTGACGATTTCATAAGTGTTTATTTTATAAAATTATTTAAAAAAATTAATTCCATTGTTCTTATTATTACTACTAACAATAAATAATAGGTTAGTTTGATTTATTATAAAAGGAAAATTATTATTATTAAAGTTTGCCAAAATGTGTGGATATGAGGAAGTGAAGAAAAATACTGATGAAAATGAAAAAAAAAACCAGGGCCGTATTTAAAAAATGATCTGATGATGACTGCACAAGAAAGAAACGTCTTATGGAAAAAATGTAAACGCCATTTTCTAGAACATAAAAAATGCTACTGAAGACGATGAAAAAAAATCCAGGACCGTATTTAAAAAAAACTGACTTGATGACGTCAGCGCAAAAACAAAACGTCGCATGAAGAAAATTTTAAAGTCATTTTATAAAGCACAAAAAGTGTCCACGACAAAGTGCTTTTAGTTTTTCTATATCTAAGAGCAAAAAAAATAAAAACGAAAAGTAAAAAACTTTTTTTTTCAAAAAATCTCCAGACTACAAAACATATTTTAGATTTCTTAACGGCTTATTATTGGCCACATTATTACCCAACTTGGCCCCAATTTAACCAAAGCTGTATGTTTTACCTCTTCTTAGATCCCTAATAGTGAGAAGCGAATTTGAAACAGCCTATAGATATTTTATATAGTTTATCGTTTAATTTCTTCTACCACGTTTCACCGTCCTAGGTGTTATATTTTGGCACTATTTTTATTCACGTTCCTGCCAAAAAAAAATAAAACATGCATTCTCTGGAAAATTTATGAAGATACAGTTGTGTAGGTACTGATTTTTTGTGTCTGATGATGATTTAATAGTCAGATTAAACCTAAATTAGTCGTACTTTCATAAGCACGATTTACTGAGAGAACACGACTTAATGAAGAAAATATAAGATCTTCTTGGATTTGTTAAAATTTTTTAATACTTTATTCCTTAATTCTTCCAAAGAATTCAATTTAGTTTTCTTTTTATTCAATTAGATACCTATTTATTCATTCCAAAGCATTCAATGATAATTATTTTGAAGACTAACCTCTTTTTATAGCTCTCCATATATTTTAGAATTTTCACTGTTTCTTTGATTACTTCTTCTTTTCAGTAGGTATGAGCATCAGATCTAAAGCATCATTGCTATTGTGACCATGGCTTTATAAATCTTACGCTGTGTTTCGAAAATATTCTATAGGATTAATTTTAGAAAGTATGTGCGTCACACTGTCTCTGTTTCTACTTCTCGTTCGCCTCTCTTAAGAGTGAGAAAGGTGAAGATGATGCACATGCCTAGTATATGAAGCATATTGTATTAATTTTCAGAAAGTTGCTTGTTTAGTTTATTTTTGATGTCTAGATTCTAGATTAATTTTAATTGATTGCAAAGACATAATTAATTCCTAGTATTATGAAAAATTTTCGAATTTGATTTTAGATCATTCTCATTAATATCAGGAATTCATTTTAAAATAATCAACAAAAATAACTTGGGTGACATTAACTTTTCATAATTAGATTCATTTAAGATGGTTTTTGTTTAACGAAAAAGATTAAAACAAACCGTTTAAATAATTCAGAAAAACTAAAATTTACGCTTCATTATTTTGTGTTGATAATTTTAAACATTTAGTAAATACACTATTTTTTCTATTTTTGAACCTAATTAGTTTCTAAAAATACTTGACAAAGTTTTCTTAATTTCAAAATAATAATTATAGCAAAACTAAGTATTTTATATAGATATTGTACATTTTTTGTAAAATCTCTTTTTAAATATGTATCTAGATAAAATATCTCACATTAGGTTTTTATTTCCTTTTATAAAGTATCTATTTAATACTCTTTATCTCAGTTTTAATTTGGCCTGAATATTAAAACTTTACATGTTTTATATTCTCACTTTAGTGTATATTATGTTCGTACTAAAAATGTGACTCTTTTTTAAAGGATCGTCCTACATAATGATCGAAAAGTAATTAACGGGCTTGATGAAATTGTATAAAATCGGCAACACCTGTTTTCTTAACTTTTTTATTGGCTTTCTGTTCTGCGCATATACAAACATTTTATCATGAAAACGATTTTTTTTCAACCATTACTAAAATTTAAATTAATTTTTTAATAGAAACCTTTCAAATTTCTTCTATAACGTAAGATTGCAAACTACCATCCTAAACAAATAATTATTTTATATCATATACACCCTAACCACCTGAGTACACTTTGTACATATAATAATTGAAACCCTCCGTATATTTTCCTTCAATTTGGCGTACAGTATGACAAATCAATTCGGCGGAACCTATACACACCATGTATGGTATGTTTACTTTGTTGCAGTTTCTATTGTCACACTGTTTATGGATATAACTGAAAATACAAAGAACTACATCAAAAATGTTTATTTACTCAAGGCAGAATGGAATCCAGGTTATTTGTGTATTTTTGCCGTTTAACCGCAACACAATTTCAGTTTTATTAAATTTCGGTTAATAGAAAGTAATAATATTGTGGTGCAGCTAACTTAAATGAGACTAAGATTTTTTTGTCCGGAAAGTTTATCTAAACCACTAATTATTAATTATAATCATTTCAGGATCATAAGCGTTGATCGTGCCGAGTTTAATTAATTCTACAACTTAATCTTCTAACTGAAACTGTTTTGATGTACAGCTGTGTAAAATCTATTTAATTACCTAGATTTTTGTACAACATCACCTAAAATAAATTGGTTAATCTAGTAATTTGCATCCTGATATAGTTATTTTTAATTTGCAATAACTATTTGTGAATTAATTTTTAATTTGTAACTTCCGCGCTAAGAAAATATTTACGTATATATATTACACTGAATCTTCATATGCACAGGTGTTTCCTCAATTAAATAAATATATTTTCGATAATTTGTATAATTAAATGCTGGAATTCATGTTGTTGTGTTATATCTAACAACCTCTAAATTATCTATGATGAAGTTATTTTACCATTATTTATCTTTGACTAGGCAGTAAAAAATCATTAGAGATGTTATTATTATCAATATGCAGATTAAGTTTGTCGCTGGAAAGTGGTCGATAAGAGACTACAAAGAGCTGGGGGCCCGGTGGTAGTTGTGTTATTTTACGATCGGGTACGATCAAAAGACCTGAAAATAAGTTTTGTCAAAGTTTAACTTCTGTACTGGTTCCAAACTACTTTAATATTAATATTAAATTCCATTTCTATACAAGCGTGACAGAACAGAAAATAACTCAAAAAATCTTACGACATTTACCAGTTTTAATCAGCCAGCCTTGCTGCTTTCAATGTGTCTCAACACACTATCACTAGAAAGCGGCACAGTCCTTGTTAGTTTTCATCGGATTTCCATCAATAGAACAAAGCGTGTTCAATAAATTTGCATAATTCAATCGAGTTTTAAGTTAATTAACCGATCTAACGAATTCTTGAGTTATTGGAAATACAATCAAATAATTATTCCATACCTAACTCATCACAACTAACGTGCTATAAAAAAGCAAATTAACAATGAATGTCCAGCGAACGAAAAAAACCCAACTTGCTTCACATCTCTAAACCGAAAACCAATTTTATCACCGGCTGCCTAAAGAGACATTAGTTTGTGTGACACGAAGAAGTTGACAGGGCGTGTGTGGTGTGTGAGCGCTTAGCTTTCAGGACCGGCTCCTTAACTGAGCCGCAAAAGTCCGCACTTGTGGTGTACCCGGTCGTTCTTATCTGGTGGCATCTACACGGTTTATCGGCCAGATTGGATCGGTGCTACAGCCTGCCAGGATGTTCAATGGCAACGTATACAACGGCAGACGTTAATTGCCCCCCTGTTAATTAATATTAATCGTTCTTATCTCCATTATATACTTACAACAAAACTGTCAGCTGGAAGATTCTTTAAACAAATTGACCAGTCAGTCGGATGAAGGAAATTCATTTATATTCTGCGATTCCAAACATTGTTGCATTTTGTTCTAATTGCCACGAATTTGCATGTTACGTATTATTATTTGCACATATAAATTTCGTAAGAAGTCAATCATCTTTTGATCTTCATCCTTACGTCGTTAGTATAAATATATTTCAAAATTGTGTATTTTCAAAATATAAGCTATGAGTTGTTAACGTAATTAATGGAAACGACAAAACTTCTCGAGTAGTAGATTAGGTCAAAACACAAACCTAGACACGGCTAAAAATAGGTACAAATAAATTTTATTGTACAATTGTATTTAAAAGTATACAGACATGAAAATAATTCTTAAAGTTGATATCCTCGCTTTTCAATTTCAAATTCTCATCAATCTATTTAACAAAAAGTACTTTGCCTCCCGCTACTATTAGCAATATGATCTACAAAAAAGTTTTGATCAGCAAACTACAAATTTCTGTCACCAACTACCATTTTTTCAACAGTCGTAGAAAAAGATTCAGGATATTGTTAGGTTGGATCGATAAAGAAAACGCGAAAGATTATACATGTCAATAGAATGGGAACTAATGCAGAAGATGCAAAACGCCAAGAACTAGAAGATCAGGTTGACCTCCGCAAAGATAGCGGGGAGCTGACAGTCCACATCATAAGAACAACAACCTTAAAGAAAATATATAGGCTACTGGACTAACCCTGGAAGAAGACTGAAAAGAAATTTTATATTTGTGTCCTTATATTCCAATATTTATGAGACCAATTCAAAGAACCTTGTTAAGTTAGGTTAGAGCTAAAAGATGTAAATTATCTGCATTTCATTCTAGTAAGTAATCTTCTTTGGGTTCAATGTTTTACTTCACACTTCACACACAATTTTTTGATACTGAAGAAACTATCTCTTTTTTGATTTACCCTCGGACACGTAACTGTTAGACTGTCAGAGAAACGGTTCTGAATTTCCTATGGATCTCCTAGTACGAGCCCTAACTACTAAATGTTCGGACAAAAGTAAATTTTTGAAGTATGAAAGGAGAACTGGAAATTTTAGACAAATAATTAGTAAAGACCTAACAATACAATAAGATAAAGCCTTAATAACAATATTATGCATATAATTAGCAAACTTTACAAAATGAATTTGCACCTAAATGTTGGGATGATTTTTAATTTAGGACCGTTAATAAGAGGTTACGTCTCCTTTTGCTTTAATACCTGCCTAGCAGGCATTGTATTTATCAAATTTTGGTACAATTCTGGTGTGAAACTGTCCCAAATGTCTTCTATTTTGGTCTTTAAGTCCCCAGTGGTTCTTGGTGGATTATTGCGTAAAATATGTTTAATTTTATGCCAAAGAGTTTCAATGACATTTATGTCCAGACTGGATGAGGGCCATGAAAGCACCTATATGTCGTTTTCCCCAAGTTCCAAAACTGTGATTTTTTAAAAACAGTCGTTAGAAAATTACGTCACATTTTTCAAGTGCAATTTTAAAGCTACGAAATATGCCTAAAATTACCAAATAAAGACTTGGGGATTTTTTTGTACATAAAACCAACATCCAGCTTTGCAATAAAGTAAATTTTACCAAAATCCAACCAGTGGTTCCAAAACTGTGATTATTTTAATGTAGGTAGCACCCTCAAAAATACACGTTTTTTGAAAAGTGAACTGTGGAACTCGAAAAACATTCAAAAAAAATCATATTAACATTTCAGGATTTTTTCAATATACTACGATTATTGAGCTTTGATTTAAATGTTTTTGACACAAATCCAACCAGCGGTTTCAAAACTGTGATTCTTTAAAACAGTTACTAGAAAATTTTATCATTTTTAAAGGTGCAACTTTGCCTAATATCACCAAATAAAAACTTGTGTAACTTTTTTGTAAAGAAAACCAACATCCAGCTTTGTAATAAAGTAAATTTCATCAAAATCCGACTACTAGATCCAACGTTTTGAAAATAATAATTCTTTGTTTCTACAATTTTCTCATCCTGCTGGGTTAAAGTGCCACAGTTTTGGAACCACCGAACGGATTTTTACGAAATTTGCGTTTTTATATAACTAAATGTTGGCATTATAACAGAAAAAACCACCAATATTATGGAAGTTAATTTAGATAACTTTTGCGCGTATGGAAAAACGACAATCCAAGTTACTTTTGTTCGAACATTTAGTTGTTAGGGCTCGTATATACCTAATACATAAATACTATAAAATATTTGTGTTTTTTATGTTTTGAGATTCGTAAATGATTCCTCCTTGCAGAAACTCTAGATGATGATATCCAATCTTTGAAAGGAAGAAGACATGTTAACATAAGAAGATTCTCAAACGTTGATTATACAGTAATTCTTTGAAAATTATAGGAACATTGATAATAATTTGTGTATTTCCCTGTAAACATAAAATCCCCTTTAATCGACTTCCAACGTAATATTATGAATTCCATCTCAAAATAAATAGGACCAGGAATAATTAAGGAAGAAATAAGAAATAATTAACCAATAAAATTCTAATTCATCCCAAAACACAGAATTTTTGTCATAAGCAATTTGCATCGTGCACAATAACAATTAGTTAAATGAAAATTGCTGAGGTATAGGTATTTTGAATCCTTCTGTTTTTTAATGTGTAAAATTTCCGGCATATTAATTTTTGGTTCCCAAGTTTTTATCTTTCTCCTTCTAATATTATGTTTCAAAAGCAGAATTAAATTAGTTAAATGACAAAATAAAATTAAAAAACAATTTAGGTAATTTATTAAAGAAAAATTAAAAGGTTAAGTACCTATATCACATTTTTGTTAATGATCAAGCAGAACATAAACGGTATTACAATGAAGAATGCTGCATTGCTTAATTTATAAGGAAACTTAGGCGTTTAAAATTACAAACCTTCATTAACTGGATTACTGGTATAATAACACTTTAATCTTATTATTTATGTAATGTTTTTTATAATTTATGACTATATTACTTAATTCACATAATTATGTTGGCAAGGCGCCATTCAACTTGAAAATTTGTTACAAATATTTAATGAATTTGGATTATTTTAACAGCACAACCTCCAGCAATATTAAGCTACATACCACATTTACATTTTTATATTTTTCTAAACCACCTGAATGATGAACGAAATGATAAAATCACGCTCATAAAACTGGCACTTCCTGTTATAGGAAGCAAATCAATTTGTATCATCAGCTGTAAAGGATTACGATGTAAAGATATACCCATTTTATAAGTAATAGTATTTAGTCGTCTCATTGTTCTTACAAAACGATAAGATGTTTGCTTTGGGAACAAATGATACATCCTACCAAATTACGCATTTTTATACTAGTTCATCCACCATATGGTATTAAAAAATATGAGTCAATAGTAAAATATTTTTAATTTTCAAACTCACCGATAATTTATATACCTATAGCTATTAAAAGTCGTGAACAAATTATACAACTCTTGAAAAAAAATTATACACAAAGTAAAACGTCCAAGCAATAAAATTTTTGACTGTTCTATCGGAAATTCCAACACATTTTTCACATATTGTTGTTCCCATTAAATTATGAGTTTCTCAAAGGTCCGTATAAAATATTCATTTGTTTCCTTGGGAGCATCCAACACCTGTGAGGAGGAATCCTTTCTCTCTCATATTCATCAAAATGTTCAGACTATGATTGTGTGACTCAACTTTATTTTTTATTTCCGTCCACCGCATCTACAATAGACAGACCGACTCGACTCGTTCAAAAGCAGTTTTATATTATTTGAGATTTACAGCGACGTTAGTTCTGTGGTCCTTGTCCATTCAATATAGCTAGCCGATGTCGTCTATTCAACATTTTGTTGAACGTGTAGAAACCAGGGGTCAGTTATGAATAATTTTATAAACCGTATTTTCAAATTAAAGTGGACGCATTGACATTTTTTATATAAAACCAGTAGTCGGAAAAAATAAAATGTAATCGCCAGGTACAGGTGGACCACTCGGGTTATAATTTTGTTTTTATGACTTTTTTATACGTGTTTCGGGATCTTTAAATTACCCTTTTATGCAATATGTTATCTAATTTCAGTGCCTTTTTAATTAGTTGCGGTTTTTCTGATGGAAGTTTTTTGAATATAAATTAACGGCACATCTTAAAACACTTTCGCGTGAAACTTTTTTTAGTACCATATCAGTTTAAATTAACTTGAAATGGATATGTACGATTTGCTGATTATTGGTTTGATGATTACAGCCTACACCAGGATCTTCTCATAATTACAAATTATTATATAAAAATGGAATCAAGTTGAGGAATATCCATTTTTCTTGAATGTACTTAGTTGGTTGAAATTTATTTTTAAGTTAAAAAAGTTCAGTAATTATTGATTTCTATCTGTGTGTAGATTTATGGAGCTTGTTAATCAATTTTATATTTAAGATATTGATTGAAAATATCTATACGCATTAAGTTTGAATGTGATTATTTTATCAGATCTTTCAAATGCTTTAAACTTTTTAATTCACCACCATATAATAAATGATTGTAAAAATTCTATATAAAATTTGATAAATGATCACATAGTCTGCTTACTCATTATGATAATTATGAAATACGAAAAAACAACAAACTTAGTAACATTGCAAGAGGTATTTCGAAAATTTTGTTCATGCATCACATAATTATGAACTTTTTATTACAAATTTCGAGATGTCGATCTTATGAATCGGAGGTTAATGAGAGATGTCCACGAACCATAGTTAGAAAAAGAAATGAATATTACTGACTTTTTATAAGACATTCAGACATGTCAACTCGTTGAATAGTTGAATTCTTCGTTTTATACATACTGTTTTATGAAATTCTCAGTGTACAGAACTTAAAATGCGAAACAAACTCACTAGATATAGTTTTATATATAATTTTTTCGCTGTTCGATATTAAACGTCAAACTTTAATGACTGTCTCTTTTACTGCCTAGGCATTAAAAAACTGACAAAATGACTGCGACAGTAAAATTTTTTAATAATTTATTTTAATAATTAATTATAATTCAATTCCACACTTCTTGCAGCTTCTCTAATTTCATCCGGTAATTCTTCAGCATCACTACCTACCAACCGTTTTTTTTAACTTATATTACTTTTTTATCACTTTTTATTCGTTTAAAGGCAGCTATACAGACATGTGAATTTTGTCAATTTCCAAATACCAAATGTTTCTTATTTGGAAAATATTTCATATAGGTACTGTGTTTCTGAAATATTTGTCAAATAACAAACATTTGCTACAGCGTGATCAGGAATGACTGAATCTGTTGGTATTAAAACAGTTGCGAAATTAGGATTTTTTTTTGTGGTGTGATTTGCAAACCTGATTGTCATAATTAAAAATGTCAGTTTACAAAATCTAAGGTTATGTTATGGTGAAGTATTGTTATGTTGGAATTGTCAAGATTGTCAAAAGTTGACAGCAAGATGTGCGCGCCAACGCCCTTGGGTTTTTTGCGTCAATAGTACCAATTCCACTAGTTATTTTTTCAATACCAACAGATTCAGTCATTCTTGATCACGCTGTATTTGGAAATTGGAAATTAGCAAACTTCACATGTCTGTAGCCGCCTTAACACGAGAGACACCAGCAATACTCTGTATATTTTTGCAAAAATACATGATATATTAAATTCTGTATAAAAAATGTCCTTATCCTCTTTTAATAATTATTTAAAATAATAAGCAAGTTATTTTGCAAAGTTTTAATACATTCGCTATTTCATTGCAAAATCAAATATGTCAATAAATTTTTTTAAAGCCTAAATTGTCAATTTTGTGACGATTTCAAATAAACGTCCGCCCTTTCTGCCCCATAGATACTCTGTATTACTACGAAATTTAAATTCTTATGTTTTAGTGCCTATTTGAATGTTGGTAGGAACATAAAATTTGGATTCGAAAGACAATAATATGAAATATGCAAAAAAAATTACTTAGTTATCAGATTTAGTGCACTTTCACATGGAGTGTATGGTCAGGACTGATCGTCAGGACGTATGAAGCAAGTACCATGTGCTTAAATGAGTAATTTCATATGATGGTAAGACGGGCATACATAAAAACATATCAGTGCTGACGATCCGTCCGTACCATACGCTCCATGTGAAAGCGCACTTAGTTACTCAGTTAAAAAAAATGAACCATATGTGTTCCAATATACATATGTAGAAAAACATTCCTGCATTTAAATAGATCATCAATAAATCATGTGGATTTTCACAGCAAATTTTCTAATGATTTAGTTAGGATCATGTAGGTACAGAAAAAAAATCAAAAATGATAAAATTATAAAAATCAAAAGATGAATTCAGAAGAAAGTTCGAAAAAATGGTTTAGGTTTGATAACTCCATTTTTTTAAGTTAAAGGTAAAGATCTTTTCTGAAAGTTCAAAATACTTTTTAAGGAAAATCAAGTCAATGTTTTATGGTGTGATCAACATGCTGTCCAAACAGTAAGAATTATTATTTTTTTCTATAGCAATACCAAATTTTAAAGTGTGCTTTTATCAACTCAAAATAGTAGATAAAGTAGCACTTTAACTACTATTTTAGATAAGGTACTTTGATTTTTTTGAAATGAATGAATTAAAACGTATTACAGTTGATTTTGACAACTTAATGACAACTCATACTATTCACTGATATTTTAAATTGTCATTGATAATAATTTAATTTGTAATTAGTTTTTCTTTATAATAGATTTTTCTTTAACATTTGCTATAGAAAAAAAATTTGTATTATACACGACGATAACATTTCATTATCTTCTCGAGCTAATTAGCGTCTCGGGCGACGCCTCGATGTTAAAATCGCTCTCGAAGATAAACTATAATGTTATCGTCTTGTATAATAAATAACTCTTATATAAACTAAAGAATGAATTTCTAGAAAAATTCACTTCCTCGTACATATTGCAAAAAAGTCTTAACATACAATATAAATATAATGAAGGAAACTTAAGTAGGTATACAGATACGTCATGAAAATTTATCTAAAACACTAATTTTGTAGCAAGATTTATTTGCAGTTTTTTTAATAATTATAGGTAGGTATATTAATTCAATATTTATTAATCAGGTTTCATTTTCGGAAAATATATTTTGATATTTTTGATATGTTAATGTAATTAATTAAATTGTGGTTTTGATACTTATTTTGAATTTTTTTCTAAAACCTGGTTACAATATCTCACACAAAATAATGCAAAGTCTTATAGGATATATTTTTTAAGCAAAAAATTGTCTTTTCTTTGTCATTAATCCAATTTAATTCTATGAAATTGACATAATTGTGCTCACACTTTATCATAACTCACATTACTATTGATTAAAGTCCTCTAGTAATGGAACCCAAATGATTCAAGAAGCGTCGACGTTTGCGGTCAAATACATATTTATGTTTGGTCTATTGATAAGTTATTTACAAAGTTTTGAATAGTTTATGTGTCTCCTAAGGGAGTTAGAACATTAATTCTGGTTGGTTGGGCATATTATTTGCTAAATATCCGGGGTAGTAAGCACCGATGTGGAAAATTATTTTGCGGGCGTTCAGCTCTTGCCACATTGTTACATCTTCCACAGGGGGAAAGACACATCTGGGCTTCATTTAATCCCGGAATAATATTTTTAACAGCTACAGTATAGGTAAAAATACCGTGCGAGTCAACAAGAATTTTTTTGGGTATATAGTTGCCGATTTCATTCAATTTAATTTAAAAATATTTCATGTGAAAATTTAATTAAAATTAAATCGCCTACCTGCTACATGTATCTGTAGTTGTAACTTTTACATTTAAAATTTTAAACATTTATACAACCAGTATAAGCACACAAATTGTTTTGTCAGAAAAAACACGCTTCTCTCATAACAAATTGTAATGTATTTAAAGCTTTTCTTGAAGAAGTCATGTACAAAAGTCAATTAAGCAAAATTTATTGTTTATATCATTTTGTACCCCTGTTGTAAAAATCACTGGAACGTAATTAATTACATTAATTAAGCTATATAAATGTTTTGTAGCTTGTTTGTTGCAATTATTATTTTAAACAGTCTCATTGCCTGCGTAATTACAAGCCCTGAAAATAATTTTTAATCAAAACATATTGCACACGCAAACCCATAATTTATTTAACATGCCCTATAACAAAAACAAAGAGAAACGTCTGTATCTGTTGAAACACATTTAGAACATAGCAAAAATCCATTTGAAGACCAAGACAGAAGCAATGCACTTTGAATTACCTGCACGTGCATAAATTCTTTTTCTTTCGGTAGAGTTCACAACTCACTGCCTCCAGGATATAATGTTGAGGCAGCCGACAGAAGGCAAGATCGACATATTTTCAAGTATATGTTATAAAGTAGTAGGAGCATTGAAGTTCACTGAAATGAAATAAAATGACCGATACGAATATAATATTCGAACAGACCAACAAATGGTTATGTGTGTAGGTGTTCAATATTATATTGCTGCAGCACACTTCAATATATTTCTTTTACACACCCTGATTTTGCACATTTAAGTGGTCTCGACACATCCTTGATAAATTAGGTTTTGAACTTTAACAAAATGTATTATACACTGCTTTTAAGATACATCAAATTGAGTTTGTGAGATTTGATTTGGAATCGTGGATTTGAAAAAGAGCACATTTTTCCATTTTCTCGTCTATAATAGAACATGACCTCGGATAAAACGCTTCAGTACCTACACAGTCACTAAATCCAGTGACATGATTAAATACTCATAGATGTTGATTAATAATTTGGAATAAATCTTTTTACTATATTTATCAACTTGTCGTGTAATTGCGGTAAAAATTTTATTCGACTATGACTAATATTATAATTTGTTGGGCGACAGTATCTTCCAAAACTAACAAATTCAACACCTTTGTATTGGAGCCGCATTCCACACCAAACACAACGTGGTTCAGAATGTGACATTACTTTATAGTAGCTGTAATCACTTTAAAAAAGATGATTTTATTCATCGCGCATGAATTATATTTTTTTATAGACTAAAATTAATGTTGGTTAAATTTGGTAATTAAAGTCATAATAATTTAGAACATGCCGCTGCTGTTGCATCACCAATTAAAAACTATGTTAGTGTGACAATTATTATAGGATATTGATAAACGATGAGGAGCATTAATAATTTTATCAGTTCTGTCAGATGGCTACACTTTACTGCATTCCGCGCGATGTGTTTTTAAATAAACGAAATTAAATTACTGGTTTAATATCGTTTACATATTTGGTTTAATTGCCCCGATCGATAGAATTTTATTGGAAGATTTCTGTTAATGAGAAGTAAACTTTTCGATGCAGGATATTGAATATACAGGGTGTTCCAGAACACTCACAATGTCTCAGTAGGTATACAAAATGTGAGATGATTTTTACTTTCTTATACAAAGTAATAAGTACCTAATCGTCTTTTTTTTTATAACTCATAACAATGTAAATCGACAAATTTATGTAACAGATAAAGTTATTTTGAAGATGAAAACACCGCCCTTAAATAATCGGATGTTAAATTTGATAAGTCACTTTTAATTGTTTTTACAAGACAACATCGTGTCAAATTTTGAAAATGAACTTGCCATTGCATGGAACTGCAAATGTTCTGGAACACCCTGTAAAACAGAGGATATATTCCCAATTACTAATTAATTTTCAAAATAAACAATTTTTTATAAAAAGATTACTGACAACTGTTGTCGAAAACATAAAATTAAAGTTGATAGTACTTTTCCACCTCCTATATTTTCCATATATCCTTAGGAATGGCATTTAAAGTTAAAAATAACTGAATACATTCATATAATATATTCTGTAGCAAGGAAGATTATAACTATGACATCTACAATCCTATTATTATATCAATATCACAGATTTTTTATTGCAATATACGAGCCCTAACAACTAAATGTTCGGACAAAAGTAAATTTTTGAAGTATGAAAGGAGAACTGGAAATTTTACGCAAATAATTAGTAAACACCTAACAATACAATAAGATAAAGCCTTAATAACAATATTATGCCTGGAAGAAAATTATTTATTTGATTTAACAATAGTTTAACCTCAATAATTAGCAAATTTTACAAAATGAATTTGCAACTAAATGTTGGGATAATTTTTAATTTAGGACCATTAATAAGAGGTTACGTCTCCTTTTGCTTTATTAGTATTGTATTTATCAAATTTTGGTACAATTCTGGCGTGAAACTGTCCCAAATTTCTTCTATTTTGGTATTTAAGTCCCCAATGGTTCCTGGTGGATTACTGCATAGAATACGTTTAATTTTATCCCAAAGAGTTTCAATGACATTTAAGTCCGGACTGGATGAGGGCCATGGAAGCACCTTCATGTCGTTTTCACCGAGTTCCAAAACTGTGATTTTTTAAAACAGTTGTTAGAAAATTATGTCACATTTTTCAAGTGCAACTTTAAAGCTACGAAAATTGCCTAAAATCACCAAATAAAGCCTTGGGGATTTTTTTGTACATAAAACCAACATCCAGCTTTACAATAAAGTAAAATTTACCAAAATCCAACCAGCGGTTCGAAACCTCAAAAAACACGTTTTCTGAAAAGTGAACTGTGGAACTCGAAAAAAATGCAAAAAAATCATAACTCCGATAAATGCCTAAAATCACCAAATAAAATCTTGTATAACTTTTTTGTAAAGAAAACCAACATCCAGCTTTGCAATAAAGTAAATTTCATCAAAATCCGACTATATACTAGATCCAACGTTTTGAAAATAATAATTCTTTGTTTCTACAATTTCCCCATCGTGCTGGGTTAAAGTGCAACAGTTTAGGAACCGCCGAGTGGATCATTACAAAATTTATGTTTTTATATAACCAAATGTTGGCATTATAACAGAAAAAACCATCAATGTTATGGAAGTTAATTTAGATAACTTTTGCGCGTATGGAAAAAAGACAATCAAATTTACTTTTGTCCAAACATTTAGTTGTTAGGGCTCGTAGACTTGTGATTTGGTGTACCATATGAATCTATAACCTGTTGTTTGAGGTGTTGTACTACTTGATGGTTTGCAACAAGAAGAGTAAAAACGGTAGAGCGAACTCACTTGGAAAGGAAAGGCAGATATACGGCGACAGCTCCCCTCTCAATCGCCATTCGCCAAGTGCGCCCTGCCCTTAAATTGCTGTACTGCGCTTCTGTCATGTGCTTGACAAATGCGCAGTACAGCGATTTAAGAGCAGGGCGCACATGGCGAGTTGACAGGGGAGCTGTCGTCGCATAACGTCCCATCGCTGTGTACAGGGCAACGTGGAAAGTTCGCTCTCCTCTTTCTAGCCTTCTTGGTTTGCAACTTTATCAAAAATATAGTCTATAAAGAAGGAACATATCTTGATTCTTGGATATATTCAGGCCCGCGAATAGATAAACATGATTCATCCACGAATTTGGTAGCCTACAATCAAACACGTGGAAGTGGAATGCAGTGGATACAAATCTAACAATTATAAGTACTTACTTCTGCAGAAAGCTTTGAAAAACCGTAATTCATGTAAGCTAGGTCAATTCGCTGACCTGAGTATAGACAATAACAAGCCTCTACTAATATACTGAAACCTTCCAAAATTCCAAACAGTGTATCCTATCTACAGAGTAGCAAATGCTAACTAGAGGAGAGCAACGTATGGTCGTACACCGTACTCTAGTCTCTGTCCTTGTCTTAGCAGTCGGCTAGTTGGCATTTACTTATATGTACATATTCTAAGGCTTATGCGAACTTTAGATATAAAATAAATTACAAAAAGAACGTTTTACTTGAAATTAGAATAGTGCGAGGTTCACTGAATTACAAATAATATAGTACTGGTGCTCGAACGATTAGAAATTGATTTGTAGAGAGGCAAAGCATTTAATTACATAATCGAAGCACGACTTTTCTCGTGATTTTCTAAATATGTAATCTGGAGAAGTGCAATACAAATCGTAGGAAGTGATTTTCAGTCGGGTTAAGGCCTTTTTAAACAGTGGTTACCTTTAATTGCTATTGTCAATTTCGTTGTATTAAAGTAGTGATAGACAATGAAATAGCAGTTAAGCATCCCTAATCATCTATTGTAAATTTGGTCCTAAGAGATTATAGGTAGGTAGGTACTTAACAGAAGCCACAAATCAACTATTTACGTTCTTCATTTAAAAATACGTCTTTTTTCAATATTTACATAACCTATTGTAATAATTAGTAAATTTTTGTGGTATCCGCCTGACTAGGTATAGCAATTCATATCTGAAAATATAGATGGCAGATCATGTCGGATGATGAACAGTCTTTTGGTAGTCAATATAAATATACATTAAACATTTTAATATCAATTTAAAATGTTACTTTGTAATAAGTAATAACATTTTCATTGCATGTTCTATTACGATTATTATTTTTATAGGTAATTTATAATACAAACTATATAAATGTAATACGGACATTTTTTCATCATCCTATATAACAATAAGTTTTAATTTTTTACTGCTGAAACCCATATACATATTTATTAACTTCACTTTTCAGAATTACAATATACGTACAATAAATTTTATTCGAGGTCAAATTTACAACTTCTGTGTGGATGATACACAGCATAAAATGTTTTCTTCTTCGAGATTTCGACATTCTTAAGCTGTTGTTAAACAAATATGACCAAACGAAGGCGTGGGCTAAATGACTGACAATTATTAATTAAAATATTTATTAGGATTTTTATAACATTATAATTTATTTATAAATAATTCATGAGTTTTTGTATAAATCACCGTTTCATATTAAAAATATTTTAGTTCGCACAATAGCTCGTTGGAAATGGAGCCACACATGATGATGATCAAACAAAAATTATGGTAATAAGGTAAATAGTTTTTCGGCGCCGTAGTAATTTATGATTATGTGTATTTTAAAAACGTGTATGCAGAAATATGTGATTCTAGCACTAATGGTTTTCTATGGGATTCTAGCCATTAAACCATTTAGATAAAAAAAATGATACAATTGACCTTTAATTAATTAGCATTTCCATCAAGTCTTGGGTTATTCTGTCTATGTCCTTGAGGATAATAAGGCACATTAAGATAAATATTAATTGACAAAGTAGCTATGAGAAGGCGATTTATGCTAATTAAAATCTGAAATTACTTTAGAAACATGAAGTGTTCAAATGAGTCGTGCTGATGATAGTAGGTATAAACATCGCTTAAAATATTCTATGTAAACAAGCAGACGGTGGTACGGTAGACGAGGAGGAGAAGGCTCAGTGACAGTAAAAAATACACAAGCGTAGCCAAGTCCACAATGGAATAAATAAATCACGTTTCTTAACCTTCACATACACATACACTAGCTGCTGGTCACTGCCGCGCCGATAACACAGCTCGCCAGCATTACCGACACACACAGCTACCGTGGATTAACCGGACCTAAGCTGAATTTATTGGAATTCGTGCCTCGATGGCCGAACGCCTTTGGAAGGCCCTGGGTAGCCTCTGGGCCTACAATACGCTGAGGTTAGTTAGCGGAAATTTTTTATTTTGTTGTCCCTGATGGTGTTACTGTCCTTCACCCACAGGTACGAAACACCAACAGACAAAGATGGAGAAATGTTTACAAAACGGAAGAAGCTAATGATCTCGCCAACAATATGCAAGAGGGAATATGCAAAGTGTTGTAGATATTATCGGGGAGTTTTTCACACTTTCAAAGTGGAAAAATTATGGAACGTGAATGGGATGTGTGTGTAAAGAAAAAACTTTGTAAACTAGGTGATGGATATTTATGCACACGACTGATAAGGGAAACAGAATGGACTATTAATAATTCATGGGACACTGCATGGGTTCATCCTCAGCCCTGCGATAATACACAATAATTTTGCATACCTATACATGTGCTTTGAACAACTAACTTTTCTTTTGGAATTACCTTATTTATCACAATGTCACAAATTGGCAAGGAACTCAACAGAATTTGTTAGTCTGGAAATGTGGAACCAGCATGGTAATTATAGGTAGGTACAAGGAGGCTAAGTGAAGCTGTCCCTTTAACGAGATGGGCGCTTTGTCCTTTGCATAATCCAAATTGTCAAAGAAATACTTTTTTGTTTAAGAATTATTTATATTTAAGACAAATTTTATTTATAGGTAGTGTCATTTTTTTTCGGTAGGACGAAAAAAATTTTAAGTTCAATGGTTTTTTTAAGTACATACACAATTGCATTTGTATAAAGCCAAATAGGTCCAGAAATAAAGTATTTCATGTCGTAAAGTCATCATACTCTTTAAATATTGTGTTAGAAATTCCGCGGTTCTTGGGGCTGATATTATTCAATATTCACAAATGTTGACTAACAATCCATTTAAATTTATTTAACCTCCCTTCTTAGGAGATACTGGGTACCTACATTATCATTGAAAAATAAGGGAAGATGCTATGGCAAGATATGATTATGGTGATGATGATGATGATATAAAATAGTTGTAACTCTCTTGCTAGCAAACGTCTCATTTTCAACTCATCAAGATATTAAGCTTTCTCATTAAACTTAGTCTTGCACTTATCACTTAGCTCATCAACATCAGGAATTATTTTTTTATAGAAAGGTCAGATCCATTAGTTACAAATTCCTCGAGGTTAGAATCCAAGATATTACTGTCTTTGTCTCTCCTGTTTAAGATATCTTTCTTCGAGTATAAGGTACCACTATATTAGTCCAGTGTCTTTTTGAGATACTATAAAGGAATAATGATTAGATGTATGATCTTTGCCGACTTGACTATTGTCAGTCTGTGTTCAACTGAATCATTGATGTGGCTTCTGTAATTAAACGACGTTCAAAATTTTTGAAAATTCCTAATTAATTCGTTTTCAAATTTTTCGCATACATATTGAAAACTTGTTTTTCTACATTTATGACTCCCTCAAAACAGGATCATGTAGTCCTAGATAGACTATTGTTCTTCTCACATATCTCAAGAAGTGATACCTAAGTAAGGATCACCACAAACTTGTTTTTCTTTTTCCAAATAGCGTTAACATTCTGTTCCATTATTAGGTAGATACATTTATTTTTGTTTGTCTTGTTTTTCTTTTCTCCAGATAAAATCAACAAATAAGCAATAAAATATTTATGAAAATTATCAAAATGAATTCAGGAATTCGGAATTTTGTACAGTTCATTGAATATCCATTGAAATTTGTTGGGAAAGTTGGTAATAAAAACATCTAGATTTATGGCGGAGCCGTAATTACCACGTGTTTTTAATATTTCAATAGTTTTGCCTTCTAAATATGACAATAGTTTTATGGATGCCAAGGTCATCCTTTCTCAAGGATGTCACCACGGCGCCCTTTTCAATTTGGTGCCCCAGACAACTGGTTGTTATGTCTGTGCGTAATGACGGTCCTGATGATCTTATTTTTCAGTGTTGTCTCTTAAACTTATTCAGAAAGAAATGAGCTTGAGCTAGGTGTCATCATCACTCATAACTAAATAATTCTTCCAAAATTTTCATAATACATCTTTTGATAAAATCGTGCTTATAAAACTTATAAAACAAAACTGGACTTAACAATAACCAGAAACGAAGTGCACAGACTTCATGTTACTTACCGAAAGTAACTGACTTTTAATTACTTTTAAGAAAGTTACATTGTAGGGTTTAGTCAGACATCAGGTAATTCTAAAAATCATAAATCATTTTTCAAAACCTTTGAATTTAAGTCTTTTGTTTAGAATAGCAAAATTCTACATTTGGCACTAATAGAAAAGTTCATTTAATATTGAAAACGTGAACTTTCTCTAGGTACTGTTACTGGTGCTAGTCATACTTAATAATGAATAATATTGTATATTCAGTATTCAATTAACTTGCATGACAGATTATTATTCTAAATTAGTTTACTTTACAAGTCCGGTAAAAATGAAATAGTTTCTCTTATTATGAAATGCTAAGAAATTATTTGTAATGGTGCAACATATTACACATTATAATAAAAATAAATTGCTTGAAAGTCTGCGATTAACTCCCTCAATTTTAGTATATAGGGCCTCGGTAAATCCCTGAGTTTGCTAAGAAATTATAATAAGGGATCAAAGGTTTTATATGATTCTAACTCGTTAATTTAACTCAAAAAATTAGGTAATATTATTTTAAGACTAAGTATTCGTTAGAAGTAAAAAAGAGGTTATTTATCCTTGTATAAATAACATTTTGAAAATATTTTTGTTCTGAACCTGATATAATTTTCTTTTCAGATAAATTACTTATTTAATTTTCCTGTAGAAAAACCTAAAAGTACAAATTTAAATAAAAATAGTAATATAATATAATAATAATATAATTCATCTCTGATCCTTTGGTAAAGTAATGCTCTTGTCAATTTTTCGATGTGACATCTTTATCCAAAAATGTTGTTTCGATTAACAAATCAAATTAATTCTGCATAATAGTCGTTTAGTTTCAAATAGGTATAAATAAAAAACCTAAATATCGCTTATTTCCCGCAGAATATATAAATTTTAATAAAAGAGAGAAGATAATTTGCGAAGTGACTTCAGTATAATAAAAACCTAATCGTAATAAAATTTAGTTCCTTTTCAGCATAAAGTAGTTTTTGCCCGGTAGTAATTAGCACTTAATCGATAACCGAATAAATCACATTCGAAATTAATTTTTTTACAAATTTAACAGGTAGCTATAAAACATTAGGTAGGAATTCTAATAGAAATACGAAAATATTTGCAATAAAAAAGTCAATATAAAATTGATTTGAATAATTCATGTGCACAGATATCCGCCTAAATAACTTTTCCCTCTTTGTCTGAATCGAACATATAATATACAAACACTTTATAATTAAAAAAACAGTTAGAAATTGCCGCGGTTGCTACTGAATCCAGTTTGACGATAATAAATTCTCTTTTTATGAATTTATGTAAATTGACATTCTATAAATAGTTGTATATATCTCGGGACAGTGTTGTGGGATCTTGTATTCAACGCAACTTTTTTATTGTTATTATCAATACTATTAAATTAAAAAATATATCTCCTAATGCGGGTATATCCTTAAGGCGCGCGCTAATTAAACTGATTCTTTATGGCATAATGATGTTACCCACAGTAGCTCGTGTTATAAATTCGTGTAGTTGTTTGATTCTTACCTAAATTATTCTTTTTCACTGATGATTAAACCGATGTGTCAGTTTATTATATTGCTGGCCATAAATTCGTTAAGCTACAGTTAGAGGTTATAAAACACATGTTGTTAATTAGATATAGAAATATATTCTACCTGTATAAAATATTTAATCACGAAGTTTTTGTAAACAATTTATACATTAACCACCAGAAGTATAAAGAGTAAAATATTCAAATTTCCATTTTTATTAAAAAAAAAACTCAGACTAAGGAAATGGAAAATGTTTGAATAAAGTTTAAATAATAAAATAGGTATTTGTAAACGATCGTCATTTAGTAATTTCAACCCTCATATCATCTGTGTTTAATTTATTAGCACATCTATTTCTCTTGGATTAAAGATCTCCAATTACCTCTTCTCGTTGATTGACTTAACATATTGCCCCAATTTCCACTATTTTGATATTTATGTGCTTAATTCTATGCATTTATTTCATACTATATCACTTCACCTGCATATCGAACTTATCATCTACTTGTTACCAGTTTGTTACTAAATTTCTTCTGGCATCCTCTTCTAAATTTACTTAGTGATTCCATTGTCTCAATGCACTTTTGTATCTTTATATCTAATATCCTAGAGAAGATCTAGTTTCCAAAAACATAGCAAATTTAATTATTTTTCCTTATTTTTACGAATAATTATGTAAATGTCCAATAACTACATTTTACCGAATGTTATATTAATAAAAATTCAAAATTACTATACCTCGTGGTAGCATTATTTTCAGTAAAAAGATTGTCACACTATCTCTGGCTTTGTCTCACGTTCACGTCCCTTGAGAGCAAGAAAGAGGGAGAGGATCACGTGCATGCCTGTTAATAATAATTTTGGTATGTGCAATGCTCCTTATAAAAAGTCAGATGAATTTTCTAGATTTTTAACAATAGGGATGTTGCATTTTTTTAAAATCCTGTTTTTTTCTGTTAGAAATGTAAAACGGCTATATTAATAATACTCTACAGCAAAAATAATTTTTTTTACTCAATATTTGTACATAAAAAAACGATTATAAATTGACCGTAATTCAAATATATTATTGCCGCCCGAAAACGCTTTGAGATCGGAGAGTCCTGTGTGACGTCACGAATCTAGTTGACATTGGCATGGCAAGATATTTTTTATGCGTTTGACATTTTTCGAAATAAGTCAAAATGCGGCGTGCTGCACTGTGGAACTAGATTCGTGACGTCAGCAGTCTTTTGGGCCGATTCGGGCGTTTCCGGGCAATGCGTGGAAATTTCAAATTTTGCAATGCTTTTTATTTATTTACTTGGAAAGTATGGACCAAAAATTTTTTTCAAAAATATTGATAGTGATAATTTGGTATCAGCTTTAAAAAAAATATATTTTGAAAATCATGCAAAGTCCCTATTGAATTCAAAGGATTAAGCGAATTAAGTTTTTGCAAATCTTGAGATAAGTATCTCAAAAATTATGTAAATAAATTAAACTAAATGGACAACAAATTCACAATAATATTCGCTGTTAATAAAACTAAAGCAAGATAACATAATCACGTGGGTTTAACACAAAACTATGTAACTGTAAGATAAAGTTAACACTGTGTTTTAAAAACTCAGATAGGTATTATTTAACAACATAAAATGTGTATTTTTAGATTAAGAATTATTTTAAAGAATAAAGAGATGGAAATGTTAATAATAAAAATAAATTACTACGGTATTCAATTCTCAAATGAGTTCAAATTTATATTTAGTCCTTCAGCTAGGGGTCAAAAGGTAGGAAGTAAAAGCGGGATGAGACGACGCAGTGTTTTCTGAAGGTTTTTTGGTCGCTGAATCCGAATCCGTGCGTCATTTTTCAATAAAGTGGTGCAAACAAAAGTTATTAACAATTTATTGTTTAAAACGCAATAACTCGAAAAGTATAGATTTTACCGAACATTTTACTAAAAAAAGTTTCAAACAAAAGTTGTTCAAAATAAAAAGACTCTCCGAAAAGGTCATATGGTATTTTGTCATAAAGTCGCTCGAACAAATGTTATTAACAATTTATTGTTTAAAACGGAACAAACCAAAAAGCATACATTTTAGGAGTCTTTTTATTTTGCACAACTTTTGTTTGAAACTTTTTTTGGTAAAATGTACACTTTTCGAGTTATTGCATTTTAAACAATAAATTGTTAATAACTTTTGTCCGAGCAACTTTATGACAAAATACCATATGACCTTTTCGGAGAGTCTTTCTATTTTGAACAAGTTTCGTTTGAAATTTTTTTTGGTAAAATGTATACTTTTCGTTTTCGAGTTAATTTAAAAATTTAAACAATAAATTGTTAATAACTTTTGTCCGTGCGACTTTATGACAAAATACCATATGAACTTTTCGGAGAGTCTTTTTATTTTGAACAACTTTTATTTGAAACTTTTTTTGGTAAAATGCTCGGTAAAATCTATAGGTACTTTTCGAGTTATTGCGTTTTAAACAATAAATTGTTAATAACTTTTGTTTGCACCACTTTATTGAAAAACGACGCACGGATTCGGATTCAGCGACCAAAAAATCTTCAGAAAACACTGCGTCGTCTCATCCCGCTTTTACTTCCTACCTTTTGACCCCTAGCTGAAGGACTAATTATTCTCAATTTGCAAACTTACATTTGTTTAAAAAAAATATCTTTATTACATATATTATAATGTATGAGAAAATTAACTACATACTAGAATTATTTTCAAAAGGTATGAATGTGACACTGTCTGTCTCGACGTCTCAGGTCGCCACTCTTGAGAGGAAGAGAGATGGAGAGACAGAAATAATGTGACGCTCATGACTGATCAAAATAATCCTGATGTTATATCCACTTATCCACTATCCACACATGATAACCTAGATTCTTTCAAAGCTTTCAAAATTTCTTCATGTTGTGCCATTTTCAACGTTGCGTGACAAATTTTCCCTCAAATGAAATTTTTCAAAGTAAATCAGCTTGATCTGGATAATGAGCTGAAGATTTCAGGATTTTTTAATACAACTTTCAAAATATGTGTATTTTTCATAAACTTGTATGAAATATCTTCAACGAATTACCATTGGTCAGAAATTTGCTTTTAGCGAAAATGTTACAGGAAAATAATGAAATGGCCTTTGTAATAATGTTATGTTAAAAAATACCCTGATATACGGAGTCAAATTCAAGAAGTTACTTTTTCGTCCTTGATCTGATGTAAATATGTAATTAAAACATTTTTTAATGTAAAAAACATGTGAAGTACATACTTCATGTATACGTTTAAATAAATTTTCTTTTACACGCACTTATCTTCCGATACAATTAAATGACACTCGTTAGCTGCCAAAGGAAAAAACGAAATGAATATTAATAAATGTTTCATGATATTCAACATTTAAATTGAAACAAAAAGCAAAAACACCTTCATTATATGAATGTGAAGAAAAAAGAAACACTTTGTTGCAAAAATGCACACATACACACACACACAGTCACACGTATTATTTAAATCAGGTGCAAAAACCCGTAATAAATATATGCCAGCAGAGAGGTACGAGCGTGAAAACTGGCAGTCAAGTGTGGTAAATTATATCATTTATTATTTTTATTCGAATTCGGGTAGCAGCATATTTACAATTTGGTATGCCTTTCTTAAATAGTCTGCTGTTTCATGGTTGGAAATGCATTGCCCAATGGGTTTTTAAAACAGTCTGGGCACAATCAAAATTTTAAGCTTGATTTCATAATATAAATATTGGATTACCCAAAATATTGCATTTATATACCTAGTATTATGTACAAAATTTTATTATAGGTACGTATTGTATTGTATGACTAATTTTTTATTAATCATGAAAGTCGTATAGACTTTTAATATGTGCAAATTTTCGGAATTTTTATTCGTTAGAAATAGAATTGTATAAACTTTCAACAATTTGATTTCTACCTGCTCTGCTCTGGGAGTTGTTCATTCATAACGAAATGAAAACGTTTTTAAGAATGACTAACATAGCGTATAAAACTGGAGGCAACAGGGCTTCTCTATTATAGCAATTTATAGGTATGTTTTAGGGTTGTGATCCAGTACTTGTCACCTCCAGCTAGTTTTGTATTAGACAGAGAGCGAGCCGTTTCCGTTTTCGTCCTGTCAAAGGATATGAAATGTGCTTTTTATAAGCTTTCATCCCTACTCAAAGGAATAAAAAAAGACTTTCAAATTATATGTGGATTTATGGGGCGCGCTCTTTTTTATATGGATATTTACCAACTACTTTTATTCACATTTTTTATTTGTTAAAAGACTTATCGGTGTTAGTCAAGGGATGTATTTCAGATAGTACCGATAGTAGAACTATAATTTATGACGTTTACAGTCGGAAATCTACACTGTACATCTAGTAAAATTCAAATTTACAATATTAAAGTTGAGTTGTCACTTTTAAGTTCTTTTCGAGCAGTAAATAGAAATTCCTTTCTAACAGAGGTACCAGACTTCTCTGTAGTCCTTGTAATTAGGAAATATTCTTAATGCATATTTGAGAAAATATATGGTATATCTGTAGATAGAGTTTGCTTTACCACATCTAAAATAAAGTTATAATATTCTCAAGGTTGGTAAACTTAATGTTCAAGAACACGAGACATTTTTTTTTGAAGACCCAAAATTCTCTTTAAGTAGTTAGGCAATATAGCATTGTTCTTAATTGAAGGTATTGTCATTAACATTTCTGAGGATTTTGTTTCTTTTGTTAAATTTCCAACAAATTACATGAAATTTCTGCAAGAAATATTTGTCAAATAGATATTGTGATTTACAAAAGTCCGAAAATGGTCATACTTACTTCAGGTTATTCCAAATATCTTTACTGTGGGATTATTAAACAAGGCCTTGAAATACGTAATGTCAATTTTAATATACAGGATAAATAACAAATACAGGGTCAACGTGAAACAGTCAATTTTGGGATAAAAATAGATCGATTTTACCCAAAAACCTAAAATACTTATACTTAGTTATCAAAAGTTCTTCCATACTGATATATAAGGAGCTAAAAAAGATTCTTCCAATTCATGTTAATGGATACAGTATATAGAATGGTTTGTAATAAAAATATTCTAAAATTTGGTGGGTTGTCTTTAAGTAAACAACAATCTATTAAAATTGTTCAGTGGCACAGTGGCGTCCTTATTCAGTTTTGTTGATTGAAACTGAATTTGTTTAAAATGTCAAAATTTGAAAGTACTTGAAAAATGTTAGTACAGACCTGTTTTAAGAGCAGCGTTTCTTCCTTTGAAAAACTTCTTTATATTTGGATAATTTATTCTGGTGTAGCAGAATATTTTCAAAAAACATGCACATGCTCTCAAGAGAGACAAATATGGGGTAGAGACTAAACGTAATGCTGTCATTAATATAAGAATATTTCGCTGATGAGAGTGGCCTCATAAATATGAAGATAGAAAATAGCCGGTTTTGAATCTCTTTTAAAAAATTTAAAAAAATACACAAAATAATTAATACCTAGCGTTAAAAGGATATAAAATAGAAAACAGAAACTTAAATGCTAAAAGAGTTTGTCGCTAAGAAACCACTAACAGCAAGTTAGATTGGAATAAAGAAGAAAATCATGGTAGCAGGTCATAATCACATTCCAATATCTAAGAGTGAACATATACCTACAGCGTAATTAGTTAATTAGACATCAGACCCTGAGAGAAGAGCATATATTTTTTACCCATATCTTTTCTAGACATGACTTGGAAGAACTAGAGAGCACACCTACATAAAACTATGATTAATTAGATATCCTTAGGAAGAGAGAGGGTATAGTATATAACAAATATTGTAAAATTCGTGAACAGAAGAAAGAAAAAATGGAACGATCACGTTACCAGAGAAAGTGTAGAAAGATTGATCAAAAAAGCTATGGATTCAAAACCAATTTAAAAGACAAACTCAGAAGTTAACCCATGAAACGAAGGGTTGAAGGCGTAATAGAAAACATATATTTTTACGTATATAGAAGAAGATGGAGATGACATTTTTACAATTATTAATTCTTAGAATTAGTTTTTATTATATAAAACAAACCCTTCAAAATATTTTTTTGAAGAATGTATTTCTGCCAGTTTTACGCATAATACAAGAAGTTACAAATTACTCGTACGTACGTACATATAGTTGTGTGGACGTTAACAAATCATACGTCAAAATGAACAATTACCAACAATTCCTCAAAAACTAAACTTAGTATTGTACTTGCTGAGAGATTATTAAAAATTGCATAATGTAATTGCATGCATGGTTCCAAATTGACGTTTATCTCATCTATTTCTTTCATTCCTTATCCTTGTCAAAAGTATTAACTGCTTTATACTCTTATAGGCATTTTCTCCGAATTTTACTTATCTTCATGTTTCTTATTGTCTTTTCTTATAAAGAGTCCCTAGAACTTAGGGCCCCACTCAGAGTATTTTATAGTTTCCCTAGATCGATGACGTTGATACCAGTCAACTTCTTGATAAATTATTTCAATAACTTTTTTACCTCTTTTAACAGTTTTAACTCAATCAATAGTTAACCTTAACTACTAATATAGTTCATTTTCTTGATTACCGCATTACCTAAAGAAAATTAACTTATACGAGTTATAGTTAAAATTAATTTCTGATTGAAAAACTAAGCCTAATATCAACAGCTTAACAAGGATTAAATATAGAATAAAATTTCCATGGTACCTACTCCTTATGTTATACACGAGGATTTTCTCCAGCACATCCACTTGTTCATTTGCCTCTTTTCCTATTCCTTCTAGAATAATTAATATGCGACATAAAATGAATCCTCATACCTACCAAAAACCACCCCAAAAAACCTTTTTACAAATGCAACGACGTCATCTCCTAGTTTACCCAACTGCATCAACCAACAACACATCACATTAAGGATACGCTTGCTTGCCTCTACCTCATCTCTTTTTGTTCCTCTATTGACAGGACATATGACCAAAAAAAATCGTTGCAGCTGTTCGTGTTTGTGGTGGGGGTTTGCGCAACATCAGCAAGCTCGTGTCTGAGTGGGGGGTGCACATCCCCTCGCATAGTGGGGATAGAAGCTGGTGCCCTCCTTCAGCTCGTTATTGGATACAATCAAATTGCACGCAGCCTACCGGTTTCGTTGTGGGCAGGCAACGATTGCGTTATTGCCCTTCCGTTAGACTTGAAGCTGTTGTACCGCCTTGTTCACTGCTACTTTATGAATAGATTATGTGCAGTTCAGTTTAAATTGAGTTTTAAATTAAATATTGCACTTACTTTTAACGATACCCAGACAGCAAATGCGGCTGTTTATGAGCTGGTGCAGTATATTACCATGTAGTATGGACAAGAAATTGTTTTAATTTATGGATTTATAATTAAATAAGTATGTGTGTGATAGGAAATTTATTAGAGTGTGAATTGCACGTTTATTAGATCTGCTCTTTTGGTATTCCTTAGATCCTTAGAACTGCGTATTTTCCTTTTTGGATTCGCATACCAAAGAAAATCATGAATATTCAAATATCAAATTATAAACTTGGAAGGACAATTCATCATTAAGAGTTGAGGATGTGATTTCTACACATCAACAATTTTCATGAAATTAAAAAGAGAATAACGTATTAGAATTTATCTAAACTTCTTTATTAACATTAACAGTAACACAATCAAACGTCCGTTCCAATCCACTACTGAACATAGACCTCCTCAAAATTTACACTTTGTTCTGAGCTTCTTAGAGCCAATTCTTGACGATGTTTTTGATACCACCTTTCTACTGTGTTGGTGGCTACATCTGCTTCTCTTGACTTCTCTTAATCTCCATTAAAATTTTTCTCGTCCACTGCTATCAGATATACAAGATATAACTGGCCACGTGGCGAGTCTATCTCCTAGCATTTATGTTTAAAAATATTATAGATAGAACTTATTACTTCTCAAAATTTATATATTCGTCAAAAAAATAAATAACCTCGGTACTTATGATTTCTTAGGTATGATCAAGACAATTTCTTCATAAAAAGTATATTTAGAGTTTAGGTATCTACATATCTTCAATGGAGTTTGTTTCGGTTTAATTTATAAATTTGACCGTTTATAGTAAAATTAAATTGTATCTTCTCTAACTTTGTGAAAAACGTAAGAATTTATAAAGAGACTTCTCGAATCTAGCTTAGATCTTCCGAAGACGCATAAGATCTGATTGCATTCGTATTCTTTACGTGACGTAGACCAGCACATTAATTCTTTTCAATAATTTTTATAGAAAGCAGATTAATATGCTCTGTAATTTTTAAATTTACCACATATTTATTTGTTCCACATAAAAGATGTACCTACCTCTATTTTTGTTACCACTGATAGATAATACGTTGTCATGACTCCCTCAAGGGAATTGCGCCGGGGACCTATGGTCCAGCTTTGCTTAAAAATGGATATTAAAGAAACTTACCGAAAGCTCCCCAGAGCATTTAATTCGACGGCAGTTACACATCAGAAGGAATATAATCAATAAAAAACCATTTCGTCTTGTAGTCAAACGGATAGACATAAAAATATATACCTACCCTCTACATTATTATAGTTTTATTTTGTCATTTTCTTAGTAAAATATCAATTATCTGAATAAATTGCTATGGGTGGTCTCCATGCAGCAAAAGGTTTTTTGTGTACAAAGAAGTAACTGGAAGGACTCTAAACAATTCTTCCGAAATTTCGTTTTAGATAAACGAAGCCGACGCAGTATTGTTGTCATATATTCATCATTGAAAATCTGTTGTTTTTAACAAATTTTTTTTAGAGGACAAGAACATATGAAGTTAACAAATGGATTTTAACTGAACTTATGGACATTTATAAACTGTTAAGGTTCTTTTTATTGTTGTTGTAATTTTATCGAATTTGTTAAAAAAATCGTAGCCTTATTATAAAACAGGTATAAAATGTTAGTGTATAAATACATCCATAAAAATATAACTATGTGCCTGGAAGAATCTGTAAGTTAAACTTTTATGTATTTAAGGCCAGTTTTTTGATGGTTTTCCTTGACTACTGGTTCATTTTCTTTCCAAGTTTAAGGCAATTGTAACCATCAGGACAATTAATTAGCTGTTAGGGATAACCATCGATTAAAAAACTAGATGTTAAAGTAGTAAAGAAAAAATTTTGAAATATTTCCACAAACGAAATGCGTTTATCTTTAGAAACTAACTTTTTTTGTAGAATTTGCCTAAAAACATATTGAAGATAGACGAGGACAAACTAAATAATTTCAAATACGACAGTTTCTTCACGTCTTCGTTTTTGAATGTCTATGAATTTAGCATTGTGCATTTTATCACAAGGTACACTATAGTGAAAGGTACTTGTTTTCTAAAGAACAAAGACTATGTCAATTCTTAAGTTAAAGATGAAAGTTGTCAACTCTAGACAAAAGGATAATTTTTAGAACGTTCCAGGAAATATAGGTACTAGTGACATGAAGTATCTACCTACCTTTTTGAAAGTTTAATTTACTGTACCTACCTAATTTAAAACATATCTGAGTACAAAAATTCTAAACCTCTTGTATACAACAATTAGTCTGTTAAAATGTTTGGGATTTAGCAAAAACGAACCTTAACTATAAAATAATTTACAGTGCATAATTTCCAAACAATAGTATTTACAACAGTTTTACAAGATTACCCGCACTTGATCCTCTTTTGTACAAATCGGGTTTTTATGGGTTTTATTTAAGTCCATCATTAACTTCCTAAGGTACTACTATACTATAAATAAACACATGGTAATCTGCTCGACTTTTCGGTAGCATGATTTAACCACATTATAACGTAATCCAATACTCTAATACACAAGGCAATCTAAACAAATATAAAGAATTCTATATAATATTTAAGCAAATAGAAAGCCAGGGAATAATCAGGGATAATCACTTCAAATCCGGAGTACAATGAAGTAGTATGCGGAACATAGTATAAGAACGTGCTGCAACCTTTCCCTGTTATCCTGCTTATACACCACATAGGTGAGGTGTGTCGATTACTCTTTGCCCCTCTGGCCCATTCCTCGTCTTCTACTGGATTCTACAGCCCACTTCTCTTACCAAGTGCAAAATAACTCACACAGTAGCTATTATCCTTGAGCTTCCGGTGTGTGTGCTGGCGGCTCAGTACGCAAATAAAATTTACTAGCTTGACGATAGCGCTGCTATACTTATAGGTTTTGTAATCGGCAGGATATAGAGCTATTCAAGGATCCATCAAAGAAAGAATCAGACCGGGATTACACTTGTTATAAGCAGATCAGCACAAGCTCATCTTATAATTGAATCGTTTATGCGATTGCTATTGTAAAGAGTGATCCGTTTTAAGTATGTTATTTAATTTATATCGATCAAAGAATCAAACGGATTATTCAATTGATGTGGTGGCGCGTTGAGCAATTTCATATAATAAAGTTGTGATTTAATAAACTGTCTATAGAGCGTTACGAGCGCGGGAGTATAATCGATGAGTTTAATGTGCAAGGGTTATTGGTAATTAACTTACGTCTAGTTTCTTGCAGATATAAGGTTTTTTATACAAGGAGTTTAAAAAAATACGATGAAACAAAATAACTCATAAAATAAGAGAAAAACGTAGTTTTTTAACAACTATACACGCCATCAGACAGTAATGTAGGTAGGTAATTTAGAAATTTAAATATTATCACAAACTATAGCCCTATAGACTGATGTATTTATTATATTACTTAATTAATCATGAACAATGAAATACCATTATGAGATAGGATCAAGTGCAGTTCAACAATCTTTTGCGTTTTAAATATCAAATTCATACATTTTGAGGTTAATCATTAAATATCGTGTACGAAGTTCCTAAAAACAACTTTAATATTATCGTGCTCTATCCAAAAAGTAATTTATAGTTATTTTTAATAGAATATAATAATAAAAACTATAAAATAATTTTGACATTTACGGTTATGTTATTTGCTTGAAGTTGTTTATTTTATTGTTCAATAAAAGATGCAACATAATATACTTATTACTTGTAAGATATCCAATTCTTATGGGTAATATTTCTATATTTCAATTACTTATGCTGGTAATAAAATTTATGAAGCTCTCATGAAAATTTAATCCTTTTAGCTATAGTTATTTCATATTTATGTAATTACTTTTTTACAAGGTTTCAATTGATTTTATGCTGCCAATTATTTGCTCTAAGAACAGCTTAATACCTATAATACTTTGACAATATTTCATACTTAAAATTATTTAAATGTGTGAATCACTATAAGCTTTATCAACATTTTTTTTAAATATTAGATTATATAGTTTAGGTTTAGGCAGCAAACTTACCAAAGCACCTTCTAATATAGCTACTTCCGCTAGGGTCCCAAAATATGCAAATAATGCATAATTTAAAAATTCATTTCTTGTCAACAATTGCAGTCCCCCCTTCCACTACCTCCAAGCAGCAAATCATAACCATGAAAAGTGCATTGTCACACGCCCCACAAATTTGAAAACAATAAACAAACTACAATAACGATAAGGTACACCTTCTACCTACCTCCTCATCCCATCCTTGTTCTATTCATTACCCACCCCCTAAGCATCCCGTTGTTGTTGGGGGCTCCCTATCTATACCCCTAAAGGTACCTACGATATAAAAGGCAAAAGAAAAATTTAGTAGATACAAATCACTCTAGTGAACAGGTCGCAAATCAGGCATCAGTGATCAATAAAGCAGAGGGAAAAAGTTACAGTTAGTGTTACATGTTTGGTTCAATTTGTGTCCAGTACTCAGTGCTGTTATAGTTATATCTGAAAGTGCTAGTAAATTGCAAAGAACGGTTTTGATATTATAATAGAGTAAAACATAGAGGATTAATACCAAATTTCTGCTGTGTGTGCTCAGCAGATTTAACATTCATCTTAGTACTTAGGTAAGTAGTAAATTCAAGGCTAATTTAGTTGTCTAGTCGTTCATTACTTCATTAGTATCGGCAGCTATCATTAAATTTTCTATTTCTGATGCCCAGTTTTGTAAAATCGAATGAACTTATTCCAAGTTTAACTCCGAGTTAAACCATGGAAATCATTCTTGCTGATAATCGTTACTAATTACCATTACCACTAACAAAATCTCCCAAAAGCTCCTAGCGCATAAGAATTCATACTTATTCTTTGCAAAATTATATTATACTTACTTATACAGGGTGTCTCAGGTTTTAATCGGGAAAATTTAACAGGCGATAGAACTCGCAAAAAAAAAAAGAAATTCATATGAACTTGTATGTTTTAAAGCTGCGTTTTCGAGATACAGGGTTTTAAAGTTAATAAAAAAACCTTTTCTTATCAAATATCTCAAAGACTACTTGGTCTATTTTGATAAAACTTGGCAAGTTTTTAGTAATAAATATGTGGCTTAATTTGATGTAATTAGATTGAATTAAATTATTCCAGGGGAGGTGCTGGGGCATCCTAACGAGATATTTTAAAGAAAAATTTGAGCACCCCACTGGTTTTTTAACAGCTTGATATTATTTTTAGATTGGGCTATTAAAAATACAATTTTTTTTCTCTTGCATTTTCCGTCTATCTTGCTTACTTTTCGAGAAACAAAATGAAATTCGTTTATCCGCTCGCCCCTGGAAACATAAATTAAATTTCATTAATAAAAATGAAATAATAAAAAAAGTAAACATATTTTATTAAAACAAATTACAATAATTGTTCGAATTGATAACTTCTAACATCAACACATTTTATAAAACGACGAACAACAGATTGAACTGCGCTTGAAATCTTTAACACCCTGTATATCGAAAACGAAGCTTTAAAACATACAAGTTCATATAAACTTCCCTTTTTATTCTTGCCAGTTCTATCGCCTGTTAAATTTTCACACCCTGTATGTTTTCTGTAAGATGTAATTGACAAAACCCGAAGTACCCCAATTCCTAGTAAATGTTGTTCGGTATTATTGTACTTCGGCATAGGATCTTTTAACTCAAAATCCTCTTAAAATATCCTCAATGTTCTGTAGGTACTGTGTCGGTATAGTTAGAGGAATTTGGTGCCTTTCTATAATTGACATGTAGAGAAAACGGGTACTGAAAGGCGTAAGAAATAATATTTGGTTTTGTAGAAAGGAAACAAAGGGACAACAGGTACAACCGCATGTGTCTTATTGTCACTTTAATGTTTAGAAATGTCTTGGTTGGAAGAAAAATTCGGATATCCCAACTTTTAAAGTATTTGTTTTGGGATTATGACTGATATACTCGTACCTTAGGACAGAGACTTTCTAAAAATATGTTTTGCTATTGATTTCTTATTTCCAAGATCATTGATTAAAGTCTGTTCATTATAATCTCTCATCTGTATGAATATTATAAGTAGAACAGTAATTATTTTTAATTTCGATTTTTAAATGATTACTACCTATATGTCGCCGTAATTAAATTTAAAAAACCCTCATTAATTTCTTTCTAATATTGTAAAAAACTGATGACTTTGGCTGGTGATATAGTAAAGTTATAATTGATATTTATTTGTAACACTCTTAACCCCATGTTTTTTTTTATTAATTTTATTAATGTTTCCAATATATTTTTACTGGAAATGAAAAAATAACATGTCTAATTTGTTTATTATTTATTTTTTACTTTTGTTCTAGTAAAAAATGCGATGGTTATAAATAATTTTAAGTAACCTTGTAACCACCTATTTAAACAGGCATATTTATGAGCCATCAGTTTCTTACAATAATAAGTATTTAAGAATTTTTCTTATTTTGAGACCTGAAACATTGTTAGAAAACACCTGTAGGTACCTACTAAAGGTTCAAAAATTTTACCTGATAATAGTAGGATAATTGAATGTTTAAAGTAATGATTTTATGATGCAAGTTGCAGTAAAAATCTATTGGGTTTTCCAAAAACCTCTTTGGGATATTTATGTTACTTGAAAAGAAAATTTTCTTTTAAGAAACAAATTTTATTGACTTTCATTTGTTAGCTGCAATATTTCTGAGACAATCAAACAATTCCAGTAGTTTTCTGCTTTTTAGTCTCCCAAGGAACCGAAATTCTTCCCATTAAGGAAATATTGTTGGGTGGTGAAGTAGTGAATAAGTCTTTCTCAATTACCAATTCTTTCCAAATGTCTGTGGATGCTGGATCAAGACGCTTTCAGTGTGTCTACCATGGCCCTCTTGAACATTTGGATTTTAACCAAATTTCCTATTTATAATTTTGCATGATATGGTAGATATCATACTAAATTCGGATGTGGTACCACCATAACAAGAAGTTGTACTTTACTTTTCTGAATGAAATGAAAAATATAAAACAGACTCTTTAATCGCATCATTATTCGTGCTTATTGTAACTACTTGTAGGGGAGACCGTCAATCGCGACGGTGACATGAGCTAAAGTACCATTTTATAAGACAAACAGAGTGCAGGAAAACGGCGGTAAAAAAGGGTAATTACATGCAAAACCGGAAGACTTATTAAACAAAACATCGATAAAACTGGCTCTTTTAATCCAATCAAGACTCTTGAGGTTGGATGCTGTAAATTTTAAGTTAAGCTCTCCGTTGCCCCCCCAACTGTGTGCAAAATTTTTCCCAGATCAAATTTAATCTTGATCTTGACTGAACTATTTTTTCCTTTAAATACTTTCAATAAGAGCCCTGCCATTTTATTTGGATACTAACCTCCCCCAAACTCAAATTTTGTCATAATTTGGAGTTACGAATGAGATTAGTTTGTTAAGATGCATTACATCTGACAATCTAGCATTTCCTTCAAGTGGAAATTAGAACAAAATTTGAGTTGGGCGTGGAATAGTCTTCTTCCATTTCTTAGAAACAATTTGCCCAAATATTCTTTGGGAAGATGAAATCTGCCTAGACAAGTAAGAGTTATAAATATCGATTGAGCCATTTGCATAAGCATAATTAAAGATATGCACTATAAATTGTATCACAAAAGATAAAACCTGTAGATTCAGATTTTTCACCATTTTAGTCTTCATAATGGATAATTGATGAAACTAAAATTAAATATTCTTTGCTCAAAATCAGGTTTTTTTAATACAATGGATGTTTTTTCACCTTCGCCAAATGCAAATGAAATTCTAACTCAACTTATCACTTCCAAATAACAATGGATGTCTAATATATAGGTAATCCAATGAAAAGAATACATGTATTAGTAGTGAATATTATTTCAGAAAGACTCAATTTCTCAATTTACCTATATCTTATATCTGATGCTCAATATGAATGTAGATATACACATAAATCTTTTTATTTTTCCAGGAATTATATCCGGCATCAAAACGACTCCCTCACCGGGAGAAGGAGCGAGTGGGTACGGAGGGTGGCCCCACATGCATATGGCCAGTTACCTAAAAACGCCAACGACACCCCATCACAGTCACTTTCCTTCCCATTCCGGTTTTGGCGCTGGAATAGCAAGCATGTCTATGCCAGGACTACCATTTCCTTTGTCACATCCACTGGAACCAAGCACATATCCCCAAGGTAACAATACTATATTTATATTACAAACTCATAAACTTTAGCAGAAAATGTAGTTCTATTTGTGTAAGAAAAATAGCTACACGAAAGTCTTCAACAAAAAATATATCAGAGCTAAATTAGTATTCCTTGTTTTCGTCATACTTTGTATTTACAACATAAATATTTTGTAATTCTAATGACATCGAACTCGAAAGCAAGGCATAAATCAAAGAATATTAGAAGCTTTGCTCACTCATAATTTGATTTCTTTGTTGTTGGTATTTAAATTATATCCACGAAATTTCTGTAAGCGATCTATGCATATTTCGATGACGTGAATGTTTAGCATAAGAAAGCGATTTTCGCAACCAGCCGTGTTTCAATAAATGTGAACAACAATTAATTAGATTCTTTTAACATTAATATTGATTTATGAGTTTACATTCCCCAGATAACTTCAAAGTAAATAATAAATTTCTGAGTAGCGTGGTGGCATGCGACGGTATGCTGCTCAAATGTGTAGAACGCGTATAACGAAGCCGTAGTATTAACTAGCGCAGACGAAATGACACCATAATAATATTAATGGCTTCTTCAAACTGATACTTTCACACAAAACACCTAATATCTTTGGTCTGTTTTATATTTACTGTTGTTCCAAATACGTACTGTTTTAAACTGTGTTACATTTTTTTAAACGAACTCTGCAGTCTTCAAAACGCAACCCCTCATAGCAGAGCTGTTTTAATTCACGGTTAAAATACCCCAATAAAACATCAGTGATTGAATTTGACACCCCAGAGAGCATTCATTGGACAGTTGGTTGTTTTCCCATCCCTGTGTCTGCCACTTCACACCAATTTCAAACAGTTCAGCCACCGTTGTTGCTTTTCTCTATACAATGTAATTTAGTTTAGATTGGATAAAAACACTAACACTAGGGGATGCAAAAAATTTTTCAATTTGACAAATCTTTTGAAACTGGTTGTAGTATTCACATCGATTGAAATTGGTTTTGATTTGGAGATTTTCCAGTGAAGCTTTCAATTTTTTGGAGCAGTTGGTCATAGATATTACTGGAGCAAAAAGATAAAAATCAGAAAGATCTTGACAATGACACCTTACACCATGTCATAAAATAATAAGAAATAATAATATTTTTCCGTGTTGTAAACTATAAAACGTGTGTTTTTATTTTACTACGTGTCCTTCAGTTTGAAGTTGTCAAATTCATCTACACTAAGATAAGATAAGATATTTCGCAATTGACAGCCACGATCAAAAACTGAAACTTTTGTACCGTTATACAACTTTATTGAAATCGCATCAATTTTTTAATAGTGTCAAGGTCTTAAAATCCTTCATATATTTCTCATTTTGTTCTACTAGAACTTGAAGGCGCTATGAGATTGGGTTAAAAATATTATAAGGCAATAAAAATTAAGGAATAAAAAAAATCACTAGAAGTTTCTTCATTTTTTTTTGGAAAATGATAATAGAAAAACTATGTGGATTTTTCAGATTGTTACGACTAATTTCATCTATTAATGTCTTGTAATACCGAGATTAAGAGTTTTAAATCCGGATAATTTGTGCTTCAAGTTTGTGAATTATTATTTTTTATGTGTGTTTGTTAAACTTCACAAATCCCTCGTGTTTTTTTAACTTTACCTTAAACCACTGCAAAAACAAAGCTAAATGAAGACAAGTTAGTCAGTACCTTTTTGTAGAGGATTAAATTTCCTACAACAAATTCCTGGAAATTATAGCTGTTATTATAACTGTTTAGGTGTGGTAGTCATTTGAATTCTCTCCGATGCAGTGATCTACTATAATCCGTTCCTGCCATGTTGCCCTATAATGCCTTTATGTGTAGTCTAGTTTAAAATAATGATTAAGAATAATTATGAACGGCTGACTTCACAGAATTATATTGTGAACTTCGTTAGAAAATAAATTTAGTAGTGTACAAAGAACGCCTTGAGCAATTTTTTTAAGTAACTTTGAGTCGTACTGTTTCAAATTAAGAGTAGAAAACACAAATTTGCCCAATTTTAACTCTTACTATTTCAAAAAAGTGGCAAAATTGGAGTATCATCCTTAAGAAAATTACCCGGAAACTTCGACCGGTTTTAGTCTAATTTCTCTGGTGGACCAATATAAAAATATTTTAAAATCTTCACTCCCTGACTTAAATTTGGAAAATATGATAAACTATAACATACGAGACTATAGTCTTCACCTCATTCCTCTACAATTCGTTGAAATTCGAAAAACTAAGAAGAACATATACAAAAATATGAAGCAATCTGTTTTTAACAAGCGCCTAAACTCTAACTTAAAAGATATTTTTACCCGACGGTAATTACTTCTAATTTTTTTTCTGGAAGGTTTACCTATTAAAGTGTATTTATTACTTTATCGTCTCTCTCTAGTTTAACAGAAATATTTCCTATTGATTTCAAAACATCGCGTTTCGTAATTAAAAGTCATTCACTTTTTTCTAGGAAATAGCGACATTTTCTGAAATCGCTCTGTTGTAAAATAAGCAGGAACATTAGAAAGTTAAAATAAACTTTTGTTATGATTAGGTGTAAAATATTCCTCAAATGTGAAATTGTAGACCAGTTTCGTACAGACTTTGAGTCCCCAAAAAAATGTCTCTCTCTAAAACAGGATTGGCAGTTTGAAAACAGATTTGTGTATATTTCAATCTAATTAACAACAATTATTATAGACATAGAACTTTCAAAATTGCCATATTCTGAATATAAAATTGGTTTCGACCAAAGTGCTTCCTTCTACAACTTTTTTAAACAATTTCTACTCTTTCACAAAAAAAAAACTAAACCCGACTGATCTCTAAATAGTGACCCCGATAATTCAACACAATTTGTGCGCGTGTGGGGATTAACAAAAAAAGTCCTTTGCTTTATTCACCGTGTAAAATATTGAATTTAAAAAAAACCCGCCTTTTCCTTTTACAGATTTCAAACGCGCACCATCATCAATTTGCTAGAGGCGCACGTGGTCCGCCAACACCAACCTATTTTCGTTTAAATTAATGACGCAAAGTGCCTTTTGGTTGGTGAAAAGTTAAAGAAATATTTGTTTTAGTAATCCCCTCGTGGCACATGCGGCATTAGGGTTTCCAGTCCATGTCCACTGGCGGTGCACTTAGCAAGTTGGAGGCGCAAAGTGCAAACATATACACGCACACACGCCGATAAAATGCTAATCTTAGTCGGACTGTAATTGAAAATAAACCATCACACCGCCGGACAACCCCTCAAAAAATTCACAACTCAATTTTCGGGTTGTTTTCCGGATGGATATGTGCATGGATGAAAAATGTATTAAAATGCTAATTCACACGCACAAGTTGATTAAATTCATAATAGGCAAGTGAAAATTACGGGGAATAGCTACAAATTTACGTAGTACTTTGTGCACGATATTATGATTTTAATGTTTTGGGAACATTATTTGAATTTACCAGAACATAAAAGACACTAGAGGCAAAGTTGCAAGTACGTTGATGGCACTGATTGTATATAGTAGAAAGAGCGCTGCCATGACAACCGTCACCCACCACCCCTGTAATCGGCTCAGGATTCAGCATCAGCTCTAACTGACATGGCACTTTCGTATACTAGGAGCTACTACGTCAAATTCTCCCAGGTTTCCTCTTTCGTTACTCGCTAGTAACTAGAACGCGATTTTCATACTTTTAGACATCTCAAAGGACTTTTTTCTTCTCTTTATTACATGTGACGAGTAGACGAGTATTACTTTACATCAGTAGTATGTTCTATAGTAAAACATCAAATAATATGTAAACTTTACACTTGTCTCTTAATAATTTGACCGGGACATTACTATTTTGTGTAAAAGAACGGACAACTAGCGTTAAGCCGGATTAAGTGCCATAGGTGCAAGCTGCAGCTATATGATAAAGACCTTAGATGGATCATGACGCATTCGCCAAAATACCGAAAAGAAATTACAGTATAATGTGAAAATATACGCTTTAAAAGGGTGACGGGTGTTAAAAAAATAACAAACTGCAACCCTTAAAGCAAACAAAGTCACATTGACAAATTGCTTTCGAAACAGTATCCCTTTTAAATCACGTGCAATTTTTCCCAACAGCAACATCCAAAAATAACTTTTCCTTCTAAAACTCATCAAAGTCACTCATGAATTTTTAATCTAATGCGTTTAATATTTACCAATCTATTACCGCCTTGGTATTCATCAGAACAGTAGGAAACCCCAACAAACCAATAACTCCGGTTTTGATGAATGCCCGGAGTGAACCAGAGCGACGTTGTTGAAGTTATTGCGTTTCCGTGTATTAACACAGTGAAGTGTTTGAACAGTGGTGAAACCCAACTACTGATATGTTTGTTAAGGGGGAGCTGTGTCTTTTTGCCTTTGGAAATAAATGTTGCATAAGTGATAGAAATTTTGTTTTGAATGTGGGGCAAATCGATAATTTGCATAGGAGGATAAAAGTTGTACCCAAAGTGACACGTAAATTACTTAGTTTTAGGGTTAAAGTTAACGGAATCTCATGTTTAAACCAAAACTTTAGCCCATTTAATACTATGTATTTCGTTACATTTCCTTTATTTAATTTTTTAATTCTAGAATGAACTATAGATATTAATATCAATAGCTCTTCATGTAGATTTCTCACTTTGAAACCACAAACACCTGGTCATTCTTCAAATTGCCCAGCCAAAGGTACAATTATATGAAAAAAGGTGTAGAGGTACTACAACCTACAACCCCTCGACTGACCTACCTATATATGTTTTTTTGAATTATTCTTCAAACTCTTAATACATTTACGACAGTTCTGGAATAGTAGACAGTAATTCATATGAAAAACCATGGCGGCGGGAAATGAAACGTGCGAGATGCATCATACGTTTCTAAATTTTCTCATGGCATTAAATTTGTAATGAGTATAAATCTCAGTCTAGTATTTCGATACTGTGGTTTAGAATTAATTCATGAGTTTATGAAAATATGTATTCACGATGTAATTTATATACGAGTAGGTATAAATTTGATAGATACATTATTTAACATAACTAGTAAATTTTCTCGAACACTTATATTTCCAATCAACTTAAAACCACATAATTTCGAATAAAAATTTGATGTAAGCACCCGATTGTGACCGTAGTGGCATATTTTGTACATTAAAAGAAATAATTTAAACTCAAATAAAACGAGTGTTTTGTCCCAGCTGGTGGACTGTGTCTCCTCTAATTTTAAATCCAAATATCCCATATATCAAAAAGTCTTGACACAAATTCGTTAATTTGCATTCGAATTTGTATCCAGTAGCTGGTTGGAGACGGGAAAAAATCAAGTTAACAAATCATCGAAAATTATTCTTCGAGTCGGTGTCTGAGTGTTGTAGATCTGGCTTTATGTTGGTAAATTATTATCGGTGTGTGTGTGTCTGTATGTATGCATGCATATATGTGTGTTTGTATCCCTGTGTGTCTGATATATTTAATAAAATTCAATACCAGTAGCCGTACAACTGTTGGAATCAAAACCAAATTGTACGAGTCTACATTTTCAACTCTTTATGTGAATGTTTGGTCGGATTATGTGGGGCTTGTTATACCCAGCTGCTTTCTCTATGAGTTCTTCTATGCTCTTTACAGCATTTATTGAGGATTATTTTCGACATGCATTTCTCAATCGTATATACCAGGCTACCAATCAACCACTTCTATTCAATCCATCGACCACCAGAGACTGATCTGCATTATTTTCATATAATAGGGATTTAATTTTTTTCAAACAATGAAATCACTCATATAGGTACAATAAAAATATTTTGTAACTAAAACTAGAAATGCATTTTCTGTTAAATCTATCTATATGTCTTACTGTGTAACTGTGTAACTAATGTATTTTTTATCTAGGTTTCAACTATTTTACATCAGGATCAGTGAATCCTAGAAAACAGAGACGAGAACGAACGACTTTTACTAGGGCTCAGTTAGATGTGTTGGAAGGACTTTTTACAACAACGCGTTATCCTGACATATTCATGAGGGAGGAAGTGGCTACTAAGATCAGTTTACCGGAATCTCGAGTTCAGGTAAGAATCAAAAGTAGAGTAAAATTTAGCAATGTGGTACAAACAATTTTGTTTGATAATCCACATTATACGAGCCCTAACAACTAAATATTCGGACAAAAGTAAATTTTTGAAGTATGAAAGGAGAACTGGAAATTTTACGCAAATAATTACTAAACAAATAACAATACAATAAGATTAAGCCTTAATAACAATATTATGCATGGAAGAAATTTATTTATTGGATTTAACAATATTTTAACCTTAATAATTAGCAAACTTTACAAAATGAATTTGCAACTAAATATTGGGATAATTTTTAATTTAGGACCATTAATACGAGGTTAGTTAAGTCTCCTTTTGCTTTAAAACTGCCTGTATCCTAGCAGGCATTGTATTTATCAAATTTTGGTACAATTCTGGCGTGAAACTGTCCCTAATTTCTTCTATTTTGGTCTTCAAGTCCCCAATGGTTTTTGGTTGATTATTGTGTAGAATACGTTTAATTTTATGCCAAAGAGTTTCAATGACATTTAAGTCCGGATTGGGTGAGGGCCATGAAAGCACCTTTATGTCGTTTTCCCCAAGTTAAAAAAACTGTGATTTTTTAAAAACAGTCGTTAGAAAATTACGTCACTTTTTTCAAGTTCAATTTTAAAGCTACGAAAATTGCTTAAAATCACCAAATAAAGACGTAGGGATATTTTCGTACATAAAACCAACATCCAGCTTTGTTATAAAGTAAATTTTATCAAAATCCAATCAGTGGTTCCAAAACGGTGATTATTTTAATGTAGGTAGCATCCTCAAAAAACACGTTTTTTGAAAAATGAACTATGGAACTCTAAAAAAATGCAAAAGAAAATCATATTAACATTTCAGAATTTTTTCATTATAGTACGATTATTGAGCTTTCATTTAAATGTTTTTTGACACGAATCCAACCAGCGGTTTCAAAACTGTGATTCTTTAAAACAGTTACTAGAAAATTTTATCATTTTTAAAGGTGCAACTTTGAAGCTCCGATAAATGCCTAAAATCACCAAATAAAAACTTGTGTAACTTTTTTGTAAAGAAAACCAACATCCAGCTTTGCAATAAAGTAAATTTCATCAAAATCCGACTACTAGATCCAACGTTTTGAAAATAATAATTCTTTGTTTCTACAATTTTCCTATCCTGCTGGGTTAAAGTGCCACAGTTTTGGAATTGCCGAGCGGATTTGTTACGAAATTTACGTTTTTATATAACTAAATGTTGGCATTATAACAGAAAAAACCATCAATATTATGGAAGTTAATTTGGATAACTTTTGCGCGTATGAAACAGACAATTAAATTTACTTTTGTCCGAACATTTAGTTGTTAGGGCTCGTAGAATACTGAACTTCACTGTTTATTTTTGTAGTTTCTTAAAAAGTCACAGATTTTCATCGCATTAACATTATAATACTAATAAAACCATAGACAAAAATTCAAAGCTGTGCTTCGCCACACAAGGCTGTGCTGTGATAGTTGTCCTGGTAATTTTTCCCTATCAATTTCCATTAGATTTAACCCCCCTGGTTAGTCGATAATAGATCTTTTATAGGTATGTGCAGTGTTGCGAGGGGTTTATAAAGGCAGAAGGCGGGCTGTTTTACTGGGACAACCCCACTTAATCCGGGAACTAATGGAATACTGCCCCCTTCGCTACATGCTTCTATGCCCTATTGTGTGTTATTGTATTGAATAAAATATATACAGTTATCCCAAATGCGGTGTCTGTACAGATTGGATACATAGGGGGACCTCTGAGGGAACATGGAGGTCCCTTATGTACAACAGAACAATTGGGGATGTCGCGGTAGTTTTTTACCATGTGCACTGGTAATAAATATGGGGAAAATGTAATAAAAAGAAACAAAATTAATCACGATTTTGATCTGTGTTAATTTGTGGAAAAGTACAGACCAATAGGCTTTTTTCTGTGAGAAGTATATAATGTCGGATTATTTTAAAGTTAACATTAGAAAGCACTATCTCAAGATACCCATCGGAACGTGTAAAGTACCTAATAATTTTGAATGTTTAGGTTAATAACTAGGATTGGAAATATCTTCTATGTCAACCACAAACTGTTTCCATTATTTCATAATGTATAGGTACTATAATAATTTCATAAAATGCATCAAACCTAATCCAAATTTGACTAGTAATATTCATAACTACATCATTTTAGTCTGACATTCCTCAGTGCCTTCATCAGTTCATGTGACTCTAGAATAATAGTTTCAAAATTTTGATACTCTTTCAAAGCAAAAATATGTTTAATGCAAAACCTGGATTTCATACTTTGAACTAGAGGGAATTAATAATATCGGAATAAATCACAATTTATACTAGTTTCGAAAAAAGTACTTTGTAAATTCGAAAAATAGATTATAGAACCTATTTTTGAGTTTTTGTTAGCTGGGCACTGAAAAACAATAATAATAATTGGTTGGTTCATGCAGTCGGAATTCTAAAACCTTGTAACCTGGTAAGAATATTTAAATTCAATAACCCGTTCCCATCTTTCCGGTAAAAGTTCAGTCTGTTTGAGCTCTTGTACCTTTTCTGATACCTTAGAAAATGCATATCTTTAATTGTCTGAAATATCTATGTCTCAAGAGGACTTATGATTGGAGAATATGGTGGGTTTTTTTCAAAACCAATAGCTCAGTGATGATGTACGTTTACGTAAAAGTCGTTATGTTATCATTACTGATGAGCTATTGGTTTGGAAAGAAGTTTAAATTTGCTTTTACCCTCCATGTTCGCCAGAAATAAGCCCGCTTTATCATTTTTGTTTTTGAGGAATACATTTGATTAAATGGGTAAAATGATCACAATTGACCACTTTCCAGAAAGATGGGAATAGGTTATTTAATACAGAGATTCATTTATACAATGTATCAAGTTTGAGCAAATTTCTTTTTGAAAATAAAGTTTTAAATATACCTGCCTCTGCATGATGGGCCAACATAATCGTCTTTGTTAACCAGAATTCCCAAAATGAAATCTGAATTTTTTAAAGACAAGTTTCGGAACTTCAGTTTGCCCTTTACTCGTATAAAATAAAAATTAACTATTTTTTGGTGAGTGCATATAAATCAACAAAATCTATTCCAAATTTATTTTACTTCTATTCGCTTCAACCAATAATTCTTTATACTCTAAAATTATTTCCAATCGCTTTTTTTATTCAGAAAACCTATTTTAGGACCTAGACTGAATTAAAATTAATGATTTGTTGATGAAGTAAGATAAATTGTTAATTTTTTAATTTAAACTTCTATACGCTTCTTCTAATTATTCGGTGAAATCTAGAATTGATTTAATTTAACATACTTTCCAATTGAGAAATCTGAGATGATAGGATGCTAGATTATGTAGAACAGTTAATTAATTTATTATTTGAAACGAAACTCTTCAATTTTTCAATTAAAATCCATTGTTCATATATAAAGTAGAGTATCCACTATCGAACTATGGCAGAACTATAGTGTCAACGTTACGTTATTATTGCTCAACTGCAATAGAAGCAAAACAGCAGCTGGGTCCTATGAAAAGACTAACCAGGCTTTAAATTGAATCATTACCAAAGCGATGGCAAACATTCCGCCCCTTGCATTATGCCATTGTCGTCGACACACCGCAAATAATACGTTTCTCCACTCTGCTCCACACTACAAATCATGTAACATATGCGAGATTTCGTTTACAAATATTGGAAATAATAAACAAACAAACACAAACCCGTATAGGTACAATAACCAAAACGTAAAATATAATATTTGTTATTCTTCCATCTATATCATCTACTGGGTATCCATAATAACTAAGTTGTTATTTTCTATTGCCCACAGGTGTGGTTCAAAAACCGACGTGCCAAATGCAGACAGCAAGTCCAACAGAAAAGCAGATCCCTGGCAGCAACTTCGCGTGCCAAAGCTAAGCCAAGTAAAGCATCGCCGGTGTTGCCCCAAGCTGCTGGTAGTGCTCCAGTGCAACCAGCACCATCGGCGTCAGTGTCGCCACACCCGCCTTTGATTCCTGCTGCACCTTCAATTAGCATCAAGCGCGAAGCCTCCCCGCAAGTCACAAGCACCTACAGAACCAACGGCAATGTCACTCCTCTAGGCAGCAATAACTCCAGCCAGATGACGACTCCCTCACCACCTCTTAACAACATTTCATCATATCAAAATGATAACGTTAGCAATTATAATTCGATAAATTGGCATCATTCGTCTAATAATCATAACTCGTCACCGCATCAGTACTACGGAAGCAGTAGTAATTATTACTACTCGCAGGATTATTTTAATCACCAAGTCCAACAGAATCAAATACCGATAGCGAATCATACGGCTGCGTCCTACCAAATGAGTGGATACCCAATGGGTGTGGGTACCTCTCATCAAAATTTTAGTGCCAGACCTATACATCATCACGATTATAACACTGTTGAGTATATGAACCAAATGCTTTAGTAGACAGTTTTAAAAATTGTAAAGTGTGATAGCATGGTATCATTGAAATAATAGATGCTGCATCTAAGATTTCTCTGCATGAAAAAATCTTAAATGTAGCTGACGTTTTTCCCACGTTCGGGCGCAGTGATTTCAAGTGCGTGTGTGTGATGTTCGGAATGTTTATTGCAATACGTATGTTTAGTGTAAAATATTAGGTTTAAGTTTGTAAATTAAAATCAATATAAGAAAATACTCTGAATGTGCAAATTAATATATAAATACTTTGTATAATTAATTATTACATTCAATTTTAAACATCATTAGTTTTATTATTTTATATTTTACTTAAACAAAAATTGTAAAAGAATTTAAAAATAGTAATATATTCACTATCTCAGGAACATCCGTAAAATTTAGTATACTCTGTGATCATTTCAGTGGAGTTTCTGCTTGAATATATTATTATAATTTTTAACTTTCATTTGGTATTGTATATTTTTGTGTGTACTACTGTGTACATATGTAAATGGGTCAGGAACGATACCAACGAAGTTTCTGCAAGCCTAGACTATCATGAATTTTGTAATCTATAAACTCAGTTTTATTTAAATAAACTAAAATAAAAAATATTTAGTGGTTTTATTTAAAATAACTAAATGGTACATCTTAAATTAAGATGTAAGATTTGTAGTCAAAATGTTGTGTGCCTTCGAAAGTTGCTTATATCTATTTTTTTATTGAATTTTTTTAAAGAAAAATAATTATTATACAGATCGTTAACTTCAGTTTTAGACAGGGTACTTGGAAGGAAGGTACACAGTTGTCAACATCGTATCGTGTGTGAAAGCTTAACCTTTACATGCGATGCGCGCCACACAACAGCTAAATAGAAAATCATGAAAAAAATTTAGCTGTCACAATCAACGATGTGTATCTTTTTAATTTATCTAATGAAGATGAAAACATGAAATTTGGTATTTTTTGCAGTCTGAGCTAATAGTTACCATTGTCTATAAATGAATCTTTAAGTATCATTATAAATGCAACCTAAATTAAATCACAATCCGACATTTCATATTTCAAATATGCAGGCATAAAAAACTGCATTTAAGTACCTATATATTTGTCAAAACCAAAATGAAATAGTATATTTCATATCAAGGGGAAGAAGTTGACTATTTTTGACGAGATCGATGTAGTTGGTACGAGTGACGCCCGAGCTTCTGTCACGAGTACCAACTACATCGATCGAGTCGAAAAATGTCCCTTCCCCGTATTGCGAACGCTATTTTTTTTGACAAGTGTATGTTTTCAGTGTCATTTTTTCCCTAGGGATAAAAAATATGTGTTTTTTCCCGGCTCAATGGCAAACGGAACTTTAGACCCTACAGATCTAAAATGACACTGAAAACATACACCTGTCAAAAAAATATTTTCTTGTCCTAAGATTGTTAATAATTTAGATAAAATTGAAACAATAGCACGTGACTGTACATAGAGTGTTATGAAAGAGAACTCAGTTAACCTCTTTTGAGATACCAAATCTTACTCAAAGCCAGTTGTGGTAAATAAAACAGAACAACCGCTGAGTACAGGATGAAATGAGACAGACGCTTATTTGTACTCACTTTAAGAGTTACTAATAACATCATTTTACACCCTGTAGGTATAAACAATTTCCCAGAAAAACTTTTAGGTACTTTCAGTAAAAATGATTTAATAAATTTACTCCTAATTTAAATGATCCAAATTTCTGAAAAAAATTGAGTATTGTTTTAATCGCCATTTTCATTTTAGAAGGCTTTTTCGCTTTTTAAATAAGTTTTGTGTCTAACCATCTACGATATCCAGTAATAGATCTTCGATAACTCATGTAAATGTATAAATCCATAATCATTTGCATATAAATATTTTTTGATGGTAAAACGCAGAAATTGGGTTTAAAGGATAATTGGGACAACAGCTGAAAAAAACATTATTCAAAACAATATTTAACTATAGCGTTTTGAAGATTTATTATCCCTTCTTCACAGCTTATATTTAAAACTTTGATTAAGATGACGATAGAAATGGAACAGAAAATCCACTTGTAGTCATCCTGGAAGGCAGTATGACATATGAATTAAAGTATTAAGTAGGTATTGTCAAATCTAGTCAAATCGTATTGCATTGAAATTAATCTTGTTTCCTAATTTAATTAAATCGGTATTAGTTCATAAAAAAAACACTAGAATGAATATGAAGTCTAAAATAGAACGTTAAATTTGATAGATTGATAGTAATTTGGTAACTAGGATAAAATATAATTTGCTCTTGTTAAGGAAGGCCACAAGAAAGACTAGATCATGTAGGTAAGTACTTCATACTTCCATATTTCTTACAGAATTGTAAACTTAGACTTATACATATACACGATGTTTTTTAAAGAAAGGTCACCTCAGTTGGTATTACGTATTAATTATGTTCACCACGCACCATTAGGCAAAGAAAAATAATATTTCTTATTGCTCTGTTGTGAGTAAAAATGAGATGAATTTTCAGTATCACAGTAAAACGAACAAGAGGAATAGAATGCTTCAGTGAGCAAGTATTAACAACTCGCTCGCTCAGTTTGCTTCACTCTAAAGTGTAAGATTTTCTCCAGAATCAAAATTTGACTCTTTCTAGTGTTTAATGGGTAGGAAATCCGCGTACAATGGTCCAGCTGACCTCGTATATAAAAACTAAGATTTCTTAACATCAACTTCAACTGTGATTGAAGATTGAAGGTTAACCAATTTAGGACATGAAACTAATATTTAATTTAATTGACGTTTCACTTGCAAAAAATTATATCTCCAACTGTTAAAAAAATATTCAGTAACTCAAATATACTCACTACTACTAATTTTATTATTATTAATTCATAACTTGTTCTGGTTTCAATCCCATCCAAATTCTTCTCACTTTGAAATCTATCATTACATGAACAATTCAAACCGTTTCTATTTTCATCTGATGTAGGAAATAATAGAACCAGTGGCAAATTGAAAGTTCCCCGAAATTAATTTAGTGGCACAATGGGCACGTGCTAGACGTGTGCACTAATTCATCTCCCATAGGCAGGAGAGATGAAACGGTGTTTTATTTCCTGCTCAATGCGTCCATGAAATACACAGGACACTCTCTATTGTGGTTACGTGAAAGCCACTTTGCTTAAACAAACACTTATCGAGATTCTTGCGGTTATTAACTCTTCAAATTTGGTATTGATGATGCTGGGGTGGATAAAAGAGCTTTCAGTCGGGGATTGCCGTTATTAAAATGCTGGACCGAAAATCGGAATACGCACACTTTCCTGCTACACCTAACACTGGAGAGTTATATCTAAAAAATCACTTTCAGTTTAAAATTAAATATTAACGAAACTAGCTTAACTTGTTTTCAGGTCTATTTCACAATCTGACAAAATTCGTCGCACGTTTTTAGTAAAAACTAAATTAATAAATTTTATTACAATATACCTACCTATGTAGGCTTTTATTTTGTATTACTGCTGTTGAGTATAACAACAATGTGTATTTTAAAGTATAAAAAGGTCGAGTGAGACCGTATCGATCAGGTTTTTCCTGCAACAGGATCAGATTACTGTCAATGCAAAGAGCAAAGTCCTGTTCACCGTGGAAGGGAGTCTAGTAGCGGCCACATTCGATTACCGCCAATCTGACACCCAGAAGTGCAGTCGCTACGTGTGTGGTTATCCTTTCACAGTTCAGTCCGTTTCATTATCAATTTAATACCATCAGCCTATTTAACACATTGAATTTAAGATATTGGTATACCTAAGATGGATTTGTGGCTTATCCAAGATGTGAACAAGACGAAAAAGATATAAGTACTTAGATTCTGTGACAAGTTTTTTTAGTCGAAGCAGGAGAATTCTTCAAATTATTTAGCTTCTATACAGGGTTATTCGAAATATTTTCATTTGTATAAATAGTTCAAAAGGGGATAATTTGTATAATTAAGTAAGAAAATTTGCGCATGTAATGCTTGGAAGTCGTAGGAAAAAAGATTTGGCAAATTTGGCCTGCCTCTTCCCTTTTCCTCCAATCTCCAATGAGATTGATTTTTTCGCTATTACCTATAATCTTGGAATTTTACTCAACTTGGCTCACTAATTTTCAATATGTCTGTCAATTTTGTGGGCTCCATATATTTTGCTTGGGAAAATGGGAGTAAACTTGACCGACTCGAAAATATAAGGCATATTGGTTAAAACAAATTATTTTATCATAGAAAGGTAATCTTATTTTTTAATAATTATCAAAAACAAAAAGAAAATGTTGGAAGAAATATAATTATGGGTACTGAATGGCATCTGTTAGCGACATCCCAATTTTATAACAAATAATATAAAAAAATAATCAAAATGTATAAACACACAAAATTTGCAGGTATTAAATCATAAATTTTATGTTGGTAAGTAACCAGGTTTCTAATTAAAGAAATAAAAATATCATAAATCAATAGAAGGATATTGAAGTTGTATTGTATCAGAAAATAAAGTAATTGTGTAAATACAAAATTGGAAGAATTATATATTACTTAAAAACTTTCATAGTATGAAAATTTTACGGCAGATTTTCTTCAAGCTAGTAATTTCAGACATCTTCTAACGCCTAATGGCGAAAGTGTTTAAAGATATGTTGACATCTTCTACGTGTTGATTATCCTCATACACAGACTTCATCAGGTAAACGTTTCTAATATGAAAAAATGTTTCATAAGAAGGTATGACAACTTAAAGAGATACCTACTTTCAAACTGTTATTTTTGACTTTTTTATGTAGGCAATGCATGTTTATCTTGAAAATAGTACCTACATTATACTGATCTCATTAAAGAGCGATGATACCTATATACCATGAGTCAAAAATTTTTAGTTAAAAAAGTAAGCTACAATTATTACAATAATTTCTATAAAATAAATATCATTAATTACATTTATATCTGCATTTTAATTACCTGTAGCAATCACAACCGACTCCAGATATAGGTCTGTAAAATCTTAATAGGTGGACTATTTTTGTATACTTATTTGGAAACTTTTTGATTCTATAGTTTTCACAATTTTAAATTGATTTGGTATTGATCTAAATTTCTACCAAAATTAAAGACAAAAACGTTATAAATAATTTTTCCCACACCCGTTTCTGAAAGTAGATTATAATGACATTGTTGACAGGGTTGTAGGTACTTAATTTTACTCAAATGTTACCGATTGTTATTGACAACGAGACATAAGCAGCTTCACTTACGTCCCTAGGGAAAAGAAAAGCTGTTAATTTTATAGATACAGTGGAATCCACCTATAATGAACTCGCTTATAACGGAAACTCTGTTATATTGTACCATTTTAAAAGTCCCAGTACAAACACGTGAAAAATCCTCGGTTTAAATGGACTCGATTATAGTAGACTCCCGCCTATAATGAACCAAAATTTGTTATTTTGTCCATTACAACCGGAGCGATTCGGTACTTCCCTGATAAACATAAAATATTATGACGCAATCGAAAAGAAGCTGCGAAGTGCGAACTGACTTTTTTCAAAATACGTAATATTATATGTATATTTATGTATATTTTAATGTGTTAGTTATCTTTTTTCAATAAAAAACATGACAATGAAATTGCATACATAATGTATTTGTCTAATCAGTAATTATTCTGATGAGATGAACACTCGGTTATAATGGACTATAAACGGATTCTACTGTATTTGGATATGTATATCAATTCTTTCATTAATAAAAATTGTGGTTTTTAAAATGGCATATTCACACCACTTGCTAGTGAATTTATTCTTGAAGATTTTCCAAAAAATATGCAGAGACCCCAGGGGTGTTCTTATAGTTTGGCACCAATCTCCGAATAATTTATATGATAATTCGTACTGTTTCTTAGACTTTTCCGGTAGTAAAAAGATGCATAGGCAAGTCTTGCTGCCTACTCTACTTCGGAAACAATCATTTTCTCTAACTGTAAAATGGTTATAGAAATATATTCTTGTTTTGGTTTTCTGTATTCACTTTTTGATATCTATACAGGGTGAGTCAGTTTTTTGTAGCAGGACTTTAACAGTTGATAGAGGACCTTTTTTAAGAAGAAAATTTCCTATAAACATGGGTCGTAGAATGCTTCGTTTGTGAGATACGGGGTGTTGAAATACGTTTTTTATTTTACTTTTTCTTTAATATAAAAATATCTGTCAGATCTGGGGATCGCGGAGGCCATGCAACCACCCCCCCACGACCAATCCATCTCCCTGGAAAACTGTTGTCCAACCAGTTCCTTACATTTCTCCCAAAATGAGCTGGACAACCATCAGGTTAAAATCAAGCCATCCTTCTTAAATTTAACGGAATTTCTTCTCATATATCTGCTTCTAAAAATTGCAAAAAATTTTGGGCATTCACACGTAGTGGTAAAAAATAGGACCCAAACAAATGATTGTTGTTATGTCCATTCCAAATGTTTACACTGAACTCATGTTGAAAGTTTCTTGGTCGATTTTTTACATGTTATGTAAACTGCGGGAATGGGAAATATTTAATAAGCAATTGGGGAGGTAAGAGCTTGACCAGTCTCGGACTTGATTGCCCGCCCTGGCTATCGCAAACTCGTAAACTGGTAAATATTATCTACTTACCTCCATTAAATTAAATAACTATTAAATTGCATCACAAGAGATGAAGAACCAAAAACAGGATAATTGACGCACGTGACAAAGTACAAATTTAGGTACTTTAGCTTTAGACAGTGCTTTAAATTCGAGGGCTAATATTGTTATTATATATCGGGTGTTCATTTAAATTTCACCTCTAGTTGGCGTTAAAGAGTCATTTATGAACTAGAGGTGAAATTTAAATGAACACCCGATATAATGGCAATATTAGCCCTCGAAATTAAAACACTGTCTAAAGTACCTAAATTTGAACACCCGATACAACAAACACCACTTCTGTGAAATTATGCTACTAAATAATTAGCTGCTTAACATTATTTACACGGTAGAATTTTGGGACACAGTGTTTGTGATATTTTGTAACATTGACCAAGTACACAAGCTTAAGAATAACAAGAAGTCTCATCTCTCAATACACCTCTTTTTTGGAACTCAAAACATGAACAATAATAGCACATGTAAAATAATAATGGTTTGAGTTATGATAGAATATGTTATTTTTCCACGGTATTTTGTAACTGGTATACGAACCAGAAAAAATCGTGTTCTCTCTGATCATAAATATCGTTTATATCTAAAACCGGTATTGATTTTTCACACGTCTGATAAAGTCAGACAAACTTAAGAAAAATTAAATGTTCCGTCATTGTTTCTAGTATTTAATTTGACTACAACCATAACCTAGTCATTTATCCTGGAGATTAAGTTTAAGATAATCAGATAAATTGACTATTTGAGTAGTTTTTAACACATAATAAAACATGAAATTTGTTGACAGAACTCATCAGTTTTATTTCACAATAACGACCTAATAAACTTATTTTGTCTCCTAAGCCATTTATTCAACTGACTAAATATAATAAGTAATTCCCTTTATATTTTCGTTTTAAGAATGCCGCTCGAGCTCGGGGGGTTGTTTTGGGGAAATCACGGGAACGGCATCAGTTCCACTTAGTTGGTCCATTTTACCCCCAATTATTTTCTTCCCGGGGTGGTGTAGTGGACCAGCTCAATTCACCGCATTGTTTTACTCGTTTCCATCCTGCAAACGAATAGAATGCTTGTTCCACGGCCTGTACATGTGAGATACGGCAAACACTGAGCTTTGACAGATTATACTGCACTAAATAATAGATTACTCCGGTACGCTGAAAGCTGTCTAAAATGCATTGCATTCGTTTGTTGCATTTCCACCCGATAATCTTCCACTCACAAAATGCTGCTAGAAGCATGCAGGCGTTATGGAAAATTTTAAACAACAAAATTTTTAATTTTTCAGTGAGAATTTGATTTAAAAACTGGGGAAGGTTGCCTGCTATGTGACTTATAATATATTTTTTTTGTATCGTATAGTAGCGTATACAATGATAATGGTATGGAATGGACGTGGAATAAAAAAGGATCAACGCAATAAATTTGGCTTTTTGACCCCTTGCGTTGGGTGATGACGGGACAATGGTCTAGGTCGACGGGCATAGAGACATTTAGGGGGTGCTTTATAGTTATACCGGAAATTTACTGTTCAAAAAATGTCTGGAGCCCACAGACAACAATAATATATTCATGAGGCATCCTAGATGGTTAGAAATTATAGGTTTTAGAAAAATGATGTGAATTTTCAGTTCATTTTACTTATTTCCGTAAAATCAAAAATAAAATATAGAACTGAACAAAATGCTTTAAATGTTAACAAGTTTAATTTTGATGTGCCGACTTTTAAATTTGAAAGGAATTCTTCAAAGATTGAGATTTTTAGGTGTTTTCCTTGTCGCCTGTACAGAGTACTGAATATTTTCATACTTTTCCTAACTGCCCGAGGTTGTAAACTATACGGATACTTTATTTACACAGAAAGAATAAATTTTAAAAAAGCCAATTAATATTCGCTTAAAATTTAAAATCACAATATGAAATGCTATGATAATGCCTGTAAAGAACGACTTTTATTACCTAACGAATGAACGTCATTTTGATCTGTTTTGAGGTTTATTTAAAGCGAAGACCCAATTAAGACCCATTTCCCATTAAAAGTAACAATTTACTTCAGATCTAGTTTAAATACAAGATTCTATGAATCAAGATCAGAACCACATTGCAAATTGCATGATTTTCTCTAGACGAGTCAAGATTCTTCTTGAGGTAACGCACAAAAGGTACACAGAGAATTCGACAATTATGTTCAAGAAGCTGTCGAAATTATGTTCAAAATAGAACGAAGAAGACAAAAATGTCCTTATTTTGCTAATATAATTAAGGTTAGCTCGGATTTCTTCCAGATTTCTAGGATTTTATTAAGATTATCTGGACATCGATCATGCGTCTAGATTGTAGTATTTCTCTTAGGGTTAATCTCTAGAGATTACCTCAAAATTACTTGAAATACAAGGATTTCTTTTAGATTTCTTCAAAATACCTTCATATTACTTCAATTTTTTTTTAGATCATCTATACAAAATGAACTTATCTTCTAATGTTAAGTCTACTTTATAGTGAAACACATAACCTGTGGTTTTAATGAGTTAAATTACAAAACTAATGGTATTGATATCACTTAAAGTTATAAACATAATTTTTCCAAATATTGTTAAATCATTTTTTGTGCCAAGCAAAATTAATTGGCCGGATTTATATCTAATGAAGAACATTTTGTCTGCATGACTTAATTTTTAACAGACGGATTACAAACTCTATTCATCTAGCTTAATTTTAAATTTTTCACAGCTCTTCTTGTTAGCATACACTTTCACATAGGTAACACCAAAATATCATGTAAGAATAAGAATTAAAAGTGTGTTTACACTATCTGATTTTCCGCTTGATTTTCAATTCGATAAATATATAATTTACAAATTTCAAAATTTCTTGATTGTATTCTATTTCAATATTTACACTATCTGACTTAGCTTTCAAGTTTTCATTCATAGTGGCTGTCTCAACATGTCTAACACAGTATCACAGAAACAAGGCCAAATTTTTGATGATGCATTTCTTTAACTCAATCCTCAATCTTGAGATTGGTTTGAAACAAATTAAATCTGTTACCGCGAAACGTAGATCAAGTTATCTCAAATTTATATGACTAAACTTGCGACAAATATGGAGAGTTTGTCTATAGCACTGCCATATATTTGAGAGAAATATAGCAAAGTTTTCTCAATTAAATGCTATCAAATATGCGGAGTTATTAGCTTAAATTAATTGATGTATTTAAAATAATACCGATTTTCTTCCGTAAACCAAATATAATTTTTTGACAAATTTTCAATATTCTAACGTGTTATTTATTTGCTAGAAACTACCCTGTTTTCTCAATGTATAAGTACAGCAGAAGAGTTCCTCAACATTTTACCAACTTTATTTTATCTCATTTTATTTACATCTTTAAATAAAATAACCTAATTTTTTCTTTAATTTTTATTACAATTTTATGAAATTTAAAATACAGATCAGTAATCCTTAAACTGCGTCCCAAAATTGTTAGGTAAATATTATAGATGATTTTTTGTGTTGTATTTTTCATTGACTAATTTTATGAAGAGAAATTTATCTCTATAAATATTTTCAAGAATCTAGAATGCTGAAGAAGAATAGTTAATTCTGTATTATGATGGCTTATGGTGCTTATCATCAACATACTTTGATTTTTAAATAAGTACCTAATTTCACAATTTTCAATTTCTTTCCACAATTTGCTCTTAGCTTTGTTGTTACGGAAAATTAGTGGAGAAATATAGAGATTTTATTGTAATTCTACTTGGAATTAAAAATTTTGTTCTTAAAATTCAAAAACAAAGCAACTTTTAATTGAGTTGAGACACACGTTTTTCTCCTTAAATTACTATCTAACTGGACTTCTTGTTTTTATCATTAAAAAAATTCTTGCAAAATATTACTGTCAAATAATAGGTCCATTTCCAAATAAGTGTAATACCTGAAACTTTAATGTTTTGAAAGAATACCTTTACTATGCTATGCAAATAATTATAAATTCAACTGATGAAACTCAAATTTTTTGCATGCAAAGTATTTATCAAGAATCAATCTATTATACAAATTAACAATAAGACAAATTATATACACCAGTATTGACTACACCTCTAAACTCATTTGTCAAAGCGTGGGAACCCATTAGAGACCATTCAATGCAAACCAATTCTTTGGCATTTCCCTAGACTTTTATAATAAGAGTCGCCACAGGGCAGGTACGTATTTCTTATTTATAAATGAACTACAATTTTCAACACAAATTTTATTTTTTCTTTCCAACCTTAATTTGACAGTTAGTATTTTTCCTAAGTGATTTGAAACCAGTCATTCATTGATTTAACATGTAAGGTTACACTGTCAATTGTGATAGAGGGGGCGGCACGTGGTGGCAACAAGGCCACTGAATCAACCAGATTAAAGAACACGCGACTTCTTCATTAGCCCTGCCACGTGTTAGCTTGCGCTATGTGTTCGGTACTTCGATGATGAGCATCGTATTGTATTGTTCACAATCATGTAGGTAAATAGAACCAACGACAGGGATAGGAAATATTTGATAAGGTTTGTATTGTTGTGTTGTTCAATTTAATTAAGTGAAGTATATATTTCAGAATAAATTATATAAATGTTTATATGTTAATGTTTTCCAATCAATAAAAATTGATGATGTATTCGCAATATCTACATGGAACTTTTTTATGTGATGTGGCATTATTAATATAGCTTTGACTGACGTTGTATGAAATGAAGATAAATTGATCGGCGAAATAAAATGATATTAAATAAAAGACCGAAAGTCAAAAATCAAACATTTAAATCCGATTTAAAGTCAGTGATTCGGTTGTATTACGCCGCTCTATGATGTTCCGCTTTTTACCCTATATACTGCAGTTCACCGGATGTGTAATTCAATGGAGTGCCCGACGTAAAAGTTCGAATTTTAAATTCAGACGCAATCACATGCTTAGTTTAAAACTTTAGTCGAGCTTTTTTGATCTTTTTCTGTGTTCTAATTTTGCAGTTTCAGCTACTTATTCGCTATGTTCATTTTAATCAACAGAATTCATGACGACTAAAAATAAATTCGTTAGTACAACTGGCAATCCTGCTAAGAAAATTACACGCTCAAGGGAATAATCAATTTTTATCACATCATAATTTTGTTACTCTTCCATCGTATATACAGGAAGCTTTATAACAATAATTCTAATTTATCATGTCTTTAGAGCAATAGCCCCTATAAGAAAGTGAGGATGCGTATAAATTTGTGACAGTTTATCTTAGCTTATAAAATATGTGGGAGTTTCCTGTCTGAATAGCTCCAAACAATAGTTTGGGCGAAAACGAAAAATTGCGGAACAAGGGTATACTATGCGTTATAAATATAAAAAATGGTGATAATTTATATCATATATACAGGAAATAAAAAGGCGATACAATTTTTATTTCAGATCAGTGTGAAAAATCCCATATAGGGTTTTATATCTAGGGTCACGTTAAGGGACACTAAGGGCACATATAAACAGTAGCCGGTCCGTGTTGAATTTAAAAGTAAATATCCGTGTATTTTATGACTACCTGAATTATAGTTTCCGGATGATATTTAGCTTTTGTTGGCCAACCATATAGCTTGGTATCGTAAATATCACACTTTTAGGATTATGCAAGACGTAATATTGTAACAAAAATTTATTAGTTGCTGTTTTGTAAGTCCCACACATACGAACTGATGATAAATTGTCATTATTATAAGCTAAATTATCTGTTAAACCACAACTCAACCCAAAGTGATTATGGTGAAAAAATGCTGCATTATATTTGAGACTCTTGCGGGTGAGTATAACTGGAAGTTGTCATATTTTTTAAGGTTTATTCAATTTAGTTCGAATTATAATTCATGATTTTATTGTCTAACTAAAGGTTTATTTGGTAGATGCGTCTACATTTTTGTATTATTTAATATGTATAATTTTAATTTCAACTACAATTTTTTGAATTAGGAAATGAATGAAAAATGAATTTAAAAATAAAATAGAGATACATAGAAAATCTAAAATCATATCATGAGAATCCAATTAGAAGACCATGACTTCCTTTACCAAAGCAATTAATTTTTAGATTTAAATGTATAGGTACTAGGTACTATTTTGTAAAAAGATAATACAGAAAATTTCCTTTACTAGTACATTTAATTTCAGAAAATCATCCAGTAATTTTTAAAATCATTTTAACTCTGGAAACAGCAACATGCATTTGCAGACTCCTACCAGCAAAAAATTATCTTATCCCAAGGGCTTTGCCCAACTCCCCTAAATGCAAAACCTCTTCGATAATTAATTCCTGGTAACCGGGCATCAGGCGGTTGCGTTGCAGTCTTTTTACAATGATGGCACCAGAAGCTCACGGTCTAAGAAATGTCCTTCAGACAGGATTATGTGTATACTACACTGAAAAGCTTTATTAAAACAGAACAAAAGGAAATGGCATATAATTAATTATTTAACAAAATGCAAGAGGATCTTTTTTCGTGTACCTTAATGGAAATGTTGAAAATCAATAAACAAAACTGGAAATTGCCGGATATATCTAGCAATACTGTAATAATTTCAACTGTGTTTATTATTTGATATTATTTATAATTTTGTCATTTAAGTTGAAATCAAATTTCTAGAGACACAATATTAACCTGACATATTTTTAACGAATCTTTTACGTACTCCGTGCGAGCAAGTCTAAATATTATTTAAAATCCCTGGACATCGCCATCTATTACCTTCCTATATATCGATTTAGCTGGTATTAAGTTTCAATCAATATAGAAGGAAACCCTAATAAACTGTCAACTAACGTAACGGCATTCAAGGACGAGATTTGTTAAAACAATTTCACGGTAGCAGTCGAGCAAATTCCCTGGAGGATCTTGTCCCGCGATGCGTATATTCTCTCCCAGATATTAAATTATATGACCAGATGGTAGAAATAATAATAGCGCATGCCCTCACGTTGTATACATGATAATAATTTGCCAAACTTGATAGTTTGTTATCAGTGGAGTTAATGGATGAGGTTGGTCCATTGAAACGGGCGTTTATGTGTGGTGAAAAGTAATTTTATACTGGCGTCCCAGAGGAACTTAGGGCATTTACCCTCTTTTATGGTATATTACAACGTGATTAAATATCCATTTGAGGGGTGATCCTTACGCTAATCTAGGCATCTTACATATTAATAATGTTTAGAGTTTAATTAAATTGTAAATTATAATTAGAAAGAAAAATTCTTTGAGAAAATATTGGGGAGGTAGTAAGTATTTCAAGTTCACAATTTCTTTTTATACAGTACAGTAGCTACATGCTACATTTTGAAGTGAGTAGTAATACATCCCAATTATAATACAGCATATTGAAGAATATGTCTTTAAATACTCCATTGTTTTGCCAATCATTGTTTCTACAGCACCTCTGCTTTTTTTTCTCAAATCATGATGCATCTCTTCAATCAATTATGAGCTCGTTATTCTATTAAAAGACTGGAAAAATCGCAGTATACAAATTTTTAATTTGTCAGTACTAACTATCTTTAAAAAGATATTTTTCATATTAAAGTTCTTCAATCAAAAGTCTCATTGTAATATTTAGTCTAATTATTATGAATAGGATAAAATCAGAACTTTATGTATGAAATTCTCATTACTGAGCAGTCTTTACTCAGAAATGATATACCATTCTAGAAGGCGGGACCCATTCGAGTTGTTGGATCTAAATATAACCCACCAACTGTTCTTTTGGTGGATGTAAAGCTGAAACTATCAGTGAATAAGATTGCAAAAAAACAAATCATTCTTCTCATGATACACTACCTCATGACATGCAGGAGAGAAGATAGATATACAAGCTTAGAAACTGGATAACGAAGTATTTAAATTACCAAGGCACTGCTAGAATATGGAAGATCATGTCTTCTGCACCTTCTTTAGTCTCCACTTTTTTTTTTAAGAAGATGAAGTTAAAGGGCAGTGTCTTACTTTTCACCTCTGAAAGAAAATTACCTGAAAGAAGTTAATTTGATATATTGATAAGAAAACTATATTTTCACGGCATTATTTCATAATATTTTGAAAATTTGCATGGATTATGAACTGACCTAATAAAAAAATATGAAAACCTTGTTTTTCTCATTAATTAAAAAGTGCTCTATCGCACACCTCAACTAATAAACCTGACGCACGCTAGAAATCTATTTGTGTAATGATAAACGCTAATACATTCGTACATACAAGTACAACTGTAAAATGATTTTTTTATCTTGAAGCGCGCACACACGACATGTGCCAGTCATTCAGGCACAGTCGCCTCAAGAGGGTTTGATGTAACAACAGCACCGTGATTACTGCCTTTAATCCGGCACAGCATGCTACTGGCATCGCTAATTGTAAATCCAACCATAGGAACTTATCTGCTTGCACTGCCTTGCTATAGAGAAACTACCGCGACGACTACATGTCTACGAAAAGTATTGCACAGTCATCCTGTGGTGATTTCAAATTGCTTACTCAACAATGTTACGCCCAAATATTTGATTTGAATATTAGGTGTATAGAGCACGTCGGCTGCACAATAGTAGATAAAATGGATGATTGAAGGATGAAGAGGAAAATAATCACAAGTACTTTATTATTCGATTTGGGATTGCTCAATATTATTTTTTCAAATGGATACAGATATTCATGTTTCAAAAAGGAATACAACGGTGCTAATGTCCTTTTGTTCCATTGACACTTTGCTACTGTAAGATTCTTTCTTCACTGTGTCTTGTCGCACTTTGCTTTGTAATAAATTTCTTTGGTCTATAAGATGCGGATAAAAAGATGTATGAAATTCAATTCCAGAAAGCTTCTTCTGCAAAAAATCCAGAAGGTTTAATGATTTTAACAATAATGAGACTATTTTTTTAAAGGTAGTCGAATGAACTTCAGAAGACCATCAGATTGATTTATAACCGAAGTTCATACTGGATATCATATAATATGTAAGGATGCCCGGTAGCAAATATCGTTAAACAAAACAAAGATTCTGGATTCGTATTCTCATATTTCTTCGTTGCCATTCTCTTTTTCATCTCTGGCCTCTGTTACAGTTGAAATAACACTTTTATCAATACTAAAATACTATCAAAATATATTTGAAGATATTCATCTTTCGAATATTCTTGACTTTATTTTCATTCTTTCAAATAAAGCTTGTGCTCATCTTTTCATCCATTTACAGTGATTGTCTCTTCGTAAACTTGAATGAAGACAATAGTTTTTATCGGCTATTTGGGACCAAGTTCAATGACTTAAATAGAAAAAAATGAATTCAACCAAATGAACTTGTAAATAATAATATAAATGTCAATAATTTGAATTAGTTACATTTTATTGTTTGACGGTTTTGCCATTTAGTCCAATAAAGAAGAGCATTAGGTGGAAAAAATATTGAAAAACTAAACATTTCATGGTCACTAAGGGGTCCCAAGGAGAGTCTAAAATCCCCAAAATCTTACAACATTTTCTTTTTGGAACGTCTGCCATGTTGAAAATAAGGATTTCTTTTTTATTTTGCATTTACCACCAGTTATTTTTCTTTGGTTTCTCCAAAATTGCTTTTTAATTTAGTGTGTTTTCCTCTAACCTAAATATTCCACTAAAAATCAATAGAAGTAAAACAAATATGAGTTATTAAGGGGATGAAGATGGTGATATCGAAAATGTTCTCTCCCTAAAGATTATATTTTTTATTTGAGGAGTAAAAACAGTTTTCTTTAAGTCATTAACTTTAAAAATTGATAAGTTTGCCATTTGTATTTGTTTCTTTGTATTGACCAACAGAACAACATGTTTTGCTTCCTATTTCTCCACCAACAATCAATTAGATACCCATCTGATTTTATTAACATAAGTTCTTCATAAACGTGAATGCAGTACATCGCTCAACAATAAGTTCAACACGAAAACTCATATTTTATATTTTTTGACAGAATGACTTGCATGTAAACAGGTGTTCAAAGGCAAAATCGTGACTTTCTGGCATTAGGTACATTTTTTTTAATATCAACCAAACCGCACTGTCGTGCAACAATCGAACACAACACAAGGCACATAAGTATTTATGTTTAAATAAACAAACATCATGCTGTAATTCAATGTATTTTTACAATTATTTGTACATTGCTATTGATGTACACTGCGGTAGTAATTTTTCAGAGTATTTACATCGTACATCCAATGTAAGCATGGAAGAAAAGGGTGAAAGAAAGTGCCTCCTGTAGCCTTTTAAATCCGATTATAACTTTTTTACGTTCGATATTATTTTGTAGATAAAAAACAGTAGGTGAATGAACGGCGTTGTTTGTGTTATCATTATTAAGCATCTTAGCATTCTTCCAAGTCAATGAATAAGGCCAAAATTTGTTATGACATCTAGTTGGATATTATGAAAAATGCAACTGACGATGACTTGAAAATATTTCTATCAAAACTGGGTGTCAAACCGCTGTGGGGCAACACCCTGAAAAATACCTTGCATAAAACTCCAACTTATTATACAATAACTTTATGATTTACAGTTCTATTAATGGTTGTATTGATGTGGTTTCACAACTTGACATGGTCCGTTTTTTTGTATAAAAGAACCATCAGTGAATAACTTATTTTTTCGATTGGCATAATTCAATTTTATGATTGTCCTATTGATTGCACAGATTTGGACATAACAATCCAGATTGTATCAGTTTTTTGTTATTTCAACTTCAACCTTCAACATATAATTGCCACATATAAGCCGTAAATGGGACAATCAAAAACGTTATGTTGTCGTTTAGAATAATCCCTGTAAATAGTGACACAGAAACTTTTTTAATAAAGCTATCTGAAATCAGGCAATGCGCTTGGTGTGTACACAAACGTACCTAATCCTCATTACAAATACAAATCAGGTACTACTACACAGATCTCTCAGCATGGTGGATGGACTATCCTAAAAATAAGTAGCATACTTCCAACCACAAATTTCTATTAACCATAAGTCCTTAAAATGTCTAGGACACTTCATTTGTAACACAGCCTCATATAATATATTCCAAAATTACTAAGTTATGTAAGTGATTTTTATAACATGAAGAAATTGATATTCTGGATTCTAGAATCTAGACTAGACTAGATGTGTCTTAATATCTTAGGTCCCCCTCGAATTTAACCACAATTCAAATTTATTTTAAGAGACCGAAACACCTGTAGTTAACATAACTCAAGATGGCAGAACTTAATAGAGATGTTGGTGGTACCAATAACATTTTAAATGACACATCAATGACTTGCTCAAGCGGTCAGCGGGTAAGTAACGAATGTACACCTGTGGTGTGAACCTTAACCCGAAAATATTTTATACAACTCTATTAGAATATTCACGCATCATGGACATACTTGGAATTGTACCAGAATCAATCATGAGTGATGTTTTGTATTTACAAGAAAACGAAGTAGTAAGTACTGGATCTTTTTTATAATTCTTGTGATTTGAACTACTTAATTACTTTGCATGTTTAACTTAATAAAACAGACAAGCGAATAAATAAATAGTTAATGAACTACACGTTTTAAAAATAGATATCTATAACCAAAGTCATATTTCAAAGTGGTAATTTATTAATATTGTCACTGCACCAGCTCTAATACCTACATTAATTGCCACAATTATTAACTAGCTGAATAATTCAAGCAAATGTCGCATTTTGGAGTAAAATAGGCATTTCCCATTCAGTAGCTGTTCCTATTTTATACCGCAAACTCAACACAATAACATTAACACTAATCCCGAAAATGTATGTATGCACTTGCTTCACTGGGAGTCTGTTGCCACATCCACGCATTTCACAATTTAGTAGCATATTTGCTATACTAAAGTGATATATGTATGAATGTGCCCAAAAACCATTAGCTAAAACGATCGCACATTTTCTTTCATAGCCGCATTTTTCGTTTGATGTCACAAGAAATGACACACAAAAAGCATGGACATGCCAGGAAGTAAAGTACGTGAGAATATCAATGGAAGGTCTTAGACAACACGTTGAAAAAGTGTGTATAGAGAAGAGGGTTGATGTGGTTGATGGAGTCTCTTGTGTTAAGAGTATCAAAAAGTATAAGGTCCAATTTTTAAAGACAAGCAAGAACTAAATGCTGCCTTGGTATTTAGGAGTCGCTTGAAAAAATTACAATATAACGTCGGTATACTTTGTTCAAGAAACACCGTTCTTATAATTTCTAAATCTTAAAGCAAAACGTAGATCTCAAGAGAGCTTATGGTACATACAGTACTTTATAACAATGAAAGAGCAAGACCCATCATTATATACAAACCCTGTATCACTACAGACTGAAATCACGCCAATTATTATAATATAAAGAAAAATAAAAAATCAGGACTCTTCCTGTTGCAGCAGGAATCCAATTCCGCAAAATTGACCTAATAAAGTAAACCTAATATAGTAGCTATTAACTACTGCACTAAATAACTCAAAAATAAAAAATCCCTTCTTAAATATCCAACACAAAGTTTAACACCATGAAGATACATTCGGATGCTGTTACATACATCTTAGGCGGGCACCACGCCTCCCTTTGTCTAAACGCCTACGAGGTAGGCGCCTGCGTAATCACGTGACCGCGACTCGGCCAATGCAAGGTGGAATCTGTAAATCAATTCGTGAAGTGAACCGCGACACCAAGTTGAATAAAGACCGCTGGCTGGTTAGATAGAGATGCTGGCAAAGGATTACTATGGGAAAAGAGAGGCCCTGAACAATTTCAGTGGGTTGTTGAAAATATACGAAGTTTTCGAGTCAAGTTCACTTCAGTTCGATTCCAGCATTTTCGGGTGCTGTTTAAATGTACGTAATCTGTATTGATTTGGACTTTGATGCATTCAGAATTATGGGGGTCCTTATGTCTGTTTTCGTCCTGAATCGTCGAGTACACTCACTGATGGTACCTATGTTATAAGGATGACGAAGAAGGAAAAGTTCTATATGTGGTTGTTAGCTCGATCGTAAAATGAACTTTACTTTAAATGAACTATAAAAATTTCAGTTTATGTTTTATTTGGAAATTTTAACTGCAATGATGAACAAAAATACCAAAAGTTTAATAATTCTTCTTAGAAATTGATATAAGAATAAAGTTGCAACTTTATTAATATAACATGAATCTCTATGAATAAGTATTCAAAAGCTATAAGCATAGTATAGAGATAACATTACAAAATCTCCCAAGATTGTAAAACACTTCTCTTTTACATTGTACCTATCCTTCTGTGAAACAGAGATCTATAGGTATACATGAATTTATAGAAGGAACGTGTAGGTATATATGGTATACTTATTATTTCTTATTTGTCATCAAACCGAAACTTTTTCTGTTGGTCTAAGCCTAAAGCAGACAATACCTTGTGTTATACTATTTTTTTGTCAGTCTCTTCGTTGATGCGCATCACAACTGTTTCCTCTTGGAGGTATTGTAGACGGGAAAACAGCCAGGTGGGGGAGTTTTCAATTTTCCAGGCAGCTGTGCATTCGCACACAGTTATGTTTTTCGATGGTTTGACGACAATATTAAAGGATGTGCTGCTTTTCAGTTTTGTGTACCTGCATGTAGGTACTAAGAAACAATCCTTAATGTTCATACTTCCACGAGTAGACCTAGAAATAGCTAGAAATATTGTCTTTACTATACTTATCACACAATATACTATTAAAAATTATGAAGTTATTATCTATCGTATTGCCATATAACGAAGTTTTAGCTAAATTTTATTGAGCGATTTTCATATAAAAATTGTGTGTATAGGTAGGTATAGCTATAGATACTGATAAAAACAATAACTATAAGTAGGTACTAGAGCCTACTTAAGTCTGAACAATAATCACTTGCGAGCGCCGTCCATTTTGATTTGTTACATACTTATGCACTTCTGGAATACTCGTTATATATAGGTATGCAAGCAACAGTCATGAATAAACGACAAATATTAGATATTAAAAAGTGTCATGAAATATAAAAATTTGAACTTCTTTGAAAATGGCTCAAAATTATATGAAAGTTCATAAAAAACAAAAATGATGATGAAAACTGTAATGTAAAACAGATAATTTTATTGTAGTTAATACAAAAATATAGATTTTTGTATTAGCGGTAATTTGGTAAAGTTTTACAGTTAGGTAGCATAAAGTTGTTTAAATTTAGTAAGACATTAAGACGTTAATTTTATATTTTCAAAATAATTCGTGTTTATTGGAATATTTATTAAAATCAATAATAGTAGTTTATGCAACAAGGTAGGAATCAATTCCTCCCGTGTAGCATACTCTATTTTTTCTCATACCTATACGAAAATGGCCACTTCTTTTGCGTGAAACGCGCGAACAAATTATAACAGCATGCACATTGACATTTTTGCTTGAAACTTTGAGGTGAGAAAATCACCTTGAGAACCATAAACAAACACAAATAACTCCTGCATATCAGGGAGGGAATGGCTACCCAAGAGAGAAATGTTATCTCCCACTCCTTATTTTCCGCGACTACCCTGAAAAGGCGACTTTGTACCCGCATTTCACGCAAATAAAGTGGTCATTTTTGTGCAGGTATGAGAAAAAAACATTTTACTTATATTAGGGAGGAACGTGTTCCTCTGTTTCTACTCCTCCAGCGGATGACCACCCATTATAAATTTATAATATACTCTAAAGTTACATGAATTAAGTACTATTTCAGCGATCTCATGTTTCTATTTATGTAACAAGTTATGTATAGATACTATTTCTCCGTTGTCGCATTTTCGATTAAATGAAATTGTTTTTCTCATACCTGCACGAAAATGGGCACTTTATTTGCGTGAAATGCGGGTACAAAGTCGCCTTTTTAGGGTAGGCGCGGAAAATAAAGAGTAAAGTGACGCTTTATACACTAGTGTATAATGACACTTTATTTTACTATTATTGTAAAATATCAATATATCAGCTGTCAATGTCACAATAAATACTGTCAGAATGAATTTATTACTGTCATTTATAATTTTTCTAAATAATTAAAAGATAATTTTCGCAGTTGAACATAAAGCTTTGTATGGAACTCGTATATAATCTAACTTTATTGACGAGTCTGGTTTATGGCAGAGCGAGCTTGCGAGCGAGGCTAATAATAAATAGGACGAGATATAGATTATATACTTGATGTTACATAAACTACTATTTTATTACCAAAACTCAGCAATTAAAATGTTTCTCAAAGTTGAAATGTTGCTATGAAAATGAATCAACAAACATCGATCAACTGACAAAAATCTGACGTTGTTGACAATAGGATTTTTACTTTCATGCACTTGTAATATAATGCAAGTGCCAACTTCTTTTTCTAAATTGAGTGACAGAATAGTAGTTTAATAAACAAGAGTGTTAATAAGAGCGATTAATAATCGAAACAATTTTAATGAGTCGAGATTATTAATCGCCGATTAACACTCATGTTGATTACAATATTTTTTTGTCGATCGCGCTTTATTAGAATGAAAATAATCTAATTTTGTTCCATGGCAAAATCCAAATTCTGACATAATATGCAATAAGTCAAAATACCACTGACATAATTAATTAATTTCGGCAGGTGTCAGTTCCAAATGCATGTTTCAATAATATAATATGTTGTTGGTTACCTAGCAAATCTCAACAATGTTTTTAATGTGCATGTATGCATTAAACTGAGTTATTAATACACTCCTTTTATTACATTAACTAGATCTTTAATAAACGATCGACAAAAAATTTCATTTTCATAAGCGACGTTGGAAAAAAATATTTACACAATTAGAAGTACATTTTTGTTCAGGTACTTGTGTGATTATTTTCACTTTATTGCGTTTGTAAAATAGCCACCACACCACAATACCTTATATTTGTTTCACACATAACTATCCAAAATATGGTTGAAAAATTGAAGATGGCAAATAATGATACCTAATACCTGATGGTCGAAAAAACTTGGGAGGAGGTGTAGTGTACTGTTAACTTGATAATTTCTAAAGAAAAATCAACTAGGTAGGTACTCTAAGTTTTTAAATCCATTGCCTTCAGTAAAAGAATATACCTAATACCTATCTTATTAAAATTGATTTTGCACCATAACATTCAATTGCCGAATACAACCAATGGCCGAAATTTATACCCACAACGCTTTACTGAAATAGATCTACATAAGTATATACACTGGATATTGGATAGTGCAGTAGCTTTTGGATAGTAGGTAATTTGATAAATGAGGTTAAGAAAACTGAAAGACTTTCAGAATCAGGAGAATCACTTTCAACTATTCTACAGATCAGATTTTGTAATTTTCTAGTTAATTAAATATGTTTCTCTTAGATTTTTGGAGGAATAATGTTTTTATGAGACTGTGTTGTAAATTAAATCGACATATTTTATTATAGATAAGTAATTATATTTACAAATTGTTGATTTACGAAATGTAGTTTCTTGAAAGCAGCCATTTTGTATAAGCATTTTTCATAACAAGTAGTTTCTATAATAAAAATTAAACAACAAAAATATCTAACTACATTAAATATACCTATGTTACTGACTTGTGACTCAATTAAGAATGTGACGTTATGTTATAAGGTTTGGACATGGTATATTTTCTACAATGGATTCCGGAGTGGAAGTTTGAGTGGCATTTTTTTTGAAAAAGGCACTTTACGTAATTTATATGCAATTATGCGTTGTTTATAAGTAAAATGACAAAAAATTCTTTGGCCATTATTCACATAATCATGGGATATCCGCCGATTCTTGATTAGAGAATAAATATTCGAAGTAAGTATTAGAGGTAGGTATACATGCAAAATAATTACCTATTTTGAATTATTATGTAGACAGATATAAAGTAAAAGCATCAATAAAAGAAAATTATATTTTAAAAAATATGTAAGCATATATTAATATCACTGAACCTAAATTCATATTTACAAATAAGTAGATATACACCGTATACACACAAAATTCGAAAACTGGAAAAAATATCACCATCAGTACCTACTTAGTAATTTTTTTCGTAAAATATAATACCTAAAATGCTTTCTGTTTCAATAATGATAATTTTGATTTTTGATTTAAGTATAAAAACATAATTTCTAAGAAAAACAACTTAAACAGAGAGCTTTATATTATACATTGATATAAATATCACAATTATTAACTGACGTATTTTAACGTTGAAGAAATTATCATATACGAGTAGTAAATTGAAGTACATATTTTAAAAAAGATCCTCATTTATCGCATATAAATTTTACGATGCTATAATTATTTAATTGTTTAAAAGTTTTAATAACTAAAGAAGTTACTAAAATAATATTGAGATATCAAAAAGAGATACCATAAGCATGTACTATTATGAAATTTATTTACGTTATTTATAAACATACAAATTGTGATATTTTGTTTCCATAATATTGAAACCTTTTAAAAGTTTTATTTGAAACCCTTTTTTATTGATTAGCACTAATATTCTAAAATATATCGTTTTCCCGGCATACTAGACTGAATATCTCTGTTGATGGCAGAGTTGCATGCAGAGCTTTGACAACGACGACGACGGTGGTGGCGGCGGCGGCGCTCGACGCTGTGCAGCAACAGACAGACCGCGACGAGTGGTGCATCGCGGTGCTTCGAGCCGAGCTTCCCCGATACCAACTGGGGGCGGGGCATGGCGTGTCCTCAGCCACGAAAAGTGAGGATCAATTCTACTTATTTAATACAGCTTTCGTATTAGAAGCGTGTATATAGTTAGGAATCCACTGTAAACCGATTTGCGCTAAACTCCGGTTTTATCTACACTAAGTACTAAGGCTTAACTCCGGCATTGTGTTTGACTAAGTGAACAAATAGATGGAGTGATATATATCGACTTTTCATTGTGCCAACAAATTCTTCGCATTTGAGACTTCTTTAAACGTTGTTTTTTTTGTCAAGGTGAGTTTTCACTGATGTGTGTGTGTCTGATATTCAGTCTGTTTTGGTTGTTTGTTGTGACTCTTGACTTGACCTAGCATCCATCCCGGTGACGCAATGAACCATGCTGGCTGTTGTTGATGGTGGTACCTAATTTGCTTTTGATTTTATTAATCCTGTTTGGATTAATTTTTTAATCGTCTTTTGTGATTGTGTCATTTAGTACTGGAATATTTCTACCCCGTAGATGTTTTGTCTTATATTGGTACCTAACTTTTTAGACCCTAGGTATCTAACTTACCTTTCTAATATATTACCAAGAAATGAAGTTGCTGCTTAAGCTAGCTAATTTACCCTATGAAGTAAATTGGTAGATATCTGAAAAATACATGCAGCAAATAATTTTACTTCAACTTTAGTACTGCAACTCAGTAAAATAGGGCATATCTTCGATATAATTAATCACTCATACAACCTACTCCTATATATTTTAGCCTAAAAAGTAAAAATAAATTAACCATCTAGAAAATAAATTACCTGCCTACCTATTGTGTTCAGTTCATTAATGAAAAACAAATTAATGAACACAGCTAAACCCTGAACCTAATTTAGCTTCAAAACTTTTCATATTTGGGAAGGAAAAATACTACATACAAATTAATGCCGCCGGCAGTCAAAATAACTGTGACGCTACAACCCTACATGATGTTTAGGTAACAAAACCCTTTATTTTAAAGATTTATGGTTGCTCTTTCAGTCAATAGTTATCCTTAACTAATATAGTTAATTTTCTTGGTTACCATTGTTGTAATAATAGTATCTGATGAAATCAACTTACAGTTAAAAGGTTGAAAAATTGGGCCTTATGTTAGTACTAGAAAACATTATGGATATTTATAAGAAAATGTGATTTAAACTAAATAAGATGAACTAATAAAATAAACACAGGTAGGGAGGTATACCTAGGTAACTCTAGGTACAGAACGTTTAAAAGGATACTTTACTCTGCTCGATACCCCAAATTCTAAAATAGGTAAAAGCTTCATTGTACCTTTGCGGTTTTTGTACGTGATGGAATTTAAGTTAAACTTCAAAGATTTTTACTTGAACTGCATTCTGCTCTTATACTAAAAAAGACAGCGATAATAGAACTATAGGTACCTACTATAATGCCCTTGTAAGAAAAATCAGCACCAATAGCAATTTTTTGAAATTTAAGGGAAGAAGTCGAATTTAACATTAATTTAAAATTTTAATAACACAACTCATTAGTTATTGCTTTAGGAACTTAGTATTTATCTTTTTTATGTAGCATTATAGTTAAGATTTGAAATGATGCCAATAAACAATTTCAATCTCATTATATCTCAAAAATTTAATTATGCTTATAATAATTTCTTATTGTTAAATCACACACATCAGAGAACTAACAGAAAAAAGATATAATAGTGTTGGATTTACATATTTTCTAACAATTATTTGAATGCTTTACAAACCATTAATTTTCGTTTCTTCGACCTGCGCCAAAATTATAAATAATAATCCGATGAAAACATTAATTTACCTAACACACCAATCATTCAGAACATTTTTTCGATGAAGTAATTCATACGGTACTATTATAAATATTATACCTACATTGGCAGTATTAGAACTATTTTGGAAACTTCATCAACTCTTTAAAATTGATCTACTTATGCATTGGTTTCTTGTCAGTGGCGGTTTAAGGGCATTTCAGGCCCTGAGCCCTAGAGATTTTGGGTTCTCCAATTCCCAAGTTTATTGTCCAATGTCAATAATAAATTTCCTTTATACAGGGTGTTTCAACTCAAAGTGGACAACGTAATAGAGGTTGTAGATCTCATCGAGACTAACACTTTTTTCAAATTATTATTTTTCATTTGAGCTTTTGTTTTCGAGTTATCGACCTTCTTTTGTTTTTACACAAACCTCTTTATCTTCATTATTTATGGCCGGATTTTAAAAAATTAAAGTTTTTTGAAATTGTCAGTTTGATATCAACAATTTTAGAGTTAAAATTAAAAAAATATATCAACAAACCATTTTGTTTGTTGATATATTTTTGAAAAAATGTTTAACGCAATAATTGTAGATATCAAACTGACAATTTCCAAAAACTTAAATTTTTTAGAATCCGGCCATAAATAATGAAGATAACGAGGTTTATGTAAAAACAAAAGAAGGTCGATAACTCGAAAACAAAAGCTCAAATGAAAAATATTAATTTGAAAAAAGTGTTAGTCTCGATGAGATCTACAACCTCTATTACGTTGTCCACTTTGAGTTGAAACACCCTGTATACAAACAAAAAAAAATGTTACGAACTAATGACAAAAATTAGAATAACACTAATTTTGTATTCATTGGCTGAAATTTTGTATAAATGATAGTGATGATTGATCAATAGAAGTTCGTAAAAGTTAAATTAATCAGATGATAACTAGTTAGTTTGTGGAATAAGGCATTAACTTTTTGCAAGATTTTCTTTTAGTTTTTTTATTTTCCGGTTGCACCAAGCTCTGCTAAATGCTCAATTAACTAATTGCGTGATTAAAATTCAGCAGCGGCAGCTTATTGGGTGTTTTAAATTTGTTGCTCAGCAACGCAGCAAATAACAATCATTCATCCAATAACATGCCAATACTAAGTATTAAACACGCTGTTAATTTAGCAGAATTTGGTGCAACTGAACACTAGTCTCTTTTCTGTCAAAAGATACACCAATCTGAGATGAATTATAAAAAATCCAATGCCAAAGTTTTTGGCTATTGATAACTAGGTGACACATCAATGCTATCCTCTAATGCGTTAAAATTGTAAGAATAAAATTCTGTAAGGTTTGGACAATACTTAAAAATGGTAAATTTGAAGTTTGTCTGGAATAATTCAGGAATTTAGAAGCGGTTTACGCTTCAAAGTACGACATAAATTTCAGGCAATTACTTTTGCTTCAAACGATATATTTGTGACCCGCTAGGAAGAAAGGGACCTAAGCAATAAAAAAACTATTTTCAGATTGTGATCGTTTTAGGTCAAGTTTGTGAAGTTGAACCAAATTTGAAACGAAAAGGATATTTATGATTTAATCAATCACAATCTAAATTCTATAACAATTCACTTTAAACAATTGCGGATATTGTCCTGAATTCTCCCGCTAATTAATTAATGTAGATACCTAAGCGGATCCAAAAATTAACCAAATATTCTTAAAATAGTATATGGATAATGCAGGCGTAACTAAATTTTGCCTTGTGATTAAAATTACCAGCTATAAGCCGGCGTTTTTAGAGTAGGTGTACTACTAACTTATTATGGAAGATGATGAATTATTTGCTGCTCATAAATTTGATTAATTTTGCATCTCAAAAAGTAAATTTGATATTATTTTAAAACGATTATTATTGTTAAGCCATATGTATCTACTTCTTCTTCATGATACTAGTACAAATGTTGCCTATCGTTTTTACCTCTTTTTTATACAGAGTGCCCGATTTTCAAAGGGAATGATAGGAAGTTTCACCTATTTCTAAGCTATATGGAAACATTTACTTGAGCTTTAGAGTAGAAGATCGATCTATCCATCTCCATGATTTAAAAGTAGTTAATTTAGAACCATTCAGCCGGTGTTTGAATACTAAATAAATAGAGTCTTAAGTTCAAATTATTAAATTAAACAAAAATTCAAACTTTTAATTTTCTCATTCTTTTTTTATGGTTGAATTTCAATTTCTGAAAAATAGCATCCTGGACATTTTCGCTCTAGTTTAATCTTATTATATCTGATTAATTCACCGGTCTGCGATGAAAAAGTTGTTTGAATTTTTTCACATGATACATATAGATTTTCGACTGCTGTTTCGAAATTTAAACTTAATTTTTACGTATCACATCTGATTTTTTTTTATTCATATATACATATTCAGTGCGGTCCCCTTTGAATTATGACTGGGTACTGAAAATGTAAACTTTGGTTACTAACTTGTAAACTCAGTAGACATACACATAATTTTTGCTAAATTATTGGTTTTGAAGAAAAGTGAAAAATTTTTATGGGTCAATATTGTCTGGTCGATTAACATACACTTTTTATTTTAAATAGCCCCATAAAAAGTTTTAACTTTTCTTCAAAGCCAATAAACATTAATACGGAACCTAATATCAGGCAACTAATCAAGGATGCAGACTTTGAGAATGTCTTGATAAACTGAGACAGAAATGCATAGAATTCATTTAAAAATGTTGTTTCTAAATGTTTGGACAATGTAAAAAGATCCTGATTATAAAACTATTGTGCAATAGTATATTAAAAATTTTGTAAAACTTATATTAAGATACGAGTCCAGGTTTGCAGCACGACTGCCATAGGCAGGAGTGTCAGTAAAGTACGAGTACTCTTAAGTTTTACAAAACGAGTTTTTTATGCTATTTTTTCTAATTTGCATATAAAATACATTTTTTTTTACAAATAAAATCAATTTAGGGAATTTTGTGATAGTTGGTGACACTTTTATTTCAAAGTTGATATTTACAGGTAACTTTTAAATTTGAATCAAGTAGATACATAATTGTCATTTTTCGCGAAATGAATTCAGAAATGTCCTGCACTCCGCCAGAAATAGGTACGGCAAATTACAGAAAATTCCACGGTTAATTTGCTGCCGATAAAATCTCATGATAAATACGAAAAACAATAAAAAACAGTAACGTCAAATTCACACTGATATTTGACATTTCGTTCAATATGTGTTACCAACCGAAAAAAAGTTTCTAGGTTTGGGGGGGTTTCGTAATGGATATTAACACACTCAAAACGAGTGCTGTAATAGCTTTGTTACGTCATCAAATTAGAAAAATAGTGTTAAACAACTATATGAGTTTGAAAGTTTAGTTTTGAATTCGCATATCGAACATTTCCAAAAAATCTAGTAGACTACAGTCAGGAACAAGGAAATCGGTTCCAAAAAGGTGTGATAGAGATGGAAAAAAATATCAAGGTCGTTAGGCTGCCAGTATGATGGCGGATTATTTTTGGATGTTCCACAGAGATGAAGCAGATAAAGTTCATAAACGGAAACCAACGAAACGAAGCATTTCCTCAAAAAAAAACAACAATATTATTGATTTCTTACATCTGTTATGCATACATTGCTCATTTTGGTTTTATAATTTTTAATTTTAACAGTTAAACCTATTGATAGATAATCACTTTAAACTAAGACTATAGGCGTACCAAAAATCAGTTTCTTTATATTGAAATAATGTTGTTATTTCTTACTGAAGATTTCGTGCTTCTCTTAGATAATCGTTGTTGTCATTAATAAATATTTTTCGCATCATTAATTTCTAAAACAACCTCGACCCTCGACATATACATATATTTATTTTTTTCAAAGTTAATTACTAAAAATTATGAACAAAACTTTTAGTTAACAATTTTCTTATGAAATTCTTATCGAGTTTTACTTTGCGTATTATAAGAATAAGAATAAGAATAAAAACTTAAAAAAAAACTTAATAAAATATTTGAAAGCCAACTCTCTGTGAACAATATTAGGTATAGTTGAAATCTAAAATATGGACATTTTAACGAAAATATACTTCTATAAAGTTTAATAATTTATAATCTAATTCAGACGGGAAAAAATTACAGAATTTTTTGAGTTTGCGGCAGTAAAAAATGAGCTAAAATTGATCTCTCTGTGATCAACGAATCTTCAAAGAATGACATATTATGATGTTTAATACTGTAACTTTCGTATATTTTCATGTTTTCTTTAAATTATAGATATGATATGAAATTTTTGTTTTTGGTACGAATGACTTTTTTTCGAATAATAATCCGGGGACACACTGTATAATTAGGTATTAAAATCGATTAATTTATTTACAAAACATTTGTCGGTTCTGTGATATCGAATAGTTAAACATTCCGATATTATTAAAGACTGGCAGTCTTTCAGAGCAAGTTTTGACTGTTATTTCCATGAAGTTTTATCGTATATTACGTAGTATAAAAAGTGCAGTTAACAACGTTCTTAACATTTTCTTCATGTTTCAATATAATGTAACTTAAGCACATCGAATTCAAGATGCTTTATTTGTGTAATTCCAGTAGCCCAAGTGCTGTAAATAAAGCGATAAATAGATTTAAAAGAGGTGTTCCGCTCCAGCATAATCCTGAATACGATTAGAAAAAGAGGCAAAATTCACACATAAGACGATTAGTTAGTTAGCTAGTAAATCCTGGGATCCCTGTAAAGAGTATTATCATTATATTATGATTATATTGGATTTACTAGTGCCGTTTCGGTGCTGTAATTCAGTGCAACGCCGTCCTTTACTTCGAACACAACGCGGGACGCGCAAATCATTTCAAATTGAATCCGCATCAGCAACGCGTTAAAAAACAACACAAAAGTGCATATCTGGATCTTTATTCTCTAATTATAACTTGTTAAACGCGGTGATGTTGAGGTTTTATTTATTTATCGAGGGCTTTCAGGCGCGCTGACCATTGGAGTTAATCGCCTACTACTAACAGTGCAATTTACCATTAGCTTGCAATTATAACCTGTGAATTCTCGAGTGTTATTTTTTTAAGCGTTGTACTCCTGTACTCAACGGTTATTTAATATTAACAAGATCAATTAATGAGTGAGTATTTACAGCCAATTATAATGCGATCTTCAATAAAAAAAGTTCAAAGGTTGTTTTTATACATAATTTTAAATATTTACGTTTTTTCATTATTTACCTGGTTTTTATTAACTATGATATTATATTTATTTACATAAATATGAATTAAAAGAGACCGTAAGAAATCTAAATTACTATAAAGCTATTTTGAAATTACACTCTGATTTGTTTACTTTTGGAATACGATATAATTACTGGAGATTTCATTCATATTTATGAGCCATTCAATATACAGCAAATAAATATTTAATGAGAGAATAGCACTAAAAATAATTGTTCTTATTGGAGGAAATTTAATATCTACATTTTGCCATCTGTTTAATTTTTCTTAAGGTGGGGTTAGGTTATAGTTAAAAAGTGGCGACTGATATTTTGTTACTGTTTACCGACAATCACTGAATCACTCAATCAGCTAGGCGTTAGCACAGATATTGGGTAATTTCAGTAGGTATTTGGAGACATTTGAAATGTATCTTGATGGTAGAATCCTAGTAACTTTTACAATATAATTTTCCAGCATATATGTTTGTGTTATTTAGTAGAGTAAAGTTAGACCAAAAACGACCATAATTATAAGTGAAATACACCAAAGCCAATTTTTTGATATGTGAAAGGGGGCTATCAGAGAAGCTTAAATCCGGATTTACGTATGGCTATGTGGTGGCTTCCGGTCGCCATATTGGAAAACGCAAATCGCTTCATATCTCCGAAACTATCAGTTTTAGCGGAAAAGTTCTAAGGACCAAAGTTGCAGATAATGGAATTGTATTTCATTTTTATATACACCTTTTTTCTGTGCAGGCAATAGTTTTTACAAACAATTTTTTTTACAAACAACACGAGTAGAAAAAATTATTATAAACCGACGTCATGTAACGCGCGGCTGATTTTGCGGAGCTGTAACTTTGGACTGTTTAATCGCACCATCATCAAAGATATATGAAAATATTGGAAATTTCACGTAGTTTATTTTTTATAAGAGGTTGCATGTACGTAAGTTTTTCCGGAAACGAGAAAAATGGGAAAAAAGAAAAAACATTTTTGAAACGCACATAACCTAAAAATATTGCCTGCACAGAAAAAAGGTGTATATAAAAATGAAATATTATTCCATTACCCACAACTTTGGTCCTTAGAACTTTTCCGCTAAAACTGATAGTTTTGGAGATATGGAGCGATTCGCGTTTTCCAATATGGCGACCGGAAGCCACCACATAGCAATACGAAAATCCAGATTTAAGCTTCTCTGATAGCCCCCTTTCACATATCAAAAAATTGGCCTTGGTGTATTTCACTTACAATTAAAATCTAATTTTACTGGACTAATTATCTTAGATATTTTAAATATGAAAAATATTGTAGGACAATTTTCACAAATCAATAATACAAGTAGGTACTTCAATTTTGTTAAATGATGATTGAAATTTAAAATTTTGTAACTTAATATGTTTGGGTTTGCAATAAATATTTCATGCTTAACATACTTCTAACACTAAAAGACAAACTCAATAGCTTTTCTAGATAATGCTAAACTTTTTGAACGACGTTGAATAGTATGAATGTTAATATAATATAATAAAGAAATCATCCCCTATTTTTTATTACAAATTGCACGGTAAACAATTGCAATTAGCGAAAAAAGTCACCAGTACAATGTAGAAAATTCAAAAATACGCGATTTATAAGCGAAAAACTGAAACTACCCTTAAAAATAAGATAACGGCTTTTCACCAAGGGGTAGAATTATGCAAAATGTGTTTCCCAGCTTGTATACTTATACACTTTCAAAATTCGCATGCAAAATTCATCTCGAAATAATTCCAATAAGAAAATTTCGCGATGATTATTTTATAGATATATTTATTTGCTTATGAAGCTCTATGAAAACATGTTCATCTTCCATGCGCTGCAGAGGGAGAAGTATTTGTTACATCAAAATCTTTATTTCACCAAAAAATATAGGTAATTGAAAGCTCTACACTTTTTATACGTACAATTTTTCGATTAGAGCAACGTAAAAAAGATATAACGAGTATAAAAAATAATCCCCTATTTTTTATAACAAATTGCGCTGTGCAATTAGTGAAAAAAGTCATCAGAGCAATTTTGTAAAGAATTCTATTTGCAAACTAATGTAATTGAAACTTTTTCTTGTAAAATCGAAAATACGCGATTTATGCGCGAAAAACTAAAACAATCCTTAAAAACAAGATGGCAGCGTTGCACCACAGGGTAGAATTGTGCAAAATGTGTTTTCCGTTTCGTCTACTTATACACTTTCGAAAATCGGAGGCCAAATTCGTCTCGATATTATTTCCCAGAACACCATGTACTGAAATCTAAATGTCTGGTACTATTATTACTTGCACATGGATGGCAAAAATTCCTTGATTCTTAGCTAGTGCTATTAAAAATGACCTAATATTTTGGTACCTAACTTATTAGGACTAACGATGGAATAATAATCAGAAAAATTGCTATAGTCGAAGTTTAAAATTTAAAATTAAACAATTTTTATCCAACTCAATCGTTTGACCAGCACTCCAAATTTAATTTTACTGAAATCTACCATTAATTTAGTTTTAGATACCTAAATAAGCAGTCTTGTTTTAGTTTTAGTTGTTAATGTAGGTCATATTTTTTTAGCGCCTTTTTTAGCAATTACTTCTAAGCGGTAATGAATTTTGTTGTGATATCTTTCAAAAAATTATCTCTAGGACTGAAAAATACCTCTAAAATGGATATTTGACTATTTTTGATATTTTACTGTTAGAACATTAGATATACAAGTTATATCTATTAAAAAAATGTGTACTTTTTATTTTTGGGGTGATTTTTTAAAGCAATAAAATTATCTTCAGCAAAATTGTACCTCGAATAATAAGGTACCTACATCTTTTATCAAAATATTTACACGAGATTCTTTACCTTTACATTAAAGACAAAACCGCAACATTTAAAAAAAATATTACAGCACTTACGTGATTTGAACCACTTATTTTTGGTCAAAAATTTAATTTCCCCATCCTCATGACATAAAAGCACAAGACTTATTTCTAAGAATACTGAACAAAATGACAATTTTGATTCACAATGAGACAATAGTTTACCTTGTATACTTATTCTATTTAGTGACGGTTAAGTAGCGGTCGAAGGCGTAAAGTATTCTAAACAAACCATTTTTGTTATGATGGCGAAATCCACCCTCTAGTTAAAAATTAGAAATGCAGTATTGTATGGAATTTGTAGGAAGTTTTTAGTTTTCTTCGAATGCGATTAATTTTCAAATAAATCTAAACTAAATGATAATTTCTGGCGTCTTTCTTTATTACACTGTTTTGATATTTTATTTTTCCGGGACGATAAAAATATTTAATTTTCCCTGGTTTTTAAAGAATGCTTCGATAAAAAAAGAAAATATTATCGATTATTAAAATTTACTATCCTGATCTCAGGGGAACACTTTTCCAATTTTTTCACTAAACTAACATCCTATACTTATATCTAATATGGTCGCGATTAATTCAGTATTTAGATTTTAACTATTATAATCTAAAAACCTCTTTTAATTACTTATTTCAAAACTTAACAATTTTTGTATTATAATATACCTAAACAAACCATTACTAGAAATAATCACCACAATAGTGAAAACATGTAGAACTTCTTGTGTAAAGCCGATTGACAAGCCGCTTTTGGAAATTGCTGGGGCCATTGTGAACCACCAAAAAACTTCTGCCTGATTGCGCATTGTAGACGCAAACCAGCGTGAAATTGTTGTAAACTTGCTACCTTTTTCGGTATTTACATCTCCACCAACACCGATAGTATCTTTTTACCTTCTGTAGGTACTTCTCACGAAACACCATCAGACACCAGATACCTTAAAAGCATGCCACAAACCCACAGAAATGGGTTATCAGATACAAGAATAGACAATTTGGAAGTTTTAATGGGTTTCAGCTACTGGTAATAAAATATAAAACTTGTTGCCAAAAAATTGAATCGCTTCTATTAAATTTGTTTTATTTGCAGTTTGTGCGTAATAAAAAACGTACTTAACCAAATGCTTTCGCATTTGGACTGCACAATAAAAAGGCTGAAGCAATAAATGAACATATCTCTAGTGCTCTCGTAAAGCCACATTAGATAAATATCCTTGCAGATTTCAAATTAAATTGCCGACCCTTTCATTTGAGGGGCGGAATAATATTTTATTTGAACGCAACCGGCGGAAGTAAGTGGTAATATCATACGCGTATTATGGAGCAGGGTGTTAGATTAGAACATTGTGATTCATGTCTTTGTTGAAACCGTAAAGACACACGGGATTCAGTAAACAAGTTCTGATAAACTAAAAAAAACTTTCGAACCACAGCCTGAAATATCCAATAAATATCTGTTTTTGCTAGACTGGGCAATAACGCATAGAATACTTGATGTTTGCACTACACTCTATCACGCTCACTTGATTTTACAAAGGCATTTTTCTACATCTGCTTGAGCTGAAGCTCAATATGAGAAAAAGAGATGGTAGAAAAAACGAGATGAATCTACTTGACGTGTTTAGCGCAATATCGATACGTTAATCCATAACGGATATTGGTTTCGAAGTTTACATCCTCTTTAATGAGCCTTCTATTAGAAATCTAGTCAACTGTGGCTAATGCAGATCTCTTGATTCTTTTACACAAAACGCCTCCTTTAAGTTGTGCCGCTGCCTAAAGTTAATTGTGCACAACTGCCATTGAGAGAAACTTTTGTACTAAAAATTGTATTTTTGTATTGTTACAATTTCCGGGTGATGTTTAGTATAATAATAAAGAATTTTTGTTTCAGGGACCAAATTAGATGTGGTCAAACAGCCTAACCGCTGGGTAAGTACTTAGTGTTTTCAAATCAAAAAGTGCATCAATTTAAAAATGTCCTTCTTGGCGTGACCGTCAATTTAAAAAGGTTTACTTTGGTTTGTTGGAGAATATATGGGGGTGAAAACAGGGGTGTCATTCGTGCTTGTTATCTCAATACTACAGTGGCTATGTAACCCTGATGGCCATCGAGGGTTTTCGAGTGCAAACTTAGATAAGGACCCAAGTAGGTGCAGAATGTGAGATTCTCCCTCACAAACAACCTCGGAAACTAGACAACTCTATTAGTCGAACATGGTTATATTATCAGGGTGTTTATTGTTTTAGTTTCTATGTCATTTTAGGGGATAGCATCGTTTAATGGTTTTTGGTTTTTTAAGCAAGCAAATGGAAGGGGAATATCAATAATGTTTTTACAGAAGTTCAGAACTTTTATAAAAATAACCAAATAAATAAAATATTTAATAGATTCTTTACCTATCTCAAGTTAATAAGGAAGAATAGTACAATAAATTTAGAAGTTGTTATCAAATTGACATAATTAAGGATCAGCATCAAACCGATAGTTAGTCTTCGAATCTTGAAGAAGAAATTGGGTAACTATAGTGAAGAGATAATAAATAATCTATCAGTATTATAAACTGAAGTCGAATTATTCAAGATAACAAATATTTTCGAAATTTTGATAATTCAGAAGATATCTTAGAAGATATCCATAATTAAGAATATATTTTAACTATAAGATATCTTTCTGTATATTTGCTATACCTTTTCCAAAATATAATCCAATACCTTTTCATAGCTGTCCTTTCTTAAATACAACTTCTCCTTATAAAAAACTGCCTGCCTCTTCCTATTTCTTCCTTTTTAATTTTAAAACTTTTAATTATCTCTCAACATCCTCCCAACAGCACACAATAGAATGTAAAGGCACAATTCAAGTGCATCTTAGAAACTAACAAGCGTAAGATTCAACAAGGTTTGCAGACAGCGTGGTGCTCTAGAAACTTAAAAATTGGTTATAAATGTAGAAAATACTGTTATTATCTTGGACTTAGGGCGGTGCCACACAAACACAACCAGGGGTATAGGAAAAGTTAGCCGTAAACAACTCCTTATAGTATGTCTTTTCTAAGCGATTACCTCATAAAATTGGGTCCTATTATTCGATATCTATTCGTTTTAATTGTTGTCCTTTGACGGGCGAAAACTAGGTAAAGATATGTTGAACAAGACTTTAACGAAATTCAATTTTAATGTGTAAATTAAACAGAAAGCTACCGAATAATTATAATGAAAGGTTTGGATTTTAAGGTCACCGGATGTCCCCTACGGCGCTGTTAGGGGTTGAACAGAGGGTGGCAATCAAATAAAGATCTACATGATCGGCTTGATAATGTTAATGACGACCCATTAGCCAGATTGTCGTCGGGCAATCCCGTCAATTATATTTGATCTTTAAAATTAAACTCGCATGTCGTTAACAAAATGAAAAACACTCACTTCGTATATCGAGAAATGCATAAATTAATTTAGATATAAATTTCCCACAACATCACCAAGAACCTCTCATATAGACTTTGACCAGCTACAGCTTACGGTTCATCAGCGATAAGAAAAACAAGAACAAATAAAAAGACGATGTCATCAAAAATTTTGGGTGTTCAATTTCAGTGCCAACAAGTTGGTCCTTACGACCGTTGATGTTGGAGCTCAAATTTCTGTGAGGTGTTAGGTCCGCGTAATCCTCAGACACAAAAGAAATGTCATAGCTTGCCAGATTAAAAACAGATTATAATACGTTTTAAACAACTAATATAGGGTGCAGTATTTTCAAGAGGTTGAACTTGCCTGACGCCGCTGTCCGTCTTTTTATAGTTTGATACGCGCGGTGAGAATCGAAATTCTTACACCCTTTCAAAGAATATTTGATGACACTTGAAAGTTACATTTTTGTTTTGTAAATGAAAGTAACGGTTTGTAAGATGTACAAAAAATCTGTCCTGATGGAACAAGGGTAAGATGTCTGTGAGTATACATTGAGAAAATTAGGAAAAAATTCATCACGAGGTCCAACATAAATTTCCGTCCTATTTTATTAGACTTCTTGGAAATTTAGTCCCTTAAAAAAGCTGATTTTGCTCAAAATGTCTTTTCTGTTTTAGAATTGTTACTTTAAAGACGAATAATCTCGTGTTTCAAGTAATTCTAGTTATTTAATAAATTTTTTTTAAAATTGTTGTTATGTAGAAGAAATATGTTCTTATGCGTGCAAGAGTTTGCAGATATCTTCTTATTACAGCAGAGCCGGATTGACAGTCGGGCGATCAAAATTAAAATTAATTGGTCTTCAACCTCTCAACGTCGAAGATTGTCAGAAGACTATAAGAGAACTTCAAGATAAAGTTAATTGGTGGTCTATTAGCTATTACTCAAAATAAGATGTAACCACATCTTTTGTAAAAATTGTTTAGATACAAATAATAAAAGGCCGGTTTCTTGTGTGTCTGCTAACTTTAACAGTCGCTATTAATCGTCAAATAAAGTTAACCTAGATATGAAAAGGTGGACCTGCCTTAAATTAAAACAGAATTATAGATGATTCCTAAGCATTTTCGAACTTTTCTAGTAAGCTTATTCATAAATAGTTCTTATTACTGAAGTTATATTTAATTATACAGAAACCTATTGTAGACTATGGTTACTTGATTTTATATTTTCTGAAATTCCCTCGATGAACTGAAATTTTAACACCATAACTATTATGTTCTCTTTTTATGACCATTTTCCATGAATTTATCATGGACTGTTTACATGTAAAGGCGAACCTGTCATCTTCGGACATCAAATCACGACAGCTTCTCAATGCCAAACTGTTTCTTCAAATAATTGTCCCTTAGGTAACCGCTCGGGTAACCGTCATTGCAGTACAATGGATTTGATGACATGATATATGAAAGCCAGCATTGCACTGCCCACAGAAACAGTAGCTTTCACAGTTTTTACACTTACAAAAGATTTTACTAGTTACGGTCTGAATATACAGGTCTCTAGGGGAAACGTGTCATTTTTCATCCATGGTGGTCCATTAGTTAGTAGACATTGTTTAAAAAGGATTAAAGTTGTGAAGTTTAGAAAAACAATGGTATATGTTGGAAATTTTCTTTTGCTTAGCTACCTACTTTTTTTAAAGTTTCTCCCAAGGGTATTGAAACTCTTCCAACCTTTGAATTATATTTTAGTTTCACTTAATTAACGTTAGCAACGGCATATTATACATGAAATTGAATTCAGTTTTTCCCTAATTATCCAATTTAATTAGTCCTCTGCTATAAGTACAGTACAACCTCCCCAACTCACCGATTAAATCCAAAAACAACTATTCCACCCTTGTCTACCTAAATAATGGGCTCACAATCCGATTTAAATTTTTCCAGTTCCTCCTCATATACGCTTTATAAGATAAGGGCGCGGGCGACTGGTATCCTAGAGACCAAAGAGCACTAGGTGCCCAACTACCCGCTTCTGTCGGTGGTTACTATCATCCTGATAAAATCCCATTGTATTTTCTAGTTCAAACAAGCACACGTGCATGCGTTTAGTTGATGATGACTGAATCAAATGAAGCGATCTAATCGGTTTGTTAATCGACGGATTTATCTACAGTTTGTTTTGGTGGAAAAGAGCTCTAATTATGATGCTCAAGAGGGATCCTACAACAAACATGTATTTGTTGATAGGGATAATTTAGTGAGCTTATAGTGGAGTATGCTTTGAGGCCGATTTCAATAATTGGTTAATGGTGGTTATGATGCGAGAAGGATGGAAAATGATGGAGTTGTGATAATTTATTCACTAATTAGAAGAAGTACCGTAACATAAAGGAGAGTAAGCGTTCATTAAAAATTCTAGGTTTCATAACAAAATTACTTAAGAATCTATACTGGAATATAGTTGAAATTTCAGTTATCTTCTGCATTTTTCACATTTTTAATTGAGAGTTACTTGAAAAATTATAAAACTTTCTTTTTACATCATAAGTCAAACAATAGACATAGTAGGTACTGAAAGTTTTTGAGACGAACTCATATTCTGATAACCTTTAGTTAAAACAGTAAGCAAAATTCTATTCATTTCTATTAGTATTCTGACCTTATGTTGACTTCTACCATGTCCATCTTTTTAACATATTATAGAAACAAGCTTTAATAAAAAAACTGTTTTAGATACCTTGATCCTAGTCTTGATCTGTTCAAAAAATAGTATACTCGAATTTCAGATTTTCGTTAGAGACTGCATTACGATTGTATAATTAAATTAATAGCAAATAATTAATTGAAAGTATTTAAAACTTTAGAACTTTATTGTTTCCGTTTTATGGAAATGAAAAATTCAAAAGAAGGAATTTCCTATTATGAAATCATTCGCAATCACTATATTTTTGATTACTTCGTTGAGCAGCAAAAAAAAGTTGATTATTTCTATTTATCAAAAATGAAATTAGTATCTTTATATGTATAATTCCAATCTAATAAAACTCATTGTATTTACTAAACTGTTTTAGCATATAGAAAAATATACAACTTATTTATTTATCACTTAGGTAGTGCTAGTATCTGGAAGCTTCTGCAAAATATCCCTGGGGGGTTTGTAGGAAAAAATATAGCAAGTCAAATGACATCAATTTCTTTAGATTTTATAGATAGCAGATTGATGAAACGGAAGATTATTTGGGAAATTATTATAAATAAATATCTAATATCTTATTTCATTTTAAAGCAATTTTTTTTGTTTCTTTAAGAATAATTCTGGATATCTTTATTTCCATTACCTACTACCTAACTTATGGAACATAAGTTTGGAGAAAAAAATTATACCTACTGGGTAATCGAACAGTTTCCAAGTTGTTTATAAACTTAAGGTATAAAGAAACTGTTGATGCTGGTACATATTATTGATAATTTATTATTCTTATTTTTATTATTTTAATATATTACGTATCTACAATGACACACATTTTCCTAGAACTTTCCTCATTTCGAGACGACGTTAACCTCTACTCTCCGGATTTTCTGAAATACCTATTTTAATTCGCAACTGTTGTTCATGTTGGATTTCTCCATCATTATTATAAACTTTTCTGTTACAAAAAGCTCAAATTTTTTACTAGAAGACTTGGATGAGTGTTCTCTTTTGGTACAAAAAACTAGTTATATTGGCATAATGAAATGAAGCCATATCAGGCCAGAATGTTATCTCATGATTATAATGATAAGCATAAATAAAATCAATTATTTTGAAAGATATTCCTCGTACAGGTTGTTACAAATTCGGTTCTCACGACAAAGATATCAGAAACGGCAAAGTTACCTACCAACAATATTCTGAAATGAACTTTAAGATAGTAATTTTAAAATTGTAGTACTGAAATATCTGAAAAAACTGTAATTTTTATGCCTCTTCAAATTATTAAACTCAATCTGAAAAGAGCAGATTCCATGCGTATGATGAAAGTTAAGGCCAAAACGCTGAAAAATGTCAAAAATTAGGATGATAAGTCGTCTTGAATTTTATAAGACCATACCTACTTAAAAAAAAAATTATTTATGATGAAATTTTAACTCAAAATTCTAGGAAATCTCTTTGTGTCACATATGATTATGTCGTTGTATTTAGGGTTATTATTGTATTAAGTATTGAATTTTGTAGTGAAAAAGCCATATCCGAATTAAAAAATAAATTGAGGATGGTTTCCGAAGTTCTGAACAACAGACCTGAAATCCAATTACATATCCAAGAAAATCGCTTGCAGAGCCAGAATTCAACCACAGAGTTTACTATTTTAGAGCCCTAAAGCCTATTTTTTGAATAGATTGAATTTGAACTAAAAATATTTAGTGGAAAAAATAAAATACGTCAAAGTGGAAAAAAGTGCATATTATAGTCCAGTAAAATTAGATTTTAATTTTAAGTGAAATACATCAAGGCCAATTTTTTGATATGTGAAAGGGGGCTATCAGAGAAGCTTAAATCCGGATTTTCGTATTGCCATGTGGTGGCTTCCGGTCGCCATATTGGAAAACGCGAATCGCTCCATATCTCTGAAACTATCAGTTTTAACGGAAAAGTTCTAAGGACCAAAGTTGTAGATAATAGAATTGTATTTCATTTTTATATACACCTTTTTCTGTGCAAGCAATATTTTTTAGGTTATGTGCATTCCAAAAATTTTTTTTCACTTTTTCCCATTTTTCTCGTTTCTGGAAAAACTTACGTACATGCAACCTCTTATAAAAAATAAACTACGTGGAATTTCCAATATTTTTATGTATTTTTGATGATGGTGCGATTAAACAGTCCAAAGTTACAGCTCCGCAAAATCAGCCGCGCGTTACATGACGTCGGTTTATAATAATTTTTTCTACTCGTGTTGTTTGTAAAAAAGTTTTTATTCTCTCAAAATTAAAAGAAGGCCATGAAAGAAGCTTTCGTATTGCTATGTGGTGGCTTCCGGTCGCCATATTGGAAAACGCGAATCGCTCCATATCTCCGAAACTATCAGTTTTAGCTTTTTAGTTTTTTACTCCCAATTCCTTCGATAAAAAAAATTGACTTTAGAAATATCGGAAATGTACAACAAGAACCCCAAAACTGAACCTTGCGGAACTGCACTTAAGACCTCTCGTTTGCGAGAGAAAATTTTACTGATTCTAACGCCGAAGGTGCTATTTGTTAAAAAACTGGATATTTATCCAAGTAAACTTCCTGTAATTTGTAGTTTGCTGAATTTTAAGATGTTTCCTAGGAATTTAGTCGAAGAGCCATTCTCCACAGCTGTTGTCTAATCATTAAGATAGTAAAGGTAGTTGGTTGTCGTGGCATGTACCGATATAGCCAACCTGGAAAGAAGCCATATTGCCGTTCTGTTAGAAATTATTAACACAACAAAATTTGATCTAATTTTCACAAACTATAAGTATTCATGATTTTCCCAGCCAAGAAAATCACATAATGGGACAATAAATCTCTTTTTTGAAACATACGATTGTCAATGGTTTTGATTCCGAAACTCCACATAATTTTAGAAATTTATTGAAGCTGGTACGTTAGGGCCCGAAAAATTAATAATCTCCAATCTCTTTAGTCCGTGTGAACTTCTTCCATTGAGAAAATGAAATTGTTGATAATATTATTTCAATTTCTCTGGTTCTAATTTTTTCATTCAGAGTATTCAGACTTAAACTACCTATACTACTATGTGATGGATTATTTCCTCAGGATTCTATTATTGTTTCAGATGCAACCCAGAAAACGAATTGTCTTTCCCGGGCTTTGGAAGCACCTGCGGCGGAGGTACGTCTGGCATGGCGTATTTAAAATCAGCCCCGTATCCAGTGCCCGGTCTTGGCCTCCATGCACTTCCAGTCGATTCCCTACACTCCTCCATGGCCGGATATCCTGGAGGTAAGTTCAACTAATATTTCAGTTATTATAGATAGTTTTATTAAAATTAGGTCTTAATGTTTTTACTAGGAAATCACGATAATATTTTATTGTTTCCACACCTATAATTTTAGTTAAAGTGTCTCAAGGATTATTGCTTTTATTACTTTAAAAGGATCACTTTGCTAACGTAAAATATAGTCATTATTTTGAAACAATAACCATTAAAATCATTTTAAAAGCGACAAATTGCCATTTATTATAATATAAACCTAAATGTCATTGGAAGTTTTTTATGATACTCCATAAAGCGCAGATAAAGTGACCAAAGTTGTTATAAGGTTATTCCTTTGAAGTGATAGATTTTTAAATACTACGGTGTGTATAAAAACACTAAACGAACAAAGTTAATAAGTAATGAAAAATTAAAAAGTTGCAAATGTGTTTGAAAAATTTAATTAAAACTAAAACTATACCAATTCATAAAAGTACCATTGTGAACTCTTCGGTTGGGAACAAACATTTGTTTGCAATTATAGCTTATAATCACTAATGCATACAAAAGTTTTATATTGATATTTATTATTACATGTACAAAATACCAAATTAATACCCGGCAAATATAAATTAACTGGTGAACTAAAACTGCCTTTTATTCTTATCAAATAAAATGTTTTATGTTGAAATTCAATTAGTAAACTACAAAATAATTAGAAATTGTTTGTTGTTATCATGAATAAATGCATACGTTTTTCATATTTATTATTTAATTCCGCTCAAATAAATTTGATATATCTAGAAATTTAAATTTTAGTGTGGTTATTTTCTGTTTGCATTTGGAAATATTTATGGAATATAATCCGTTTTTTAGGTCAATTATAAAATTTACCATTTGCCTAAACCTAAAAGCATCACAATAGTGATGTATTGTTAAAATTAAAATTTCATTTATTATCAATCATATAAACATCGCACTGTTATGTCATACCATAATTGATCTGGCCAAATTACTATATTTAAAATATTTATAGTCGTTCGTAATTAATTTTAATATTTAAATAAATTTTGTAGGTAATCAACGTAAACAGCGGAGGGAGCGAACAACTTTCACAAGGGCGCAACTGGATGTTCTGGAGTCGCTCTTTGGCAAAACACGGTACCCAGATATTTTTATGCGTGAAGAAGTGGCCTTGAAAATAAATTTACCGGAATCCAGAGTTCAGGTAATTAATTATGTAATAACTATTAACTGCTAATTATAAAAAATCTACATAGATAAATTCTTGATAAATAATCCGCAGGTGTTAATATGAAAAAATAATTTACAGTCGAGGTTTTCTTTGGCACATCAAAGAAAGAGGGCGACGCTATTTCAAGCGTTAAAAAGTTTCACTGTGTACTTGAACGGAATTTGAAAAAAATTTTAAATTAAATTATAGCTACCTAACGACATTATTAGTTATACCTGCCCCAGGACAGACACGAAATATTTTTAGGTATAATTCTTGAATACATTCTGCATTGTCCTGTATAATTTTTTTATCTCCAATCCGAGTTTTTTTTTTATTTATATTTTCCATATAAAATCATTGCGCAGGTAGCAACTTACGGAATTTTTTTTACCAAATTTAATAATTACTCCGAAAAGACATCGTTTATGTTCAAAATGGAATTTTACTTTTCGATTCAAAATAAACCAATCTTTCATCATGTATACAATTTTTAACTATTTTCGATACTAGTTTCCAAAATATATTAAATGAAACGTGAACATAATGATTTATTTTTTCAAATTCCAAATTTGAACACTAATAATTCTTTAAAGGTTAACACTATCAAAAAAATTACAAAATACTTTCGATCGCAAATCATTTCATATACAATTTTCATGTATAACGTTTTTTCGATAATCAAATAGTTTAGTAGACTGGATTCTCTTTATTCAATAGTATTTTACTTTTTCAATCTACAATTTTCAACATTCAGGAGAGGATTGTTTGAAAAGTAACTTGGATTGGGGATAATAAAATTATACAGGACAATGAAGAATAAATGTATTCAAGAATCACACCTAAAAATATCCTGGGACACCATACAGGGTTTTACATCATTTTAAACTTATTTTTGTATAAAATAGTCTGAATATTTACAAAATATTCTGAAAAAAGTCATTATTCCATAGAGAAAACTCTATTGCGCTTTATTTTATTATTGTGAATAGAGCTAGACATTTTTACATCATACATAATTAAAGAAACCCTGAACAATATTATCTATGTGGCACAGAGCACAAAATAGAATACTCTCGTTTACAACATTTTTACGGATTCCTTTTGTAATGTAGATACGCGTTACACTATTGATTTAAAAGAACTTAGTATATTTATTTCAATATATTTTCACAAAGATACAACAGTTTATTTTGAATTATTAAGATAATTTTTTCTCAACTACAAAAGTTTTGTTTTTTCTATGTATTTTCTACCCTCAGGATTCTAACTTCAATTAGATATCACTAAAAATATAGGTACTTAACTACCTACTTAAGTTATTGACTAGTGTGAGAAAATAGTGATGAATACCAGAAAGCTACTGTTTCCAGTGGTCACAGAAATTATGTTTTCTAAGAAAAAATCCATTAGGTGTTTTGAAAAACTTTCCTTCATTGTATAGGTCCTTAGGGAAGTCAATTCTTAAAATCAAGGAAAGATAGATATAATAACAGCATCATGTGTTTAAAATTTAACAATAGTATAAAGAAAATAAAAAAAGTCTATGTGTTAGGAAATCCAAAAAATAAAACAATGGTATGTGAACCTAGAACGCTTTTTCAGGGCTTTAGAAAGCAGAAACAATGGATAACAAGATAATTTTACAAAGAGCTATGTTATTATTTACAAATGTAACATTGAAAAACGTAGTAACACCTATTTATACCTACAGATGAGCTGGATGTTTTTTCAACCTATATAATTGTATGGTGTAAAAGAATTCCGTAAAAGTTTTAAAAATATTTGTGAGTTCATGATACCTAATTCAGAATTCTTAACTTACCGTTTTTAAAATAACTTGAACTGAGAGGATTCTATGGTTAAATATTTTTTTAATAATGAAATTTTTTAGTAATTTCTGGTTTTTAAAAGTTTATGAAATCCAAAAGACAAGTTTTCGAGTTTCTGAATTTTTTCTATGCAGGGTTGGGCATATGTGTCGGAACATCTGATTTCTGGCTAAACTTTGTATTATTTATTTACTTATTATGCTAGAATTGCCTTCATCCTTAGAGTCTACATTATTCATATTCAGGGTGGTCCAGAATAAACGTCATTAATTTTGGGTGCATCAAGAAAAAAGTAGACTTTTAGTAAAAAACTTTGCTCAAAAATGTTTTATAACAAAGATACAGGGTGTCACAGTTTAAAATAAAAACTCGTTTTCTTAACATAACTTCTAAACCATTCGATCGATTTCCATTTAATTTCACACACAGAGTAATGTAGTATACATTTCTAGATAATGATGGGGTTCATTTATAAAAAAACTTCTCCAGTAGCGTAGATACTGAGGGACCGTTCCACTTTTCCCCTCCAATCTTTGACGCCACTGGATATATTGAGAAGAAAATTCAATTTTTGAATTGTCTGTATAATTTATAGAAAATAGTTGCTCTAGAAAAATTTTAATTTAATGCTTCGCTTTTAAAATTTTTGAGTTTGACGGTTTGGAAACAACATCAAATGCTGCTCTGAATAAAAAAAAAATTCGAGTAAGTTCTCAAAATAGGTTTCGATACATTTTCGAGCTCTTTTAGCCACGGAATTAATCTATGCCAAGACTTGATGGCGATTTTCCGGATTTTCCAGGGCTAACCGAAATTTTCTTTAATAGCGACTTTGCATGATTTTTAAAATAATTTTTCTTGAAAAGCTGATACCAAATTATCACTATAAATATTTTTAAAAAATTTTTTTGGTCCGTACTTACCAAGTAAATAAATAAAAAGTATTGCAAAATTTGAAATTTACACGCATTGCTCGGAAACGCCCGAATCGGCCCAAAAGACTGCTGACGTCACGAATCTAGTTCCACAGTGCAGCACGCCGCATTTTGACTTATTTCGAAAAATGTCAAACGCGTAAAAAATATTTAGACATGCCAATGTCAACTAGATTCGTGACGTCACACAGGACTCTCCGATCTCAAAGCGTTTTCGGGCGGCATCAATATATTTGAATTACGGTCAATTTATAATCGTTTTTTTATGTACAAATATTGAGTAAAAAAAATTATTTTTGCTGTAGAGTATTATTAATATAGTCGTTTTACATTTCTAACAGAAAAAACGGAATTTTAAATTTTTTTTAAAAACATCCCTATTCAGCACAGCATTTGATGTTGTGTTTCCAAACCTTCAAACTCAAATATCTTAAAAGAGAAGCCTTAAATTAAAAATTTTTGAGAGTAACTATTTTCTCTAAATTAACCAAACAATTACAAAATTAACTTTTTCGCGCAATATATCCAGTGGCGTCGAAAATTGGAGGGAAAAAGTGGAAAGGTCCCCCATTATCTACGTCACTGGAGATTTTTTTTATAAATTATTATATTTTATTATATATATTTATAAATCATTACCCTGTGTGTGCCATTTAACGGAAATCGATCGAATGGTTTAGAAGTTATGTTAAGAAAACGCGTTTTTATTTTCAACTTTGACACCCTGTATCTTTGTTATAAAACATTTTTGAGCAAAGTTTTTTTAATAAAAGTCTACTTTTTCTTGATGCTCTATCACCTTCCAAAATTAATGACGTTTAACCTGGACGACCCTGTATAAAATACACTTAAGTTATGTTATAAATAACAATTTAAGATATTGGAACTTATTCTTGTATACAAATGCTATTTATTAATCAATATGTGAAATCAAAAGGATCAAGGATCGTTAAATTTTACCTGTTAAAATGTTGCTTTTTTATTTTTTAAGTCTTATTACCTCTTCTTGTTTCCCTGTTTTAACAAGAAGCGTTAAAATTTAATATTTTGCTTACTACTGACTTATACAGTGTAAAATTTTGGATTTTCTAAAATTTCAAATTTAGTTTTTCTACAAAAACCATTTTTTTAGTTTTCCACTTTCCTGGCGTAAAACCAGTTTAATACAAAAAAAAAATGTATTATTAAGTTAAAATCAGGGAATTCAGGTGCATTTTACTCCACAACCAAAACGCATCAATACACCGCCACAAAAAGGCGATTGTACCACTGAAATCAATGCGTTTCAAATTAAACTAACTCGAAAATTATAGTGGACTACAAATGTCAGTCATTTAAGAGCCAGAACGTGTGCCAACAATAAAACATTAAAACCAACATTACAATGGCCTCTGTAGAGGGTAACAAAGTGCACAATGTAAGACTATAATAAATCAGTAAGGAGCACATTAGAAACCGATCCATTTTGTATAGCACTGAATAGACCCGGTCGTTACCTTATTAGCCTTGCAGAGTAATGCCAGAGCACGTTTCGCCCACGGCTATTGTGGCACAGCGCGGAACCACCCTTACGAATTCACACTCTCGCCACATGCCCCCGGGGGGCGGCAAATTACTCTCTTGACTCCGCGATGTTTGTTTTGTGTTGTACGAACGCCCTCTTCTGATGGCCTACTGGCTCCAACACCCCTACTGTTTGTGGCCAGTAATTAATTAGTGTCATTTATTTAAGTGCCTGCCGTGTTTTTTAGCAACAATATAAAATGGGTTTCAATTTGTGTTTAGTCTAAAATGTGAATTTGGTTTTTGATAACAGGTTTGGTTTAAAAATAGGCGCGCTAAGTGCAGGCAGCAGCAGAAGCAACACAATCAACAGCATAGTCCGGACAAGACGACTAAATTGAAAAATAAAACTCCAGCTGTTATAACCAAATCGTCGCCGACGCCGGTGTCAAGCAATAACAATACTAGCACCAGGTAAGATTTCAACAAAATTAATAATGCTGTTTGTTCCAGTGATTTCATGTTTACTTATAATGGTTTTTTTGTCGAAAGTCGTAAATAACTTATCAAAATTTTTCAAATTTTAATTTATGTATTTGTTTAACTATAAGGACGTCCAAGAGGAATTTCAGGTGCGTGGGAACAACACATTTACATTTAATCTGTGATTACCTAAACCTAACTTCTAATGCATCTTTCCTATAAGTATCATGTTTTCCCCAAAATTTTTCTGTACCAAACATACTGCATGCTACTTTAAAATAATAATTCAAATTAATATCCTTATCAAAACTACAAAAGTGTAAGAAATTCCTCCTTTAAATTCACAACCACGTGATTCTTATATATAACTTACATTCTCCCTTGCTGTTTCTTTCAGAATATTACAAAATAGTTCCTCAGTATTTTTTAATGTGATCAAATTATTTAAACTCCTATAAAGTAGGTACATGTTTACACGCCAGTACTTCATCAATATTTTAATAATGGAAAGTTTAGAAATAAATACTCGTATAATGAAGCAGAATTATTCGATAATATCAGTTTTTCTGTGGGCTCATTGTTTTGGAAAATTTTGAATTCCTATTTCCGAGCTGACAGAATATTAGTATCAAAGTGAGTTGTTTATGCCTGCCCACTGAAGCTTTCCCCACTTTATTCGTTTTACTCCGATACAAATAATTTATCATGTATTTCTCTCCTCTCATAGCTGAGCGATGGAAAATACTAAATTCCAATAAAATACCTATACCTAAATATTTAATAATTCAAACTCAAGTTTGTCAAAGCTCTTTAACTTCTTAACTTCTTAACGAAAAGGTTACCGTTGGTTACCTAAAATATTATGATAAAATACTCGTATATCAAACATTTTTTTAAACGGCTAAATCACGATCACATTAAAGCTTCTTTGAATTTGGCAATGATTAACTGGAAAGTTTCTTAAAAATTTGAGTATTTTCATAACCTAAATTACAATTTTTTTTTAATTCGAACAAGCATAAATTTGAAAAATTTTTTAAATGAATTAGCAATAAAAATCGAATTTTTACAACATTGTAGGTATTTAAAAATAAAAATAAGTAGGCAATAAAATCCAGAATTTTCAACAGATTTTCATTCCGTTTGAATTATTGAGTAGAATTAACTTTGCAACAAAGCAAACTGTAAGGAAATCAGTGAATTTATATGTGCTTTATGATAATTTTAGGGACACAAAGTCTAAAATGAGGCACCTGTTTGAGTGATCATGTAAAAGTAAGCAAAAAAAATCTACAATATATTTTTAAGTAGAATTGACTTCTTTTTTTGCAACAAAGCAAACTACAAGAAAGGAGAAAATCAACCAAATGTTTATGTTTTATGATAGTTTTAAGTACAAAGTTTAAAGTTGGACACATTTTTAATGAGTCTACTTTAGTAAGTGAAAAAATCCGAAATTCTCGACGGATTTTCGTAATGCTGGAATTTATTAGTAGAACTATAATCTCTTCGCAAAAAATAAAAGTAGCTATACAGGGTGTCTCTAAAAGGTCTTTACAAAATCCTACCACAAGTTTTTGGGCTCAAAATAATTCGTTTAAACCAAACATACCTTAGTCCAAAAGTTCTTCCTTACTGAGTTACAGGGCGCTAAAAAATATTTTTCCAAATAATTTTTTAAGTATATCTACAGAACGGTTTAAAGTAGGGATTTGTAATTTGGTGGGTTAATAGGTCTATAAGGAAGCTACAATTTGTTGTTATTAGAACCAAAATAATATTATTCAGTGGCGTACTTGTCAAAGAGGTCTCAGGGTTTTTTTGAATAACTTTTTAGGGGATTAAATTTTTTTACAAAATAGTAAGAATTATGATAGATACGCTCAAGACACGTAAAAAAGGTATACTTGTTTGATTTGCATTAACTCAACTGTTTGTGAGATATTTCACTTTGAAAAGTTTTTTGCTACCTATTAAGACGACAATTTGTGACACCCTGTAAAGTCAAAAATGTTGGGTCACTCTAATACGGCTCATTCTACGTCCAAAACTAAGCATAATTTCTATCTTATACCGTTCTGTAGATATACCTAAAAAGGTAGAGGGCGAATAAAAGATACATCTTTCAACACCCTGTATTTTAGTAACGAAAAAATTTTGGGGGTCGGTTTTTACAACCATTTATGCTCAGTTTTGGACGTAGCATCAGCTGTATTAGAGTGACCCAATATTTTTTACTTTACAGGGTATGTCACAAATTGTTTTTACAACAAAAAATATTTTCGAAGTTAAATATCTCGCAAACAGTTGAGTTAACTTAGCAAGTCAAACAAGTATACCTTTTTTACGTGTCTTGAGCGTATCTATCATAATTCTTGTTATTTTGTAAAAAAATTCAATACCCTACAAAAAATATCCAAAAAAACACTGAGTCCCCCCTATAAGTACGACACTGAACAATATTATTTTGGTTGTAATATCATCACATTGTAGCTACCTTATAGACTTATTAACCCACCAAATTTCAAGTCTCTACTTTAAACCGTTCTGTAGATATACTTAAAAAACGATTTGGAAAGATATTTTTTAGCATCCCTGTAACTCAGTAAGGAAGGACTTTTGGTCTAAGGTATGTTTGGTTCAATCGAATTATTTTGAGCCCAAAAACTTGTGGTAGGATTTTGTAAAGACCTTTTAGAGACACCCTGTATAAGGAAATTAGTCAATTTTTATGAGTTTTGTGACAGCTTGAAAGAAACAAAGTCTAAAATTGAACAATTTTTTAATTGAGTCTATAATGGTAAACAATAAAATTCGGAGTTTTTGGTGGATTTTCACGTTTGAATTTTTTTAGTAGGATTAACTTGTCTCTTTGTAACAAAGCAAACTACAAGAACCTCGGTCAATTTTTCCATATTTTGTGACAGTTTTATATACATACACAAAATTTTAAATTAGACACATTTTTAGTCTATAATAGTAGGTAATAAAATTCGGAATTGTCGACGGATTTACATTATGTTTTAATTTTTGAGAAGACCTATCTTGTCTATTAGTAATAAATCAACCTGTAAGGATAGCAGTCAACAGTTATAAAAACACAAACTTAACAATTTTTGTCCAAAGTAGTAAACAATAAAGCTCTTTGCAACAAAATAAACTAGCAAGGAAAGCAGTAAATTTTGTGTTTTATGACAGTTTTAAGTAAGTAATAAATTCTGCAATTTTCGGCCGATTTTCATTCTGTTTGATTTTTCTAGTAAAACTACCTAACCTCTTTCTAATAAAACAAAACGAGGGAAATCTGTTAATTTTTCTAGTTATCCAAACAATTCGATAATCCCCTTGCACATACAGTTCGAAGTGCACTGTTATTAGGGTATAAGATGTATATTTTTGTAAGGGTTAAGAAATATTCGTATTTAAATCCGTAATATATTATACCTAAATATGTAAGTTTTTTGAAAATGTTATCATCGTTATTTTTTAAATATTTAAATTATCTACTCCCTCGATTTATAATAAGCGACCGTTTGTGTACTAAAAAGTTAATAGATAATTTTGCTATTACTTTCTTATACGAAGTAGTACCCGTAGAACAAGAAACTACAGTACCCAATCATGATTCTTTTAGAAATAATTAGAGTTAGGTACATTTTTTAGAAATTATTTTAGACGTGTTAAAATTTTTTAAGATTTTAAAAGTTATAGTCAGTCGAAAGACACTCATTATTTTTTTACTCCAAAAAAATAAAACGAAATTGATTCAAATCTCAAGTATTTTTTCTATTTTATTTGCAGTTCTTCCGCTAGTTCGCCATCAGTACATACAGCGCCACATCTGCGAGATAGTCCGAATTATGTGAAGCCTCAGCTACTGGCCACGTGTAGCAGCACTAGTTCACCTACTGTAAGTATTTCAGTGACCGTCAAACTGTTTCAAAATTTAATAGGATTGAAATTTTTTTTTTGTCGATCGTTTATTAAAGATCTAGTTAATGTAATAAAAGGAGTGTATTAATAACTCAGTTTAATGCATACATGCATATTTTTTATTTCCATGGCAATCTAAATTCAATAAATAGAATAGAATTTCTCATACGATAAAAATTATTTGAAATATCTCCTAAAATATTAAGTTTAGGTATAGGGAATACTTTATAAAAAAGGTAGAGAATTTAAATCTCTACAACCTACGTCAGAAATATACAGGGGACTATTTGAAAAAATAGAGTTTTCGTTGTTTGAAATCAATGGAAACTGACGGTCAATTGCAAACACCTTGTATACTATAAATTTCAGATTTTTGTATCACAATATTCCCTAGACCTTACTTTTTAGAACTCCGAAATAATTTTTAAAAAACTACAAAGTATAACTAAAATAAACGCGTTTTTTGAAATCTCAAATTTTGTGAATTCTTTTTTAAAAGTGTAAATATCTCGAAAACCGTTCATTTTAAAAATATGAAACTTTCACACTTTTTCATCTATAATTACGTGTAGAAACTGAAAATCTATTAATATACAGGGTGTTCCATTTAAAATAACGAAGTAAGTAGCTGTCCAGCCGTAATTAAACACCCTGTATAAATGGAAATAATTTTAAGTTATGGAGCAGTAAATTTCTGACAACTTTTGTCTTTAAAATTTTTTTCTATTTCCAAACCTAACGAATTTATAGAAGAATGCCAGGGTTTTGACGGACCCTGTATAAGAGTAGAAAAAAATATTATTTTTATAAAAAATGTTTATGTTTATCATCTATTTTTAAGTAAATGTAAAATTTTCTCCTAAAGTTATTTTTTGTTTAGAGCGCACAAAGTGTACCGAAAATTATATTTTATTTATTTTTACGAGTCAATCATAATTTTTAAACTGCAATTTTAGCGTTCTTAAAATTAATTCAGTATTTACTTGGAGTAAATAAACCATTTAAAAATTAACATTGTTCAAGTGCTTATATATATATATATATATATAAATATTATCTTTTTAGGTTTCCTCTGCAACATATACAAATTCAGCAAATTCGAGCATATGGTCTCCAGCATCAATAGACAGTTTTTCCCTGGATCAACACAGATCCTGGTGTTCCTCCTCCCAGGCAGCGGTTCTAAGTACAACAAACTCCACCACCAACTGCTACAACAATTATCCTTACTACTCAAACATGGACTATCTTAGTTCATCAACTATGACTCATTCACAATTTGCAGTAAGTCACTGAAATTTGGCTGTAGCAACAATAAATTGTAACATTTTGATTTTTCTTTGCAGGAAAATAGCTTAGAACAAAACTGGAGCAAATCCAGAGATGAATCTTCGTGGTTGTACAACGCAAGTTGGGATCGAAAATGAGGCAAACTGTCCAAAATTTCTTTTATTTTTAAAAATACCATTTTTGTTAACTACTTAGTTATTTGAATTTGTGGACTAGAACCTAGAGTTTAAAAACAAGTGAAGAATTGGAAAATGTATGTTTGGTTCTATACCTAATATTCAAACAGGGTCTAAAAAAAAATTTTGCTTTAGAAAGATTTGTCACAAATTTATTGTACTATGTAACAAAAATTGCGTAACTGTGTATTCTTCGTCAGAAAATTGAAATAAACTAAATCAATCTTAATATTAAATGATCTCAGTTTAATTATCGTAATTATGTCAAGTAGCTATTTGTATATTTTTCATATCAAAAATAGTTATAATTAACAAATGTTGTACATACTTGTAAGAAATTGTATATCCTAGATATTAGTTGTATAGTTTTTCTGACCAATACAATAAAGTTATCGAATTTACAAGAATGGCCCTAAACAGAACATTAACTTGCCGCAAATTACATAATACAGTGCCAAAAAAGGAACAAATATAATATTATGAACTTATCACAAAGATATATTATAAATATCTTTCATAATTTTATAAAAATGGATTTAAAGTCAAAATAACGTTGTACATATCCCAGTTTTCCAAGCTGTTGAGTGAATGTTCGTGAATAGTGAGGCCTACAAAAATAGATAAAACGAAAAAAAGAGACTTCATGTTTTGCGTAAAATAGTTTATTTCTGTTTTCAAAGTATTTGTATACAACAAAAAACCTAAGCTACAATTGTATTATAATTACATAAATTGTCCTAAGAATTTACATTGTATAACAAGTATTCGACAAGTTCACTTTTGGTTTTCTTATCCATCTTCGTCACCAAATCCAATGCTTCCCCTTCAGTCCTACCATCATCTACAAACAGTTTGCTGAGCGTGCCCAAATCAGGATTAAATCGCTTGCAATTCAAAGACTTTAACGGTATATCATAGTAGATAATAATCTACAAACAAATTATTAATAAATTGTTTCTAGTAGAAAACTTTATAAATACACACTTTGTTTTTAAACGTAACGTAAACTAGACAACTCTGTGCTGGTTCTTCTGGGTCCAAGTTGTAATACCCACTGTCAAAAGCTTGCACTGGCTCATCCAAATGAAAACGAACTGTGTTTTTTTCTTGGTCTAGTATGTAAGTTTGACCGTCCCAGGAGCAAACGACTATGTCATCTACTCCATTGCCAGTTACGTCTAGTTTTGTTAGAGCGAAAACTTGGTGGTCAACGGCGATGGCCCTTTAATAACAGATCCAAAAATTATGATAACACGAAAACTGAAAATTTTCTTTAGATAGCTATAAAGTAAACAAAGAAAGGTTTAGAAGTTTGTTGTATTAAAAAATATTCTGCAAGGTTCTAAGGTAATGCATGATTCTTGTAAATATCGAAAGTCGTTATGAATACCTATCTGAAAGACATTGTTAAAAAACATAAGAGAAACTACGAACATTTTGGTAAATTTGCTAACTTTTCATATCAAGTAGAATTTTGTAGAAATAGTTCATTTTTGGAAGACCGTTTAAGAATTGGAATGTTTTTGCTCATTAAAAAATTGTTTGAGATAAGATGCTTTCAAAAATATGTATTTTTTAATTTTCACGAGTTCAAAGAGTACCAAAAAATGTAAAAGTAAAGGGGCATGGGCTCCCATCGCTTCGCTCATTGACTCATTTACTTTTGGGTTAAATATTTCTAAAATACAAAAAAAGGCTTTAAAAGTCTTTGAAGTTATATGAGAGAGTCTGGCGCCAATGAATTTAATTTTATGACAAGAAGTCCGAATTTTCCAAAGAAGAACTGAAGCTCAGTAAGTTCTACTGTAGTGATTCTGTACTAATATTTATTTATTTGCAGCAAAGCTAAAATAACCATAAACCTCTAATGTTACAAAAAATGCCTAATTACCAGCATTTTATCATTCTGAAAGTTATATTCTGTACGCATAACTTACCAAGCTGTAAAACAATTTAATTTTCCAAGTTATGAATAGTTTTATGAAAACTAGTATAAGAAATCATTCAAACAGTATTGATGCGTGTTTCAAACATTTGAACCTGTTAATTAATTAATGTACAGGAAAAAAAATATTTAGTTTTTTTTTTAGAATGAATCACATTTTTCATTTCATACATCAAGTTCCTGAAATTCTGAAGGTACTATTTAATGGACGCTGTGTATCTTTTGCGATTTAATAATAAGATTCGAATTTTAATCACCCTATATAGGAGCAAACATTATTGTTGCACTGACTCATTCTTTCTATCAGACAAACTGTTACATGTACCAATATGACAGAACATTCAGTTTTTGGAGTTTTAACTGAAAACTTCGGTTTATTTGAAGCCATGTACAACAATTTAGCATTTTCCAAATTTATTCTACCTCACACCTTATAGTTCCCGTGTTATTGACCAAAATAAGTCGATTTCATCAAACCCATACAAAAGTGTAACGGTATACAGGGAAGACCAAAATTATTGCGAAAGATTTCTTAGCTTATTCTAAGAGAAAAAGTTCATACGATCGTAGTTCCTAAATGACCTAGTTTACTAGATACAGGGTGTTAAAATCCAAAATATTCCTGACATTTTTGAGCGTGTTCGGGAAATTTCTGAGATTGATAACGGATGCGTGTTGCCTGCTTGATATAGAACAAAAACGCAAGAGCCAATTTGTGTGTAGATTTTACTGAACACTTCCATGGAAAATCCAAGTTTGATAAAAATCCTGATGTTAGGTTAGATGTTTTTTTCAACAAAAATCGAACATCGCTCTCCATATTCACGCCACTGGCGCAACAAGAACTTGAAACCGAAGTTGAAACTAACCAAAGGATGAGTCTTTAAACGTGTAAAATTCATGCAAAATTTCATAAAATTATCTTAAAGGGTTTCCGTGATTTTTGAAAGAGACCTTTTTTTTTAATTTGATTAATCTTTTAAACTAGGCCGTTTGGAACATTTCATAAATCATATATCATTTTTCTCTTAGATTAAGCTCAGGAATCACTCTCTGAAATCTTTCGCAATTATTTTAGGACCAGCATGCAATTTTAATACTAATCATTTACGGACATTTGTGTATAATATTCTAAATATTAGGTACATTAACCGAAAATATGCGCACCACAATTTTCTATTAATGTACCATCCTTTTTACTTTCTTATACGAAGCATAAGTGCATCACCTAACCGTGATTTTTTTTATTAAAAATCGCTGAAATTCGTTGATTTAAAATTTTGGAAATAAATTTTATTAAACAACTAGAAAGAGGTACCTATCAAAATATCTCTATTTGCTTGTGGTTTATATTGAATTTTTAATATTACAATCTCCCCGAAATACAATCGTAGATAGTAAAAAAAAATTAATTGTGAACATTAAGACTGGGAAATTTCATTACTTGTGTTAAAACATATAATTATAATTATATTCTGCATTAGGTAACTAAGAAAAAAATAATATGAAATTATTTATATACATATTCCGGAAAAATGAAGCAAGAACTTTTATTTTTTTTGAGACTTTAAAGGTCTTACCACAAAATAACCTCATCCTGGACCAACATTATAGTGCCATCAAGTGTGGCTACGGCGTAAGGTTTCCCTTTCGGTCCACTTTTACTGTCATCACCCTTTTGCGTCACTTTACTTTTAACACTTGCTTTGTCATAACTCTCATAGATGTTACTTCTGAAATCGCCAAGAATTTCCGTTGAAATATTTGGGTTACGCATTCTAGATAAGCCTAGGAACTGATAGTCTACGGAGCCGGGAATCGACTCACTTTGTGAACTACAAAAAATAATGCATAAATTCTTACTGCTTATTCTACCCCGTAAAGATCTTGTGGAACATGTAAATACAATTAAATTAAAACTCTTACCTACTGGAAGTACTATGCTCAGAATCCTCAAGTCCTTGACTGACTGAATCATCACATTGGCATTTTATACGCATAAAAGTACCACCAGGTTGAGCAATTAACAGGGACGGTTTACCATCCCACGAGTGATGCAAAGTTATAGAACCAATTTGATTTGCACACTCCCACTTATTTAACGCAACTAATTTACCTAAAATCTTTGATTCGATCACTCTTAACTAGAGATAAATCTTATTCTATACCTAATAGCTTATCAGCTGGATCAAACGGTAAACTAGTATCATTAGCATTGATTGTATGGGGTTTATGTGGATTAGTACTCCACCTATATGACCTTACAACTCTATCAGTTAGCCCAAGAACCATTTCAATCATTCCATCCCCATCCACATCGCCCAAGAGTATGTTCTAATATATTTTACGAATTACTATGAGTTTAAAGTTCATAATATTAGATTTACCTTTGCATTGGCTGGTATTCTTTGCATGTGAATACAAATCAAGTCATTTTTGTGCTCAATTTCTTCGGTACTTGAGGTTTTGCTGTTTATTGTTGAATCACTAGTTGGAGTGTCCAAAGTGGTACTTGAATGTATCTGCCCATCCACCTACAAATGCATTGAAGAAAAATTACAGTAAATTAATTGGTGCAAGTTTATACCTCTTCAACACCACCATGTGCTTCATGATTGTCATTATTGTCATCTATGGATGGAGCTTCGTAGATGTAGCACCATCCATCCGCTGTGATTACTACTAAACAATTTTTATTTTGATTTAAAATATCACCCACTGCCACACAAGCTACAAAGCTTAATTTTGATATACTTTGAATCCTATTACGTCCCTAAAAAGAATATAATATTGCAGTATTTGTTTGTAAATTTACCCAACGCAAAAATAACACAAAACATAAAGATTAAAATTAACCATCAAATTTTGCTTTTGGTTATTATAAATTATCATATACAGTGTGTCCCAAATTGGTGACTCCACTATGGGTAACTTCTTTATTATTGGAGATACAAAGACGGTTAAATTAGGAAAGTTTTTAGGAATTTCATGGACATTTCAGATTAGTCAACAGATTTTGAATGTCTCTTAGTTTTTGAGATATTCGGGAAAAACCAAAATGTTGCATTTTCTTTAATGCTCAATATTTTCTTTATTATCGATTTTGTGCTGTTGAGACTTTGACATTCTACATGCACTTTTTTAAGATACTTCTAATGGTGTTGTCAGATTTTTCCCAACTCTTTTGTTTTTTGAAATACGATTACCAACTTTTGTTTTTCTTTTGGACGTCAATTGTTTTTTTTGCACTATCCAGTAGCACTTTTTATTACCTTTCCAACGATGTATCACAACATGACGAAAAATTCCAATTTTCACAAAAAAAGAAGTATTTTTAATAAAAAACAAAAGAAAGCTCTACGAATAAAAACAAATAAAAATTATCATAAAAATGAAGTAAATTATTTCTCGATATGAGCCCCATTTTTTTCTAAGCACTTTCCACAGCACTGTAAAACGGAATTTGTCACTCTTTGTAGAGTGTTTCTACTGATGGCGTTCAATGTATCTATCACTCTGGCTTCTAGAACCTGCTTTTTTCTGGTGTATCGAATTCGTAGATTGCATTTTTGACGTATCCCCAGAGGTAGAAATCGCACGGCGTCAAGTCCGGCGACCTAGCAGGCCACAGACTTGGTCCTTTGTTTGCAATTATTCTATCTTGATTTCGCTATGCCAGTTACTCTTGAAATCTGTCTCACTGAAGAGCTTGGTGCATCGGTTACTGTCTCAAGAATGTTGTTAACATTTTCTTCATATCATAACGATTCTCCCTCTTTTGTTCAAATGCTCCAAAATTGATCAAATTCGTCGCAAGTTTTCTGAAATAATCACGAGCATGTTAAATTTTTCTCCGTTAGAAAAATTGCGTGCCATTCTCGATTTCTTTTTAGCAATTCTATTTCTGAACATGTTTAACTCTTTGACAAGTGTACTCAGTAATTGTTTCCACGACCACCTTATTGTATTTTTTTGGCGTCCAGATTCCATACATACGTGTTCCTTTGGATTTTCGAGTTTTATCGTTAGCTGTCATTTAACGCGACATTTTTTGCATTGCAGCAAAAGAGATATTTCATACATTTATCATGCAGCGATAGAGTGATTGATTTTTATTTATGGCAGGGATGTCTTTTGTTTTTTTTATTGAAAAATACAAATTTCTGATTTTTCTTGTGAAACTTAAAACTTTTATTCATGTTGTGATACATCGTTGGAAAGGTAATAAAAAATGCTATTTGACAGTGCCAAAAAAACAATTGACGTTCATAAGAAAAAGAAAAGTTGGTAATCGTATTTCAAAAAACACAGGAGTTGGGAAAAATCTGACAACGCCATTAGAAGTATCTTAAAAAAGTGCATGTAGAATGTCAAAGTCTCAACACCACAAAATCGATAATAAAGAAAATATTGAGCATTAAAGAAAATGCAACATTTTGGTTTTTCCCGAATATGTCGAAAACTAAAAGAGACATTCAAAATCTGTTGACTACTCTGAAATAGCCGTGAAATTCTTATAAACTTTCCTAATTTAACCGTCTTTGTATCTCCAATAATAAAGAAGTTACCCATAGTGGAGTCACCAATTTGGGACACACTCTAGTTTCCTCACCTTAAAAATAGCTATTTCCCCATTTTGATTCCCCACAATTAACTCGTTACACCCATCGTTATCTACATCGCCCAACGTCAGAGCATTTCGAACAACATTGCCAGTAAATTCAAACTCTATTCGCTGTACTAAGGATATTGCACGCATTTTCCACTACTTAAAGTTAATCAAAATAATCGTGTTACTAAATTTAGAGGAACCCGTGAATCAGGTAAGAACGTTTTAAGAAACTGCCACCTCGACGGGGGCCAAATTATACACGAAGCTTTCGCTGTGACTAAACCAAGAGAAACTGGCCCGAAATTGTTTGAGTCCATAGAATGACCAGTGTGGTCACCCTCGATCCAACAGTGTCCCGGCGGCACTCGCACGATATCTCTTTTATAACCTAAAGTTGCTATTACATCACCTGCAAACATAACAAAAACAGTTTGGGCAAAGTGACAATTGTCAGGTATTTGTACCTTGGAGTCCTACAACTCTTTTGATGATTTTCTGTTCGGGATCTTTGGGGGATATTAACGAAACGATGTCACCTCTGTTAACTTCGTAGGACTTTACGGCCCATCTGTTCAAAAATACGTAATCTGTTTGGTTTTTGTCTGGGTTTAGAGCTGGTTGCATGGAAATTCCGTCTACCCGTGCAACATAGCCGAATGTGTCGACCAGTGTTATGCCCACAGGAATTCCGATAAAGACGTTTTTAAATACTTTTGTAATTCTCATTGATTTGGATAAATTCTAACCTCAAATGTTGACATTTCGGTCGAGGGCAGTGTGAGGGCGGTTCACAAATAACTCTGACAGTGTAGCCAACATATTTCTTTTGAATATTTGTAGGGTGTCTGGTATTTATAAATAAATCATTTTAAAACTAAATATTGTCTTTAAACATGCTTATTAAATAAAAGTATTAATATGAAATCAGTTTATTAAAATTTTTCGCTCTTCAAAAACATCCCCAAGTAAAAGAAACGAAAAGTCAGTTGATTCGATGCATAGATATTCGATGTAATGAAAACAATGAACAGAATTATCATTTGTCACTTCTTCTTTGAATTTTGATAGGTTATGTTATGAATTTTTAAACTGAGAAATCGCTTTAACTTTATCACCGATAAAACGATAGCGAATGTCAACCATTAGAAACGTTTTTTTAATAACATCTAACCTAATTGCTACTCTAAATAAACGAAATCAAATTAAAATGAGCTCAGCGTAAGACCCTCAAGTTTCTAACGATAAATTCTTGTAGCCCCTGTTTTTATTTAGATATGATCAAATTACGGTTCTCCTGGAACGTCTAGACGATGCCGATCTCCAAGCTATTAGTCTCCAAGCCGAACTGAAAAACATTAGAAGTGAATTAGAAGCGGTAAGAAGGTCTGTAAGTTTAACAGGTTCCGTGAGTACAAAACGAGGAATTGAGAATGATGAGTTATTAAGCTGTAATAGCAAAAAATTGAAAGGTGATTTTTCCAAAGCTGGAGACTACGTTGTTGTGTACACTGATGGCGCGTGTGAGAATAACGGAAGACCGAACGCCAAAGCCGGAATCGGAGTTTGGTTTGGCCCCAATCATCCACTGTGAGTTATATTTTTTCCTTGCACTAGTTGCATTTGTCAATAAAGATTTATTTATTTGAAGAAACGCCTCAAAGCCAGTTGACGGTAGAGCCACTAACAACACAGCGGAAATTCAAGCGTGTACCGAAGCCCTAAAAATAGCTCGCTCTCAAGGTACTTGAACAGTTTCCTTTCACTTCGTTTCGATTCTAACACTACTTTAGGTGTTAATAGGGTAAAGATCGTAACCGATTCGCAATTCACGATTAATTGTATGACGAAATGGTTGGAGGGTTGGAAGAGGAAGAACTGGAAATTGGCGTCGGGTGGTCCAGTAAAGAACAAGGAGGACCTCGAGAAGCTTGATAGTATTTGCAGGGATTTAGACGATGTGAAATGGGTAAAATCGTAGAATTTGCTTGAAGAATTTGAGGTAATTCGGGTTGTTTGTAGGAGCATGTCGCAGGCCATCAGGGAATTGAAGGTAATGAGGAGGCGGATAAACTGGCCAGACAAGGCGCCTTGAGGTATCGACCATGAATTTTATTGTATTTATGATAGCTGTAGGTTTTTATATATATTACTTTCAAAATCTTCTCTTTAAACATATTCATTTAGGTTAAATTTAAACATTTTGTAATTTATTGGCACAGGGTTAATTATTTGATATTAAAGTACTGAAAAATACTGAATTTTTCGTACTTCCCCATCACTATCTAAAGGTATGAAAGCAGTTAGACAGAAAATTTATCGTATTAAGTAGAAAAATTCTTATAACCATCATGATTTCACCTCAAATTTAGAAATTCAAAACTTAATTTTCATAATTTTTATACGAAGTATAGTAATCGTGATTTTTTTCGACTTCGAGATTTTGATGGATTTACACGTTCTGAGGGCCCCTGCATCCATTCTGACCATTTTCGCCATGATGTCTGTCTGTCTGTATCCACCATAACTCAAAAACGACTTATTGGATTTGATTCAAATTTCATATTTAAGAGTTTGAACAAATTTGTGGGTGCCACATTCAATGTTTTTTATCTAGCACCAAAACAAGTGACAGTTACCTGAAGACATTTTTAGGTTTTTTAGGAATATCTTGAAAAATAAACAATTTATGAGATTTTTTTATTCTTTAACATTGATTAAGAATTGAATTTTGAACAAATTTTGTTTGAACTTTTTTTTGAAATTCCGACAAAAAAATTTCAAAAAAACTAGATATTCTTAAAACACTTTATATTTCTCATAGCGCGCGTTGATATTTGAATTCGATGGTCGAGGTAGACCATGTGTCTCATTATATGGCTGCCAAACGGAAGGTCCCGGGTTCGAATCCCAGAAGGAACGGACCATTAGTTTTTTTATTTTACTGGTTTTTATGGTACCGAAAACAATACTTAATAATGAATAAATAAATGTAATTTCATACCGGGAGATTTTTTTAAGTAAGTAATAGGTCAAAAATCTAAAATAAAACACATTTTTGTCGTAAAATTCGGTTATAAGGAGTGGGACAAGGACAGATTTATGCGTATTGCAATAAGTGCGACAGAGACTATTTGAAAATTGCTGGAAACCTTTAAAATTTTTACAAGAAATTTAACTTAATTTCTTTAGGAAAAGTAAGTATAAGAAAGTCATGTGTTGGGCACATCAGATATTTTTCATTAGAACTTTATTACTTATAATAAAGTGAAAATTTAGATAAAAACCATTCTATGTGCTTTTTGTTTTTGAATCAAATTTTCTTATATTTGATAGTTACTGAGACTAGCCAACACAAAAGGCTCGTTTTGAAATGATGAATAAAGCAATTTTCTTTGAATCATAAATTTACGGAAAATATTCTGAAATTTATTTTTAGGTTACAAAATTCCGTAATGTTGGCAAAACTGACCTACATCGAATACTATTTGTGCGAAATACGATTATAACGAATAGTTATAATTTAAAAATTTAACTAGAATAGTTAATTAGTTACACACAACACAAATGAAAAATACGACACTTTTATAGTATATTTTGTTCATCACACGACGTTAAAGCTAATTTGCTTATAATAATTTCAAATTCGCTTTAATAGGTTTTCGATGTAACGCAACCATATCTTTTAGAAACTAGTACTTATTCGTTTGGAACTTTTTCATGATAAAAACATTGTTTAAAAATGATATAAATTTATTGTCATTCTTAATAAATCTCGTTAAATTGCAGATTTTCAAAATTCTAAACTAACCTCAATTCTCGCCTTTGTTGTCAAAACATCGATTCGGTCCAAAGTTCCTGTACAAAATGTCGGAGTGCGACGAGAGAGGAAAACAAGATTTTCAAGACATTCTCAAAAGCATAGATCGCAAATTTGAAATAATTCACGCCCTGTGGACAAACAACAAACTTTTCGAGGTAAAATTTCGCACGCAAATCCAGCGAAACAACGACGACTTCAATGGGTTATGTGACCAGTGGGTTGATTTGTTTTCGGAGGCCACTAACACAGTTTGGGCGAAGAAAATCTCAAATACGGGCCCAAAAATACGCTTCCGGAAACAGTATCAATGTTGGACACACGGAGGTAAAGTGGTCCAAAAGGAATTGCTGTTTGATGCTAAGAGGTGTAAGGCTACTTTGGACATGAAAGTACTGACAGACAATCCTTTAACTAGGCGAAAAAACAAGCATATTCGAATGGGGTTGAACGTTGTTGTTAAAGTAATATCACATAGGGTGGTATTAATTATTTGTCAACTAAGTGAGTGTCTTTTTCAGATTAATTTCGTTCATTTGCACCCGGTGGCCACCAACGACTCCTTCGCGTTTTTCGTGCACTCTTGCGAGCCCCAAGCCGAAGCCCCTGCGCCGGTAGCACTACCAAACGATCGCCTTCCTCAACTAGTCGCTGAAATGGTGCAAAAGGGCATGATTTCAACAAACAAGTATCTTCCTGTACCTGTAACGCAGAAATTTCTTCCAGCTGCTGAAACTCGTGTTCAACTATCAGTTGAGGAACAAAAAATCAATATAAACAACAACTCGATTCTGCGACACCATCTAGAGGAACCTCCGATATTATTATCGGAGAAACAGGAGTCTGTTCATGATATTAACGACCCATTAGAGATGTCTGGTTTACAGCAGCACCACATTCAGTTAGTGCAAAATGTTCCTTTGCAAAGTGTCCCCTTGCAAAATATTGAGACTGTTAAACTTGAGCTTCAGCCACAGTTGCAACCCTACAGGCAGGTGGTGGTTAGTGGGCCCCCGTTGGATATGGGCGAACACATTTTAATGTGTCAGTCGCTTGGTCCTTCGTTGATGTTTGACACATCACAAGTTATACCTATCACTGCGCATAATTTGCAGTCACATTTTGTGCAGGTGCATACGCATAATTTACAAAATAGCCAGGGGCAGTTTTTATAGGGAAGCAATTGAAAGTATTAAAAAGTTTGTATAATAAAAGTTGATTGATTGTTGGAATGAAGAACCTGAATAAATACGAGAAGTGTTTGTATACAGAAGATTTAAAATATGCATATCTGTGTTACTAAATTGGATCTCTAAATGATTGCTCCTATTCTATAATAAAAAAGTATTTTTTTGTCTTATATTAAGCGATATAGACAGGAACAAAAGAGGTCATAATTTTTAGTCTATAAATTTTTACATTTTCGTTAGAGAATGGACATAAATCACAATAAATGTATTATTTAGATATAGTTGTAAAAATTCATATAATTCCTTTAAATCTTCTGTATGAAACTATCTTTCAAAGTGTACATTTTGTCTCAATTAGTGCCCGCAGAGAAGCTCTCTGTTTTGTATTTAATTAATTAATTTATTGATATTTATGTAAAGCTTAAACATTTTTTTATGATTTACCGTACAAATTCCTAGTATTTTGTCATTTTCATGTTAGTTATTAACATTTTTTATTTAATAATTTAAGTGTATATTTTTCGCGAAAATTGTAATTTATAAACAAAGTAGGTATATTTTGATGTAATTTATAGACTGATTTATAGAAGCTAATAAAAAGATGTGTATATTAACAATTTAGCTATAAAACGAAATTATCTAGTTTTATTAATATTTGTTCAAATGTTTGTATTTATTTAGTTACGTTAAAAATAAACTTTAAAGAGTATAAATTTGTTTAATTAAGTAAAGTAGGCATATTTTATTCTAAGAACTTTTCCTTTATTAGGAAACTTAAACGAAAAATTGTTCTTTTATTGCGAGTAATTTTCTCAAAATGTAAAAACTATATTACCCCAAAATGCTAGCATTTCTTTAAGATATATAAGTACCTACTACAGATTAAATAAAAAGTAGTCCTAGCTAAATTCTTGTAGGGTATAAGGGTACCTACCTCACATAAATTACTTCAAAGTAGATATGAAACTAATTTCAGGTGCGGACATGGTTTCTGTAATATGGGGTGGTTTGAGTGACAAGACTAAAAAAAATTCAGCCTGTAACAATTTTTTTCCATGCTAAAATCTATTTTTCCTGGACTAGTTGGCGATATATCAGTTCAAAAAAAGTGAAATATGCCACAATAAATGCATAAAATAAATCCTAAACCAAATTCTTACTTTAAAAAATGTGTTCAAGTTCAAGATTGTTATATTTTGTTATAGAGATATTTTAATCATACACAAATCTGCAAGGTGTCCCGGAAAAAGTGGGAAGTTCCTATAAAAAGTTTTCCTACAGGCCCTCCCTACGAAGACATGTAGCTCTGAAGAGCGTCGCTGCAAATCGTTTTTTTTAATAACTTTTAAAGTACTTAATAGAATTTTATAAAAAGTTAATATGATGGACACTACTAAGGACCTCTTGAAATAATGTCCTTGACACATATCTAGCTTGTTTAGTTTACCAGGGGCAGACTAAGCTTTACAACTTAATGCTTAAACTTTTAACACCCTGTGTGAAAAAGACTTAAAACAACAAAATCAGGTAGCTTGAACCTTAGACTAAAGAAAAGGTACTCTTGTTTATTGTCGAGAAAGTAGACCGTTTTCGAGAAAAAGAATAATAAACGAATTCGTGTTTTATTAAGTCATTAAAAAAAAAAGTCCGAAAAAAAAATTTAAAAAACGCCTGTAGGAAAATTTTTTATAGGAACTTGTCATCTTATTTTTTCATGCCCTATCTGAATCCGAGAGATTTCCTACTTTTTCCGGGACACCCTGTATACATCATTGTAATGTGATAAATGCCTAAAAAGCAAGTCTGGAGTCTCGGGGTCAGCAACTTTCGTGTCTATCTAAATGACATGGAAAAATTGAAAATGTTCTAATGTTGTATGTAGACTTCACTTAATCGGCATTGAATGAATCTACTTGCAACAAGAATAGGATACTAATTCAATGCAATTTTTTTTTCTAGAAGCCCTTTTCCTTTCCTCACATGCAGAAGTTTATTAACTAGTGCAAAAAACATTATCACACGTGTTAGGGGAAATAGGTAATCAATCAAAACGTACCTAAGTAGGTTCCCAACGATCAAATCTTTATCTCACATCTTTATTGTTTTACATTTCTAACAAAACTAAAACTGACTAATAGAAATAAAATAGGTATTCCAAATTCCAACTAATAAAAATTAATCATCCCTTATGTATAGGTACTAAAAGTTATAAGCTAAGGCAGCGTTCACATTCCTCCTAAAATCTAACAAAAGCGGTTGAATTGAAATCAAACCACAATTTATATTAATTCTGCTAAAAACTAATTAATCTAGCTCTAACAAACTTATAGAAGTAAAAAATTATGACGGCCATTTTGGGCAGTTTTTATGAAATTTTGAAAATTAGCTGCTGTTTGACGACGCATTTTCTTCTCAGACTTTTCTATTTTTTGGTTAATAATGTTGTTGTTGTCGAATCTTTTTTTATTACTAATGTGTTTCGGATTTTTCGGATACATGTTTATATGAATTTTGTGCTTAAAATCAAATTTCCTATGCATGGTTTACGTATGGCGGTTTAACTCCGACTCACCCTGTATATTGTCTATAATTTTCCTGATAAGTTGCTTCTTTAATTGTAGGTATCAAAGAAAATTTTTAAATATTGAAAAATTTAATAAGAACTTATAGTCGAAAATGTCTTTAAGATATATGTATGTACATTTTTGTGCCTCAGGTTGGCATTAGTCATTTTGCATTCATATAAATCGGCTGGAAACTCATGTTTTGCCGGGCTAGACCGGCAAAAACTAGGAATTTTTAGTTTATCGATTGGCATCATTGAAATCATAAAGAAAATTTGTATTTTCCATAGAAACGGATTATTATTTCTGTCATTCGGCTACTACTGTCAGTGTCAATTTTAAGTATCGTGTGTTACCAATAAAAAAAATCCCTAATACCAAATATTTAAACAAATATTTTGTAAATTTTATTTATTTAAATAAACTTCGGCACAAAAAATAGTGTGTATTACACGCCTTGAAACTGTTTTGCGAGTACTCGTAGTTGCGGGCCTCGGCCTACGGCCTTTGCTCGCAAACCCTACTCGCACTCGCAAAACTCTAGTTTCAAGGCTAGTTATACAAATTACTATTAATATAGAAACACAATTTAGCTTTAAAGGTTTTTTGCTAAATTAATAAAAGAGAATGGACGCCCATATTGACCAGAAGGATAATATAGGGTGTCCCAAAATTAGCCTGCCAAAATGTATCAGCTGATTCTACGTTCAAAAATAATGCAAAAAGTTTTAATAAATATATAGGATGAAAAATGCTTCCTAGGGGAGCTACAGCCCCCCGAAAGGGCCGCAAAGAGGAGTTTTCTGTAATATATCTGCAACTATTTGAGGTAGATTCATGAAATTTAATGAGTTTGAAGCTTTTATAATTTGCCACATATTTCTTTTTCCAATTTTCAGAAATTTTGCCAAGGGCGCCACATACAGGGTGGGTGTTGGGTAAATTATGCCCCATATTTTTTGTGTGGATAATTTTTAAATTTTTTATATCTAATTATGAAACTTGGTTCAAGATTCAAATATCGACTGAGACGAACTTTTTTTTGTAAAAATAAATCAAGTTTGAAAATTTGATATAAAGAATTTAATAATTATCGTCACAAAAAATATTGGGCATAATATACCCAACACTAACCCTGCAGTAGGTACCTATTAAAAAATATAAGTATATATTAATTTTTTTTCCATTTTTTTTTCTAATGAAACGCTTATGTACGATCAGTCCTTGATAAATTCAGTTGGTATTTTGTGCTGTGTAGGTATTTTATTAATTTGCTGTTAAAAGTCAAAATGCCACATAATTATCAAGATTTTGGCAAATATGTATTTTGTAGGATACATACATTTCAATTTTCAGTACTTGCCTACGGATAATCTCTGCATAGGATGCACCATACAGATGAAAATATACAAAACTATCAAGTTTCAAAATTATGAGATTTCATCCTAGGTACAAATTTTTGAAAAATTAATAGAATGGAATATACCTACAATTCATTTCTTGTTTTCTTCAAGTTATTGACTGAACCAATCATTTACATAAATTAATATTTAATATGAAGTTCTGTACTTATATCTACTTATTTTATAATTTTTGATTGAAAGGATTGAAAATAGTAGTTTAATAAACAAGAGTGTTAATAAGAGCGATTAATAATCGAAACGTTAATGAGTCGAGATTATTAATCGCCGATTAACACTCATGTTGATTACCATATTTTTTTGTCGATCGCTCTTTATTAGAATGAAAATAATCTAATTTTATCTACGACTGATATATAATATATGTATTATATTTGTGGTTCTTGCAATATAATGAATCTCATTATTCCATATAAATTCCATTATTCCATACTTGTAAACCAATGAAAAAATAGTATAACAATCACAATTTCTGTGAAATTGAAAAAAGCCATGGAAACCATGACAAACAAAATGTCAGTGTAAATAAATAATTGTCAAAATACTGATAGTGTTGTACGGGTTGTGTCATTTTATAATGGAAAATGTGTAAAATGATATTGAAGATGGATTTTCGTCGTAGATAAAGTATAGTATACAACTCGCTATAATGGCTATTATTCCCTCAGATGTTACAACACTCGCTCGCTTCGCTCGCTCGAGTTGTAATTTCATCCTCACTATAGCGTCGTAGTATAATATACTATTGTTCCATGGCAAAATCCAAATTCTGACATAATATGCAATAAGTCAAAATACCACTGACATAATTAATTAGTTTCGGCAGGTGTCAGTTCCAAATGCATGTTTCAATAATATAATATATTGTTGGTTACCTAGCAAATCTCATAATCTCAACAATGTTTTTAATGTGCATGTATGCATTAAACTGAGTTATTAATACACTCCTTTTATTACATTAACTAGATCTTTAATAAACGATCGACAAAAAATGTCGTTAAATTATGAAAACAATGCCTGGATTATTCAACGATAACTTTTTTCAAACTAAATATAAATTAATATTATATTCAACTACTAATATAAATTGTGCTTTTAAAATTATATTCATTTGTTCAAAATGAATCACCAGTAATACATAACTTAATATTAAAATGCAATATTAATGTTTAACATAATAAATCAATGCTACATATTCCAACGAGGTGCACAATGTTTTAGTAATGATAATTCATTTTGATTTTGACAGAATGACACCTAACCAAAACATACTGTTTATATAATACCATACGACAACAATAAATATTACAACAATATTACGTGCAAATATGGAAATTCAAATAATGTTATAATTTCGATTGAACTTTTTTCTTATTTCACAACTAAGTTGAAAGTGTATTGTTGAGGTCAAATATCTATTCAATAAATATGTACGTGTACCGTAAACATACACACGATTAATTGTGTATAATCTAGACCAGCGGGATAATTTATTATGTAACAATGTGGGAGTTGCGAATATTGCGGTAGTTAGTTTTAAATAGCTTATGTACAGTACACATGAAAATATCATGAGAAAAATCTCATTTATGACTTCATTATTATGTTAATTAGTTTTTTTTCTGTCCTGCTGCATGTGGAATCTTGCAAGGTGCGTTTTTGTTTTTAGCGTGTCCACATATTTTCGGGTATTGTATTCAGTTGCGGTTTGCAGATTTGTTTTTCATTGCGGGAGTATAATGGGTTATTTGCATTTTAGGCCAAAGTCAGTGCAATCAATGTCAAACTTTGTTCAAATGGATAAAACTGTTTGCAATGAGTTTCTCGTAACATACAAAACATTATTTCCTTTGCCACGTACCTAATCTAAATAAAATCTTTCGTTGCATTTATCATAAAATATACATACAACTACATTTTCAAATCTTATACTTTCTCGTAGAAAAACCCTCTATCAAAGTAATAAATCGCTTTCTTTAGCAATATAAATTATTTGGTGAATAAAACATTACAGTAAAAACTACCATCAACAAAGGTACTAAAACTAACTAGGTACAAACCATGATATGTTTGTATATAAATGTGGGTACTGTACCATGTTGCTTTAGAAGTACATATTAAAATTGTTTGCATATTATTTATGAAATTTGTGCTTCACTGAACATAAAGATTAAAATACCATTTTCTCAGATAAATCCGGTATATATTGCAACACACAGAAATATCGAACAGACAGACGTATTTCCAGACATATCTATCTAACAAACAGATAAAACCATTCTGGTTTCGTTTAATTAATGAAATTGAAAATAATGGCCGCCCACGTCAAGTAACAATAATAATTAAACAAAAACAAAGAATCGTCTAATGAGAAAATGATATTAAAGATTGTGCGCTTTTAAATTGTTTAATAATTATAATGAAATATTTTTGATATGACAAGAAGTAAGTATTGTGTAGAGCTCTTTGTTTCCAATGATAATCATGCCTTCAGAAAGATGGTCTTATTAATGAAGTTTTATGAAAGTTATGAAAACTGTATCATTTTATTAAGGAACATTGTTGCACAATGTGACGTGACTACAAAATAAAAATCTGTACTTAGCGTGGCTATTAGAGGAATCTCATTAAACTCCTAGATTAAAAATTGGTAGGTATTGTTATCTGAAATATTAGAAAAAGAATACGATGAGATTTAGCGGTGTAGAAATGTTAGCGTTGTTGTACATAATATAATTTTCTAAATTAAAAATACACTCTTGTTAAACATCATTTCAGATTTTTTGCGTTCTGTTCAAATTATTGTAATCAACAGTAGCAGATATACAATATTAAAATATTATTCTGGAAACCATTTTGGCTACTTTCGGGGATTGGAGAAGAAGGACAACTTTTAATGACATACATATTAATTACAATAAAACTTTCCTATATAATTTTTTGGTTTTCACCTTGTTTTCTTAATTTATTGTTAAAAGGAACAGAATTGAACATAATTAAAAAAAACAATCATCGGTTATTAATATTGGAGTTTCTTGCGGAAAATATTGAAGAAACTGTGTACTTACTCGACTACACAGTACTTTTCTTTTCTGGTTATTCTAAACCTACATCACATTTTTTCAGTGTTTAAGGGTTCAAAGAAAGTTAGCATATTGTCTAGTTTTGCTCTAAGTTGGAACTCTTGTCCAATTGGATGGTAAAGTTCCAGTGTCTGATGTCGGATGTCATTTTTCAGATTATCTAGGAACAAGAGAGCCTTATTAGTTTCTGATGAAATTGAAAATTTAAAAAGAATTTATTGAAAAATAGCTTTTCTTTTGGGCGGTATTTAATAAATGGAAAATCAAGGTAAAATTTATAGTATAAGTAACTAATTATGAATTTAATACATATAACAAAAAGAGTGACTGAATGATCTTATTTATGTTTCTGTCAATACGTACTACATCTACCTACGCTACCTATACGCATTGTAATGATATGGCACAAAATTCTTACTTTTCAAGTTGAATTGCTGAATTGCTGTTTTTTATAAAAAAAAGTTATCAGAAAAATTTTCAGTTACAATCAGTTACCTACTTAATTACTAGCTAATTTTCATAAATACTAGGTACTCCTACTATTAAGACAATGGTAGATAACCAAAATAATGAAATAGCAGTAAAGGATAATAATCGAATGAAAAACTGATGTGGCTAAGTTTTTCGGGTAAACTGTTGGTTTAACAATATTTAATATTTTAATAGATTTCTATTCTAAAAATTTTAGATACTTTTTATTAAAATCGTCAGCATACTTAAAAGGGTTGAAATTTAAATTTTCGTATAATTTTCGTTGTTTTAATCAATAATTTTTACCGAAAACTTTACGTAGAATCCAGTGTAAACCAGTAATATTTATATTAAACATTTGCAGAAAATCGCGCTACTAGTTTACAAAATCGAAAAATTTTTATGCCCACCATATCTCACTATGATTTTCCCATGTATTTTGGTCCATTAAACACGAAAATCACACTTAAAATTTAAAAATAAATTTAAAATAAAGTTTTCGATTTTTTTTTATTTTCGGAGTTCTTTCGACGTTTTTGAGTATATATCGAGATCTAAGTGGCCGATTGGGCTTAAATTACTTTGGAATGTTACCGAATCTCACCTATTATAACAAAATGGTAACTATCAATATGTTGAATTTCAACTGATTCAATAAAAGGAAGAAAAAACATGAAAACCGTCAAAAAGCTGAATTTTGGTCTTCCATTGAAAAATACATAAGTTCACCATTTGTCCATGGATTTTCATCAATAGTAGCTTGTTTTTTCGTAAAAGTGTCACCTTCACATAAAAAAAATTGAACTGAACTTATATTTGCGATTTTTATTTTTCCCAGGATGATATGTGAATAGATCTTTTTATTTATTAATGCGTTCCGCCATTTTTTGCGGACAGTTTCTATGGGACAAAGAGAGCAAGAGTGATCGGTTAAACGTGTCACACTTGAATAAATGTCCGCAAAAAAGTAGGGATTGCGCTTGGGCGTAGAATAAATAAAAAGACCTATTTTCGACATCGATTTTTGCCAAAAAAAAAACGACTTTTTCAACTTATTAAAATCGCTAGCATCTGAACTACTGGGCCGATCTCGAAAAGCGAAAAAAAAATCAAACATTCATATCTCGAAAACGTGTCCACACAAAAAAAAATTAAGTGTGATTTTCGTGTTTAGTGGGCCACAATACATGGTAAAATCAGAGTGAGATATGGTGGGCAAACTGGCTGTAAACTAGTGTTATTGCTCCAAACTTGAGTTGAGAATAAAAACATTATGCATTGTATTAACTTTTAGAAATAAAAACAAAACGCTGGAACAGGAATTTTTCAAATTTGACCTGACCTGTCTATCATTATGCGCTCTAATTTCCTCCAAGTTTCTTTCTACTAATAATAAATTTTTTTTTACAAATGTTAAAGTTTGCTTTATTAACTCAAAATAGTAGATAAAGTAGCACTTTATCTACATCTTAGATAAGGTGTTTGATTTTTTTGAAATGAATGAATTAAAACGTATTACAGTTGATTTTGACAACTTAATGACAACTCTTAATATTCACTAACATTTTAAATTGTCATTGATATTTATTTAATTTGTAGTTAGTTTTTCTTTAACATTTGATATAGAAAAAATTTTTGTATTATACATAATGATGAGCTTATTCCGTCTCGGCCGACGCCTCGCGTTAAAATCGCTCTCGAAGATAAACTACATTGTTATCGTCTTGTATAATACGAGTAAATTACTATTTTTCTATTCTATCTCTAAATATTCGTTTGTGAGTGATTTCTGTTCACTTTCTTCTTCGTTTGTTCCTCTATTTCTCCAATGAATACGAAAAATTCAACAGTACCTATATTTCAATATTTTTATTTTGGTTTTTAATGGTCTAATGAGACTCGATACTCGGGTGCATTATTGTAGGATAAGAAGTGTAGGGTTGTTATTACTTTTTTCGTTGGTATTCAGAGTGATGCTCTGGTCTCTACAACTTAGTTAATAAACTACTGATTATTTAAATATATCCGATCAAGCACACCTTAGTCCCAAAATTTAGTACGAAATATTTTTTAGGCTTGTCTTAAAAATGAATTTGTCGGCCATTAAGAATCAAATAATATTTATTTCTAAAACTACTTTGGCTTCTGTGTTATTGGTTCCGAACTTGGCTAAGAAGACGCAGTCACAAGGACCTATGTTTGGACCAATTAATCCGCGAATCTTTATAAATAATTTTTGCATGAAGTTGTTTCTGAAGCATGCAGAGGTAATAAACATACCTTATTCTATGAGTTATACTATTAAAATTAGTATAATTTACAAGAGATAAAAATGACGTTTACCCATACCCGATTCAGTAAGTAGACTATAATAATGGCATTGTTGATAGATTTATAACTTGATTTTACCATCATATTATTGATTGTTATTAACAATGGAACACTTACGTTCGTAGGGAAAAGAAAAGCTTTTAATTTTGGATATTTTTATACGAGGTCTGTAAATTAAGTAATAAGACTGATTTTTTTCAATGTGTCTATTCAAATCGAATTACAATTCAACATTGTCTCCTTCAAAGTATGTGCCTTGGGAATCCATACAGCCCTGGAGATGGTTCTTCCACTCCTCATAGCAGTGCTGGAATTCTGACGTGAAAAAACTCACAAGGACTTAAGTCAGGCTAATAAGGAGGCTGAGGGACAGGAATGTTTTTATTGGCCAAAATATTGTTTATTGAAGTTTCTGTGTGACAAGACGCATTGTCGTGATGCAACACCCAGTGGTTTTAGATGTTTAGTCTCACACGCAGGACCCTTTTTCGAAGTCTTTCAGGAACGTTTTAAGTTTTGCAAAAATTTCCGTTGCACTGTGCCTAAGTCTCAAGCAAAACTTGATAGCACATCGTTGCCCGAAATTTCATTTTCAGAACGCACTAGAAATAATGGTTTCACGAAAAAAATCGCTACGGACAACATAATGACTCGAGCAAGTTCAAACTCGTACCGAAGGCGTATCACATGTTCTTTTGCCGTCCCTTCAAGACCTGCGTCCCCAGTGTTACCAGATTGAACGCTACGCTACCAGTCTCATTACTTAATTTACACACCTCGTACATCAATACGTTCATTTACAAAAAGTGTGGTTTTTAACATGCAATATCCACACCACAAACTTTCTAGTGAATTCTTTGTTGAAGATTTTTCCAAAAAATATGCGAACAGTGCGGTTTCCGAGACCCCAGAAGTCTTCTTAATTTGGCATCAATCTTTGAATAATTTATATGATAATTCTTATCGTTTCTTTGACTTTGCCGGTAGTAAAAATGCACAGACAAGTCTTGCAGCCTTCTCAGTTCAAATTTCGTCTACAAGGATTGAAGGTCTACCTATTTCTTTTGACAGCTTGTGGTATGTCGAATATAAATAAATTAATGAAAGATGAACAACCAAAAACGATTTTTTACATCATAATATATGAACTTCGGGAATGGGAACAATTTAATCAGCAATGAATTCTGAAGGTAAGTCTCGGACTATATTGCAACTCGTTTTCGATTGGTAAATATTACTTATCTCCCTTAATGCTTAAATAACTATTACGTATGTTGAGCTTTCATTAGAAATATTTAATTTAATTTAAAATAATGAGGAAGTTATTTTGTAGATCTAAAGTAGTGATGATATTGACAATGTATATTGACCATAGTGATTTAGGTACATAAACTTTGTAAAAAATTGGAATAGTCAAATCATAGAATAAAGAACGTATTCTGACTATTCTGTATATTAATTAGGTGTCAAAGATAATATTTTATAGGAAAACGACTTTACATTTAAATTTCAGTTACCATTTCATAATTTGGTACTCTTACTTAAACTTATCATTTTGTTTGGAACTGTTTTAAGTTACAATTTTACACATTAATCAGAGCAAAATGAGATAAACTCATTTTCTAAAAAAATGATGAGTACAATGTAGAAATTTACAAATTTTCATTCAATTAAATTTTGAAATCACTTTAAAACACGATTATTAATAAAATATGTAATAGACGTGAAATAGTATAGTGAAAACTAATATTATACTGCACTATAATATTATACATTGTTTTTTTAAAAATTTATAATTGTATTGCATTACATTTCGTATAAACTTTCTAGCTGCAAATAGTCATATTTAAAATTTTTGTGGTTACTAAAATATTGGTCATTTAAGATAAAATTTAACAATTCTCTATCTAATAGATCCGATCAGTACAGTTAAAAACAACATTAGTTAATTATATTATACCAATTAAAAGTTTACTTAGGATTTTGGCTTAAAAATAAATTATAACTTAATGAATAAATAAGACAAATCTCTAACTTTTCCTACGTTTTCACGATTTTCAACCACTTACAAAAATGGGAAATTGTTATCATTACTGTAATTGCAATATAAATGTGATAAACTCGGCAAGTAAAAATAAAAAAAAAAAGACAATAACCCGAAACAACGTCTGCTTAGAAACAGTTTTTCCCACAATAACTATCTTTTGTCTTCTTCTTGCGTACACATATTGCACATTTTAAGCATGAAATCGAAAGTAGTGGGATGATAATAGGTATAAGTTGGTGGTAAGAGGGTTTCTCCACGTATCATTACAATAACTATTTTATATTATGGTCTTCATATTTTAATCTAACGGTGCGTGTGCTTCAGTGCGTGTAAACACTTTAACGTTGGTTTCGAGTGTTTGATAAAACATTTTAATAGCTTAATTAAATGTTTAGTTGTGCTAATAAAAGCGGAAGAGCAATTAACGATGAAGGAAAATGTTCAGGTAAACAATTCTATTGTAGTATTCATAATAATTAGTAAATATATGTTATGATATTGGTGTTGTTGTTTGAATTTTAATTGGAGCTTGTAAGTTTGGAATAAGTAAGAAAAATGTTAGCTATTAGTAGAGTTACGGAAGTGTGAAATTGAAACAGAATATAATTTGCCATAGTATTAAACTTGCATGTAAAATTTTTAGATTACTTATATAATGTTTACAATTTATTATAATTTCCAATTGCTTATAAGTTTTATTCTAATTATAAAATTACTAGATATGCTTTCTGAACTTTTCTGTGTTTATGTTTCAAATATTTACTAAATTCATTATCTAAAACAACATATAATTAATTTTTGTATTTTGAAGAAAAGTTTCACTTAATTTTTTGAGTTCCTTTTGACCTTTTCGGGATTAAATGATTAGTAACTAGAATCAGTTCACGTAATTTAAAGAAAACGTTATAAAATTGAAATCGTGGGAGGTAACCTATTACTTATTTATTGCCTCTTAACGTCCCATCGAAACTAATTAAAAATAATGTTCTCCAATTATTGACACCAATAATATAAGAGAAATTTTTAAGATCAGACATTTAGATGAAACTGGTCCTTTCTAAGCATGAGTGATTTACTGTAACTTCCTTTGCAGTTAATTAGTCTAGATTTTATCACTGAGAAACAATTTTGAGGTCTACGTAAATATTTTCATTAATTAAGATGTAACATTGTAGGTAAAGTAATAAATGTAGTTAAACATCTAGTCAAATAATGTTGCTTCTGATTTCTTCATTATATTGTTCACCAAATTTTTACCTTGAAACTTGGAACAATCAACTTGAAAACTCTTTTAATAACTACCTTAACATGCCCGAAGAGGTGAAATGGAAAAAATTGTTTCAAAACATTTTTATGTAAGCTGAGAAATTACCAAGACAAAAACAACAAAATTTTATGCGTTATTATTGTGTCAATCTTTTAGTTTAAATTCATATTTAATGACCACTTTTCCCAATTTATATTAATTAAAATAACACTAGTCTATGTGACTGACTTAAAAATGCAGCTTTTTGGGTCAACAAAGTCAGTGAAGCGTTTCATGAGTTTTTGGTTTGGTAAAAATTTATTTATAAACAATTCACAACTGACTGTGATGTAGTTTATCGTATCATACCTTTCTAAAAATGGTGCAATATTTTTTTTGCTTTATCTGAAGCATATTGTAAAGATTTTTGATTTATATCACTTAGATCCTGAGACGCACTTTCAACTAATAAATAATAAATTATTCTACTAGTGGACAAGTCGTATCGCAATGCAAAACTGTTATTGTTATAGGAATGTTGAGCGAATGGAGTTCAGAGGTCAGAGATTGGTACAGAAATTTATTGTACCATGGTTGTTCGCTGATGGTCAGAATGATTTATAAAAACCTCCGAGATGATCTATTATTTTTCATACCAATTATCTGTATGTTCTGTTGGGCCGACTTTGCCTAAAGACATAAATTTGCAATAAACTCTAAGCATGTGAAAAATTCCAAAACACAGTTTTGTTTCAACGATATGGAAAATCTATAACTTTAACGTCGTTGTTCTAAGACTGCCAAGCAGTTCCCTTCAGATTACTCTTGCAGATGTATTAAAATTTTATTATCTACGTAAAAGCGATCGTTAGAATGCTCCACCACTAAAAATTTAAAACATATAATAAATTTTCTATTACACACAAACCATTAATTAAATATAGCGGCTGGCATAAAATATCAATTTGGAATTTCTGTAGGTTTTGAACAGATTTCACATCGCAGCACTAGTCCTAGTTTTCGTTGCAAAATTCGTGGTTGCTGTTGAAGAGGCGGAACCTGCAATATTTTTATCACCACGCAATTACAATCCGCATCCACATGAGGCTGGAGCCAGGGGTCGACTAAACAGTGGACCTGTGGTGTTTCCGCCTAATGCCGAGGATAATGCACCAGAGGAGCCTAATAACGTAATCACAGTTCCAAGGTCCAGGACTAGCCATCCTGTGGATAATCATCCCTATGCTAAAGTTGCTAGGAAATTCCGGTACCGTCTGCCAGGAAGGTACCACAATCAAGTAAGTTTTTCTTTAGCATTGATAATTTTTAAGTAGGTATTTTTAACGGAATAGATTTTGAGAAAATTGTCTAAAATAAGTAAAGATATGAGTAGGTAGGTACGAAAGTCGATATTGATGATGGGTTTGGTTTTAAAAAATGGCCTTATTTTAGAATAGGTACTTATGAATATGAACATTAGATTTTGATTGTTCATTACCTAATAATTTTTAGAAAATTTGAGTTTGAAATTTAAATGTTTTTTTTTTGTAAATTATTTTTATTAGGTGTTTAATTCAATGTAAAGATATTTTTTTAATAATTACGATAATGCGGATTTTTCAATTTCCTATTAACATTTTTTACAAGAAGTTTTTGTGATATGTACTTCAATTTTTGAAAATATTTATTATACGATTTCTCTTCACTGCTTTTGATGACAGAGTTTTTTGTCCAAGGCACGACTTCTCCAATTAGGACAAATCAATCTCAGGTTATCAGTTTTCACAGATACACAGGTTAGTTTTGGAAGTAAGCTGGGGCAAGTACCCATGGCAGTATCTGTTAGCTAGATGTATTATCTTTGCCTTTTGCCGCAAGATAGATAAATTCCTCCATATTTCCTAACTTATACAGTCTGGTATCAAAAATGGACTTGATAGACTTGATTTAAAATTTTTGTGTTTATACTTTCTCGTATTTATGGAAAATTTGGCCGTTTGAACCACAAAACAAGGTCTTTGAATATTGTTTTTAATGAATTATTATTGCTCTTCTTATAACACAGATCTACATGATAGTTAATAAATATTAAAACAAATAATTTTTTCCATATTTATTGCCTCATAAATTTCCAATATATAGACTTAATTATTACAATTTTTGGTTGATGATTAACTAACAGCCCAAATATTTTACCAGTTTTCTCTAGTTCTAGAAATGCTTCTTTAGCATCTCTTAGCATCCTACTTTAAAATAAGTTTGGAAAAAGTCATAAGGAGTGTTGAAATATCAACAATAAGCATGCTATTAAGCAAGAGTGTGCAAATACTTAATAACATATGCAAATGACGTCAGTAATTATATTGACATCATTTGCACACTTCTGCTGAGTATCATGCATACTGTTGCTATTTCAGCATTTCTTAAGACTTTTCCAAAGTGAGATTAATTGCACTGAAGATTCTAGAATATTATAACTTTTCTACACAGTTTTATTTTTCATATCGTTATCTTTGCAAATGTACACTTCAATACGGTTTCTTGGTGCCACTCAAAGTTTTTGAAATAATGAAATACTCCCATTATTTTAGTTTATTCCATTAATATGAATAATCATTTTGTTCATTAGAAAAGCTCTATCCAAATAAGTTACGTTGTAGTAGTATCATATTTCAAGTGAGGTTATTTTGCTCACGTCAAATTTCAGTTCAAAATACAACATTTAGGAAGTGGTAATAGAGGTCTATAAAAATAGTTATTTACATATCAAGTCATGAAAAATATCTATTACAGGACGAAAAGAAGCATTAATGAAAGTACAACGCCATAAGGCCGAGTATACTTTTAAGCCTCCTGAGTCCTGGAAGAATAATTTTCATGACTTGTTATGTATAATATTTTACCTGAAACCTTTAAGAAAGTCAAACTCTCCAAACTATATTTTTATTCATGAAAATTGATCATTGTAGTACTATTTTTAAAAGTAGTACTGTAAATACCGTCATGTAAAATATTACAGTACTAGTCTTGCAACGATCAATTTTCTTGAACCAAACTAGCCTTGAAAGATTGACTTTCTTGACGATTTCAGGAAAAGTAATGTTTTTGAACAAATAATATTTCACAAAAAGAATGCTTTCAACATTCTTTCAATCTTTAAGTCATATCGTTCACTCTCGCTCAGAAGATAGGAGAGAGGAAGGTAGGGTTTCAAAAAGTATTTTTTTAAATTTTTTAATATGGGGCTCATTTTTTAATTGAAGAGACTCGTCAGGTACCTAACTGTGTATAAAGAATTATACAGGGGGACCAGAGATTAAATGCAAAGTTTAAAACATCTACAAAGCACTCCAAAATATTATGTATTTGCGCCATATGCTTATCTTTAAAAATGCTTAGTTTTTAAGATAGGGACAGTTGAAATTTTAATTGTAAATAACAGATATTTTTATAAACTTCGCAAGGTCAATTCCAACCAGAGGCATAACGATGGAGTGTTGAAGATATTCTTATAAAAAAATGGTGCTGCACTGCCCTAAATTCTGTCTTTTTCAGCATCTACTATATATCAATAATGAAGAAAAAAGTTGGCTTTTCTTAGTTGTAACTTTTTCATAAGCTTCAATTAAGTCATAACATATTCATTAATCTTTAATATGTACACTTCTATAGGGTGTTCATTAAAATGTATCCTCAAAATTGGCGTTTAAGAGTCGATTATGAATGAACTGACTCGTCAGTTTTAACGATAGCCGATATTAGTACCTAGTTAATTAAGAATCATTGAAAAAATTACACACCTACTTGGCTTTGAAAAGATAATTTTAGAAAAATAACATTTGTATCGATAGTAATACACTGATAAATCGCAATAATTAATAAGTGTTATTTTTTCTGCTTTCATACTTTAATTGATTTATTAAACATTTACTACATGTAGGTACTAATTGAATTGAGATTCATTACGATACAAGTTTTTTTCTGAGTTTATAATAAAGTTGTCATAATATTTATTTTTTGCAGTTCCGGGATAAAATGTGCTAATTTAATCCCTCTTTACAGGGACTGAAGTGATCTATTTAATCCCAAGAGATTAAATTTACATTGCCAGGTTACATTGTCATTTTGGACAGTATTTTATTGTTGTTGCCGACACGTTTATCACTTTGACAACCATAAATTTATAATGATTTCACATGCAAATGCTTCGGAAGTGCGAAAAATTGCGTATATATCACGGGATTGAGGTATCATTTAATCCTTCGGATGAATTATTTTCCTCGCTCGTTTTGCTCGCTCATGAAATTTAATTCGCCCTCAGGGATGAAATGCTGCACCTCAATCCCTTAGTATATAATATACTATTATTATTTTCATTATTTTTGACTAGTATACAAAAATTGTTATTTTGCAGTGTTCTGGGGATTCTCAAAGTTTCCGGATTAAAATTTGGTCGAAACTGTTACGTACATAGAGATTTTTCCAAAACCAACCTTCTCTATACATTAGGCAGCGAAAAATAATTTGAGTTTACAAACTAACTAAACCTAATACAAAATATTGTTAGGTTCTTAAATATTTACTTTTACCAATTCATTACCTGAAAATTTTTGCTACAATTTTAATATTATAATACTAATAGTATTTTTTTTAAATATGTCGAAAATGAAAACTAGAGAAAACAAAATTTTACTAAAATTGGTGCAGAATTTAATAGTAAGTAAACTCTATTCTCGAGAACAAGGATTTTTAAAGAAATCATAAATATGGAAAAATTATTTTATAAAAGGATATAATAGATGTTATCAGCTTAAATAGATGGCAATACCGTTATAATAATTAATTGATAAGCAGCACTATTTATTCTACGCCTTCAAAGATTCAAAGAGATAAATTTGCCTTCGATTTAATAATTTTATAAGTTTCCATAAATTACAAAATATTTCTCACTCTGATACAATATAAGATAAAATTTTCCTTACATTAAATTTCACATATCAGTTTGTCGTACCTAGTGATTAATTCTTTATGATTAATAGAAAACGAGTTCCCAGATTATTTTTTTGTTCTGAGAAACTACCCATCCATGAACGTTATAGTTAGGTACTCGTTTAACCGGTGTATTTAATTTGTTAAAAAGTTTAGGTAAATCAGTGTTAGGGAGTCCAAAGCAGATATAACTAAGAACATAAAACAGTTTTATGCAGAAGCTAAGTACACAAATAATTTCCAACTGAATAACTTCGCACATATTATTCACACATATAGTTAAATTTGCAGAATGTGAAAATGCAAATGTGTTATATGATATGAATACGGTAATCATAATTATATTATTTCTTCATAGTGATGAAAATGCAGCTGGGTAATCAAATTATGTCGTCATATTGTCGTCTAGCAGAAATTTTAATTTTCTCACGAACTTTCATGGTATAATTTTTTTCTTAATATTTTGTATATAAAAGATTACTGCAATATTTATATGTTGCTTATATAAAAGTTAATTAGTGTTTATAGTAATTATTATAATTGGACAAAAGTATTCTAATTCGTGAAATAATTGTTAGTAGTGTTAGTTACAGTGGCGTTTTAAATTTAATGTACTACCGTTGTTAATACACATTAAAAGAGTAATTAAGCGATTTTATTTGAGACATTTACACTTTTTTACGACAAAATAATAAAAGATAATCTTGCTTCATTATTTAATTAAGTAATTATAGGAACTTGTTCTTGAAACAAATTTGAAATGCTTGTAGTAGGTACTATGTTATGTAGGCATATTTATTGATGAAAACGTGGTATAAAACTGTAAAGCACAATTTTCGTTTTAACCTACATTGAAATAAATAGGTGTACACAAATTAAACCAGCCCCTGTTCGGGTGTAAAATATAATGGAGACTGAAGCCGTCCGTCAAAAGTTATGAAATGAAAGTATAACTTTCTGCCACATAACTGCTCCAGCTCATGTAAGGACGGGATGGCGGGTTCGGCTCGTGAGGCAGACTGCGTTGGATTTTAGGGGTGAAATATTCATAAGTTGGACATTTGAATATATGGGGTGCGCTTTTTAATTCCCGCTGGCCCGGAGTAGAGTAGCGGAAAGTGCATTACAGTCACGTCACACTGCCACAACAACAAGAATAATAGCAGGAGTACGTGGTTAGTGGTTTGAAAGTCACGACGAAGTCCGGATATATGGAAAGTTGGCTGCCCGCAAGCGAATAGCCATGACCAAGACAAGAAGACGCATCTTAACTGTCTCCTGAGAGCACATCTGACAGCATCATATGGGAAATTTACTTAGTTTTGTTTTTTATGTTCTAGTGATAGCATTTGCATAAACATATCATATTTTTATTTTTCCGCAGTATACATGGAATTTTAGATGTATTTATATATAACACTATATACAGTTCAGATCTTTTTATGTGGTTAAATTCAGAAAGAAAGCTCCTCATGTTAACTATGTAATTGAATATTACGTGTTACACGGAATGTGTACTATTTAAGTGCATAACAAAAATACCAAATAATTTACCATAATTATTATGTAGGAAATTTCTTAAGTAACCTGTAAGTCACTAACAATGTGTCATTTAATTAAAGAGTTTTGGACCCAATTCTTTTCGTGGCACATAAACTCCTATACGTGACAATTTGCTACAACAATGTAAATCATCAAATTAGTTAAATTTAAAAAATAAGTAAATATTCTACAAATAAACAGAAATAACGTTAATTGGATAACAACTTATACATATAATTTGTTTACAATGTATTAGTTTAAAAGAAATTATCCTTGATTTTTTTTTTAATTATCTGCAACATAACTAACTTACTTGTAGATAAGTAAGTTTGCAGATACATAAAAAACGATGAAAAACAGTTTGACAAGTTCGATTGTACCAGGATATGCAATTGGACTTTAGATGTGTTGTTTCGAATTTTTGAAATAATCAACTTTATTTTTGTAAATACGGTCCTGGATTTTGCATTACAAAATTAGATTTTTAATTTTTTTCTTAAATTTGGATAAAGATAAAGAAATGAACTTTGGTAGGGATTTTCTACTAATGGAAACGCTTCTAAAGAATATTTTTTGAATCATCTCTTATTGATAAAAGGGGTGAAATCAGCAACCCCTCTTTAATTTTTTTATTGAAACTCTTTAACGGACCCGAATTTTATCATATAAAAAATTTCTCTGGAAAGCTAGATTCATTTAGAAAATATTTTGTCTCTTTCATTTTTTTCATAGAACTCACAGTTTATAAATAAAAAAATAAAATAGTTCCGATCCACTTGGTTATTTTGGAAGTTATTGCATTATTTTATAAAATGGAAAATGTCCAGCAGACTGATTATGCTCACATACAAAACTATAACCATTGACAACAAACCAGCATAATGTGGTCCAGATACACAATTTCATATTTAGTTTAAAATACTATAGGTACTTTTCAAAACTTTTTTTTCAGCTAATTTCTAAAATTTAAGGATATAAAAAATTCTTCCAGCTATACAGGGTGGTTCGAATTTTACCTTCAATAATTTGGGAATCAATAGAAAACTTAAGTAATTTTTTCCTAAAACGTATCGTTTTATAGTAAAATTTTAATTAGAATTCATTGTAGGTAATTTATCGCAACAAGACAAGTATGTACCTACCTATGTATTTCAAACAAATAAATAAAAAATAAAAAAAAAATTTATTTTACAACAGAAACTTAAATCATTGGAGGAACTGCTCAAAATAAAAAAGTTCAGGAGATATTAAATTTATTAAAAAAAAAATATGTAATTTCAACACCCTGTATTTCTGAAACGGTTGAGATTTAGATATATATTTATTAAGAAAATTGATATCATTTTTACATTTTTAATTAATTCATAAATTATCGAAGGTTCAATTCGGACCATCCTGTATACTTGGTACTTGTCTTATTGCAATAAATTACCTATAATAATTAAAATTTTACTGTATAACGATTTGTTTTACAAAAAAACTACAAGAAAGCTTTTTTTTCGTAAATCGACTGCTGATTTCAGAAATGTAGAAAAAATTTATTATATCATTGGCGTACCACTTTTTTTTCTAAAAAGAAATAATTTCACCCCACTGGTTACGCCACTGCTTGAAGTAAGAAAACAAATTGTGGTGATTAATATGGTACTTATTAAGAAAATAATATCCACCAAATTTCAATAAAATATTTCCTTTGGTTCAGGAGATATTAAATTTATTAAAAAAAAATATGCAACTTCAACATCCAGTATTTCTGAAACGGTTGAGTTTTCGATATAAGTTTATTAAGAAAATTTATGTTTTTTTAAGGTTTTCTATTGATTCCCAAATTATCGAAGGTAAAATTCGGACCACTCTGTATAATAGTAATCGTATAAACGTGTTTGTGTTGTTTTCTACATGTTTTCAACAAATTAAGAACTACCTGGTCTAGTTTGTTGCATTGTACCCTTTCATGTTAAAGCGAGAAAATTCTACTGTTATTAAGTTTTAAGTTTTTTTTAAATAATTATTTAAATAACATTTAGAAATGTTTATTAAGTAAAATCGTACTTACTCAAATTTAGTGCTTTTCAGCTTTGGAATTTAGATTAAAAGATTATATGCTGTGATTATTCAAAAATACTAGTTTTAAATTTTTTCATTCATTTAAATTACCTAGTCTGTTAATATTACAACGATACAGGAACATCCCACCCATCCAGGTGACCATCATCTCATCATCATCACTCTGATCAATACAATAATTTTACTGAAACGGCAACATTCCAACATTGGACACTGATCGTACGTGGTGCTTTTCAACCTATCTATCTCATCTAACTGTGCTGTGTGACGCTTGAGCGTGTCGTTCAGATCGGGAATGCTGCTTCAGTTAAGTGTTTTCAACACTAAAAATTAAGAACCTAATTTAGCCTCCATTTTTAAAGGGTTGTAACTTTTTAACGAAACGTTTCCGGAAATACCTCCATAGAAATTTTTTTCCTTATTTTGAGGTTCTGAGTTCAAATTTTAAGTTTGCCCAGTTAATCTTGAAACACGCTGTATAACAGGGGGTTCTTCTTTACTTTTTCGTAAGATATCGAGTTTTTTATAAAAAAATTATTTCCATTAAGAAGTTACCTACCTACATGGACTATTTAAATTGTAAATAAATAGTCGAAAACGGGTAACTTTAGCAATAATGAAACCGTACACGTTTCTCGTTCAAAAAGTGTAAATCGGCAGAAATTTTTCATGAAACTTATGGGTGCAACAGTGCGTTTGACCTACGCGTTGATTTTTATAAACTTATTTTTTATATTACCTATAAAAGAAACAGACAATCGAAAATATTAAAGAATTAAAGTATAAATTAGTATCTAATATAGAATTTATAAATAAAATATTTCCCAGTGGCTAATCGATTTTCTTTATTTTTTGCTCTTCACTTACAAAAGTAAAAGTTGTAAATCAAAAGGAAAACATCTTTTTAGAGGATTTTAAAAGTGAGAATGAGAAGAAGGGTCAGTCAAATTTTCGTTTTTTCCAAATTATCGGTACCCTTTTTAACACAACCTCCCCCTCCCCAAGTGACGCCACTGACTTAGTGACTCAAGTGCTAGTATTAAAAAGATAATTAACAAAATTTGACCCACTTCTGAAAAAGGTTTGTCATCATTGGTAGGTACCTACTAAACTAACATTGAGAATGACTCATTATACTGTATATCCAGGGTCCAGAAAAGTGAAGTTTATACTTATGGTGTTATTCTGTATCGAAAATGTTAGATAACATTCTGTTAAGTTTATGTTATTTGACGTTTGAACAATATAAAACATTGTTTAAACGTCAAATAACATAGATTTAACAGAATGTTATCTAACATTTTCGATACAGAATAACACCATTAATTTGATTAAAACCCGAACAGTGAGTATAGAAAAACCCGATGTGAAAATTCATTTACAAATTTGAAATATTTTTAATATATTGGAAACCTGAGAAAACTGAAAATTGAGGTTTGTCTTCAGATTATTACTAAATTTAGCAATTTTTCCAAATTTAAACCTTTTATCTATCTATTATAATAAGCGAGACCGCCATGTGGGTTACGGAATTTCCACCTTCATAGGTAACTATTTTCCATATTTTTTATATCTTGGTGAAATCGTTCACCTTGCTCTTCACTTAGATCGCCAAGATGTTCCGGAAAAACAACTGTGCAAATAATGGACTTTTATGTTCATGTTGCAGTTTTGTCCGAGCAACTTTATGACAAAATACCATATGACCTTTTCGGAGAGTCTTTTTATTTTGAACAACTTTCGTTTGAAATTTTTTTTGGTAAAATGTATACTTTTCGTTTTCGAGTTAATTTAAACATTTAAACAATAAATTGTTAATAACTTTTGTCCATGCGACTTTATGACAAAATACCATATGAACTTTTCGGAGAGTCTTTTTATTTTGAACAACATTTGTTTGAAACTTTTTTTGGTGAAATGCTCGGTAAAATCTATACTTTTCGAGTGATTGCGTTTTAAACAATAAATTGTTAATAACTTTTGTTTGCACCACTTTATTGAAAAACGACGCACGGATTCGGATTCAGCGACCAAAAAACCTTCAGAAAACACTGCGTCGTCTCATCCCGCTTTTACTTCCTACCTTTTGACCTCTAGCTGAAGGACTAATAACAATATCGAGCCATATTTTTTGCTAAACCGTCGACGTGACGTTTCCAATCCAAACGACAATCTATTTCAAGACCCAAAAATTTTATAAACCTCTGAGTCTCTAGTCTGACTGTTCCATTGGAAAGTGTAACGTCATTATTAGGACTTAAGTTAAAATTCACAACCTGAGTCTTATCTACATTCAGGGTAAGATTCATACCTGTAAACCAGGCCCCCTACGCACCCAGAGCCTCAAAAACGCGGTTTTCCAGACTCACCAAAGGCCCTCCGTGAAATATTACTGTGGTGTCATCAGCAAACTGAATCATTTCCTCATCTATAGTTTCCGGCAACTTGTTTGTATATACAATGTAAAGCAAGGGACCTAATATAGATCCCTGCGGAACCCCCTTTTTTACTAACATTTTATTTGACATTATTAAAGTACCCTTGTCATCTTTTTCTACTACTTGTTGGTGCCTGTTGTGAAGGTATGATTCAATCAGTTCTAAGGAAACCCCCCTCACACCATATCGGTTTAGTTCATTTAATAAGGTTTTATGGTTAACACTGTCAAAGGCCTTTGACATTTCCAGGCACATCATCATTGTGTTGTTACGATCATTTAGCTGGCTTAACACGTTACTCAGAGCCCGATATACAGCTCGCGTGGTTGACTTACCCTTTCTAAATGATACAAGTACTCTTTAGTTTGTTCATGTAGACTATGTCATGGAAAAAGGGTGTTTCAACTCAAAGTTGTAGATCTCATCGAGACTAACACTTTTTTCAAATTAATATTTTTCATTTGAGCTTTTCTTTCCTAGTTATCGACCTTCTTTTGTTTTTACATAAACCTCGTTATCTTCATTATTTATGGCAGGATTTTTAAAAATTAAAGTTTTTTGAAATTGTCAGTTTGATATCTACAATTATTGCGTTAAACATTTTTTCAAAAAATATCAACAAACAAAATGGCGACCAGTTTTCTTTTTTAAACTTGGATAACTCTAAGTCTGCTCCAAAGAAAATTGGTCACCATTTTGTTTGTTGATATTTTTTTTTTAATTTTAACTCAAAAATTGTTGATATCAAACTGACAATTTCAAAAAACTTTAATTTTTTAAAATCCGGCCATAAATAATGAAGATAAAGAGGTTTGTGTAAAAACAAAAGAAGGTCGATAACTCGAAAACAAAAGCTCAAATAAAAAATAATAATTTGAAAAAAGTGTTAGTCTCGATGAGATCTACAACCTCTATTACGTTGTCCACTTTGAGTTGAAACACCCTGTATACGAGTAGAAAAAATGTTTTTTTTTTATGTTTTCTCACTTTTCATCGATTCTATAATATTCATATCTGAGTTAAATGAGAACTTAAGAATTGGATTAAATATTTATTAGAAAATATGTTGGTTACCTTGACACACCTCGCCCAGTCTAGTTCTACGTGTATTAGACTAAACAGTTTCCGGACTACAATGCAAAATGCATCTATAATTGAGGAAAACAAGTTGCGACCGCATATAATTTGTCGGTTGCAGTGCGCATCATGAAAGTGGCAATTATAATTATTTACTACCCCACATGTTTGAAATTAATTTTTAAAGTAGCAAAATTCAGCTGATATCACGACTAACAATATCGTGTTAAAATAATTAATGGGTAAACCACTCACAGACGGGTCCACTCGACCTGAACAATGTTAATTTCATCTCTGGATCTAGTTTATTCATTAAATTTTCAACGTACACATTCTCATTCTGTCAATTGTAAATTGGTTTATAATAGTTTTAACTTCAACTAAATAATTTTACCCTATTAGGCGTTATCAAATTTATTTCAACATCAACATTGCAAATATATAAATTCCATTCGTGTATGACAGTTATTGTTAACAGAAAAGTTTAATTTAATATAGTGGTCGTAGGCGGCTATTGCTCCATATATGTATTATGGTTTGAATAGGAATTTTATCAAATTTTACATCTGTTTATACAGCTTATCTAACTTTAAGATCGACGCTTTTATTCAAGCTTCATTGTTCAGCAGGAACGTATTGTTTAATTCAGCATTTTTCCTACTGCAGCTGCAATTACGACACAATTAAACCACATCGAGTAGTATGAAGACGTTGGTGATTTATCGAGTTTATTAAATAAAAATATATTAATCAGAAAGACTTTTAAAACATTACTTGTTTATTTATCTATGATTATGTTGTGTGAAACAGCGCTATGGTTTGTTTAACTCTATGAACAAATAGCCAGAATTAATTCATTTCCACTACAATCAAAATCTCAATTAGGATTTACCGCATCGATTTGACTAAATCAACATTTAATCTTTACGCTTATTTCTGCTATAACTTGATCAATAATTGCATAATTAATATGGGCAAGTAATTTTAAAGTTTGTAAATGATGCATTGGGTAATATTCCACTAAACAAAGAATAAAAATCGTGATTATAAATCATTCTTCAAAGATGGATTTCCGGAAGTTTAATAGCAAAAGTTTTTAAGTTTAAATTATACAATAATGCTTAACTAACCTTATTAATGGCTATTAAAATTAAAATTAGGCCAAACAAACTTTGTTCTTGTATAATGCAAACTTGTTTAATTTGGACTTTCAGCATTTTTTGGTCATATACTGCACACTTTACTTGAAAAATATAAATAAGAACTTTTCTTAGTTGTCTTGAAATTTTCGGTTTCACTTGGTTTTAGATAAAGGACTAAATTATACGAGCCCTAACAACTAAATGTTCGGACAAAAGTAAATTTTTGAAGTATGAAAGGAGAACTGGAGATTTTATGCAAATAATTAGTAAACACCTATATAACAATACAATAAGATAAAGCCTTAATAACAATATTATGCATGGAAGAAATTTATTTATTGGATTTAACAATATTTTAACCTTAATAATTTATCAAATCTTACAAAATGAATTTGCAACTAAATGTTGGGATAATTTTTAATTTAGTATTCTAGCAGGCATTCTATTTATCAAATTTTGGTACAATTCTGGAGTGAAACTGTCCGAAATTTCTTCTATTTTGGTCTTTAAATCCCCAATGGTTCTTTGGTGGATTATTGCGTAGAATACGTTTAATTTTATGCCAAAGAATTTCAATGACATTTAACTCCGGACTGGATGAGGGCCATGAAAGCACCTTTATGTCGTTTTCACCGAGTTCCAAAACTGTGATTTTTTAAAAACAGTTGTTAGAAAATTACGTCACTTTTTTCAAGTGCAATTTTAAAGCTACGAAATATGCCTAAAATCACCAAGCAAAAAATTGGGGATTTTTTTGTACATAAACCAACATCCAGCTTTGCAATAAAGTAAATTTTACCAAAATCCAACCAGCGGTTCCAAAACTGTGATTATTTAAATATATGTAGGTTTCATCCTCAAAAACACGTTTTTTGAAAAGTGAACTGTGGAACTCGAAAAAAATGCAAAAAAATCATATTTACATTTCAGGATTTTTTTCAATATAGTACGATCCTTGAGCTTTGATTTAAAGGTTTTTTGACACAAATCCAACCAGCGGTTTCAAAACTGTAATTTTTTAAAACAGTTACTAGAAAATTGTATCATTTTTAAAGGTGCAACTTTGAAGCTCCGATAAATGCCTAAAATTACAAAATAAAAGCTTGTGTAACTTTTTTGTAAAGAAAACCAGCATCCAGCTTTGCAATAAAGTAAATTTCATCAAAATCCGATTACTAGATCCAACGTTTTGAAAGTAATAATTCTTTATTTCTACAGTTTTCCCACCTGCTGGGTTAAAGCGCCACAGTTTTGGAACCGCCGAGCGGATTTTTACGAAATTTACGTGTTTATATAACCAAATGTTTGCGTTATAGCAGAAAAAAATCATCAATATAATGGAAGTTAATTTAGATAACTTTTGTCCGAACATTTAGTTGTTAGGGCTCGTATAAATTAATGCGCATCAAATTTAAAACAAATTTTATCTGGGATTTGTAAATTAACTATTCAATATTTCATTGGTTCCTGTTTCTGTAAAAAAATATTTAAAAAGTATTTAGGTTAAAGTTTAATCATTAATCCTTTAAGTAAGTAAACTTACTTACTTGTAAGTTATTATTATGAAGACATAAAAAATATAAAAGTTTTTTAAGATAAGCAACTTTATTGATTTCTTTATTATTGTTGATAATTAATAATAGTTAATAATAGTTCCGATCATTTGTGAAAAAATTACTACATTATTCACTTGTTATATAATAATTATTTATGTAACAAGGGCATAATGTAGCACGTTTTTTCATGAATGGGAAGTTTAACCGCATGAACCATAGAAATGATTTCACAATGTTTGTTTTATTTTTTACGTAGGTATACAGAGTGTTCGCGTGAAGTGGCTCACTATTGCTAACTATTGCTACAAACTAGTAGCATTTTTTCCGCTGATTACAATGGTGAAAACAGAAAAACAATTGACCATCTGGTTTTCGAGATATTCACAAAAATAACATTTTTTTAAATGGAACACCCTATATATTTTTGCAGAAATCGATGACAAATTAAATTCTGTACAAAAAATGTCCTTAAATTTTTTTAATTATAATTTAAAATAAGCGAGTTATTTTGAAAAAAGTTTTCAATTTTTTAAAATCAAGTAGCCATAAAACGAAATAATAATTTATTAAAACCAAACAATCATAATTGTGAATTTAAGCAAGTTGAAAAAAAACTTGAAAGAATTACGGAAATATTACTATTTTATTTAATAATAATAATAATAATAAGTTAGCAATAGTGAGCAACTTCGCGTATATTATAATTTTTGAGTTTTTTGTGTTAAACAAAAGTAGTTTGTCCATATGTTTATATTATTATTGATCTGTTTGTCTTGTAATTTACAAAATGTTAATTTTTTTCAGGAAAATATTGCAAATCCCAAAGTGTACCAAGCTTTGGCTAAGCATGGTGCCAAAGTGCTTACGCAACCTCCGCAGGAACTGGGAAAGGATCACATACCAACTACCTCTGTAATAAACGCAGACGTAAGTCAATTTCAATTTTGTTCATCATAAAATAAGATCTTCCAATTTTCAGTAGTAAAATTTAAAATTCACAATCCTCCGTTCTCTTGCACCTTTAAGTCGAATTTAATAAATTTTAAATTATGCACATGCGAGCTACCTATTAAATAACTTTTATAAAAATAAATTGCACATTACACATTTTTGATTTCCAGCAAAGAAATTACGCTTTCTCGTACAAAGTGGTAGACGATAGAACTGGTGATGATTTTTCACATACACAATCGCAAAACTCAAAGGCGACAAACGGTGAATACCGTGTTAAACTCCCAGACGGGAGGATTCAGATAGTGTCATATACAGCCGACAAAAATGGTTATAAAGCTGACGTAAAATATACAGAGAACGAAATCTCCCCACAAAATATACAAATTCAACGTGTACCAGTAAGAGAACTCAAACCCATTCCTGCTGTTCGCAAAGGAAAAACCTACGATTACTATGATGATGCGGACATTCATTCTCGATTGCCACTGCAAGATAACAATGTCATCCTGTATGTTCCTAGTCCGTCCCCAATTACACCTGAATATAACAGTTACGTTTCCCCGAGTTCCACACCCTTATACCTGAAACAAACTCCAAGGATTTCACATCATGCACCAGTTCCACAACCCAAAGTGCAGATTTACACTACGAATGCAAGAGATTATAATATTGGTAGTTATATTCCAACCACTGCTACACCGTACTATTTTAAGAGTATCAGAAACTACCAGAAGGGTGGCGTGTCTTCGACCATTGCCCCAGAGATTATCCACAGCGGGGATCACGGGATTGTGTCACCAGGTCCTACAGGTCAATTTGTTTTGACTGATCAACATGGACAAGTTGTCGCCACGACCGTTTCTCCACTGGTTATTAATAACGGGAATTATGGGCATGTGGTGCAAACAACCGCAGCTCCGTTTGTTCTTCGAAACGGTGATTATGCTGATGTTATAGTGACAACGGTCGCTCCACCTACACATCAGCCGTATCAGTTGCAAAATCCTGCTGGTAGGTTTGATTTGGTGCGGAATCAGCACAGTAATGGGTTTGTTTACAAGAAGAAATGAATTTAAATGAAATTTTGGAGTTTTGTATTGATTAAATTATTTTCAAATGTAATGTAACTTTTATAAATTATTTTTTCCATTTGTGGCGTTTTATTTGTGGGACGGATCGTGATTTATGTAAGTGTCATGTATGGTAAATTATGTAGGTTGGTAAATAATCTATTTGTACGTATTAGAAAAAGTTTGAATCACACTATAATTAGACATAAAAATAGTTTGCAGGTATTTTTCGATACAATTTCTTAACTTATTTTTGTCTGTGTTCCACTTTTTTTCTATTAGTTTAAACAGTTGACAAATAACTGAATATTGAACTTATAATTTCCTTTTTTAGTGAAAGAGTCCACTCTGTATTGGTAGACATTATCATTGTTGAAAAATCACATACATTTCTGCTTTGAGTTTGCATTTTTTAAAAGACGACAAATTTTTGAAATCATTTTAATGTTTCATTCATATTGGCACAACTTGCTTTTGATTTTCTTTACAGCGAAATCTAGTGTAAGTATACAACGTATACATATGTGGCCTATTTGTGCAATGCTGGAAAGGTACCATTACATTGTAAGTGGAGTCTTCTGCTGGAGTTAACATCTTAGTGATATCAGTCAGAGTATAAAATATATTGGAATCAATAACAAAATAACGACGTTATTTGCAAGAAAAGCAATATATAAAAATATATTGAATGCTAGAGAATGCTGATCAGTATTTTATAGTTCATGTATTACGAATACAATAGAAATAAAATTGGAATTGATCTTACATATATCACGATAAAACTTTACTTCATACAATACTAAAATCAATAATTCATTTCAGTTTATAATATACTATCATGATTGGAAACGAGAAAATGGAATTTATTTCTTAAATAATAGGAAAATTTCGCTGATATATACCTACTCGTAGGTTTTTAATTCTATTTGTTGTTTCAGTGAATCATTAGCTACTCTGAAATGATTACTCAATTAGACCTTCTCAATTTATTTGGTCAGGTGCCTGAAAGGAAGATACTTTTATTTTGCAGTTAAAGCCACAGAACAATGTAATGTAAATTTAATTTTGATTTTAGTTTAATCTGTCAGCTGCTCAGATGAAGCTTCAGCTATTTTGTTTGTGTGTATTTTATTTAAATTCGTTCATTACTTTATGAGATAAATGTAAAAGGAACTTCAAGTGGATTTTAAACTGCAAACAAAGCAAAATTAATGCAGCATAAATAGCAAAATTTCAAAAGAATGATAATTTAATTGTATATCAGATTTAAAGACCGCAACTTCTGCATTTCATGCTGTCGGAGTTTTAGTCTGCATCTCGATTAATTTGCAATTGTACGAAATAAAAGTTTTCGCATTTAGACGTTTACTAATTGCTGGAGATGTAATTTACTGTGAAACTTATAGCTTGCGTGTTTTGTAGTTTGTTTTCAATACCGATAGAACCGATGAAAATAAATAAAATATAAAGAACATCAATATAATTTTAAGAGTCACAATAAAATATCATTGTAATAATGAAATAGAAGTGAAAATATTTAAGTCAAAGACTTACGAATTAGTTATCTATTGTAATTATCTGATATTAGATGGTTTCCGATGTTATTAAAAATAAAAGTCGTGGTTTATTTTAAAAATCTTACGTGTCTATTGGACTGGTAAAAAGTTTTTCATTATATTATTTTTATTAAATTTTCTCCAATTTAACTAAATTCGTATCTCTAATAAAAACCGCGAGTTAACATAACAGATGTCTCTCGTAGACCAATAGTAAGTACTAATGTAAAATGTTGAACAATATGTAAAATCTTCTACAATATTTTCTAAAATGTTTTTCCTCTAGTCAATTGCGCTTTTCTGACGATGAAATGTCCATATTTATGGTGTTTTTGTACGAGTTCTAAAAAATATTTTAATTTTCTCCGTCCTAGCTCCTATATTGTTGACGCTAGACAAAGTACTTCGATTTAAACCAAATTATAAGAAATTTTATTGTCTACAACTTTTTTAGCACCTACATAATTTTAATACTTATGTGATTCACCAAAATAGAGATATACATATAGAAAAAGGTTCATCCCTTTTTTTTTAAGATTGAGGATTGTGCACACTGCACAGGGTCCTAAGATATTTCTCCCCAATGTTGCGCCCCTCAAGATTTAGTCCCCATAGAAGACTTGGCATACAGCCACCTTTAAACGTTTTTGAAAATTGTTTATCATTTCTTTTAAATAAGAATTAAAATTAATATTAATTATAGAGTAGAAAAAAGCACTCTTTTGAAGGACTTAGGGGCGAAACATCCGAATTCCTTTGCATAGCAGCTGTCAAAAGACAAGAAACAAACTCAAAAAAATTGTAGGAAAACACACACTTAAATCTACTCTATGAATTTTTTTAAAAACTAATTATTATATAAAAAAACTCGTTTTATAACCGTTGGTTAGACGTTTTAAAAGATGTAATTAATATTTTTTTCTAAAAATTGGTTTATAGTCTAAATAGTATAAGATCTCTTTATTTAAAATATTTTCAAGTTTCTACGACTTCCGGTTGTACCGGAAGTAGACCCTAACTTCGTTTTTTTAAATGGCACACCCTGTATATTATTACATTTTTAAATTCTACATTCAATTATAATAACATTTTGTTAAAACAATTTTTCTCCAAAACATTTCGTTTAATAATTACAGGATGATTTTTTTAAAAATGTCCAAAAATGGGCTAACTTTCAAATTTTATTTTCTAGCCTTCTAATATTCAAATGGAAATCGATTTGGACAAGATGTTAACAAAAGTGTAGTACTTGCAATTTCTTCATTGCAACATCTCAATGTGCTACAGGGGGTTCATAATTTAGGTGCCATTCAGAAAAAAATCAAAACGGCAAAACTCATTTTATTCCAATGGAACACCCTGTATATCGATACAAATTTGGATTATTCATTCAATTTAAAGGTAATTTTGTTAAATAAACTTTACACCCAACTCTTGCCGTTTTCGTGAACTATCAATTTTTATGGTACTTACACTTAATATAATGATTAACAAGAGTAGTTTTTTTTTAATTAATTTTTTATTAATGATTAATGTAACGATATTGTTTAAGATGCTTTACTGACAACATCAATTGCTTGATCCAATATAATCGAATTGTTTGGCACAATTTTCAATATTACCAAAAAAACGAAATTTCACGAAAACAGCAAGAGTTGGGTATAAAGTTTATTCAACAAAATTACCTTTAATTTGAATGAATAATCCAAATTTGTATTGATATACAGGGTGTTCCATTTGAAAAATATGAGTTATTTCTTTTTGATTTTTTTCTAAATGGCACCTAAATTATAAACTCCCTGTAGAACATTGAGCTGTTGCAATGAAGAAATTGCAAGTAGTACACTTTTGTTAACATTTTGCCAAAACCGCATTTCAATTTGAATATTAGAAGGCTAGAAAATAAAATTTTAAAGTTAGTCCATTTTTGGACATTTTTTAAAATATCATCCTGTAATTATTAAACGAAATGCTTTAGAGAAAAATTGTTTTAACAAAATGTTATTATAATTGAATGTAGAATTTAAAAATGTAATAATATACAGGGTGTTCCATTTAAAAAAACGAAGTTAGGATCTACTTCCGGTATAACCGGAAGTCGTAGAAACTTGAAAATATTTTAAATAAAGAGATCATATACTATTTAGGGCACAACCAAGTTTTCAGAAAAAAATATTAACTACATCTTTTAAAACGTCTAACCAACGGTTTCGGTGAATATCCCTGTATACGAGTTCCATACAAAGCTTTATGTTCGACTGCTAAATTTACCTTTTAAATATTTAGTAAAATTATAAATGACAGTAATTAATTTATTCTGACAGTATTTATTATGACGTTGACAGCTGATGTATTGATATTTTATAGTAAAATAAAGTAACTTTATCTGCAATATAATGAATCTCATTATTCCATATAAATTCCATTATTCCATACTTGTAAACCAATGAAAAAATAGTATAACAATCACAATTTCTGCGAAATTGAAAATAGCCATGGAAACCATGACAAACGAAATGTCAGTGTAAATAAATAATTGTCAAAATACTGATAGTGTTGTATGTGTTGTGTCATTTTATAATGGAAAATGTAGAAAGTGATATTGAAGATGGATTTTCGTCGTAGATAAAGTATAGTATACAACTCGATATAATGGCTATTATTCCCTCAGATATTACAACGCTTGCTCGCTTCGCTCGCTCGAGTTGTAATTTTCATCCTCAAGAACAATAGCTTTCATTCTAGCGTCGTAGTATAATATACTATTATGCACTAGTGTATAAAGAGCTACTTTGTGACCGCAAAACTACATCATCAACAGTACTTTATGATGCAATTGTACATAAAAATTTTTAATATAATATGTATTTAGTTATTAAAAAATATGTACCAATAAAATTTTATATTAACTTTATTTAGGTATAAAACAGTTCTCCAAAATAGATGATTTTTTTAAGTCAAAATCATGATTGAGTCTTCCTCTCAAAGATACAATTGTCATGGTCATTAAACCGGATGTATATTTTAAATCTGAAATGCATAGAAATGATCTGTTAAGCCTCTGTTTTCATAAGCGTTTGAATATTATTATCGAAAAGTAAAAAGTTGATGAAATTATTCAAATAAAACCAGTATTTACTTTATTATACTCCCGGAATTAATTTTAAAAATTATAAGTCAAGCTGTGCTTATTCATAAACTTTTTGCAAACATTTTAAACATATTTCATTTAACTGAATAGAAAACCCTCACGATCAAAACCTTTTATTGTGTATGAAAAATTCCATACCTGTTATATATGCGTCTAATTAAATTTACACCCTCTAAACAGCTGGAGGACATATTTATGGATGGTATGTTATTGTAAATTAACCAACCCCGCAAGTTTGTTGTTTTTACTTAAAACGTATTCAACTAATATTTATATTAGTGAAATAATGTTTAATCGATCACCCGGCCGAGTTTCAGCAGTTGATGCTGCCTGATAATATTTCCTAAACAACACAAATAAAAAAGCACAGATATCAAACAAAAGTGTCAATGAAAGCACAAAACGTAGCAGGAAACGAGAAGAAGCAGACAAAAAAGAAAACACACAGAGCTTTCGTCAGCTAATAAAACATCGCAATCGAATTCTTTGAAATCTAAACTGTCTTGTCAATAGCCGTTTGATTTATCCTTTTACAGGAGCGCACACCATATACTTTTTCCTATATGCTTGTTTCAACTTGGATAGATTCTGAACATTAATACTGAAAAGAAATGCAACAATACGCAGTAGTAATGTACTGTTCATAGCTGGATGTAACAACAACAGTCTGGATCTGGACAGGCGCAGAAGTTTTTACTCACTTGTCCTAGGATAACTTGCACGCGTCAGTGTTTCGGTAAGGATTCTAGGACGTTTACTGAAATCGATCCGTTTTTATCTTCGACACGCTGAAATTGTTAGGTTAAGTGTAGATGTATTGTCTTTAGGATTTTATCACGAGTTTAATGTGTATTAGGTACAGTCAGTGATTGGACAGTAAATTTATTATTTTTAAGTTGATGCAGTAATGAACTGATGGTGGAGGTGACAACAAATCAAGGTACCCAATCTGACTTATTACTTACATAATTTGGCTGAAATTACCTGAACCGGGTTTAATTAAATCAGAATGATATAGGTACTAGGTACAAATTCTAACAATTATAATGGTATCTCGGAATAGTTTGTCTAACAGCCATAACTGCAAACATATTTTTATCACTGTCTTAAGTTACATTTTACTTTCCTGAAACTAGAAATGTTATGCTTCTATTCAAATGTTTTACCTGTTTAATTTAACCCCGGCGTTAATTAAATTTGGCTGAGAACATATATTACCCTTGTTAGGTGTTTTGTATGTTTTAAATTTTTAAATAGTTCTTTGATTTTTACCACTTCGGCAAATTTACATAAAATACAGGGTGGCTGAAATTCCGTTTCCAGCATGGGGATCTCGCTTATTATAATAGATAGACCATAGGTTTAAATTTGGAAAAGTTGCTAAATTTAGAGCTCAGTAATAATCATAAGACAAATTTGAATTATCTTGAACGGTCTTCTGAAAAAGTGAAAAAACCTGAAAATTACAATTTTTGAAAATCGCCCATAACTTTTTTATTTCTGAACATTTTTCAAATTGACCTGAACCCCTTAGATTTTTTTCTTTGGGGATACGCCAAAAATAAAATTTTTAAAAACACTTATAACAATGTCGAAGAGCTGAGGAATGCCGTTTTGGGAGTGATGCGTAATATTCCACGTAGAACGATAGCGCGAAGTTTAGACAGTGGAGTACGGAAGCGTTTGCGGTTGTGTATTAGAGAAGCCGGGCATTTATTTGAACATCTACTTTAAATTTAATTTGATATAGCATATTGCTTATTGTCATATGTTATTCGGCTTTCATATTTGTTTAGATTTCTTAAAGGTTCCAAATTCCATTAAATTGTTGTCCAGTGTAGAAAATAATCTCGAAGAATTTTGTCTTCATTCAGAATAAGTTTCGGCGTAACACTGTGTTTTTAGGAGAGAGTTTTTATGTTATGAATAAAAAATACACGCATAATATCAGTCTTTTCATTATTCGAAAACATAATTTTAGTTTACAGATTATGATTAATAATAATTATTGCAATTTGTCACTTGTGCCAGACCTCAAATTTCTTAAATTTTGAAATTGTTTATAAATTACCATGGTAACAATACAAACTAAGCGAGTTTGGGCTGCTTGATTTGAGATGATTGCTGTATTATATACATTTTTTAAATTTTTACAATTAAAATTAAATCTGAATGCCATGTGTAGCACATCGATGAATTTGGAAAAAAATGTACTATCCGATGATGTGAAAAGTAGAAAATGCGCCCATAAGAAAAACTGAAGTAGGCGTTCAGGAAACAAAAACGAATCGATGTTTAAAGAAACGACGATCACTGATCGATAGAGCATAAAAAGTTGCTTTGAGAATGTTTTTACAGATTTGAAAAATGTCCAGAAATAAAAAAGTTATGAGCGATTTTCAAAAATTGTAATTTTCAGTTTTATCACTTTTTCAGAAAACCGTTCAAGATAATTCAAATTTGTTTTAGGATTATTACTGAGCACTAAATTTAGCAACTTTGCCAAATTTAAACCTATGGTCTATCTATTATAATAAGCGAGATCCCCATGCTGGAAACGAAATTTCAGCCACCCTGTATAACAAGCTATAAGTATCATCTTTTTCAAGTTCTATAAATAAATTTACAAAAATAAACTTATATTATTCTCAAATATTCTAAACGGCTATTTAATGTTGTTTATGAACCTAAATATATAAAACTTTGTTGATCCGTCCGTTTTGTCTACACAAGTATTCCACTCCATCTTAAGTACCTACGGCTTGAACTAAAAGAAAAGCCGCTTTGCTTTGACAAACAGAGAAATTTATAAAAGTGCTGAAATTGGCGATTCAAAGGTTTCTCTTAAACTTATTCAAACTGATTTTATAAATATCTCAGTCTTTATGTAAAAGGTCTTAAGCAATTACGAAAACTTCAATTTCAAATTCGCCTCTATTGTTTGACAAAAAAACTACTAAAAACTCGTATCATATATTTATTTTACCGAAAATCGATATAAACAGATATTAAAAACGCAAAAAAGCTCGTTTCATTATAAGTCTGTAGTATTATGAACACAAACTATACGCCCGTTTCTTTGATCTTTGATAACGCTAAAGCTAGACCATCACCAAGTAAAACACGATATTGTATAGGTACAGTTTTTTTTTAAATATAAATTTAATTTGTGCAGATAAAAGGAACGCGGTGTACTGTATCTTTCACTTTTAGCGTTTTCTTTACTTGTGGGAAGCCCCAATACAATAAAGTACACCCTAGCGGCCTCTGAACTATTATTTTTATGTATGAAATTTTTCAACCTCGAATTGCTTTTGTACGATATGAGAAAACCACTAACAATATTAAATTTTAATTCCCAACGGTTTGCTATTACATTTTTGAAACAAATAGATAACTATATTATATTTTGTGGTGAAATTCAGAGAAATGTTTCGAAAAATATACGAAATGCTGGAGGAAATTTCTACAAAACAAACAATAAAAAATTAATCAGAAACTTGATGTAATCAGCTTAAATCCATTTAAATATCATATTAACATTAACTTGCTATGTTATATACATATAGTGGATAAAGTAACAATAAATAATAAATTAGTCAAATATGCAATACAAATAATTAATAGTTATTTACGTCACTAAGTAGGAAAGTGTATCATTACCTTCCGTGGATGAAAATGATAATTTACTTTAGAGTTAAATAAAGGATGTTCTGCCACAATTTATGGCACAAGCTGGTTTGTTATGTGATGGTCATTTTAATATGAACACTATCAATAAATATCTGATGTGCCCAACACATGACTTTCTTATACATTGCCATGATACAGTTTTAATCTTTGGAAAATACTGAAGGGGTAGAAAATAATCACATGCTGTCGACATTCAACACGTTATTAATATAAAATCACATTATTTATTACTAGCTGTCCCCCGCGGGTTCGCCCCACGATAGTTTTCTGTCTTGCTCCGTTTTTTCAATAATATTTAATTGTATTACAATATATCAATATTACACAAAAAACACGCCACCACGATGCTGCTATTGCTGTCGATTTTTTCAAAAAGAATTATAGGTACAGTTGATTTCACCGAAATCGACTACACCTAATATTTCCCTGATTCTCTGTGTTACAATGCCTTTGTTTGATTGACGTTTACTGTCAAATTGACAAATTAAGTACTTATTTGCATCCGTCGCCAAAAATCAAAATGCCAAACCTTACTGAACGACTCATGATAAAAAATAACCTAATTTCTGTGAAATTAACTGTACATATTACAATATGACACAAAAAACAGAAATCAACGACCGCCTAGCAACCGGTGGTAGTTTCGCCACCACAATGCTGCCGTAGCCGTCGATCTTTTCAAATAATACTGCTATAATCGGTATAGATTTCTGTAATTTAAACATGTACTTTTGTAAATGAGAGATAGATGGCGCTACTATATGAATAAATAATTAAAAAAATTTGACAGAATTCCAAAAATGTTCCAACAATATTTGTTGAAAATTCAATTCTAAATCAATGTTAAAGAATAAAAAAATCTCATAAATTGTTTATTTTTCAAGATATTCCTAAAAAACCTAAAAATGTCTTCAGGTAAGTGTCACTTGTGTTGGTGCTAGATGAAAAACATTTAATGTGGCACCCACAAATTTGTTGAAACTCTTAAATATGAAATTTGAATAAAATCCGATAAGTCGTTTTTGAGTTATGGTGGATACAGACAGACAGACACACACACAGACAGACAGACATCATGGCGAAAATGGTCAAAATGGATTCAGGGGACCTCAAAACGTGTAAATCCATCAAAATCTCGGAGTCGAAAAAAATCACGATTACAATACTTCCTTATATTTCGTATAAGAAAGTAAAAATTGAGCATTAAGCAAATTTGTAATTGTTAAACCGAAGAAAGTTCAGGTTAAGCGAAATGTTAAAATGTAAATAGTTGAAACTAGCAAATCATGTTATTGGTTTACGAAAAGACAAAGTTATAATTTTATTGACTTTGATTATTTTTTATATTTTACGTAAGACCAAGTACGCGACATACAAGTTTAAAGTATAAGTATAAATGTTATAAAACCAGAAGAAAAACAAGATAGAGCGTAAAAAATGGGCGAATAATTGAAATTGAGCAGCATACGAACATATGACTCAAGATTTTTTAGTTCAAGGATAGTTAGGATGACAGGAAGCAGCAGACTACGACAGAATTGGAGTCCGGGAGAATTTAGGTAAGACCATTTCATGAACTAGAATTACACGAAGTGGATACGACAGATTCATTTCAATTCTTGAATATTTGTAAAATTTACATTTATGGCAAACTAAATTTATTATTTGGAATAGCGAAGTTTAGTCTTTATGAAAGTAATTGAACTAAATTAGAAAACCCTTAAAGGTTTCAAGGGCGTCGACCCTAGAAAGTCCATTACGTATTTTGTTTTAATCTAATGTCGACTGGTTTCGCCTTACGGCTATTTCAGGAGAGACAAACATTGTTAATAGAGTGAATAATAACATGTTACGCTGTTACGTTATTATTATTATTATTATTATTATTATTATAACAAGTAAACAAGGATAGTGAAATATAATAGTTCTAAACTTAAACAGAGACGCAGAAACATTGTTATTCGTAACAACCACGTTGTTATAAAGAAACAGCATCACCCAACTCTACACTACATAATAGACTAGTTTTTCGAAAATAGCAAATGCACTTTTTACTTTCTTATACGAAATAATTAGGAAATATAATAATCGTGATTTTTTTCGACTCCGAGATTTTGATGGATTTACACGTTTTGAGGGCCCCTGAATCCATTTTGACCATTTTCGCCATGATGTCTGTGTGTCTGTCTATCTGTATCCAGTATCCACCATAACTCAAAAACGACTTATCGGATTTGATTCAAATTTCATATTTAAGAGTTTGAGCAAATTTGTGGATGCCACATTAAATGTTTTTCATCTAGCACCAACACAAGTGACAGTTACCTGAAGACATTTTTAGGTTTTTTAGGAATATCTTGAAAAATAAACAATTTATGAGATTTTTTTATTCTTTAACATTGATTTAGAATTGAATTTTAAACAAATTTTGTTTGAACTTTTTTTTGAAATTCTGCCAAAAAAATAAAATTTTTGTCGTAAAATTCGATTATAATGAGTGGGACAAGGACAGATTTATGCGTATTGCAATAAGTGCGAGAGAGACTTCCGAAATTTATTTGAAAATTGCTAGAAGCCCTCAAAATTGAAACACGATTTTTACAAAAAATTTAACTTAATTTCTTTAGGAAAAGTAATTGTGGTACTATCCGTATAAGAAAGTCATGTGTTGGGCTCATCAGATATTTACACTTGTATATCGTAACGTGCAAGTATTTAATTTTTGTGCTAATGGAGAGGACATCAATTTTCATTTTAATGTAATATTTTTGTGACAATTGTTAAAGTAAAATACGAAATTTCCATCATTTAAACGCAATATTTTATCTAAAATATGAATAAAGCAGAAGTGTATATTTTTTGGGTAAAATGTTTCATTAAGTCTTGTATCAATGTAAAACTGTCAGCGATAGTCTGTTTAACGTCGAGTTGAAGACAGAAAGATCTCAGACGCGACTGCTTTTATATCCTTTTGTTTTATACGCTTTTTCATGCATTTTAACATTCACTAGAAATGTTACTTGATTTTTCAGTGCACTGACTGAAAAAAAAACATCCTAGGAAAATGTTTTTCCTCCTAGTCGAGTAACTTTTCCATGTTCTACATCTTTTTCTCGTGATATTATTGCACGCTTGAATAATAACAGAAATTACAATTGACTTAATAAATGCGGTGTTTTATTTCGTTTTTCGCACAAAAAAATATATAAAAGGAGATTTACAACCTTTTTTTATTTCTGTGTAGTTTATTTTAACGGAGAAAAGTAAATAAAGAAAGCAGCTCCAGTTAAACACACCTTTTAGGTCGATAAGAAAAACTGTATGTTTTATATTCAACAGTGACAAAATGAAAAGTGGTATCTCGTATAAAAACGACTGCTTTTAACAAGTTAAGTTAGGCCGATAAGAGTTTAAGGTGCAATTTTCTTACAATGCATTATTTTATCGCACACAGCTTGACAAGCTGAGATATTTTTGGGCGTCTTAAAATATTGTATACATGAAAAATTGACACACTTGTGGTGTTCAAGTGAGATTTTTAGACATTCAACACCAAACTTTATACAGCACACCGCACTGAATTTCCGGGAGCTTTTAAACAGTGTTTAGAAAAAGTTTCTGGAACATTTTGTATATAAAACAGTTTATCGAAGTTACCTTCATTATTAACTCGTAAATCAATTGCTGGGATATGAACAAAGGGATACGTTTTATTCAACTTTATTATTCCAGAGAATAAGTTGTGAAATTTGTTTGTTTTGTATTTTAGATTCGTTAAACAAAAGAGAAAATAATGTTAGCGTTGTATTTCAGTATATTCGCAAACTGGAGGTTGAATTGTTAAAAATATATCAACAGTCGTAGATAGAAAATAATAAGCAACAAATATAATTGAGTGACCTTCATTAAAACGCCCCATTTGTAACACACCCGCGCTATTCTTTGTCCAAATTTAGTATTCCACTAGTGTCGCTGAATGTTAGTTAGTAGCTAAGAATATCCATTATAATTGTTTCCTTTTTTATACGAAAATAAACAGAACGTAAAAGATTTTATAGCTCGACTTGGGAAACATTTTCGTTTCCACGTTCAAAAATATATTCAATAAAAACGTTAGTGTATAAGAAAAAAAATCAGAACGTAATGCAATGTTGTTTATATAAAAACTTTATAAGGATGCGGAACACACGTCCGGAATTTCAATAATCCCGTGGAACGTTTCATTTCGACTAAACATATCCCTTGCTAACGAGTCCCTCGTCCTGCCAAGGCAATGTCATACCGTAGGCCCCTTTGATAAGAAATTCTCTTTGGCTTTCGTATTATACAAATCCAACACTTGAGGACTGAATTATTTAGTGTGCTTGTTTGTTTGGATTTTAGTTATTATATTTTACAAGATATTATCACAAAACGTACTAAAAAACATCTTATTTCCTTTTTGATATGCTAATTTTTATGCAGCGAAGTTTTTGATTTTCAATAAATAATTTGTACCTACTGAAAGCTTATAAATCGAAATCATAGCAGTGGAGGATGTGAAATATCCAATAATATTCATGTATAGACATGGCAACGAGTCAATGTTCCACGTCATCAATTCAATAAAGTCGACGTTGCCAATATGTTAGGAAATCCTGATTTTTTGTATATTTCATCTGTCATTATTTATTTTATATTTAATACAATGGATGAATCTATATCTCTGTCTCACTATTCTTGAATCGTTCTTTATTTTTGCTTGATTCTGAGGGTTGCAGTTTGTTATGAATTCTGAATTCTTTATCTGCATTTATCGAAATCAAAGAAATTCACGTTCAAAATAATTAGATTAAGGAATAAAGAATCAGTAGTATCTTTATTTGCTATTATTCAAACTTATAAGTCCACTTTTAGTAGACAGAATTGGAACTACAGATTATTGGCAGGAAAATTAAAATATACCTATAAATTCGATTGGCTGTTTAGCGGGTTTTGATCCGAAAGGACCCATTAATGTATTTTATATTTCCCGCAATTGTTTTGAGTACCAATTCTCTACTCAAAAACATCTGATGTGCCCAACACATAACTTTCTTATACGGATAGTATCACAATAATTACTTTTCCTAAAGAAATTAAGTTAAATTTCTTGTAAAAATGTTGAGGGTTTCCAGCAATTTTCAAATAGTCTCTGTCGCACTTATTGCAATATGCATAAATCTGTCCTTGTCCCACTCATTATAACCGAATTTTACGACAAAAATGTGTTTTATTTTAGATTTTTGACCTATTATTCACTTAAAAAAATCTCCCGATATGAAATTACATTTATTTATTCATTATTATTGTTTTCGGTACCATAGAAACCAGTAAAATAAAAAAAAAAACTAATGGTCCGTCCTTCTGGGATTCGAACCCGGGACCTTCCGTTTGGCAGCCATATAATGAGACACATGGTCTACCTCGACCGTCGGATTCAACTATACCGGTTATACCGGAAGTAGACACACACTTTGTTATTTTAAATGGAACACCCTGTATATTTTTGAATTTTTAGATTCTACACTTCATTTTAGACATAAAAGTTTTAAGGTTGTCTTAACATTAACGGTATTATAATTATTTGCACTTTTTAAGTTTGTTCAAACCCTTAAATATAAAATTTGTATTGATTTCTATAAGTAGATATGTTTTGAGTTAGGGATACAAACAGGAAGACATCATGGTGAAACTAGTTAAAATGGATTCAGGGGCCCCCCAAAACGTGTAAATTCAATATAAAGTCGAACAAAAGGTAATCGGCGTTTTGATCCTTGGACAAAATAATATCCCCGACAAAATATCCTTGTTAAAATATCCTTGAATAAAATATCCTTGAGACAAAATATTCTTGAGACATAATATTCTTGGACAAAATATCCTTGAGACAAAATATTCTTGGACAAAATATCTTTGAGACAAAATATTCTTGGCAAAATATTATACGTTGGTAGTTTTGTTTAGGTTAGGTTAGGTTATGTTTTTTATTTTTCATTTTTAAGTTTTGTATCAAAATTTTAGCCCTGAACCGAAATAATTACTTAATATAAATAATATTTTTTAATGTTTAACTAATAACAGTAGAATTTTGAAATTTTGAATACCTATCTAATTCAGATTGCCGGTTTGAACTAAAAATTTTCACGTTTCTGCTACTTCCGGTTATACCGGAAGTAGACACACACTTTGTTATTTTAAATGGAACACCCTGCATATTTTTGAATTTTTAGATTCTACACTTCATTTTAGACATAAAAGTTTTAAGGTTGTCTTAACATTAACGGTATTATAATTATTTGCACTTTTTAAGTTTGTAATATAAATAATATTTTTTAATGTTTATAATGGCTTAATAAATTGAATGAAATAAAAAAAAATGTTAAGGATATTTCATCCAAGTATATTTTATTTTAAGGATATTTCGTCCAAGTATATTTTGTCCAAGGATATTTTGTCTTGAGGATATTTTGTCTCGGATTTTTTGTCGAGGATATTTTGTCCGAGGATTATAAGTCATAGAACCGAAAAAAATCTACCAATAAGATCAAGACATTGTAGTAACTCAAGTTAATTATTTCTCAACAAAAACCAGTATTTATATGGTCAGACCAGACGAATTTGGTATTTTACGTCATGGATGACGAGGACCATTGACTCATTGCAATTAGTATGACTTCAATTAGAAATTTGAAATGTAGGTAATTATTTTGCGTTTATGGCGAATGCGCCGGTGTTTCCATACAATCCGCATAAATTACCAACAAACAGATTTATGGCCGAATTACCTAATTGAGAGCACTTCTTGCATGATTGCATAATCTTCCAAATGTGCTAAATGCAAAATAAATGTCGAAAACTTAGCTGCGAACAATGAATAGTCGAACTGCACTTTACTGTAATCCTTCAAGTGTTATCAGATCATTCAGAGTCCTGCATTACCGACCACAACTAGCCACAAATTAGCACTTGAAAATGAAGCCATTAGCTCGCTTCGGTCCAACGCTTGGCTGTCTGATATTCGGGACTGAGGAGGATCAATTAGTCCGGTTTAGCAGGGTAATGCGCCCCTTTTCTGCCCAGCTGAGAACCCTCAGACGGTCGCGTTATGCGTGTTTACTGGGTCCATGTACACACATGAACATTGCCGGATATTAAGGCACAAGGAACGGTTAAGAACAACGGATTAAGTTGGGGTTTTGTTTACACATAGAGAAAGTGGTTCGCTGAGGATTAGGTATTTATCATTAGAATTACTAATACCTTTGTTTTAATTGGCTAACAGAGCTTGTGGACCAAGCAAAACAAGTGTTAAAGAACAAACCATACAAAACAATTTCGTCAACCACTGCTAAATGTTATTAAGAAAACTTGTGTCTGTTTTATTATCCGTACTGACGTTAGGGACAGTTTGTACAATCTAATAAATTATTTTGGAAGGATATAACTGGTTAACTTTTACTACTGCAGTATAACTGTAATCAACGTTGATGCTTACGTCACTATTATTTTAAATTAACATAACACTCTGGTGTTGATTATTTTCATTGGAACTTTCCGGGTAAATCCGGATTATCGAGTGCAGAAAAATAAATTTCGTAGTTAGAGGCACAAGAGAAAATCCAATTATAAATACGGTGGCGGTGTTTTAGTTTTTACAATTTTTGTACCTACTACTCGCATTGAATTATTTTATCGAAATAAGATCAATACAATATCATTATCAAAATTTAGCTAAAAATATTTGGTGCGATAAAATTGCATATTAAATAAATATAAAACATATTCTTGTATATATCAACTGATTAGATCAATACCTCTAAAAAAGATAATTTTGAAGTGTGAAATTAGTAGTTTAATAAACAAGAGTGTTAATAAGAGCGATTAATAATCGAAACGATTTTAACGCGTGAGCGCAGCGAGCGCGTTAATGAGTTGAGATTATTAATCGCCGATTAACACTCATGTTGATTACAATATTTTTTTGTCGATCGCTCTTTATTAGAATGAAAAGAATCTAATTTTGTTCCATGGCAAAATCCAAATTCTGACATAATATGCAATAAGTCAAAATTCCACTGACATAATTAATTAATTTCGGCAGGTGTCAGTTCCAAATGCATATTTCAATAATATAATATATTGTTGGTTACCTAGCAAATCTCATAATCTCAACAATGTTTTTAATGTGCATGTATGCATTAAACTGAGTTATTAATACACTCCTTTTATTACATTAACTAGATCTTTAATAAACGATCGACAAAAATAGTAGTTTAATAAACAAGAGTGTTAATAAGAGCGATTAATAATCGAAACGATTTTAACGCGTGAGCGCAGCGAGCGCGTTAATGAGTCGAGATTATTAATCGCCGATTAACACTCATGTTGATTACAATATTTTTTTGTCGATCGCTCTTTATTAGAATGAAAATAATCTAATTTTGTTCCATGGCAAAATCCAAATTCTGACATAATATTCAATAAGTCAAAATACCACTGACATAATTAATTAATTTCGGCAGGTGTCAGTTCCAAATGCATGTTTCAATAATATAATATATTGTTGGTTATCTAGCAAATCTCAACAATGTTTTTAATGTGCATGTATGCATTAAACTGAGTTATTAATACACTCCTTTTATTACATTAACTAGATCTTTAATAAACGATCGACAAAAAAATTCTTTTTTCGCGCTTTTAGGGTACATTTTGTATATTCAACAATTTAGATTTGTAGATAAATGAAACTTCTTTTTGTAAAATTTACTAGCTTTAAGGCCGGCCGCACACCAAAGAAACATGAAACATAAAACATGAGACAGGAAACAAATACATATACCTATTTCATGAAATAACAACACATTTTATGAAATAGGTATATGTATTTGTTTCCTGTTTCATGTTTCTTTGGTGTGCGGCCGGCCTAATGTCTTACAAGAACACAAAATGGCATACCTACAACAAACTTGTATAAAAAAGGGTTATGAAAAATAGTTCTGCACTGATTGATGTCTCTGAGGCAACTCCCTTTTTGATGGCGGTTTTTCTCCCACTTTCTTAAATTTGCACCCCAGCGCTAATTAGTTTTAACACAACACAATTTAAAGTTAGTCCACCCATAAAACAAATAAACCAATTCACAAATATAAATCGATGTCCCAAACAAGATTGGTATAATTCTTTCGGTGGTTGTCAGAGATTTGTTAAGGTAGGACGCTGGTCATTTTGTTATTAGATTTTTTCCTCGTAGCTAATATTTTAATCAATACGCAAATTGATCTTACAAAGCCGACCATTTTCCTTCAAAATTATTAATATATTTTTAGAAAACTGACCAACTTATACAAAAGTTTAGAGAAATCAATAAAATAATAATAATAACTGATGTGTCCAACACATAACGTTCTTATACGGATAGTCCCATAATTACTTTTCCGAAAGAAATTAAGTTAAATTTCTTGTAAAAATCGTGTTTAAATTTTGAGGGTTTCCAGCAATTTTCAAATAGTCTCTGTCGCACTTATTGCAATACGCATAAATCTGTCCTTGTCCCATTCATTATAACCGAATTTTACGACAAAAATGTGTTTTATTTTAGATTTTTGACCTATTACTCACTTAAAAAAATCTTCTGGTATAAAATCACATTTATTTATTCATTATTATTGGTTTCGGTACCATAGAAACCAGTAAAATACAAAAAAATAATGGTCCTTCTGGGATTCGAACCCGGGACCTTCCGTTTGGCAGCCAAGCCTCTATGTGACACTAGTCTACATTGGACTGTCGAATTCAACGATCAACGCACACTATGAGAAATATAAGTGTTTTAAGAATATCTAGTTTTTTTGAAATTTTTATGACGGAATTTCAAAAAAAAAGTTCAAACAACATTTGTTCAAAATTTAATTCTAAATCAATGTTAAAGAATAAAAAAATCTCGTAAATTGTTTAATTTTCAAGATATTCCTAAAAAACCTAAAAATGTCTTCAGGTAAGTGCCACTTGTGTTGGTGGGTTGGTGCTAGATGAAAAAGATAATGTGGGACCCACAATTTTGTTGAAACTCTTAAATATAAAATTTGAATTTAATCCGATAAGTCGTTTTTGAATTATCGTGGATACAGACAGACATCATGACGAAATGGATTCAAGGGCCCCCAAAACGTGTAAATCCATCAAAATCTCGAAGTCGAAAAAATCACTTATTACTTCGTATAAGAAAGTAAAAATTAATTAAAAGTTTGGATCTTTATTAAAAATTCTAATTCCTTCTACATTATAGGTGCCCACAATGGGACAAAATAAGTCAAAGAAAATAGTTAATTCTGTTGGCCATTCCAAAGAAATCAAGTATTTTGTGGACGAACATTTTTTAACTAACAATTTTGTTTTAGTTTTGTAGTTCACGTTTTTGAATGTTCATGTTTCGGAATGTTTACGTTATTGTGCTTCCTAAAATAAAATGTAAGGTTAGTTATCTCCTGAAATACCTGAAAATAACTGTCATTTCAAGATCACATCACTGTGAAATATAATGGTTTATGTCTAAAAAATTAAGTTGATAATGATTGCAAAATTGCGAAACAACAAATCTAAAGTCTAACTATAAGGAAATACGGATACGGGAAAAATTTGAAATTATTTCCAGGTAACACCACAAAATATGAAACAAATACTGAAATTTCACTTTTGTTGGCATATTTGGGGAACTCAAGATACTCTAGATCGCTTTTGAGAATATTGTTTAACACCTTATTAAGTAACTTTACTTTAATTTAACCGAAGATGTATCTTTTCAAATAAGTTGTAGTGTACCTTCAATTTTCTGCGTTTTATAAAATGCATAAGACAAACATTCAATTCGTTAAAAAAACCTATTTAAATTTTTTAGTTAATTTATTTAAAAGTAATAATTTATTACATCATTTCTTAAATTAACCTAACCTAACCTAACCTAATTTCATATGACGCGGCACTCGGCACTTTACAAAACACTATGAAAATACAAATAGTATATTTTTTAAAATAAATGTCCAACTTAACATGATTACAAATTTGTCACTATATGAGGAACGTTAAATATTGTTGTTTAATTATGGTATATGCAAATTGGGTTTCCAAAAATTGGTGAAAATAATCGGAAAGTAAACAATAATTTCTATAACGCCCAAATCCAGTTTATAAAGTGCTTATACCTTATTTTATACCTTTCCATATCATAAATTTACCAGTAGTCATATAAAACTATTCTTTAAGTAATGGTAGCTCAATATTTTCTGTAGACTTACTAAATTGCACTGAGTAAACTTTATTATGCTATAAATAAACACAAATATTTAACCAGTGTGTAGGTAGGTATATCTATATATAAAATAAATGTAATTAAACCTCAGATTCTTCATATTATATCAAAACCACCAAATTCCCCAGCGAAAAATACATACGTGCACATACGTTTTTAATCTACGGAACTGTTTTTGATTAGATCCAATAATATAAAAAACAAGTTAAATTTAAAAGATAAAATTTCAGCACTGCATATCCCGCAGCTGTATAATTATGAAAAAAGTAACATTGTTGAGTTTTGTAATATTTACTCAGTGTGCGAACAAATACTGGCCCCGGCAAAAAGTATATAATTTTTCCGGGGGTTCATGTACACCACCAGATAAGCAAAGAGAGAGCACTGGCGGAGTGTACTGACAGAAATTCTTGCATCTCGTTGTTATTCAAGTCAGATATGTTTTCCCTGTGTTTACAATGTATAACAGCTCCCTTCTAGTTAGCTCAGTTTGTATGAATTGAATATGAAATTCACCACTTTGAATGAGAAAGGACACACTGTAGCAAAAGAGGGCTTGTTGAGTGTACGGAATATAAGCAGGATGTTGCTGTAGTAGCCTCACCGGACACATCAGGCAAATTGGGTTATCACCTCTGATTATGTAATGCGCTATTCATATTTGGAGATAATCTATGTAACTCACAGTAGATATATCAAATTGTTGTTTAATTTCGGAAGGGGCATATTGAATTATGGAGCTCTGAAACCGTTCACAAAACAGTTTAGTTTTCTAATGCATTTGATGAAACTATTTTAAACAATGTCATATTTGTTTTCGCTGACTTATGATATGAGAGATTAACCAAAAAAGTTCGCTGTGTTTGGCTAATTTTATTCCAATTTGTTTCAGAGGTTATTTTTTCTTTTCATTAAATTTTTTCCACAGAAATCTTCAGTTACCGAAGCATATCTGCAAAGTTTCGATGGGAAAAATAACATGAATTATCAAATTATTCTTTGTACAAACAAATTGCAACTAATTTGAAAACTTTTCCACGTTTACAACATTTTCATTAGCGAAAAATTGAACTTTCAACTTCGAGTAACTGTATACAAACGAATTTCAGCCTCCTTAAAATATGTTTGAAGTTCTCTAAATTATTGTCTACTTTCAACAAAGTTTCATATACAAATTTCACGTCAAGTATATTCGTATTTACATCACTGTTATACAAAAGACGTCTGGCTGTACACCAGTTTAATTTGCTTCAAACTGGATATGAAAAAAGCGGCAGGATATAAAAACATAAATAATCAAACAACGTATCATGCCTACCGGAAAACAATTACGCGTTATTGTTGTTATCAAAAATATAATATATTAACCCTGCAAGATGGTTTTGTGAAAGGTTTATCGGTATAATTCAGTGCTGAGATCGTTATGAGCGAATAAAAACCCACAAAGCTGTAAGCATTAGTAGGTTATGTAGTAGAAAATGGTGAACAAATAGGGTGTAAGAATCCATCGAGCCTTATCAATTTTGAAACAATTTACAATTTGAACGGCGGTTTGTTATCTCACTCTGCATACAAAATACCCCATTTACAGGTGTTAGGTACGGAATTTTAATAGAGTTTATGTATATTTTCTGGAGCATATTATAGAAACAAGTAATCTGGGGTTCGATACAGAAATGCGTGTAAATAATAATTCATAATGCGATTATTAAAATAAATAATCGTATAACGTACATATACAATGTATATCCATTTATTTTCCAAGTAATTAATTGTGTGTTTTATACAACAACCATTTATATGCATGTTTTTAGTTATTATTGTTACTATTTAGAATTATCAAAATATAACGTAAGTATTATGAGAAATTTACGATTATCATTTTTAACGGATGCCAAACGAACAGCATATGAAAAATAGCGAACTTATATCAGTCAGTGAATTATTTAAAAAAACAACATTGAGATTATGCGGAAAATTATAAGAACTGAAATGTCATCATACTTTCTTCTCTAAAATTTGGATTAGATCAAGATACAAGTTTTTTATAGTACCTCTTTCCATTAGGATATTTTTATTTGAGTATAGATTTCTTCTTATCAGTCTGTTATATCCCTCCTTCAATTTGTTTGATATCTTCCCGCCATCTTTTCTGAGGCTCACTGGGCTCCTTTTAGTCTCACTATAGCGCCACCATAATATTTTTAACATTACTTTGTTAGTCAAATTCACCCCATTTAAGTTGTGCTATACCCTTTTGGAGAACTATGTCTCAAGGTATAACTCTTTCGATTCCGATTTGAATTGTTCTAACTCTTATTTTACATTTTTTGTATTATAGTCATTGTCTGGAGTCACATGTATCCTAAATTCACAAAGCTTTCTCTCAAGATTCATGAGAATACTTTTTTGAGAATAAGCCCTCTTCTTACAAAATTCGGTTCAGGTGTACCATATTCTTCTTAAAATTTTGAAGATTTGATTTTTGAAGTAACTCGTCTAACATGATGGCTGTTTAGTCCTTCTTCATCGATAATAAGTTCTTAAAAGACCAAATTAAACAATTTGGGAAGTATTGTGTTTGCCCTGGTCAACTTATTTCTTAATTGAAATCTTATCTTTCCTTAATCATGTCTTCATCAATCCTAATCTACAGATTCTTCTTTTTATATGTATAAGTTTTTTGTAAAACTAGAATAACTTGATTCAACTCTAGCATTTCTGTTCTGTTCTGTTCTGACTGATCACGAAAGATAAAGCTTTATGACAAATGCTCAGTGGCGAATTACCATGTCCTACTTTATTCGAGAAGAAGTGGCTGAAGATGTCTTTGATATGCAACATATGAGTAATGAGTAGCAGGTTGCAGACATCATGACAAAGATACTTTCTAAACTCCGTTTTGCAAAGTTAAGATTGCACAAGATGTATCTCTTAAAAGTGTCACTCGAATTTCAAACACCCTATGTATATATGTATGGCGACTTGTAGACAATAGTAAATTTAAATTTGATATACATATTATAGGTATTCTATCTAAATGAATTGAGGTAAAGAAAAAGGTTAAAGAACAAGGAATATCAGTTATTATTTTGAGTCGGTTTTTCAGTCGATAGTTAACCTTAACCAATAGTTCATTTTCTTGGTTACCATTGTCTTAATAATAAATAGTACCTATCTAAAGACATTAACTTGTAAAAAAGATTTAACTTCTGATTGAAAATTTGGGCCTACGAGTTATAATGTTAAGCTTATCAATTATCATGTTATGTATTTACAGTAGGTAGTCATTTGTGTCACATTCTATACCTCTGTCTCTACGTCTACTTCGCCGCCCATGAGAGAGAGTGTGTCAATGTCACGTGCATCATGTCAGCTGAAATTAATTCTTCCATTCCAAAGTACTTTCGCCCCTCTGGACCACAAAATTGTTTGAGATATCCTAAATTTGCATACTTTTAATATATTAAAGGGATTTTTTTAAGAACGAAAAACAAAAATTGTAAAATATTTTAATAGACATACAACCATACAGTTTTTGCTAGCATAGAGTGATTTTCTTTTCTCATGGCATTTTGCCTTGAAGAAATCTGCGCGTAGGGACGGAGCTATAAAGTGAGAAAATTAAAATTAAAAACATCGACTGAGGTTTTATTTTTCGGAACTCAAAGGACGATCGAATTGTTGGATTGTTGAGTATTTTAACTATAAATATATAAAAACTGAGATATCCAGGAAAACTAACAGATGCTCCAAATGCTTTGACAAAAATGATCATGACTAACTCGATGAAGTTAAGCAACATGTTTTTAGGTTGGGCCAATAAATAGTGGATATTTGACAACCGGATGCCCACCCGACTTATTAAATATTTCTGCACTTTCAAGGCTAAATGCCATGAGAAAAGAAAATCACTCTAGTGCTATATGTGAAACCTTTTTACTTTTTAATGTAATTACATATTATTATAAAGAAAAAGAAAACTTTTTTAGTATACTTAAAATTTGAGCTAATTTACTATGTTCGATATCAATCTAAAAAGTAGAAATAAGATCAAATGAAATTTATAGATTTATACCATATTATATTGCAAACAAAAGATAAATTATCTTTGTTTTGTGTGGTAATTACAAACATATTTTTATGTTTTGAAAACTCATAATACACATAAATACAAAATAATAATAAATTTATGTAAAATTTTGTTATTTATAAACCGTGTTCATCCAAATTCCATGTTTGTGTTGCTCGCAGATATAATTTATAAAAACATGCTTTTGTATTGTTTTTTTGTGAAATAATGAATTGCAAATATTCATTTACATTTGGTGTAATTTTATTACGTAATAAAACCAATCACAGATAGATTAAACAACGAATAACTTCAATAATTTCCTATTAGTGGAAAACGCATAGTTATTGTACTGTTTTAATTAATTTTATTTGCAAACAACATGTGTTAATATTGGCGAATTTCCAAATGTAAATTAAATTGTTCCTATTACTATAGTACAATATTAATTCCTCCCTAATTGATATCACTATAAAATTATGATGTCTCAGTTACACTCCTTTGGATCCATGCCAAACTCTCTTTTTGTATTATTCAATAAGATGGCAATATCTCTAAATGGTAAATGTTCCACCACCCACCTTATACCATTCTTGTGCTTCTGATTTAAATAAAATTTTATAAATTTCCAAATCCTATTATTTGCTGATGTAATAAATAATATACATAATATAATATGTAGACTAACATTCAGCAGACAAACTACAAAGTTGTGTGCCCATCCATCTATTCAGCAATGTTATTTCAAGTTTTGTTTACGCTGGCAGCTCAGCGAACTGGAGGATTTCATATTATTTGGGCAAAGTAGATCAACTTAGGAAAACTTTATCTAACTTATAGATTAGGGTTTCTCGCATGAGGCCCAGGATAGAAACCCTACATTGCCTACGTATACAAATTCTACTAGCAAACAATTCTCTTTACGAATATGTTCTGTGATTTTCAGCAGTTCTCGGCACTAATTAGAAATTTAATAATTTGTGTGTACGCATTTGAATACTCTTTGTTAACTACCAGGTGGTTTCTATAAGCAAATATAGCGCAGAATCAGGCATATAATATATTTATCCTTCACATATACTGGAGAAAATTGACTTTTCTTTATTAAAATGTGAAAACTTTCGTAAATCTTGAACACAAGAAATACTGAACAAAACCTTACAAAATTAATTACAACTGAAAAAAATTTGAAATTTAATAATTAAATACAATTTTCTTTTTAAGGTGTAACTAATTACCTAACGACATTGATATTCAGTAATTAGATCTCGAGCTTGACAAAATGACTCCCCAGCGTTTTATTTAACAAAGTACAAAGTCTTAACAGCCTACCAAGTTTTATAAAGAAGCTGCCTGAGTGTAGTTGTAGCATGGCAGGTTCCAACTTTGCTTAAAGTTGGCATTGGCATTCCTCGGGGACACCGGGGAGGACACGGCAACGGGTGCCTAATTAAATATTATCTTCAGATATTCGGTGCTACTTCTCCACTGGTATTCCTCGGCACTGTGAACGTTTTCCAGAGTTATTTCACTTGTATTTAGTTTAATTAACAGTCTAATTTGTATCAAAGGCTTCAATCTCTTATGTAAATACTTCCCTGATTTGTAAGCCAAATTTAGTCAAACCCTATTAAAAGGAATGGTATATTATTTATTATATTTTATTGGTTGCATTTATAAGTAAATGTAATGGTGCATATAGAGTAAATTGAGTTTCTTTCAAATCATGGTAAATAACATCATTAACGTTCAATTTTTTCATAAACATTATAACAAAGTTTAATACTACGTATCAGAAAAATTACAGTTCTCATATTTATATTTCTTTCATTTAATTTTTTAACGTTCTTTTATATTTAATAATTGGAAGAATTTTTTTTATCATAAATATGGAATAACAGGGCTTTTACTAAAATTAATTAATATTACAAGAAACTCGAAGCTAAAAGATAATAATAAGTACGTCGTTATAATTTTTAGGTTTTTTATTTATTATTATTATATAGAGTAATTTTGATTCTTTCTGTCTGAAAAATTAAATATTAACTATGAGACCATATAGCATTTATGAATCAAAAGTCTCAGTAAAAATATAATATTTACAATATGAACTAAAACATTGAACATTGATACTGGAAATAATCTTCAAAAAAGTGATGTTAGAATGTCTTCTGCACATTATGAAATATAGAAATTTTTTACGTTACAATCATGTCCATTTTTTAAGTAGAAAGAATTGGAACTACAAATATTTGTCAAGAAATTTAAAATACTAAAATTTAATTTTCAAGATATCTTTTTTCGATTTTTTGTATTAATTTGGAGAAATAAAGTTGAAAATGTGTTTGGTAAGGTTAGTAAAGTTAGATGACGAGGTTGTGTAAATATATTCTCTGTCAACTTATCTAATTATTCTACTCAATCTCAAAAGCACAACCCTCCAACAGGACCACATGCTCAATGTGAAATGAAATTAACGTCAATAAACCTAGACAAGGCCGATATGTAATTAGGATGATGTCTCGAGTTTTGAACTGAAAATCTAAAATGTTGTCCTTATTTATAATTAAATTAAGTTGATGATGGCTGTAAAAGTTCGGAATAACAAATCTGACTTCAGATAGTATATTTTGTGATGACAAGTTTTAGTTTTTCGAATATAATTAAATCGAATAAATAATTCCAGAAATATCAGTTATCAACGGATTTGTCAGGAACTATTAAAATATCTTAGACTTCTTTTCCATACTGTGGAAAACCGAATAAGCAACTTTGCCTAAATTTAATAGTTGTTTTAATTCAAAGAACCCTATACCCTATGTCTCTCGAACTTTAGTCACCCTGTACTGGAGGTAGGTACACTTTTGAAAACTAGAAGAATTGGAAATTATGGTTCGTGAATACTACAACTGGGGTGAAAAAATATCTGATCATAAGAGTAAGAGTAAGACAAATGCATGAAAACAAGAAAATTAATTTTAACAAAGGTCTTCTTAGTCAAAGACTAGAATACTATTAAGGTCTACCTATGTGGGTCTTAAGTAGTCTCAAGCGGCGAATCGGGTCTAAAACCATTGTCGTTAACAGTCGTAAATATTGGGTCAATTTCAGCTTTCTATGAATTGACAAGGAACTGCCATTGCCCAATCAAATACAGGGTGTCCGGAAATTAGGAGAAAAAAACCCGGAGGTGATTCTATACTTGAAAAATTAATGTGTTCCTATAACATTAAAGCTCATTAATCTGGGGGTTACAGGACCTTAAACTTTTTATCTAGTGTACCGATTCGTTTCAAATTTGGCACATTTATCACTAATATTTATTTGTATTCTTGCACCAAAATTGAGGTATATCCCCAGTGTTAAAGAGTCGAAACTGACGTTGACCTTTAGATAAAGACCCAGAACTTTTTTGTTAGACTCTTTTTCTAAATTTTGATGACGCCCGATTGAAGAGCATCGAAAAGTCTTCAAAAAGATCCTCTTGCTGCAACATGATAAAACGCCTTAAATGAATACCAACTAACTACAGCTCATTTTCAAGATTAACAGAGCAAGCATTAAACAGAAGCGCGTTTTTCTCGAAAACTACTCGTTATATCGATATTCAACAAGAGGATCTTTTTTGAAGATTTTTCGATGCTCTTCAATAAAGCATTATCAAAATTTATAAAAAACTTATTGGAAAAAATTGATTTAAAAAAAAACTTTGGGGCCTTGTAACCCCAATATTAATGAGCTTCCGGCAAAATGTTATAGGAACTTGTCACATTAACTTTTCGAGTAGAATCACTCCCCGAGTGTTTTTGCTCATACTTTCCGGACACCCTGTAGTTTAAAGGTAATTTAATGTTGTGACAGACATTTTCGTTTTTTCCTTGAAATGTAAGTTGATATTTTCCAAAAATGGAAGGAATGGTTATTGAAGAAGAAGTTAATTAATATTGATACAAATAAACATAAATATTACTAGAAAATATCTCTAACTTCCGAATTTATAACCAAACGTAAGTATATCTAAACGATCAGATAAAGATATTCCAATTCTTTTATAAATTTATTTGAAGGCACAAAAATGTCTACGATATGTAACAAAAGTAACTATGTACCTGTATGTATATCACACAGGTATTGCGTTCCAAACACTTCTTCTTAATTTTTTTGTATTTTAATAAATTTTTCCCAGGTTTTCTCTGAAGAAGGTGGTTTTCAATACCTGCATCCCTCACAGAATCATGCAATCTATTAAACATCTAACTTTCAGAATCAGTAAATTGAGACCAGTGACTTAAAGTTATCATTTTCGAATTTGTAGGTTTTTAATTTTGTATGTGACGAATTCGAGACCCTCACTACGAGGGAGAAACTCTCCCCTGCATCTGTAGATGTAGGAGGTAAAATTTCTACTTCTTAGAATTAGAATATCATAGAAGGTCAGGAAGAATCTTAATTTGTAAAGTGTCCTTATTTTATTTGAAGTGTGCACTGTCTTCAAATTGTGTAGATAAAAATTTTTTTGTGGACGATTGTTTATTTAAGTGTGGAAAATCATATTCTGTCTTTTCTAGGTTCATATACTACAGTGTGTACTTAGATTGCGTGTGTGGAGTAAATTTTTGTGAGTATTTCTTTCATACTTGAGGATTCTTTCTAGACAGTGAAAATTTATTCAAGATAAAAAGTTGCCCCACTACGCAAAATTTGAAGAACGTCGACGTAATTTGCAAAATCGATAGTTTTTTCAAGTATATATCAATCATCAGTTTTTACTTCATTTAAGAGAATTTGGAAACTGTATAAAAAGTACAAAAGCTTTACAAGCTGATGATACATAGAATATCAAAATGAAAAAAAAAATTTTTTAAATTGGATTATTAAAATGAAATAAGCATAATAACAAAATATACGTATTGTATTTTTAGATATAAGATACAAAACGATAAATTGTACATCAGTGTTTATGAGACAAGGAACGTATTCAACGTATCCAAGATATGGTCTTGAAGTTGAGTGTGCAAAATCACCTAAATTGTTTTCTTGATTGATCTTGAATATATTTAAATCTTTGATGATGTTGTTCAGGGCTGAGGATCACTAACAAGCCTAACTTGCTCTAAGTACAGCTTCCTTATACTGCTTTTTCGAAGTTTTATCGGCTGATCAAATTTCTAAATTAAAATGTTCCACAGATATAATCGAAGAAAGGGCTTTTATCACCCTGTATATAATATTGGATCATATGTTTTTCGTTTATTATTATAAGACAATCTAGTTTTAGTTTTGGTCTAGAACTCTGCTATTTCCCGGTGGAACCTGTATATTATATTGTTAATAAAACTGGCACAAGAGTACAGCAAATTAAAAGGTTCAGAGAACGTGTTGAAAATGCAAGTTTCTTTAATCAAATTAAAGTTAGTTGTTCAAAAGCAATGTTTGTCATCACGTTCCATTTTATCATTAAAATACCTTTTCTGTTTTAAACTACCAAGCACTATCGTCATGGTTGTATACTTATACAAAGTTGTCACAAAGTAACAGTTCTTAGAACAATTCTTACGACCTACCGCAGAAAACCTCCGTAATTTGTTGGAAATAAAACAGAACGAAAATCAATCTTCAGACTGCTGCTACTTTTAAGACAATGCCACACTTATAAGTGATAAGATTTATACACTTCCGAGGTCGATTCAGGCTTTTTAAGACATGTACAAGAGTCTGCACTCTACATGGAGATCCATCAATGATAAGCGGCTATTATGTCGGCTGGGAGATACAGATGTATACGCTTATCCATTACCCTACTCCCCACTTTCTAGACAACTTTTTACGCAGAGTAGGTATGGTTTCACACTTAAGCTCACTTTTTATATCGTGTAATACTAATAAGGGCCCTCTTAAATTTTCAATACTCGATAAACTGCCATATTGGGCGAAGGGTCCCCTATAAAATATTGGATAAAAAATTCTAATACGTCATGGATAATGGATAAAATACATAGAGAACCATGTCCCGGATAATGTAGTTGGCAGTAACTGAGGTCAATGTGGGAAAAATGTTAGATCAGTGGGTTTATTCAGAATTAATGCGCCTTGTTTGAGATTGAGTCACTTTATAAATTGCTATTATTTATTAGACTGGCAGGAAACTGCTGTGGTTTCAGACTTATCGGATTTTGCTTCAGTTTATTTTGACGTTCGCCTCAATTTTTATCTTTGTTTAAGATTAAAACGGCCCCCGCCCATCATGAATTTATCGATGCATCTTTGAGGTTCATTTGCGAGGGTTTTAAATTTACATTCCTTTACTACATGTTTTTATGAAATACCATAAAATTACATGTGCCACGCTGCAACATCTTCCCCAGGCTGCATTTGCATTGCATTCTAACAATTTAGTTTGCAATGCGGTAGAAGCGAGCTTTGCACATACACAACGGCATATTATACGAGTTAGCGAAAAGGAAAATTCTAAATTATTTAATTAAAAATATTTAAATTAAACTGTGCGCATAAAAATTATAAAATTAATGAATTTGTAAAGACTTTTTCTTCAGAAATTGTTTGAGTAGTCTCCTGAATTTAGATTTGTACATTTTAATCAAGCACCAATTCGTATGCTAATCGAAATAAAATCCTGGAAAAATTATTTTATAAGATGGGTTATTTGCATTAAGTAATTTATTCGGAAAATTTTATTGCATCGTTTACGGTTACTTTATTAATTACTTAATATTCCATTTAGGTTGTAACCCAATTTATTTATCGTAAAACCAATAATTATATTTAATCTATGAGTTTTAACTCAAACTAAAACTTAAATTCATCGTAAACCTTATAACACGAATCCAACTTTACAAATAAACCGCCAAAACTGGTTCATATAAACAATATCAAGAAACAAACTGTTTAATTCTCTGGTTAATTTATTTAATTCGTGAAATCGCATATACAAGGTACAAGCGGGATAATTGAAGAGGCTGTCTTTGTCTTAGTATTTGCTCTAACAAACTTTAAAGATTAAAGTTAAATATCCTGTAGTAGTGCAACGACAAATGCTAACTCACCCCGCACACACCAACCCTGAGGGTGTACGTTCATCGTTATTATATCTCTTTGTTGTTTATCCTTTTGCTCGTGTTACTTGGCAACAAATATTCTAGGCCTAATTACACAATATTCTTGCCGGCATCCTCGCACTGGGTACATGGAATCAAGACAATATTATATTTAATTAATATTTTGTTTAACAAAAATCCAAGCTCCCCATCTGTTGCCGGATGATGACTCCCAACTCGTTCAACTTAATTAGATACAAAAAAAACACAGTTTGAATAACATCTGGATTTGGCTGAATGCTAAAGTAAAAGTGTTATTCAAATTAAGTAAATAAAAGGAAAAAAAACATCATTAACTGCTAAGGATGTAGTAATATCTATGTAAATACTAAAAATTACGTATGGATGATAAATTGCTGGGTTGTAATTGGGGTGTAAGAGTGTAAGATTAATTTAATTTCAGAAGTTGTTAAAGGGCCTGGCCCCTTTTATGACGTATTTTGCATATATAATGTAATTATGGCCCGACCTGCTAACTACAAGACTCCAAAGAATTGCTGCTGGAGCTCATCTACAATCAAATGTCGCCAATTAAATGTTATTCAACTCCTATGTATTAAAATATTTAACAGCTTCATTATTCGCAGACAACATTGTTGTATCTTTTAAAATATTAAAGCGCGTTTCTTGCATTCATTAAAAATTTAAATAGTTAATAAACTGAAATTTTCGCTTTGCCTCTGCGTTATCTTTAGTGCGATAATCTTCTTTTCATATCACAAATTTAGGAAAAATGGTAATTGCGGTGTTCAGCAACACGAATATAATACAGAGTGACACTGATGGGACACGAATTTGAAATACCGTAAATTTCGTCCTCATATTAATTAGGTAGGTACAGAATTGAATAGACTATTACTTGTTAAAATTGTCTAATATAAATAATCGATAGAAATTGTTTCCATACTAGTTCAATTACCGTACACAGTAGAAGCATATTTTCCTACAGGCCAAAAAATAAAAAGTAATGCAATGAGTTTCTAGAAAGAATTCTCGATATTATTGCAGAATATCACTATCGAATATGTACATATTCATCGCCGAAAGGCAATTATGAGTAGAGATTATAACTACCTACTACAAAATATTTTTGCCTCGTTCAAATTTAACACGAAATTTTGATCTAACAATTTATTTAATCGAGATTTTCAAAAAGACGTATTTTCTTTCTACCTCTAACACCTTTGGCATCCTCATAAAAAGTTTTTGGTTTATTGTCATGGTAGTTTTTAGCACAATATTTTTCATTTCTATTTCGTCTTCAAATTTATTACCACACAAAATGGTTCTGTGAGTATTCTAAACAGAACATTTACAATGTTCTTCGTATTCTTTGGCAGCAAACAAAACTTTTCGCGTTTCATATCTCACAGAATTTTAAAAGATTTGCATATAAATATGTGGCCTAATAATGTTGTTCTGGGTTACGAAGTTTTTTCTTCACCAGGACATCCGGAAAAGCTAGCTGTTGCTTTTCTTCCACCTCCACGGTTAAAGTTAAGGCTGAATGTATGGTTTAGATGTATTAGGTTATCATTCCGTACCTCTAGAAAGGGATAATCAAAGCACTAAAAAAGCGCAAAATATCGAAGTACCTCATCAGGATTATAATGAGTTATTTGGAAGACAGGTACATAGAAACAGAGGATGGTGGAAGAAGAAAAATAACAGCGGGGGTACCACAGGGATCAGTTCTTGGACCACTTCTGTGGAACGTCCTGTATGATGAAATTTTGAGACTGAAATACCGGGAAGGAGTAGAAGCAGTGGCCTATGCAGATGACTTGGGCATAGTTGCGAAACAAGAGGACGAACTGATGGAAAAGGTAAACGAAACATTATATATTATAAATAAATGGAACTAGCACCGGACAAGACGGAATCGGTCATGTTAGTGGGGCGCAAAAGGTATAAACCAGTAACATTTATTATAGAAAGCCAGATAATAGTACCCAAAGAAAGTCTAAAATACCTTGGGGTAACACTGGATAGAAGAACTGACATACGGACAGCATTTAGAAAACGTAGTCAAAAAGGCTGGAGAGCTGACAACAGCTCTAACAAAGATAATGCCTAGAAAAGGAGGAGCAGGAAAGAGCAAAAGACGGATTCTCAATATGGTAGCAGACTCTATTGTTATATGCTGCCCCGGTATGGGCAGGAGCAATGAAGACAAAGAAATTTAAAAACAGACTAATACAAGGACAACGAAAGATGGCACTAAGAGTATCACGTGCTTGCAGAACCGTTTCGACATCAGAAAGTGCACGAGTGATAAGCAGAATTATGCCCATATTGAGCTAATGACAGACGAGCGAAGCAATACTTTTGGGAAAAATATACAGGAGAGGAAGACTGAATGAGAAAAGAAAATACACAGATGGCAAACACAGAGGGAGGGTTGTGAAAAAGGAGCATGGACACACGAACTTATACCAGACATCAGAAGATGGATAGCACGGAAACATGGACAGACGAACTACTACTTAACGCAGATACTAACGGGACATGGATGCTTTCAAAAATAATTGAACAGAATTGAAAAAACAACAGACCCTACGTGTGTGTACTGTGAAAAGGAAGATGACCCCCGACACATCCTATTTGAATGTAGAAGGTGGACGGATGTAAAGGAGGAATTGAAGGAACAACTGGAAGAAACTATTAGTTCTGAAAGTATAATGAAACAGATGCTGCACTCTGAGGAGAACTGGAGAAAGATAGAGACCGCCATAACAAAAATAATGAGCGTGAAAGAAAAGGAAGAAAGAGAAAGACTGAAAAATAGATAGAGAAGAAACAAGAGATCACACTCACCTCATGAAATTTGAAGCTGAAAGGCATTCCATATAGGTGCAGGTTTTAATCAGTAAGAATCTGACACTACCCCACCGACCGACACCAGGCCAGCATCAAGTGAGACAATTGGCCGAGCACTTAACATCTAAACTGAGTAGCTGTAATGAAGAAAGCGACTTATTAAATAGCAGAAATGTGCACAAACCTACTGTAGAAAAACTTGCCAAAAAAGTTTTTTAGAGAAAGACATACATAACAACAGCTCTGTATAGGTGAAACTAAGATATTGGTATGCATGGTAAAATAAAGGTCAAAAACCACAAGAAGTAAAACACAAAAAGGCGTTTAATCTACAATACGAATAATGAATAACAACAAAAACTAGACAAGCTATTTAAACATTGTTAAAGACGAGCTAATGGTCGTTGACATATATGACGTCAAAAAACTAAACTTAATGCCCAACAAAAACAAGCACAAAAGGTATTACCAATTGTTAATGGATTACCAATGGTATCTAAATATAGAAGACGTTATAGGAGCTAGTGAATGCTCCAGTATTAATTAAAAGTGATAAAGCGTCAAAGCTAAATATCGCACATTATATGCTTGATATTATAAATAATCGTCTGAATGAATCCAACTTTTCTGATACCTGCTATTAATTTCAGAAGATAGCTAAGAAGAATACTACATGAGACAGAGAGAGTAACTCAAAGAAAGCAACTATGCAAATTTTCTCATCAATATGATTGTAGATGAGGAAAGAGTACCATAGGCGCGAATGCAAATAAAGCAGCCGACAAAAATCCATGGATCTTGAAGATAAGATTTCGAAGCAATCGGAAGGAGTTATGTAGGAAAAGAAAAGAAATGACCAGCAAAGTACTACACGATTCGTTTTTTTGAAAATTTACCAAAGAACAAAACTGTAGAAAAAGGAAGCGAAGAACAATGAGGATACCTACACCCTACCTAGATATACCAGAACGTATAGAATGATGCTGGTAGTGTGTGGGAGGGACCACACTGAAAGTACGGATTTTACAGTGCCAAATATGCTAAACCTGAAGGTGGAAACAAAGTCAAAGATTCATTGATAAAATTTTTTTATGAGGCAGTTAAAACTTAAAAGTACCAACATGCAGTAAGTCCTTTTGGGCCCATTAATATTTTTGATAATATACGTTAGAAGAAGTGTAGGTACAAATAAATAATTGCAAAAGTACAGTTGGAGACACGGAATAGTTTCCAGGCATTTTTTTCCATTGTAAATTAAATCATGTTCATAGGCTCGATAACTGCTTAGTGGCATTATTAGCAGTCATATTTGTGTCACAATATTTTATGTAAAGTATTTGAAGTAAAACGCCTAGAAAATTTCTTACTGATGCTCAAAAAGGCGCAATTGTGGCACAGCTAGAAGATAGCTGGTCAAGTAGACAAGTAAATGTAATCTTCTGAGATCTTCGCCTGTCTCCACCACTGTCGTTAAAAGAAATTTTGATTTAAAAAATCTGATTTATAATGCTAAAAAAATTCAAAAATCGCTACTTTGATCAATTTGTCTGGAAACTATTCCGTGTCGCCAACTGTACATCTACGTACCTACTCTCAAATTTTCTTCAAATTTGAGTCCACTTTAGACTTTAGATACATAGTTATTCTGAATGCTAAATTTCAAATGAACCCACTCTAGTGAAAAATGTTTCCGTAGCTAAAACTGACATTTTCCTGTATTTATTTTTTTTTATTTGAGAGAAATTTGAAAAGTGACATTTGGCCGATTTTTAAAAAGTGTCATAACTTTTTTGTTTATTAAAATATTTTAAATCTGTAAAGTGTTTGTTGTAGTAGTTTTTCACGTAGAATAATTTGCACTAGAAATTTTTGTTCTAGGTTCAATACATTTCGAGTTAATACACCTAACTTTCTTATTTTAAATGCAAACCATAGTTGGCTATGCCATTAAAAAATTGCTCATTTTTTTATATTTTCAAAAATATATATCTTGGTATACTTATTTTTATATCTCACTGAATTATACGTTTTTATATTTTTAAATTCGTAAATTAAATGTTTTGAATATTATTAGTAGGCGTTGTTAAAGAAAATGTTATATCAATGAACCAGCGTCAAATAGTAAAAGCCATTTATCAACAATAATCAAAATATATCAAATTTAACAGGTAAAAAATCAACAATAAATAAACAGAAACACAAAATATATAACTGAGAGAGAACTAATAAATAAACAATTGAAACACATTATAGTACGAATTTCTTGAATTAAATGTTCAAGTTCTTGTCCGTTCTGTTGAACACATAAACTTTTGGCAAGGACAAAATATTTTTTTTTAAATAAATCGAACATAAAGGAAGAAATTGAGCATAGAGTGAGGCAGATTGCAAATAATTAGAAATATAAAACCAAATCAGATTTTTAACGTGATTCATGCTGCAATACAACATTATCGGCAGCAATTTGAATATTTAAATTAAACAATTATTTGTTTAACATGTTTATAATTTACTAAAATGATTTCTATAAAAAAATGTAAAATCTTAAGTTTATGTTGATTAATATTAACTTGGCTGTGCTGTTACCATTCGACGTTGGTTCATTGATATATTTTTCTTTAACAACGCCTACTAATAATATTCAAAACATTTAATTTACGAATTTAAAAATATAAAAACGTATAATTCAGTGAGATATAAAAATAAGTATACCAAGATATATATTTTTGAAACAATAAAAAAATAAGCAATTTTTTAATGGCATAGCCAACTATGGTTTGCATTTAAAATAAGAAAGTTAGGTGTAATAACTCGAAATATATTGAACCTAGAACAAAAATGTCTAGTGCAAATTATTCTACGTGAAAAACTACTACAACAAACACTTTACAGATTTAAAATATTTTAATAAACAAAAAAGTTATGACACTTTTTAAAAATCGGCCAAATGTCACTTTTTAAAGATATCTTAATAACGGTTAGAGATATCAAGATGTGGTTTTTACCAAACGATTTTTCTTAAAAATCGAGCAAAGTATTGCGAAAACCATTTTTTTCTATCTCGCCTAGAAATGGGTGAAACCCCCATTCCCATCGAAATTGAGACACCCTGTATACAACTTGTATCTAAAGCTTTTTTTTGCACTTGTGAGAATTAAAAATCTCGACTTCTGTTCGGTTTTTCAACTTTCTCACCGTGAAAAAAAATGTCGCTTTAGATACTAGTTGTATAAATAACTATTTTCGATTACCACTTCCTAAAGAAGGCCGTTTTGTGACAGTTCCCGTCCGTCAAAAGTATTACTTTTTTGCATAGCGTGCAAAAAGTAACACTTTTAACGTATGTCACTGTCACATAACGGCCTTCTATAGGAAGTGAGTTCACAATTTTGAAATGATGTTGATGGTTTTTAATCTCTTTAGGAGTGGTTATCGAAGAAAATATGTATACAACTTGTATCTAAAGCTTTTTTTGCACTTGTGAGAATAAAAAAACTTGCCTTTGGTTCGATTTTTAAACTTTCTCAGCGTGCAAAAAAATGTCGCTTTAGATATATGTAGTATAAATAACTATTAGTCTACTTCACACAAAATCATGGCTATAATTTTAATAATAACATTAAACTGTAACTGAAACCTCTCTGAATTCAAACTTAGAGATTTTATTAATATATTATTACGATTGTTCCCACTCACAAACAGCATTAATATGTACCAGAGGTGCTTCATTATTACGATAGTAAAATAACGCAACTAAATGAATAGAATCCATAAAGTTTTATATGCAAAGTCAATTAGCTGATTTGTGTTGATAAAATTTATATGTGGAATATAATAATTTAAAACGGCATCCTTATGTTTAGTCATAAATTGGGTTAGCTCGTAAAGCAAAAACAAAAGATAAACATAAACATATTATTCGCTTTTATAGCTTTGAACCTATGAAAACATTATACGACTCCACAGCTCGAAATAATAATAATAATCTTTGAATTTAACAATGTTGATAATACATTGGATCCTCTGTGAGTTGTGCAATGAGTAATTGCTGATGGTAAAAAAAGTCAAGTGAAATACTTTGTACCAGAAACTTAATATTGCAGGCTAGAGATAAGTCATAGAGTTCTTTACAAGTCTGCTATAAATCTCATTCGAATTAAATTGGCACAATCTCAAATATAATCTGGAGGAGCAACTTTGTCTAGTTGAGTTTCCATCCAAGTTGCATATCGCTGCTTTTTCCATAAATTTTAATTTGCTTACAAAACTAACAAAACCCGTATGTTATACAGCATGACGCAGAATTTATTGCCTTCAACCTATATTAAAGCTTAATCTGATCCTACTTGTAAATTAATTATTCCGCTGCCATAATTTCAGGTTTGCATTCGAATACCATTATTTTGGTTGTTTCGGTTGAGTACACAATTGTCTTGATGAGAGGATTAATCATTTTTACAATTATTTAAAGAAAATACAGATTTTTTTTTAGTTACGAGCATCAACTTTTCATCATCTTTCATTATTAGAATAATAATAAAAAACAAATTCTAATTGGATTATTTTTAAATGATATCTCGCGGCTAAATATTCAATTATATTTTATGACCAGCTTACCTACTCCAAACAAAATCGAATAAAAGTAATTTCCCACAAAAAAAGAATATGTGGGTGCAGCATATCTTCCTACATCTTTTACATTTTCATCCATTTGTACATATATGTATTCATAATTTTTAAGTGCAAACTGAGTTTCCATTAACATTTATTACTCCAACTTTAGTTCATTCTACGTGGACCTAGGTCACGCCTCCATGACCACAATTAGTTTCCAAACATTTCTACGAACACTAGTCCGGCAGAAGTTTGAATTGGTTTACTACCTTAAAACTTATTTTAATTACAGAAAAAGGAGAGTTTAGTTGAGTTGCTATGCTGCAGGAGTGCACAAGATAGGTACCTGTAGTTAGATAGCATCGAATAATTTTCGAAAACATTTGTAACTTTTGGAATAGAGTAGTTGTTTGGTTTTCATTATATTCGAAAAGACAGAGTTAGAGATTAACTTTCAATATTTTGGTTATAAATTTTAAAAAAATTACTATTCTAAAATATATGTAAAAAAAATCATTTTAAAATTCGCGGTAGAAAAACCATTTATAACACGAGTGGATTTTTATTATACCATATGTATTCTTCGTAAAAATCTCACTGTAAAACGGCATGACATGAGCCTCATCTCTCGTCTATTCAATAGTAAGTAGGTACATAATATAATTATATCGTTATACGCAGTTTATTTCATAAAAACCTTAATTAAAAAAATGTTCTTATTCTTGAATTCAAAATTGAGGAGTAAATTAATTACTCTCGTGTTAAAAATATATTCATCAAGACAAATTTAATTACATAGCTTAGGTGTCTGCAATGCAGCACATTGTTGCCCTTGTATTTAAAGAATTTTAAGTGAACTCCGTTATATTGGAGCTTAATTTATTATGATGTGGCATATCGTGGAATTGTAGGATAAAGGGTTGCTAAAAGTAGGACATTATTATACAACAATTTACGGTATGTGCGTATCACCTTAATTTCGTTTAGGAGTGGTTTAAGGTCGACAGGTCCAGAACGTTTTCCATCCACTTTTTATACACCGGAACTTTAGTTGGGTCCGTGGTTGACCCCTCCGCATATTTGCGGCATTTAGCCCTAAAATTAATGTCGTCCAAGCTTGGACATAAAAAATGCCGGATTAGGAGGCGTAATACTTACATGGGATAACAGATAATTCGCGTTAATGAAGCTGATTTTAAAAAGGGTAAATGTATTTAGAGGAAAGATATAAAGGCTTTGGAATTTTTGATATTTTCTGTATTAATTATCTGATTCCATCGAATTTGAACTTATTGTTAGTTCTTATCTAAACTATTTAATAAATTACACAGTGCAACAAATTCAGGGGTTATCTCATGGAACAAGAAACGGTTTTTATGGGATTCAAGTACTAGTATAGTATAGTCAAACCCCCGAAGGGTTTATTCAGATTGGCTCGAAAATTTAAGTTATGGCCAATTGCATTTTTTTCGACAGTGACCAATTTTAGCTTATAATCGCTCATTGTTTTGTCTATAAATTGCATTTTAAGTTTATTATTTCTGGATAAATATGTTGGAACCTCAATAAAATGACTCATCTGAACATATCAAGTAGTGCAAAAAATATTTTTTTCTATTTTTCGTTGAAAATAATCCGAAAAATCGCATTTTTTTGAATTTTTTGTTAGTATTTCGACTTTTATTCAGAATTTCACATTATTATTTCTTTCAAACTTCAACGAGATTAATCTTTGGGATTAAATATATAAATTTCACGCATATATCAATAAAGAAATATTTATTTTTGGAAATTTTTCGTCGACCAGTAGTCGTTAGATTGCACTTTTATCGCATTTCTTGTCAATATTTCGAATTTTTTTTATTCTACCCAAAAAAATTGTGATAATGTGAAAAAAATATACATTGATCTCTTGCAACAAATGAAAATACATGCATTGAATACCTATGTTTACCATTTTATTTTAAAGATATGAAAATTCAAATGAGCACTTTTATAATGAAACAAATCAATGTGTTGAACGTACTCTCTTTGGTTTTGCTTCATCTGGTTTATCACCATCGCTATCACTCGAATCATCATCAGAATCCACATACTCATTGATGAACTCGCTTTCTTCTTCTTCCTCATTCGAAATTTTGAAGAGATTCTTACTCCACCAGCAAATTTCAGCCAAAACAGCATCAGGTGATTTTTTTGTTGGAGCTCAATGTATTTTTTCATCATTCATCAATTTTTTTGGTATATTAAAAAAAATTTCGAAAAATTGACAAAAATGCAGTAAAAGTTCGATATAACGGTTACTGGTCAACGAAAAAGTCTCAAAAATTAATATTTCTTTATTGATATAGGTGTGAAAGTTGTGAATTTGATCTCAAAGTTTAATTTCATTGAAGTTTGAAAGAAATAATAATGAGAAATTCTGAATAAAAGTAGAAATGTTAAAAAAAATGCGATTTTTCGACTTCTTTTCAATGAAAAATACAAAAAATTATTTTTTCATTTGATATGTTCAGATGAGTTGTGTATTTGACTTTTAAGAATCATTTTATTAAAGTTTTAGCATATTTATGCAGAGATAATAGAATTGAAATATAATAAATATAATATATAATAAAATTTTATAGACAAAACAATGAGCGATTATAAGCTAAATTGGTCACTGTCGCAAGAAAAATTCAAACGGCCATAACTTCAATTTTCGAGCCAATCTGAATAAACCCTTCGGGGGTTTGACTATACTATATTAGTACTTGAATCTCATAAAGACAGTTTCTTGTTCCACGATATGCTGTTGCACTGTGTTATACTATACAGGGATATTCACCGAAACCGTTGGTTAGACGTTTTAAAAGATGTAATTAATATTTGTTTCTAAAAATTGGTTTATAGTCTAAATAGTATAAGATCTCTTTATTTAAAATATTTTCAAGTTTCTACGACTTCCGATTGTACCGGAAGTAGACCCTAACTTCGTTTTTTTTTAAATGGAACACCCTGTATATTATTACATTTTTAAATTCTACATTCAATTATAATAACATTTTGTTAAAACAATTTTTCTCCAAAACATTTCGTTTAATAATTATAGGATGATTTTTTTAAAAATGTCCAAATATGGGCTAACTTTCAAATTTTATTTTCTAGCCTTCTAATATTCAAATTAAAATGCGGTTTTTGGAAGATATTAACAAAAGTTTACTACTTGCAATTTTTTCATTGCAACATCTCAATATGCTACAGGGGGTTTATAATTTAGGTGCCATTCAGAAAAAAATCAAAACGGCAAAACTCATTTTTTTCAAATGTAACACCCTACCCTGTATATCGATACAAATTTGGATTATTCATTCAATTTAAAGGTAATTTTGTTAAATAAACTTTACACCCAACTCTTGCCGTTTTCGTGAAATATCAATTTTTATGGTACTTACACTTAATATAATGATTAACAAGAGAAGTTTTTTTTTAATTAAATTTTTATTAATGATTAATGTAACGATATTGTTTAAGATGCTTTACTGACAACATCGATTGCTTGATCCAATAATCGAATTGTTTGGCATAATTTTCAATATTACCAAAAAAACGAAATTTCACGAAAACAGCAAGAGTTGGGTATAAAGTTTATTCAACAAAATTACCTTTAATTTGAATGAATAATCCAAATTTGTATCGATATACAGGGTGTTCCATTTGAAAAAAATGAGTTATTCCTTTTTGATTTTTTTCTAAATGGCACCTAAATTATAAACCCCCTGTAGAACATTGAGCTGTTGCAATGAAGAAATTGCAAGTAGTACACTTTTGTTAACATTTTGCCAAAACCGCATTTCAATTTGAATATTAGAAGGCTAGAAAATAAAATTTTAAAGTTAGTCCATTTTTGGACATTTTTTAAAATATCATCCTGTAATTATTAAACGAAATGCTTTAGAGAAAAATTGTTTTAACAAAATGTTATTATAATTGAATGTAGAATTTAAAAATGTAATAATATACAGGGTGTTCCATTTAAAAAAACGAAGTTAGGGTCTACTTCCGGTATAATCGGAAGTCGCAGAAACTTGAAAATATTTTAAATAAAGAGATCATATGCTATTTAGGGCACAACCCAATTTTCAGAAAAAAATATTAACTACATCTTTTAAAACGTCTAACCAACGATTTCGGTGAATATCCCTTGTTGTTTCAAATGTCATATCCGCAAGTTTTCCTGTTTCTATTTCAGTTAACTCTGAATAAAATAATATTACACATACCTATGACTCTGTATTACTTTTATATAATTTAATTTAGTTTAAAAATTTAAAATTGTTGTTCATTGCTGTGAATATAGTCACACTGTAGACAAGAATTTCATATAAAATGTAAAATTTCACATGTACTTGACGTTTCTTTTAGAATTACATTTATGCCTCGATTCTCACAACAAAACTGTCTTTCAGTGGAAGTGTTTTATATAGACATACGAATTACGTATTAAGTGTTCTCCAGGAGTCATTTTCCACTTCCTCTTTTTTGCAGACACCGTTTGAAATCTCACATAAAACGTAAAATTAAAATTTCTCAAACTTGTATAAAAACCATTTACCCTTTCAGACTTTGAGTTAAAATGAGTTTCATTCATTTGTTGCGTTATAAAATTTTACAACTCGGTTATTAATTTACAACTTTTTGTATATAACGCTGGCTGAAATAATGGGAATAAAAGAAGGGTGAAAAATATTCGAAAAATATGCAGTAAGTGTAATTATTCCGATACTGGCATAAACCAGACACCAGTCTTCCATTTTTAAATTAGTATTTAATAGAAAAATATGTCTGCTCTTAGCCGCACTGCATTTTCATAAAAAATTTAAGAAATATTAAAGTATACTTTATGTATTCTCTTTGCATTCATTTTTTCACTTCTTTCTGACTTGTATGTTAAAATTAGGTTACTGCATCAATATAAAGATTTGCATCTAACTGTATCATAACACCTTTTTTCGGAACAATAATTGCGCTAAGAATATTAGATAGATTTCGTAAATATTTGCAAGTACAATAAAAATTTAATATTAAGAACAATACCCACATAATGTAATTCATAGCGTGAATAGAATTTTAAGCAAAACCTAAGATGCAGAAACGCTTTGCTATTGGTTTTGAATATTTCCAGACACTTTCCCAATCCCTCCAATGCACCAACCATAGTAACTTAGTCGAATCAACTTGGAAGTCCGGAATTCTAAATAAATATACATGTTGGCACAGTTCCAGACACCACATGAATAACAAAATAGTTATTGGTCAAAAGTTTAACGAATTTATTTGTTTCTCTTATGCACTAACAAAATTCCAAAGATTGCACTGGTCAAATTCCAACCATAAAAGTTTCATGATGATGTGGGAATTCAATAATATAGCAAAAGTTTCTATTCAATTTTTATATTGAAAATGTTGCAAAAATGTTTTAAATTCCTTAAAGTCCAAATGTGATTTCATCATAAATAATCTATAATATCTGTGTGTACCTTAAATATTGATACAATAAGCCATATATACGCACAAACACATATATTTATGAGGCACAAGACTGCAATAAATTAGAGCGGAACATCATTTCGAACTGGGTTCCCTCACAACTGCCATATTTTAGAACAATTTGACAGGCTGGGCGATTCAAACATCCTCCAATAACTTTATAGTTGGAATGGAAGTCTTTTTAAGACTCCCAGTGATGTTGTTTGTCCAACTACTTACAGATTTCTCGCACATTATAGCCGGATAGACGTATAAACACTTTTTCTTTGGGAATTCTGTCACCAGCAAAGAAATAAATCAATAATTATAGCACGCCAATAGAGACTTTAAAGGGGGCTGCGTAATTTCTCAAATTTATCTGATATTGGGAGAGTTGACGCCTTAAAGGTATAAGTGTATTTTAAGGATATTTATTAGATATTTGGGCAGTAGAAATATGTACTACCCCACTATCTCACAAAATATTACTTAATAAAACAAAAAACGTTAAGATGTTAAAGAAAATGAGTGTTTTGTAATTTACGCATCGATTTTCAGGTTATAAGATATTGATGTGACTTACATGTATTTAGAGTAGGTAAAAATATCTGATGTGCCCAACAGATGACTTTCTTATACGGATAGTATCACAATAATTACTTTTCCTAAAGAAATTAAGTTAAATTTATTGTAAAAATTTTGATAGTTTCCAGCAATTTTCAAATAGTCTCCGTCGCACTTATTGCAATACGCATAAATCTGTCCTTGTCCCACTCATTATAACCGAATTTTACTACAAAAATAAGTGTTTTATTTTAGATTTTTGACCTATTACTCACTTAAAAAATCTCCCGGTATGAAATTACATTTAAGTATTTATTCATTATTATTGTTTTCGGTACCATAGAAATCAGTAAAATAAAAAAACAAATGGTCCGTCCTTCTGGGATTCGAACCCGGGACCTTCCGTTTGGCAGCTATATAATGAGACACATGTCTACCTCGACCGTCGGATTCAACTATCAACGCGCGCTAAGAGAAATATAAAGTGTTTTAAGAATATCTAGTTTTTTTGAAATTTTTTTGACAGAATTTCAAAAAAAAGTTCAAACAAAATTTGTTCCAATTTGTTCAATTCTAAATCCATGTTAAAGAATAAAAAAATCTCATAAATTGTTTATTTTTCAAGATATTCCTAAAAAACCTAAAAATGTCTTCAGGTAAGTGTCACTTGTTTTGGTGCTAGATGAAAAACATTGAATGTGGCACCCACAATTTTCTTCAAACTCTTAAATATGAAATTTGAATCAAATCCGATAACTCGTTTTTGAGTTATGGTGAATACAGACAGACACACAGACAGACATCATGGCGAAAATGGTCAAAATGGATTCAGGGGCCTTCAAAACGTGTAAATCCATCAAAATCTCGAAGTCGAAAAACATCACGATTACTATACTTCCTTATTACTTCGTATAAGAAAGTAAAAAGGAATGTATGGGCAGTTTAAAAATTAATTTATTTTATTTAATTTAAATATCTGGTCATTTTTTGTGTGTAAAAATATATCTATCCATACAGCATGTTAGACTTGTTAATGAAACTGAAATTTATTACAGCAAAAAGTTAAATAAATTCCATTTCAAAGTTTATATTCCAGGAAGATGTAATTCCGTCACAAATGATGAAAATTTATTATTGTCGGGTAATAAAACAGCACAGAGGGACACGAAACACTGAAAGGTAGTCAAATTTGCAATTTAAATAATTAAACCCTAAGACGACTCTCTAATTGTATGCATTTAAAATCCCACTGTGTTTTTCTTCCATTATTTGCGGATCCTCCGAGTTTCTATTAACTTTTTCCTCCTTAATACACACTAATACTGCAAGTTCTTGTAAATTAAAACAACCCAAAACAAAAGGGAAATGGTACAAGCAATAGGTTTTTTTTACGTCGTCTTTTTATTTTCCCGCAGCAATATGCTTATTGTTCGTTTCGGCGCAGGGGTAAAATGAAAAACCTCTGCGGGATACGTTAAATTTCAAATTCATGACGTAATCGCCGAACAGGATTTGCCTAATGTTGATCGTATTAAGGATAAAGACTCTGGAAAATAATGCAACATTTGATTGGACTTTTCGGATTTACATAAACTCACTTAACGAAAGCATAACAAAACTATATTTTAACTAGTGCAAAGTTCTGCTTATTTGCTATATTTCCACGACCCCAGAAAGTTTTTCAGTTGAAGGCGCTATATAAATCTAATAACTAGGAAAATATTATCCACTTTAATAATGCATTAACAAGCAAATGAAATTATTCCAAAGATAATTGCATAAAAACTTCCATGCACTTTAAATTTAATCTCCACTGTGCGATACTTTTAATGATTGATTATTAGTAGGTATCATCTACTTAAGCCCTCGTACCCGAAACTAAATTTTTCCTGTAGTAATTTGCAAGTAGTTAAAGATTAATTAAACTATGAAATTGCAATTAGTATATGGGATTTATTTTAAAAATGGAATTTAACATGAAATTGAATCCCTAGGTGGTGATTAGGGCCTTAAGAAAACTTTCCAAAGTGGCTTATCTGTACAAGAATTTGTTTTGTTTCAACTGCCGTAAACTTCACGTTAATTTATAAAAGTTATAATGGGTTAGTGTTCAAATGTTAGCTTTAAAACTTATTTAAAACTGAAACAGGTTCAAAGTTTTCTAACAATAAGACTTGAAAACCATCACCAGAAATGGAATTTGCAATAGGTGATAATGTATGCCATATGATGTCAACTGGATAAGAGCAACCGTAGTAAATTCACTGGAAACGTCTCGAATATTGCAACAATAACAATCAGATACAACTCGCCGAACAATTATGTATATTATATCTGTACCTACTGGTGGTGATTAGAATTAAAACGGCTTAGGCTGTTACAGTCAATAAATAGCTAGGTCAATTATTGAGACCCCGTTGTTAGCTAGGCGATTTCAGTAATGGCTATTTCTATTGTATCCTAAGGGTTTCGTTTATCTTCTAGCTGTCATAAACACATGTAGGCTAACAATGGATACACACGACTCATTAAAACTATCACTGTTATCTTTAATGGCATCAAAAAGTGGGTGATGCTGTGATGGCTGTTAGAAACAGAACAAATTTTTCTTGGCACAGATTATTTCAAATCCATTCCTATAAAATACGTTAGTAAAATAGATCGTTATTAATTAACGCTTTCTGATGGAGCATTTATTCTTCAGTTAAAATTTTGGTGGATGCGCCGGTTCAAAATATTAAGAATATCTACCCTCTTTTGGTGCTATTATGAACTATTTTACGTCATATCTCAGCAGTATTTAGTTCCGACGTAAATATTTACTTCAACTGAAAGTAATTTGACCCAATATTATCACTTTTTACATTTTAAAACCTATTAGAAGTTGTAAACTAAAAATTTAAGGAGTTAAAGGCGCAATAAACACCAAGAAGGAATCGGCACAGTGTAACGGAAGAAATGCCATCTTCTTAATCAAACTGCACGAATAAAATTTTAATACCTAAAATATATCGAAATTTTAATAAATCGACTATAAATCTATGATTGTTGATCAAAAATTAGTAAAACCAGAAATTCATATTTATAAAATTTTTAAAAAGAGGTTAGTAAATAAAATGTCACTCTAAGTTGATACGAGAATTTGTATAATTATATCTTTGTTTTACATGAAAACGTCGAAATTTTATATTCAAAAATTGCTCTAATAATGCTTTTTCAAATTAGAATACTTTAACAAATAACTGTACCTACCGCAGAAAATTAAAAATCGACTTTTCAATTTTTTTTTCAGGATAATTAAAAAAAAATCACATTAACGCAGTTTTAATAACATTAGCTGATTTTTAAACTTTATCAAGTTTGTCATATTTATCCGATTCTCTATATCCTATAGTTTTTACATCCAAATAATAAGAATGTTTAAAATGACATTTTTACTCAAAAAATACTACAGAACTTACATATTGATCAGTAGTATATTAAGCAATGAGCTTTAATGATAGCTATTAAGACACGTGTAAGAGAATTACGACACGAGACGTAGGTGAGTGTCGTAATGAATATGAGTGTCTTAATAGCCATTAAATGTGAGGTACATACACTATTTTTTGTACGACTAGTCAAAATTATGAAAAATAAGAGAATAAATATTATGGCCGCTTTATCATAAACTCAGAAATCTCAAAAAATCAAAATGAACTGTCAATATTGAAACTTTAGATCCGTCAGATGTTCATGGCAATATTTGATATTGCTGTGATGTTGCATTTTTATTGGTTATAAACTTGTATCATAATGAAAAATCTGTATCGTAATTAATCTCATTACAGTACCGGTAGTAAATGTCTAATAAATCAATTAAAGTATCAGAATAGAAAAATTAGTTTTATTTGATTCAGGATTCTGTGGGATCAAAATATTTACAGAAATAAATTTTATCTACACAAACTTGAAAAAGATTTGAAAAAGTATATTTCTCGAGCAGCATATACGTTACGTATTATACATATCTAGAAATTATATAATATGGATAATGAGATTTTTACATTATTTACAGTGATAAGTGCAGTGTGAACTTAGAGCTTTTTTATAACGCACAGTGCAAATCCTGGCATGTTTATTTTCACAAAAACTGTTAAGGAAAAATATGGTAAATAAGCTGGCGCGGATTCTTTATTTGCTTACATTTATGCAAAATAAAATTGACTGAACCTCTGTGTGGAAATTTACGATGCGTGAAATAGCTTGGACATTCAGAATCGCAGCAAGCAATTCAGGAAGTTTTGTTATTTTAGGGAGAGAGGGAAACAGAAGTAGCAGCAACAGCAGCAATGCGATTGCGACCCTTATTTTTAAAATATTCAAAGCTGCCAAATGTGGTCCGGAAAAAAGGTTCGTCAGAATGCAGCGACTAACCCTATTTTTTCCCACATTTGATTACAATTTATAGATATACCATACTGTCGATCGTGCCTCACATATTTCACCAAGGGATTGTTAAAACACAGCGGGATATTTGCGTTCATATAACCCACCAATGATGCATGTACTCCGATATCGAACAGATTTATGCACGAATATTTTCCAAGACCCCCTGACACATGTGCCCGGGTTTACTCCAGGGATGCCCACTGAAATTTTAATTATTAAAATTTCAAATATATATTCACCTACTATATACCTGTGCCTTATTTGTGGAAAATTAAAATTTGATCAAATTTACCATTAGTAAATAAGAACATATCATGTTTTCCTTTTACTTTAAGAATTTATATCTCAGGTATGAACTAGTTTTATTGAAAGGCGAAAAAGTGTGGACATTGAAATTCAACCAACACAAGGTGTGCAGAAGATAAAAGAGAGAACATGTTGGTTCAAAGGCTGTCAAAATGTCAATTGGTACAATATATCGCAGAGCGTGTATGTCATTGATTCAATTTGATAGGTGTATCTTTCCTTTTTTGTTTAAAATAAGATTGTACTCGTATTGCTTACGAGCTTAGAAATACGCTGACAATAACACAGAAAACGCCTAACAATAAGCGTCACAACCGTTTTGTATTTTGCAATTTTTACAATTCACTGACCCTTATTTTTTTGCGAGAAATTGTACCCCAAATGATTTTAATTAACTGTCAGGCTATGGTTTAAATGCTTTCAAAATATCCCTATATAAAAAATAATATATTTGATAAACAACCCCGGGTCTCTTTTAAGAGCTTACGACTCGACAAATAAACAAGATTTAACCCTCTATTTTTGTTCCCGCTTTTTATGTGAATGTGTAATCTTGTTGTTATGTCACCAAACGGCCCACACGCCTAGGCGATTTTGTTTTGGGGTAGCAATGGCCATTTGCAAAGAAACATCAACAAAGAAAGAACTGATGAAAAAATTGTAACATTATGGCGTTGATAATTACATAGCAGCACAAACTTTAATGTTTTTGATAGTTGAAATAAATACTCTATAAGTTGAACTAGTTTTAATATAAAAAGCTACTGCAATATATCATTTTCTTCTGCAAATAGCGCAACTATTGTGTTAAAACATAGAACTAATCATAAAACTTTTCTTCGTGGTCCCAGCAATGCAATGCACGTTTGCCAGTGCAATACTTCTTTATTTTATTTTCTATAATTAAAACTGAAATTTGTCGAAAAATAGAATAGAAATGCTTACAAAGAAGCGTGGGAGGCAAGTTGGGGACGGGCGCGCTGAAGCAATTAAAACGATGTTAAGTAATTGTGGCAAAACCCTTTCATGGCATCCTAATTTACCAGCTCACAATCCCAGAAACGAGATGGCGCAACGGTTGGACAATAATATTCAACAATTAAGCCAGTTGAAATATTAAAATTGTGGATGATGCTCCAAATAGAGAGGTTATGAGATTTTTTTGTATAACTATGGGAAGTTTCAGCATTTGGAAAGCGAGTTCTAGAAGTGTAAGTGGAAATGAGATTTTATAACTCTTTGTCATATTATCTGGAAAATAGCACGTAACATTTGGTCAGTTTTGCAATATTTTTATGTTTTTCAATGCAAGCTTTATAGAGAAATTTAAAATTAGTTCAACAGCGGAAGTAAATTTTTAAATAGTGGCATTTGTCAACTCAATGTCTACGTGTACAGCCAAATTCATTTAAATTGGCGAGGAACCATCCTGCGCACACTTTTCAATTTTATCTCTCTCCATCTCGCTAGACTACAATAAGTTTGTCTGCGCAACGGCTCATCGCCATCACGAATGATCGTAGTTTGTATAATGAAGAATACTTATTTTATAATTTTTGTATCGAGTATTTCAAAATGGTTTCATGTTCCCGAAAATGTGATATATTAAAACGAGCAAACATGATTTTTCTAATAAAGTTCAAAATTCTAAACATTAAATTAACCCGTCGTTTGTCTCGCTATGAGCAATTTGCTCACATGTTCAGGGAAACTGTCATAATTTGGTAAACGCTAATTGTCAACTCGTAAGCCCTCTTCTAGCTGACTTTCAGGCCTTCCTAATGTGGAGGTTTACCATAGATTTGAGATAGCGATGGTCAGTTCTGTCTAAGACGCTATTTCTGTGTACACAATATATTTAGGAACAAATATTTTTTGATTGTTGATAACAATAGTTATTTGTATTGCTAGCCTTGAAACTAGAGTTTTGCGAGTGCGAGTAGGGTTTGCGAGCAGAGGCCGTAGGCCGAGGCCCGCAACTACGAGTACTCGCAAAACAGTTTCTAGGCGTGTAATACACACTCGTAGTTGCGGGCCTCGGCCTACGGCCTCTGCTCGCAAACCCTACTCGCACTCGCAAAACAGTTTCTAGGCGTGTAATACACACTATTTTTTGTGCCCAAGTTTATTTAAATAAATAAAATTTACAAAATATTTGTTTAAATATTTGGTATTAGGGATTTTTTTTATATTGGTAACTCGCGATACTTAAAATTGACAATGACAATAGTAGCCGAATGACAGAAATAATAATCCGTTTCAATGGAAAATACAAATTTTCTTTATGATTTCAATGATGCCAATCGATAAACTAAAAATTCCTAGTTTTTGCCGGTCTAGCCCGGCAAAACATGAGTTTCCAGCCGATTTATACGAATGCAAAATGACTAATGCCAACCTGAGGCACAAAAATATTTTTCATTAATAATATTATAGATTAAGCTAAAATTCTAGTAATTATAGTTGTTTGAAGTAAAAGCTAGCAAGAAAAACTTTAATAACAAGAATAAACAACACTGTGAGCAAAATGCAAACGCGCGACAATCCGCGCCACAAGTCATATAGCGACAATCGACGGGTTTTTAATTATTGATAAGTAACACTTTTCATTTATATTATCATAGATTATGCTAAAATACAAGTAGTTATAGTTGTTTAAAGTAAAAGGCAGCAAGAAAAACTTTCATAATAATAATAAATAGCACTGTGAGCAAAATGCTAACGCGCGTTACTAGTCATATAGCGACAAACGACGGGTTAATACTATTTGGTAAAAAAATATATTTTTGTGCTTTGCAAAATTGAAAACACCCTTTAACATCTAGAAAAAGGACTTTTTCCTAACTAACCCCAAAAATCATATCACCCTCAATTTCTATCCATGAATCCATCCCACGTTTCAGGTAGTGGAAGGATAATTCTTGCATTTTCTTTTCAACCCAAACAGAAATCTATTCCTAATAGAGTAAAATGTCTTTTGAGTCTAAAAGTCTTGTTAAGATTCTCAAGTTTTCCCAAAAGTATAGGTGATTCCCGTTTAAGGTCCCGGTTTGTCTACAGCCTCTACTACTACATAATTCCTTCATAATTGTAGTCATAGTCGTTAGGCATTTATTTGACTTGTTAGAGGTACTTAGCATCTAATCTTGCTAGATTGTCACCACCTCATTGCCTAATCTTTACATTAGTAAATCTTCAGCAATCACAGGATTCTAAGTGCTAGGCTGTCAGATCAAATGGAAATAGCCTACTCTAGTCCTGTCATAACTAATTTTCCTTTTGCCATTGATAATACGATGGCATACCCATAGATTTCTATCTGAAAGGTTCTAGCGTACGACCCCGAGATCTAACAGTCTAACACACTCTCGAGTACTCCGGAAATTTAGTCTCTCCAAAATTATCTTTTATTTCTCCTCATAGTTCCACTCCGCCGGTACGGCATACTTGTCTGAGGAAACGTGGCGTATGTTGATAACATCTTCATTCTCCAGAAGATATGTAAGGGATTTGTCAGAGGCGAAGAGAATAGATAGATGAATACCTACACAAGAACAGTTTAAAAAAAGTAGTGATTACCACGAGTACGCTTGTTAATCTATCTTCAATCACCCTGAAGTTGGAAACTAGGCTGAAGTAGGATTATCTTTTTCTAAAATCTTGACTTCTTCATTTCTGTATTTTTCTTTATTCTACATTCTAGCGAAGATTATCCTCCAATAGTTACAATGGTGGAGGTTCTCATATTAGATATATTTCCTTATATATGTAGTATAATACCTAAAAAGGTACCATTCCTCTGAAAGTTGATACCAAGTTAGCTCCTCCACAGTACTCCTAATTGACATGCCTTTGGGCATTCTTTTGTTGTATACTTATTTCATTAGAGGCCTTCTATTCTTCCTATCCACCGATTATTTATAAATAGCTTACGTACCTCTGTCCTTTGCCTGGAAAGTGCGCGGTTCCACCAGTTGATCCTTCACTTGCTTCTTTTATTTGAGACCAGTTTCTCTCGTAGGCTGATAATATTACAGATGAAATCAACTAATTCACCTGCTCAATTAAGTGAACCCGTATGTTTATGAATTAAGTAAATTTGTGATATTTACTGGTCCATAAATATTATTTCTGGGTTTTACAGTTCACACATTTCATGTTTCAAGGTCACATACTCTCAAATTGAGGAAATTTGAATTACTGTAGGGAGTGCAGGGGTAAGATTCAAAGAATATTTTAAAGTTTATTCAATTTGACATAGACTTAAAATATATTTAAGTCAATCGGGTTAAGAACTAATAAAATAATATAAAATTGCTTCCACTGAATATATCTATAGTGGACGTGCATTGTTCCAACCAGTGTAACATTCTGCAAACCTTTTCTTTCAGTAATAATGAAACTGTCTGGATATAAACCTGAATTATATTTAGACAATAATTTTGAAAAGATTCCGGTATAACGGCGAAACTTGCCGTTAACCAAAATATATAAATTTGTCCGACACATATTCATATTAAATAAGGCCACATAAAAATGTATTTTTGTAGGGCGTGAAAGTTTATGTGTCTTTGTATTGGTCCGTGTGTGTTCCATTCGGGTTGTGGGAATACCTCTGAGACGCACTTTGGTTATAAATCCTGCATTTTTCTGAAATATACAAGAAAAACACGTAGAGACAATTTATAAAAACGTGTGTCTTGTGTGCAGAGGGAGTATTTACCTTTCTTGAAAGACCCTGTGAACAACGACAGACTAAGAGATCTTGGCATATTTGAGCTTACTGAAATATATCTTATCCCGGGAGGTGCTTTAAAGGGATTTCCACACACAGCGGCATTCCAAACAGCCATGTCGTTACCCAAATTAAAAATGTCCTTTGCAGATACACCCCTAAAACACTGCAGCATAAGTTCACAAACAACCAAAACAAATAGTTTGCTTTACATTATAATAGCTTAAATAGTTGTTTTATTCACGAGCCAAATATTAACATAGATTAGCTCTTAATAATTATCGATTTCTATAAAAAGCAAATAATAAATTTATGTGTTTGTTTTTGTTTTTGTCTATAATTTATTACATATTAATGTTTTGGGTTAAAAAATTAACAATGTAATTATTACTAATTTATGACGAAAAATTATTATTCCAGTTTCAATTAATGATGCTTTATAGTATTATTATCAGTCAACTAGGATTATTTTCAGAAAACAAATATTGTCTCCATCTCTAACTCTCGTTCAACTCTCTTAAGAGCAGTAGTGGAAAAAATGTACCTGTTTGTGTTTTCTCCAAATTTCCAAATTTCCAATATTCCCGTATGATCTTCTTCTTTCATGAGTGCCTATAGCCTCTGTAGATGTTGGCTATCAGATTGGCATAAATGGTTTTGTTTATGGCCGATCTAAATACTTATTTAGTAGTAGTCATACCTTTCCATATATTGAGATACAGAGATTTGTCTAAGACTTCTTCCATCTCTTAATGCATCAATGATCCCCTGTAGCAGCCATGACAATCTCTATGACAATAAATAACTTTGACTTGGGAGTTTCATCTGGGATTGGATATCTCAAATGATTAGTTTTAAAATTAGTAGGTATCAAAAGTAATTTAAGTTGACACTATTCAAGTCCAAAAAGTCGGCTAAGATATTTACCTGAAGGACGAAGTACACGTTCTATGATAACAATTTGCTAGGTGTTAATCACTTAACAGTTACTCAGATGATAAGCAGATTCAAGGGCGCTGAATAACATTTTAGAAAATGTGGACATACAAGTTTTGAAAAATATAAGTTGTAGTGGAGATTAATAATGATACTCCCAGCAGTCAGGAATATAAGTATTTCCCGTTAACTCTTAGAAGAACACTTCGGGAATCACTAGATTCTAGTAGAATGAATGCTAGTCATCATAGCAAAAAGTGTAGCCAGATTAAATTCGGCTGTAGAAAAATGGAAACGAGTTTTTCACCGATGAAACCAAGATCAGTTTAAGACCACCACATGGTCGTCAACAAATATTGCGAAGGCCTGTAGAAAATTTTGCTTCCTGGAATATTTCTTCCCGGGAACCGTTTGGTGGTGGGTCCAGAATAGTTTGTGGAGGAATGCTAATTAGTTTTATCTGGAAAACTTTTTCAGGACCATTGTACTATTTACAGGAAATTATTTATATCTTGACCGCATGTCGCTAGATCTGATGGTTTGAGTTACTTAAATGAGGTCAAAATTATGTACTGGTTATAACGAATCTCAGACTGGAGTACTATCGAACGTCTACCCAGGAACTTTCAAGAAGTTGACCCTGCTATTCTTTGGAATAGATAATCTTTTCCAGGAAACAGTCCAGAAATTGATAAAAAGGTCAAGGATAAAGAGATCAAAAATGTTTCTTGAAGGTGTCTTCATCTCTACATAAAATTGAAAATATTTATGTTAAATAAATTATATCGAGTGACTTTGTTTCACTACCATCCGCCATCATATGGAGACAAATTTTACTACTCTTATAAAATCCAAGTCGTGGAATATTTAGTAAAAAATACGCACCTTCAGAGTTTTAAAATTGTAGATATTAGCGTTGCAGGAAAATAACACGAAACAATAAATTTCCCCTTAAGCTGACATAATTTTGCTTTTGTAGCAGTGTTGAAATTACAACTGTGGGAAATTATAACAGATAACATTATCCTTAAATGGCTGGTAATAAACCGTCCCTTGTTGCTTGTTAAAATATATAACTATTTCATGCAAATATAAACGCAAATTTCTTAATAAACTTTTATGGGATATGGAATTAAGAAAAAAAAGATATAATTGCAAGTTAGGCTATTGTTATGTTGGTCAGTATAAAAGCTGTGGCCACACGCAGAACATAGAGTGTAAGGATTGGCTAACGTTATTACCGGTCACAGCCTCCACCACACGCACACATTCACAATGATATCATTTCAATTTGGTCGCAATGGAGTTCTACTTTCTGTTGTTTCCGCTTTCATGTTTAGATTAATACCTTTGATAACATTCGAAATTTTCCGGACCAGCTTCATTTTCACTGCGACAAAAATTCTTTGTCGTCTTTTTCAAGGGGTAACTTTTATTCCAGTTTTACATATGTTAGGGTCGCAATGGAATTTTTATCATGCTAAAACATGTAAGTACATAAAAACTATGAATTGAATTCTTATAAAAAAATAACTTGTAGTAGTCATAAAAAATTAATTTAGCACATTTGTGTTAATGTAATATATGAAATTTATGTTTGGATTTTCAGAATTTGTAGAATCACATTTTGGATTAAGTAACGTAAATAATTAATTTGCGATTAATTACAAAGTTGCATCAGGAATGTTTATGTAGCCGCCTGTGCCTCATGATTCATTTGAATTTGTTGAAAATTTTATGTAAAATGAAAAACACGAGATATTAATCATGGAGTCAATAAAAAAACTAAAGCGGTTTGTGAAATGAACCCATAAACTTTATAATTACCTATGATGTTAAAGCAGCAGTTTTTTGTAATAACAACACACCCAATAAATTATAAAAATTATTCTATAACAAGTTACATTTTGTATTAAACTAAGCAGTTTTATAAACTATAAATTGCTTTTAACTAATAAAGAAACTTTGTTGGATATTTTTGCCTTCCTTAAAAGTGGTTAACAAAAATGATTTATTTATTATCGTTTTGACATTAAAATTAGTTTAATTAATTAATTAGAAAAATTGAACATGTAATGCCTATAAAGATAAAGTTCATTAAAACTTATAATAGATTACTTATAGAAGATTCTAAACCAGAAAACTAAATCACTGTTTGGTTGTTTAATTTTTTTGTGTCGATAACGATTTAATTATTTCTTTTTCAGATGGACTGAAATTAGTAAACTGCAGCAACAAAAAGTGTAAGTACGTAATATTCAAATAAGCATTAAACATTTTTAGTGTTAGTGAAAAGTTGGAAATTAAATCGTTGCAAATGTTCTTTTTAATGACAATAATTTACATATTTTGAAATTATATGCAATTATAAAAGTTGTGCGAAAGTTTTGCTTGATAGTTGCAATGCAATTTTAGTATTTCCTTTGCTGGCAATTACAAAAATTGGGTCAATCAATATTCAAGAAAAAGAGATATGAAAAAAATTCATCGCTTTAGCTGGAAATCAGCATAAAAACACCTTTTGAACAAGAAAGTGTAGACGGTATGTAAATACTTGTATAGAAAAGAGTTTTAAAATTGTAAGAATAGAACAATTTTATCGTTGCATATTCTACGAAAATTGTAGAAAAATTATGAAAGTCACAATTGTTCTTAAATAGTAGTATAAATAATAGTATATTTTAATTTTCTAACTTTCAAAAATTTAAAGTCCGATAAAATGAAATTAAAAAAGTTCTTATCTAAGAGTTTCATTTAATATTTTAGTTCATATGAAGGGTTCTAAAATACACAGTGCAACAAATTCAGGGGCCATCTCATGGAACAAGAAACGGTCTTTATGGGATTCAAGTACTAGTATAGTATAGTCAAACCCCCGAAGGGTTTATTCAGATTAGCTCGAAAATTGAAGTTATGGCCATTTGAATTTTTCTTGCGACAGTGACCAATTTTAGCTCATTGTTTTGTCTATAAATAGCATTTTAAGTTTATTATTTCTGCATAAATATGTTGGAACCTCAATAAAATGACTCATCTGAACATATCAAGTAGTGTAAAAAATATTTTTTTCTACAAACGTTAGTAAAAATTGAATTTTCTACACGGCCCACTGCAATTAAAAGTGTCATATTAAATTGAAAACGCGTTAAAAGTAAATCACGTGATTTACTTTTAACACCAGTGTTAAAAGTAAAACGTATCATAAATAACTATTTTGTATTTTTCGTTGAAAATAATCCGAAAAACCGCATTTTTTAGCATTTTTTGTTAGTATTTCGACTTTTATTCAGAATTTCTCATTATTATTTCTTTCAAACTTCAATTAAATTAAACTTTGAGATTAAATAGATAAATTTCACGCATATATCAATAAAGAAATATTTATTTTTGGGAATTTTTCGGTGACCAGTAGTCGTTAGAACGCACTTTTATCGCATTTCTTGTCAATATTTCGAATTTTTTTTATTCTACCCCAAAAAATTGTGATGGTGATGAAAAAAATACATTGATCTCTTGCAACAAATGAAAATACATGCATTGAATACCTATGTTTACTATTTTATTTTAAAGATATGAAAATTCAAATTTTTATAATGAAACAAATCAATGTGTTGAAGTCTCTTTGGCGTTGGTTTTGCTTCATCTGGTTCTTCACCATCGCTATCACTCGAATCATCATCAGAATCCACATACTGATTGATCAACTCGTTTTCTTCTTCTTCCTCATTCGAAATTTTGAAGAGATTCTTGCTCCACAAGCAAATTTCAGCCAAAACAGCGTCAGGTGATTTTTTTTTATTGGAAGGAGCTCAATGTATTTTTTTATCATTCATCAATTTTTTTGGTAGAATATAAAAAATTCGAAAAATTGACAAAAAATGCAATAAACGTCGAAAATGTTAAAAAAAATGCGATTTTTCGGTTTCTTTTCAACGAAAAATACAAAACATTATTTTTTTCATTTGATATGTTCAGAGGAGTTGTGTATTTGACTTTTAAGAATCATTTTATTAAAGTTTCAGCATATTTATGCAGAGATAATAGGATTAAAATGCAATTTATAGACAAAACAATGAGCGATTATAAGCTAAATTGGTAACTGTGGCAAGAAAAATTCAAACGGTCTTAACTTCAATTTTCACGATATGCTGTTGCACTGTGATATCGACGACATTTAGATAAATTTATAAGAATGTTTATGAACTTCAATTATATTTAAAATTCTTATACTTTCATACCATGCATGCTTAATTATTGTATAAGTAATAATAATAATAGTAAATTAATGGTAAATTGAAAAAAATATTGATCAGTCGGACTCTTTCTTATTTTCTGTGTTTTATTATTACATTTATTTACATTAATAAGTACCTATTTGTTTGTTAAAGCCATTTATCTAGTTCTGTAAAATTATAGTATTGTTATTGTTCTAAACTATAATAATTATTTGAAATGATCAAGTACATTTTTATTTATATAAATTTCATAGACGCATTAATTTTCCATATTCAAAAACTTTGATCTAATTAACTAATAATTGATTATTTACAATAAAGATATCATAATTTTTCACAGAAAATTATATTTATTGTAAAATAAAGTATCTTTTTCCATCTTATTTTGCGAATCTAAATTTTCCACAATTCCAAACTCCTCATGTATAAAGGTTTCGTATATATATGAAATGTAACTGAATAACCGTAACATTTATTGAGGATCACTAGAAACCATCATCTAGGTACCTGCTGAGATAAAAAAACCGGAAAAACACTTTTCCAATCGAAACTTTGAAATAACATTACAGTTGAGTGAGTTTCTGCTGTTTTATCAGGAGCCTCTGGTTTAGCAAAACGTACTACATATTGTTCCATGATTTATTTCTTGCCATTAGTTGTATCCATTTACTGTTATTTTCGGCCATCCGCGATAAATTTCAAACGGAAATAGAAGACGCTTCGGCAGTGTTCGAGAGCAGTAGATTGTCCTTCCAACGTTTGGCTTTGCCTGTGTTATATTCATGATGAATCGCGTTTCGGCTTCATCATTTGTTCCTCAAGAGAATTTTCTTAAATTGTTCATGAGCCATTGCTGATGTGCTTTAATTAAAATTCCCCTCTGCTTTGAAATTAAAATGAACCATCAGGTAGTTTCTAAAAAAATTTCCTTGTCCATGTATTTTTCATTTTTATTCAACCTGGAGAAGTAATTGGCTGTAAAAGCAGGTTAACAATGGAAATTGTCGATTGGAAAATAAAAACTTTTCCAACCTGTTGGTTGTAATATCCAACAGTACTTAAAAGAATCAATCAAACAAACGATAAATGTCGGTACTAACAGAAGTTTTAATGTTCGTAATGTGGAGATTTAAAGTGAACGTAATAAAAATTAAAACAAGCAACATAACAATCTAATAAAAATTACATCTGCAGAGGATTTAGAGTGACGTCGTTTATTAAGACAACGTCTCCAACAAAACGATGTTTTAGTTAATCAAACTGGTGAGTCTTGTATATCAAGACTATAAAGAGTCCTAAGTTATACAGTTTCGTAAGCTCGTATAGTGCAAATTTATATCCTGTGTTATTGCTGGAATCCTTAGTGGTAGACAGTTTCTCGTAACTTGATAAGTCGCTAGGCACTTTATGCAGGTCAGTATGGCCTGCTGCAATGAACCAACCAACCGTCTTAGCATCGGCTAAATTAATCCACACTCATATGCTCTTGTTGTGTCCACGTAATTTAACTTGGGCACATTGAAATACTAAACATCATGTTGGATATATATGAGCTTTTATTGCTGTTCCACATTAACAATAATCTTCTGGTTTATGCTTATGAATTTAGTGTGTTAGAAGGACAAAACTTTGTGTTTATTAATAATAATTATGGCAAAGTAGAACCGTTCTATTACCATAAGTTATCATGAAATTAATGTACTTATAAAACGTGACAAAAAAGTTTAAACTTCAATATTCACTAGTTTTTTTTAATTTTTGTATTTTATCAGGAATAAGAAGATGAACAATATCAAAGAAATGGATTCTTTCCCGAATTACGTAGCCCCCCATACTTTTTCAAATCCAGTGAAAACTAATAAATTATAGACATCAGAGGAGCAGCTAATCTAATAATTCGAGAACTTCAGGACAATTTTCATTTAACCACAAAATCGCATTTTTACCATATTTATGGTTATTTAACAAGGTTATTAGTGAATTTCGCAGTATGAATGACAGACAACTAATAACATTGGTACACTCGTATCTATCCACGTATATACGACAAAAAAGGCAGGGATTTTGAGGACATAAATTTTAACAATAACACTATTATTTGGTCTCATTTGCGCATGCTAATGATCTAAGATAATAACTGGTTGTAAATAGATAGATTTAATTTTTTGTACGTTAGTTATAAATTTCCGTACGTTACTTTAAGTTAAGTGGATGTAAACGATATTTTAGACAACTAGACGGTTAAGCGCCAAAATTTATAAAAAATGATAAGTACCTACATTAAAAAAGGTACTTCGATTGTAACACAACACAAATAGAGAAGAATAAGTGTTGTTAATCTCAATTATAGAATGTTACAGTGATATAGTAATTACGTGCATTCTGCCAATAGACTACATCGAGTGTTTAAAGCAAATATTAAATATTTGAATAAAAACCTGCTGCAGCAATACATCAAAGTATGATCATTTGAAAATCTATCCACTTGGGCAAGTGTCTCTTGTGAATCGGCAGCACTCACAAACAAGCTTAATTTTTGTTAGTATTTTAGTATTTACCGATCCTATGGAATACATAAAGAATTCCGAAGGTTAGGAATTAAATATAAGCAGCTTAGTTACTGGGGCGACATTTCGGTGCTCAATGGGATGCTGATGTTGGGTGGAAGTATTGGCCAGTCCCTCCAAAAGTAATCCTGCTTTGTACATGACATGGAATTACAACGTTCCACATGTCAAAGCTGTTTCAGCAGGTTTATCTTATCTAGTGACTTGTTCAAGTATTTATACGTTAGCATATAAACGAATATATTGGTACTTACTCTACAGTTGTATACTTTTGGCTTGTGTTTCCGTCGCGTTATGTAAATTAGCGAGCGTACATTGTTTGCAACAAACTTGAGTGTCTAACTTTGTTTAAAGGATATTTTGTAGGTAATGAGTGCCATCCAAATATTTATTGTTAATAACTTTAATTAAAATTTCAGAGTGCTTATGGAAACAAGTTTGGATAAACGCGTTAATTTAGGGCAATTACAAGTTGCATGCTGGAGGTTATTTAACCAGGGTGTTCACTAGAAAACATTGTAACTTGGTGCAGGAGGCTATTTTTGTTATTTATTTGACAATATCTTAATCTTAAACTTATACAGACTGTCTTAATGGCAAGGTAATCGTCATCAGTATGATATGGGGGATGTTATAGTCAATTTTGCGAAATCGGACAATTTATAAAATGCTAGGCAGTTTGCGAAATGACTGTTAGCTTAGGCAATTTAAAAACAATCTTTTAGCTCCAATTCTTGTTGTAATTTCGAGATCGGGGACAGTCTAGGTTTCAGGAGAAGAAGCGACATTTTACAAATTACATATCTAAAATGCTCTGAGAATTTTGCAAATTGCCAGATTTCGTAAATTGTCGGTAAGATGGATATTTCTCATAGACACTCTATAAGTAAAAGTTTCAAAGCCTTCTAGGTTAGGTTAGGTTACAAATTGCCTGAAATGCTCTAAGAATTTTCCAAATTGCCAGATTTTGTAAATTGTCGGTAACATGGATATTTCTCATAGAACTCATAAGTCAAAGTTTCAAAGCCTGCTAAGTTCATTAACAGGCCTCAGGAGACCCAAGACCTCATAATAGAAAATTAAATTTCTTCATAAATCTAAGTTAATGAAGTAAACACAAATCAATAATATAAACAATTATAAAAGAGAAAAAATATTTTAATAGAAAAAGTACACTTTCGATATTGAAGCAGGATTATACTCCCTGTATAAAGTCGACCATCTTAGGAAGACAGTTGGCTGCACAGACAGGTATTGTCAGTGGTGAAGTTGAAAGTAGATATGGAAACAATTTTACTAGTGACAATAGTGGTTTCGGTCAGTTCTCAAGTCTTAACTGCCTTCCTACGATGGTCAAAATGTAAATCCAAGTAGTCAATTTTTGTCAAAATAGCAAACGTAATTAAGTAAGTAATATTTTCTACTCCCATACTATAATTGATTTATTTGACATTTACTACATGTACTTTAATGAGATTCATTATGTTACAGATTTGTCATTATGATATAAGTTTATAACCAATAGAAATGCAACATCAAAGCAATACTCCGTCAATAGATATCAAATATTGTCATGAACATCTAACAGAAATAAAATTTATAAATTGACAGCTCATTTTAAGTTTGTAACATTTCTGAATTTATGATAGAGTTGCCATAATATTTATGTCCTTATTTTTCATTATTTTGACTATTTGTAGAAAAAATAGTGTACTTATGCAAGTCACATTTAATGACTATTAAGACACTCCTATTCATTACAATTCTCATACTCGTGTCTTAATAGCTATCATTAAATGCTCATTGCATATACTAATAAAACCTGACTTAAAAAACTTTAATTTTAGTCGCTTCAATCTTAGAAATGTACCTTAATATCCATTGGCAATGTAACCATATTTAACAGCCTCTAAGAATGAGGTTAATGCGAGTACACATTCGTAGCAACTTTTTTCAAAAACCAGCCTGAAAAGGAGAAATCGCAACTTCAATAATATTGTTATAATTTTAGTTGTTGGATTTTAAAAGTCGTTAATCGTCCACATATTTTAAGAATAAAAATTTCTATCAATATTTTGTAGAGAATTTGACAAATAATTCTTGAACATAGAGAGGGTTTAAAATTGGAAAGTCGGGAAATTAATAGTAAATTGTAGTATCTACTTAGTACATGTAACACAAAATATTTTGTAGTGGTGTACTTATGGTAGGGCAAATTCAAACTATTAAAAAATATCCAAAAATATTGAATATAATACCACAATATGTGAGAAGTTATTCTTGCTGTCATGTCTGGTTTACTCTAGAAATTCAAAAATAATGAAACTCTGTAATACAGCAGACCCTAAAGAAACAAATTGTCGTATAAACAGTCAAGTAAAAATGATTCCTTATTGAAATATAAAGTGAATTAATAGTATATTAAGTATGGAGAACGGTAAGGGATTTTTACCGTTCGAAGACAATTGTTTTGAGGAGGAGCGAAGCGACGACTTCAATTATTGTCTGAGAACGGTAACCCTTAACGTTCGACATGCTTATAACATTTTTGCACGTTCCACCAAATTCACGTATTTATGGGTTTAATTAAAGAATAGTAACCAAATTAAAATGTGTTCATGTCAAAGTGACAACTATAAAATTATCTAAAATAAAGTGACAAAACTTTCAAATGTCATTACTTACCGATCAGAAAGCGAGAATCTGATCGGTAAACATACTTACCGATCAGTAATTTGTAAACAAAACCTACTATTCTTTTAATTAAACAAGTAAATATGCGAATTTGACGGATCGTGCAAAAAAGTAACTTTCATCACCCTCTATTTTAAAGTGATATAAGGCAATTCTAGTCTTGGGTTTCAACATGAGTAGCATGTACTGAAAAAATACGTACTTAGTAAACCTTTGAAAGTATCTTATTAGATCTTCCATCCCACTTACACAAAAAAAATTAATACCTAATACAAAATAAAGTTGTCTTAGATAATTGGTAGAATTTCTGTAATTATATAAAGCACAATTTATTTATGAAGTGCCACTTTACAGATTTATAATATCTAGATACTAAAGCCATCTTTTCCTAAATTACAATTAAATGCTTTTTAGATTAACAAAAAGATTAAAATTAAAATTAATTATGCCTCGAGCATAATATCCCATAAAACAATTTTTAATTTTTCAATTAGTAGAAGTAGAAAAGTTTTGCGAATACTATAAAAGAAATGAAAAGGGAATAAGATGCAAGGCACGATGTACATCATAAAGCTCACAACCTTTGAAATTCTTTGTGTTTTTGATTAGGACTTTACTTTGTCTTTCTTTCATTTTGTACTCTTTAAATTGCTAAAAGTAGATTCGAAAGCAAATGGTAAAAGTAACTTCCGCAATTCGTTTACATATCGTCCTTTTTTTAATATTTACATTCGTAAATGTATAATTGTTAGTCAAGAATATCTAATGGAAAACCAAACCAAGTATAGAACTACCCCCAACTGTGATGGATGGGTTTTTAATAAAAATATGTGCCATTAGCTAAATAACATGTTTAACGTTTGAAATAAACTAGGTATTTTTCTGTCTGACACATTTCTCTTTTTTAAAATAAAAATATGTAGGCGCTTGTCAGTAACGGCGAAAAATACGTTGAATTTTACCGTGGTTTATAAGCACTAAATTTATTGTAAGTGTAAAACGATGTAGTTCTCTAATCGATAGAGTCTGTACAAATTAAACGTTTGCCAAGTTAATGAAAACATACAATGAAGATGAAAATAGCGTGACGTATACAGTTTTCAGTTTCCAACGGGTTGCCCATCCATCATTCAAACTGTATACAAAATAATTTATCAAAAACTTCTCTGTAATAAATAATAAATAGAAAAATATACAAGAATATTATACCAAACACGAGTTCTACAAATTGAAACTTTTCGTTCGTATTTATTATTATGTTGCCAAATATGTTAATGTGGATTTATTTTTTTCGTGTAAACAGCGTGAGTGTTGTGGCTATAACAACTAAATTACAATTTAAAAATAATAATTTATCATAAAGTAATCTCTGCTTACGATCTGGTTGACACGACTTGCCTAATTACGTTTCGTTGTATTCTAGCTTTTAGCGTAGCACAAAATAAAAACTTAAATATAATAATACACCGGTCTGACTAAAATTCATACACTCTTCAACTAGAAAAGTGGTGTAACACTTTAATTTTCTATTATTTTCTGTTGCATATTTCGTTTGCTAAGATTTTCTGTGTTTGAAGTTTTGTTATAAATTTAATATTTGTGTAGAGAAAATTTGTGAAAAAGAACAATTTTCTTTCGCTTTAAATTTTAATCTGATTTAATGTGTAATAAAAGTACAAAGGAAGTTATATTAGTGTAAGAAATTGCTGTATCAAAGACTGGTGTTTCAATTTAAATATGCTATAATAGAAAATTATATCTATGGAATATAATAATGGGGAAATAAAAAACTACTTACTATAGTGGAGTCAATTTAATAAGGCTTGGGAAACGATGCGTTCTAAATAGAAATTTGAAAGGAATAAATTATATTTAGCCTGGGTGATATATCGGCAAAAATGAAAGAGTCAACTTAGAGCTACACAAATTTAGTGTAACAAAAAGGCGACAAGCAGTGATGGATGAATCCCTAGTTTGATCGGTTCTGAGCTGGATGATCTTATTTTCACGACAAATATTTTCGTTTTTACTTTATATTCTTTTTGCGCCTCATGTCTCCCTTTCTAAAATTTTAACTGTACCTACACTAATAAATTGAATGAAGATAAAACCTATCGATTTCTACAGCTCATCCAAAAACAATTCCCTTAAACTCGTTTCGTATTGTATTTATTTGTGGGTTGCGGATTTTGTTCGTTGAAGATTTTAAATTATTGGCAGTTACAATAGATTTTGCGGAATGGTGCAAGAACTTGTCAAATAGACAACGGTTTACTGCAACACACATACACAGACATATAGAAACCGGCAAAAGTTCCAGCAAATTCCCCAACTGAGCTGTCCAGTAGTGTCCCCTGGGGAACAAACAACTAAACAAACAGCACTAAGTTATCAGCACAAGTTCTTTCCAGCCGACTGTCCGCACCAATAGCCTCTCCATTCCTCTATTGATGTTATTTCACAGGGCCAAAGTCACATAACGTGATATAAGCCGTCAAAATGTTCTTAATACTTTAAGAACGTTTGGAGAGTATTTTTGCCTGTCGCATCACATATGTCAACTAGCTAAATTGATTTGTAAAATAAATATTTATTCGATATATTAGAGGTCTATCCAAATGTATGTATTTGTCGATTGTCTGGAAAGTACACCGACTTTGGATTTAAAAACTTTTTCCTAGTTGGATATTTGCAAGATTATCATCAAAAATTTTATTATGCAGTTTGAGTTAATTTATGAAATTTGAGCAATCTGGTCTTGGAGTATTTTTATCTGATACAAATTGTATTGACAAATGTTACAATAAAAAGACATTTTACCACTCCCGATTCAGTAAGTAGACTATAATGAAATTGTGGAAATGGTAACTTGATTTTATATGATAATTTGTACCGGGTCTTTGACTTTTCCGGTAGTAAAGATACACAGGCAAGTCTGCCTCCTCCACTCGCTGGCGCTCAAACCTATCCTTGACTAGTAAATATTACTTACCTCCCTTAATGCTTAAATAACTATTAAAATTTATTTTGCATACTAATTTTAGATACATATTTCAACTAAAAAAATTTGGATCTTCACTTCTTTAAACATCTATAATAGTTACGTCTATTGGGGGCACACTATACAGGGTGTTTCAGGATTAACCGGACAAACTTAAAATTTGAATTCAGCACCTCAAAATAAGGAAAAAAATTGTTATAGAGGTATGTCCGGAAACGCTTCGTTAAAGAGTTACGCCCCTTTAAAGATGGAGGCTAAAATTAGGTTTTTAATTTTTTTCTCAAATTTGGATAAAAATAAAAAATGAACTTTGGTAGGGATTTTCTACTAATGGAAACGCTTCTAAAGAATATTTTTTGAATTATCCCTTATCGATAAAAGGAGTGAAATCAGCAACATCTCTTTAATTTTTTTATTGAAACTCTTTAACGGACCCGAATTTTGTCATATAAACAATTGTTCTGGAAAGCTAGATTCATTTAGTATTTTCTCTCTTCTATTTTTTTCAGAGAACTGACAGTTTATAAATAAAAAAATAAAATAGTTCCGATCCAAATGGTTATTTTGGAAGTTATTGCATTATTTTATAAAATGGAAAATGTCTAGGAGGCTGCTGCTGCTAATCTGAATTCAAATTTGAAGTTTGTCCAGTTAATCCTGAAACACCCTGTATATTGACACCAAACGAATGGAGCCCTTAGAATATAATATTTTACGGTCAACGTCGACTTCGACGTCGAGAATTACATAAGAATCAGTGAAAAGTATCAATTTTACAAAATCACTGCCGGCCATTGTGATTAATTTAATTGAGAATCTCTTGACATGTAAATTTCAATGCAATAAAATTTTATTACTTTGTCACCTGAAAACTCTTATCTCTCAATAAAATATGTAAGAAAATGGACTGAAATACACCTACTAGTATTATTTTGAGTACATATGTGCATCTCTTTCTCTCTCCTTTTATTTAATTCTTTCTCTCTTTTTGTCTATTCAATAATCCTCAATAATTAATCTCAACTATTTTTTTTCTTTCTTACTTCTCCGTCTAGAATTACAATAGAAAAACTTCTCGTCGTATTGCGTATCAAACAAAAGGTAGCTTAAGTGCAAGTTGGGAGAAACTATGTTGTAAAATATTCATTAGATTTTGATTAAAATAATATAAAGTTTTTAATTGTGTTAACGTCAAAAGTTAGAATTTCCAATCGAGTTTTTAACCTGTGCTTGAACGCTCTGCCTACATTAATGAATTTGTTTGTCAAAAGTTTTCAAGTATTGGAAAATTCATTTAAAATTTTCAAGACTCATTGCTTTTCCTATTTCGTATTCCATTTCCCATTTTACCACAATAAGTAAAATATAAAGTTAGAAGTTTTCAATTACCCATAAACAATTAGTTCAATTTGACGAAACAAGGGAAAAAACTAATTACCAACTTGAGAAAAAAATCAATAAATCAATTAATGAAATGCTCTATTTACCATACAACTCTGAAAATTAGTTTTAGGTAAGTAGCTGTGCCAATTTTCTGTTAGCAATGCATTTATACTTAATTTTAATACTTCTAGTTAAATCGTAGGACTTTTTAATAAGTATTGCATAATCGTGGTAAAAGATGAAACTTTTACATTTAACTTAAGTAAACATAAGTAAATAAAAAGTTTGATTTCGAAATTACGGTAAAGCATCCGTGGAGCTCTCGTGAATATCGTCAAAAATAACGAACATGAGGGCAAAGCAAACAATTCATCGGATTTAAAAGAACGCTCATGAGAGACCGTCATGCACTTTTTAAGTTGACTGTCAACATAGATATATTGCGCACGAACAACCGACCAAAGTACGTACTTATCCAATTTGCATTGATCTAAGTTATAAAATGGGTCAGACTATTTCAAATAAACTAATATTTAATCTCGCTACTTTTACAAATATAGCGACATTTATTGAAATAAAAACTTTTATGCGAGACGGTACGTACGTTTATATTTCTGAAATGAAAACAATTATATTGTTATTTCCAGTTTTGTTGTTCTGTTTGGTTTTGATTACAATGAAATCGATACCAATAGATTTTCCTATTTAATTATTATGCCTTAAGCAATGCGTTATTGGGGAAAATATAAAAATGAGAAAGATTGGATATAAAAATATGATCACAAATTGTCAAAGACAAATTAGACTAAAAAGTGCATAAGTATTACACTTTATCTTCAAACTAATCTTAAAATATCTGATGTGTCCAACACATGACTTTCTTATACGGATAGTATCTCAATTACTTTTCCTAAAGAAATTAAATTAAATCTCTTGTAAAAATTTTGAGGGTTTCCAGCAATTTTCAAATAGTTCATTCTCTTTTGCAATCGTTAAATCGAGCAATAACTCGACAAATAAGGAAAATATCGAAAATTGTTTTGGATACAAAAATATGAAGAATTTTATTTCCAACAATTTTCCTCTAAACACTTTTCGTCGTGAAATCGTAAGAAACCGAGTTATTCGCGAAAAACTGGACTCACTTTTCAATACAAGATGGTGCCGGTTTACAAAGGGGTTGGTTTCACCTTTTTTGAATTTAAGGTTTTCTTGGGACGCCTAACTGCCCGTAAAAAATGATGCGTTTCTAATTTAATGTTTTGGCCAACATTGAAGTTTGACTAAGTTGACTGGAAAAGTCTACCTAAATTTAAAATTTCTACGTGCATAAGAGGAGAGAAAAACAAAAATACTACGACAAATCGGTAAGACCATAGTTGTTGATGTAATGATTATTTCAATTCCAATACAATATAACCTAAATACTACTGAAGCATATCTTGAAAATTTTGTTACATTTGCTCCAAAAGAGAATATACAGAAAGTTGGAAGAGTATATTAGCGAAAGACTATATAACTCGAAACATTCGAAGCTTTACAACTCCAACTAATGAATTTTTTAAGGGAGACCACCAGTTGGAGTCAGAAATCAATTGAAGGAAGATAGAAGGCTCCAAGCTCCACCGAATAGAACGTTAATGATTTTTCCATTGCAAGACTAAGTTCTAATAGTGGGCTCCATCATGGTGAAAGGAGGCATTACAGCTAAAGCTTGTACAGAGTACAGGATTACAGATACTTGATAGGGAGGCAATAACTAAAGGTATATTCCAGATATTCTGGAGCCACATATTGCCACATTTATTGAAAATAATTTCCTATTAATAAAATAGACATCAACGCATTTAGCCCGCAACATGTTCCAGAGTGAAATCCTACGGAACATATCTAGGATATGGATATATTGGAATAAGGATTGAAGCCTGAATTGCGATTTCTGTAAATCTTATAGAGCTCTGCACTTCTATAAGAATTTTATCAACTGTCTTCGCAATCAATGAACTCAGATGTAGGACCAATATGCCTTTATCATATGTGGAGTATACTTCTGTTAGAGCATCGAATGTTATGGCAAAGATTAAAGAAACACAAAGAGTTCGAATTATATTTTCAACTTTACTCAATATTTACTCTGAAATGATTTTTAACAAGCCTTAAAGTACTCGAAGGAAGAAATTAATATATATTAATGATGACCACATAAAAAATATCAAGGTTCGAAGGATTCTGTTATGATCGTAGTAAAAACCTTCCATATTGTATGCTCATTATCAATTTGAAAATTTCCACCCTATTAAATGTACTTACTTACCTGTGGTCTATACGTCAATATTTAGATTAAACATTTATAAGATACCACGATCCATTCAGCCCGAATATTGACTAAGATTTGGTACTATAGAAAAATACTTAGACGAGGATAGAACAAAAACCAGGTTCCGATCACAGACGGACATAGATTTTCGCATTATAGTGCAATGAATTGGTTTGATTTCTAACACAGTTTAGACCAGCATAACATGTGATCCTGGTAGCCGAACTCAAATAGCAGTAAGAGATAAAGTACTTCGCACTAAACAGAATACAAGAAATAAATTGAAATAGTTCTACGTAATCAAATTATAATAGAAATATCTTCTATCATTATGAAAAAATTTATAAAAAGTATAGATAGGTTCCTTTTTGTGTTTTATTATAAACAATTTATTAAGAAAAATTCTCCTTCAGCTGGTATTTTGACATTAATCATGATGCATACTTAATTACATGATTCGTCAAAGAATCTAATGATGAACTTTTCATTTCACGATTTAATTTTCAGATTGTGTCTACCAAAACATGGAAATTTCTTTTTAACATTTTAATAATATATTACGAAAAACATGAAATGGGATGTGCTAAAAATCCCATTTTGAGCAATCGCCATAAACTGTAAACCAAAAGTGTAATTTGCTCTTTTGTGGTTTATAATCCCAATATACTTGGCACAGTAGTGTTATTTTATAACCTGAAACTACTTGGTCAAGTATGCGGTATATTGTAAACGATAAATTAAATTTGTTACCCTGTAGGAATAGTGTCATGCATGCTCCAATAATGGTCGCACATAAAATTCCAAACGACTTTTACGTTGCAAGTGCTAACAAGCAGCAAAAACTTTAAAGGAAATGTCTCCACATTTGCTGATCTATATTCGAAAACAATTCACGTAAGTCGTGTGCGCTCGGTAAGCTTGTTACTTGCTGGTTGTAAAAAGGCAGAGGTCTGCATCACAGGTGTGCAAAGGAATCCGACAGCACGAAAACCCCGAAACATCTTATAGATGGACGTCAAAGTGTGGAAAGCACAACTAAAGCTCTACTACTGTGGGGCGTGAGATGCGGGGTGACCAACGAGGAGTCTGGACACGTCCCTGGAAATTTATTATGGAAATGTTCGTTCCGTATTCAATTGGAACGTGATCGAGTTTAAAATGGAGGCATATTTTATACCTATCCGCTTCGGTTGGCCTCTCAACGATGCTAACTACAAATCTACAAACAAATGATACTTATTGTCTGCGTTTCTATCTTGCGAACGACATTCGTTGTACATATCATAAATTTGCTAACTTTTAATTAGATTTTAGTTGGGGGAAATCGGTTGACAATCCAGAATTTTACAATGCCAATAAAAAGCTTCTCGATTTATTATTCAAAATAATTAATCATTTTATTTGTGCACGATTTTTGTCTCTGTAAAATTATAGACTTATTTTTCTTTAAGTTAAGTTTGGAGTCGGTTTTTAATTTAAATTATGGCTCAACTCTCGATGATTTTTTTATTAAATTAGAACTGCTTACAAAATCATGTTAAAGTTTAAGCTAACCTCAAGATTCATTGATTTAAAAAATATATAGAAATCTAATTATTAAATAAGTTAAATCTAACACATTTATATTATATTCATATTCTAAGTACATACAAATTTTACTCATCAAGGCCTTGTAACAAATGTCAGGCCTCATTTAAACTTTAATTTCGCTTGAAGAGAACGGCAAAATGACTTTTTGTATATATCAAAAGATATGTTACTTGCCTTTCATTAGCCAGCGAGTGTGATAAAGGTGTGCTTAATTATTTAAATCTTTCCCCCTATAGTAGCATGGCGGTTGACAACCAACTGTATCTGTGACGTTTTGTGCTATCATCGTACACTTGAATGATCTTAAAGTTTAAATGAAATGGGAACGTTTTCATAAAGTTACTTTACTAGTTGGAATTGTTAGGTTTAGGCAAGCAGAATAATTAAGATACTCAGACTTGTATCTAATATTGCATTCCTAATATAATTACATAAGCACAATTAAGAGTTCTAATGCCACCTTCACATTTTGTTGTCAAAGTTTTACTTAATGGATCGTGTGTATACAATATACATACATGGGGGTGCACATGGGTAATTTGACTTTGAAACTCCGCAACATGTTTTGTAATGGTTATTGTCGATTGATTTCTTCCTTTTGGATGAATACTTATTGTTATTTTAGATCTAATGTATCGTTAAAGATATAGTTTGATATTTTTTTTCAAAAATGAAACTATTTTTATATAAGGACATATTTTCGTATAAACCTACAACTCAGTACAATTTATTTGTTATTTTTTTACTTTTACTTTTACTTTACTTTTCGTTACTTAAAATGAAAATACTACAATAGTATATTACGATTCAACATCGGTAGGTGCCTTATAACAAGAAGAGAAAAAGTTAGAAAGGGTCGAGTCTTGCTAATTTTCGAATCCTGTTATAAAAGGCGTCTACCGATCGTGTATCGTATAACATTTTTTGCGCTTCCGACTTTATTTAACAAAAATATGTTTGACAATTACAATGACAGAATCAAAAAGAGAACCGTTATGATTTAGAAACAAGACTGTTAGGAATATAACGGTATTGGTTATCATGTTTCCGGAACAACCAAAATCAGTTCGGGATTTTTAATCTTTTCGTGACAATCAACAAGCTCAGTACTTGTTCCTTTGAAGAATACCTATAGCGTCTTATAAAACTCGTGTAATTAAACTATTAAACACCCTGTACCTCAGTAATGAAGCACCTTTGAAATAATCGTTCTATTTTGACTTCTAGTATTTACACAAAAGTATAAAATAAACACACCTTGGTACAAGAAAGTTACTAATTACTACAGAAAAAATGTATAAACTATTCTTAATGCATTAATGCAATAATGTTAGTACACAATTTATGATATGAAAATCAATGACAATAATGGGGTGACAAACAATGTTATGTATTCAATATATTAACTTATTTATTGTGCCCGGCGCATCCACCAAAACTTTAATTGTACTAAAATTATTATTGTGAAATAATTTAGGTACTTATATGTTTCTTTAAAAAGACATACATACGTATAAATTAGTTAAGGTAGGTATTAGATACAAAGGTTATATATTTATAATGAAGAAATATGTATGAAATTCAAGTTATAGAGTTTAATTTAGTTTACTTCTACATAACATTCACCTTTTAAAACATGGATATTTATAATTTCTTATACTTGTAAATATATAATTAAAATTTATTCTGTAGGCTACAGGATGTCAAATACTTCTCAAATAATTATCAAGACATCTTCGGTTTTATTTTAAATGAAGCTTTCGTTATATTTCTACGCTTTTGAAATTTTTAATCATTAATGTTAAATCCTAAATATTTTTATTCTATTTTAGACCCGCATAATCTAATTTATAGGCCCACAAATGCGGGCATAAAATGGACTTTATGGCCCGATTAATAAAAAATTGCTAAGTAATGATTGCGGCTGCGAACTATATTTGCATTGTGTCTTAATACAAAAACAAATTGTCAATTTTGATGTATTTAGGACGTAAATAATTAAACTACCTAGACAACAATAAAATTCGTATCGCAACCACTATCACAAACTTGCCGGAAATATTAAATATTTTTTTAATGGTTTAGAAACTAAAATAATAAAAATAAAACGTTATATGCATGTATTGTCGATAATAGCTCTCGGGAAATTAAAAGCCCTCCCTCGTCGGGCTTTAAACATTCCCTCATGCTATAATCTCCTGATTATGCCCTTAATACATAATAACTATTACTACTCGACATGAAATACATTTTTTTCATCTTTTATTGTAAAATATACCTACTATTATGGCATTATTTATAAAGTAATTGACAAATTAAAAATATGAAAAATCTATTTTTTTAGGCTTTATCAAAAGTACAACAAAATTCTGCAAATTCTTAATAAGAATTTATTTGTCATATAAAGTTATCCAAAGGTAAAGTTATCGGGCTTTACTCTAAAAATATAATTCTAAATTATTTTTTCAATACAAACTAAAATGCGTATCATTTTATAAATATTATATTTATTTGATTCAACAAATTGTCAATTAATGCCCAATTCAATAAAATTAGAAAATATAAAAGTTTTTACAGTAGGTATTAATTACCTATTAAAAACATTTCATTTGTAGAAAATGACAAAATTTAGCGTCACAAACTATATGTATATTTGAAATAGTAATAACCATTACAATTTCCATTACAATTAAATCAAGTTGATTTTTAATGTTTGTAATAAAGATTTTCATGAACTCAAATTTTTATTCATTCTATTATATGTATACCTACCACATAATGAATATTCAAGTGCGAAAATTTTAAATAAAATGTTTCGTACGCCTTACATAAATAAATGCATACTAATAAAGGCATGGCACTGCATTGTTAAATTCTACATCGTAGAACATAGAAGTTTCATCTGTTTTCTCCTAAAATGATGAATATGCATTCTTCAGTCGGTTTAGTTATATAAATTGGAGAAGTTTATAATGGTATTCCTACATCATTTATAACCACTGAAACAATATCTTTTAGCCATTACTTTCACACAAATTTGTATATAAGACATAATTTAGATCTCCTAAAATAGGTTACATGTTTTAATTATAATATAAATAATTATTTCTGAAAATGTAACAAATGTGTCACTGAAGTACGAAATTTCCAACGTTTTTAGGCGAATTGTGCTGTTACTGTAGGACCCTAGGTAATAAAAGGTAATAAACTAAGACTAAATAATCATTATGGCTTTATTCTATTATTTCTAGCTGTGAGCTAGTTTAATTAAAAGCTCTGAATGCATCAATTGTATTTACATTAAATTTACCTGCATTTTCTGCATTCATTAAGAAGGTTTATGTACCAAATTAGAAACTAGACCATATTATTTATTACAGTTATTTTTATTTACACAATGACTAATATAGCAAAACTAATTAAATATAATTTTGGTCTTCTAAATGGGTTTTAACATAAAAGGACATGTAGTTCATGCAGCAAATTATCACTTGTGGAGTTAAAAACATCAAAAAAAATGTATGCAATTGACACACCTAGACTGCTGGTTTCCTATTAGGATTGCAAAAATTTATTGGTCTCTGAGGCGTTCCAACACCTGTGTCTTGAATTCTCAACCATGTTGCACAATAAAACAAACTATATGACGGCTATATACCTATCTAGTATAAAGACCCTTTTATTTATTTCCACTCTACATCGTTTTAATTACCACCCATTTGCATATTACACTTGTAATGCATTTAAGAAACAACGACTTCTACTTACTTGCTTAAATGTATGGAAACTTCATGTAGAGTTTCGCAAGCACTTTTTGCTGGTTAATGCATGGTTTGGTAAAAAAATTAATTAGTAAGCTGTGCTGATATAGAATTTTGTGGTGGAAACTGTGGCTAAAGTGAGAAGGGTCGCGACTTAACTAACTTACTAATCAAGGGGTTATACGTGTAAGTTTGTATGTGTTATAGCCGAAGGCACTCCAACTATAAATAAGTGTTCAAACAAAACATCAACAGCAGCAATTACCACACTACCTTTGATAATAATTTACGTGTTTGCTGATAGTTATTAAGTATCGAGATCATTAGCTTTAATGGCTATTTAAATAGGAAATATGATACGCTTTGCATGTAATATTAAAAAAATAAAATAAATTAATATCATATTCATTAATATTTATACTTGATTCACTTGAGTTTTGCATAAAAAGGAGTAAAAATAAAGAACATTCTATTGGACAAAATTGTAAATTAATCAAAACTCCCTCCAGTAATTTTAAAGTTAGATTTTTGGAATTTAAAAATAAAAGTTTATTTACAATTAACAAAATTGAATTATTTTTTGCATTGTAGGTATTGTATTGGTTTTCTTAATATAGGAAACAACTTTAAAAAATGTGTACATACAGGATCCATCAAAACTCTGGCAGTCTGATTATTATAACTTGGGCATAGCCTAGAAATAGAAAAATTCAGCAAAGACATGTTCCATAACCTGAAAATATTACTTACCATTTATACAGAGTTTTATTACGAATCTGCATCAATTTATTTGAAATGGAACATCCTACTTATACAGGGTGTTCGCGCGAAGTGGCTCACTATTGCTAACTTCGTTATTATTGGAGCTACAAAGTCGGTTAAATTAGCAACCTAGTAGCATTTTTTCCGCTGATTACAATGGTGAAAACAAAAAAACAATTGACCATCTGGTTTTCAAGATATTAAAAAAAATAACATTTTTTTAAACGGAACACCCTATATATTTTTGCAAAACTCGATGGTAAATTAAATTCTATACAAAAAATGTCCTCATGTTTTTTTCATAATCATTTAAAATAAGCGAGTTATTTTGAAAAAAATTTGCAATTCTTTAAAATCAAGTAGTCATAAAACGGAATAGTAATTTATTAAAACCAAACAATTATAATTTTGAATTTAAGCAAGTTGAAAAATACTTGAAAGAATTACGGAAATATTGAAAATTTACAAAATTATAAGAAAACTTTTTTTCAAAGTAACTCGCTTATTTTAAATAATTGTCAAAAAAGCTTAAAAACATTCTTTGTTCAGAATTTTATTTATCATCGATTTTTGCAAAAATATACAGGGTGTTCTATTTAAAAAATGTTATTTTTGTGAATATCTCGAAAACCAGATGGCCAATTGTTTTTCTGTTTTCACCATTATAATCAGCGGAAAAAATGCTACAAGTTTGCTAATTTAACCGACTTTGTAGCTCCAATAATAACAAAGATAACAATAGTGAACCACTTTGAACAAACACCTGTATATTAAGAATATTAAATAAAATAGTAATATTTCCGTAATTCTTCCAAGTTTTTTTCAACTTGCTTAAATTCAAAATTATGATTGTTTGGTTTTAATAAATTACTATTCCGTTTTATGGCTACTTGATTTTAAAGAATTGCAAACTTTTTTTCAAAATAACTCGCTTATTTTAAATTATAATAAAAAAAAATTAAGGACATTTTTTTGTACAGAATTTAATTTGTCATCGATTACTGCAAAAATATATAGGGCGTTCCATTTAAAAAAATGTAATTTTTGTGAATATCTCGGAAACCAGATAGTTTTTCTGTTTTCACCATTGTAATCAGCGGAAAAAATGCTACTAGTTTGCTAATTTAACCGACTTTGTAGCTCCAATAATAACGAAGTTAGTAATAGTGAGCCACTTCGCGCGAACACCCTGTATATTATTGCGTTTTCAAAACTTACATTTAATTTTAGCTACACATAGTGTTAGAATTACATTTTGTTAAATTAATAGATTTCGAAATATTCGCACATTTACAAAAAGTCTATTATTTTTTTTTAATTTGGCAAAAGTTCAAAATAAATTTTTTAACCATGCACGTCTTAGGTTTTTTAATAAAGACAATATTTTCGACGTGTGTTAGACTTGGTAACGAAACCCAGATTTAAATTCTTATCCAAGCGAAGCTCAGGATACAGGATTTTAGATGTTTTGTTGTGATTTCATTATTAAAGTTTCAGTTTTTGGGCATTTATTTGCTTACTCCACTAGACATGTTGATTCAAAGTCTAAACACAGAAATTGTTTACTAATTATTACATTTACCTTATAGAATGTTCTCAATTGTTCGTCAAGATTCGGAAAGTTCAATGTTGTAGAAATGTAGATGATTAAATTCTCTATCGTTACCACTAAGCATTCTAAACTGCATATTTTAGTAGATTGTATCTTTTATATTATTTATTTACGTAAGTTAAGTATATTTTTATTTTTATGTAATTAAAATGTAGAAACCTTCACATGTTAATTATACAAGGTGTTTTTGAAATAGGTGGTCAAAATTTGGGAGCATGTAGAGCAAGTCAAATGATAAAGAAAACCTTTATAAAATTATTTTCTAAAGTGCTTTCTAAGGGAGCTACAGCCCCGTAATTGTAGGCTCTTAAGAATGTTTTTTATTAAATATCTCCGAAACCGTTTAAGATATAATAATAAAATTTTGTACAGCCACTAGCTCTTTTATGCTTAACAATGTGAAATTAGTATCATTTGAAAATTTTGTTCAAGGGTGTGTCAAGTTGGGGGGGCGGGGGGTAAATATGATCCCAACTTTTTTGTATATACTTACTGTTTTTTTGTTTTTGACATGAAATTATTAAATTTTATAGTTTTTTATAAAAAAATAGTCCGCTTGTTTGATTTCGATGCCATGCGCCGTTTTTGATTAAAATCGATTTGAAAAATTTTAACATACTCTGAACGTGAAGCGTTTTTTTTGAAATTTTCGAAATGAATATACAAAATTCAGGAGCATTTAGAGCAAGTTAAATGATGAAGAAAACCTTAATAAAGTTTTTCTCTAAATTGTTTTAAACGTTTTCGGGGATATTTAATAAAAACCATTTTTAGGGATCCACCATTAAGGGGCTTAGAAAGCACTTTAGAAAATAATTTTATGAAGGTTTTCTTCATCATTTGACTTGCTCTACATGCTCCTAAATTTTTTACATTCATTTCGAAAATTTAAAAAAAAAAACGCTTCACGTTCAGAGAATGTTAAAATTTTTCAAATCGATTTTACTCAAAAACGGTGCATGGAATCGAAATTAAACAAGTGGATCATTTTTTTGTAAAAACTATTACATTTAATGATTTCATGTCAAAAACAAAAAAACACAACATACAAAAAAGTTGGGATCATATTTACCCCCCGCCCCCCCACTTGACACACCCTTGAATACAATTTTCAGATGATACTAATTTCATATTGTTAAGCATAAAAGAGCTAGTGGCTGTACAAAATTTAATTATTATATCTTAAACGGTTTCGGAGATATTTAATAAAAAACATTCTTAAGGGCCTACAATTACGGGGCTGTAGCTCCCTTAGAAAGCAATTTAGAAAATAATTTTACGAAGGTTTTCTTCTTCATTTGACTTGCTCTACATGCTCCTAAATTTTGACCACCTATTTCAAAAACACCTTGTATAGAAACAAATTTTCTATGGTAGAGAATTAAATTCTTCCACATTTCGTTCCACACTTTATTTTAGGTTCCATTATTTAAGTTAAGATATAGACCTAAACTTTTGTTTGTTGATATTTATTATTACAATACAAATTAAAAAGGTTTTTTGAAGAAAATAAAGCTAATAAACCACTTTGAAGGTATGTCAAGTAAAAATGTGAAATATGTTACTTATTCCAAAACAATTATTCAATAACAAACATTTCTTGAAATATAAATGCATATTATCTTATCTGGGAATATTTTATCACTACCCGATCACTACCTAAGCAAAGCCAACTCGTTTGTTTAATGAATGAATAATGACCCAAGAATTTATGAGGTTTTGAGTGTTATGTTATAATAAATAATAGGTGACATAATCATGTAAATCTCTGTCTTTACACAACCAAAGGTGGGAGAGTATTTTCGTTCTATTGTTGAACCTGTCACTCTAACGTCCATAGCATTTTTAATACGACATGATATTAAACCGAGATATAAAAACGGAAAAGGCAGCCGAACCCCACGCTGAACATGATGCAGTGTTGATATAATTCGTTATTTATAATCATGAAAATCACTTTTGGGCACATTTCTTCGACATCGCCTTTCACATCAACAACATAAAATTCCAAAAATATAAAATATATCTCATATCCTATTCAATATCGTACAATTTCCCAGCGTGAAATAGTCTAGATGGCAATCTGTAAGGCATTATTTATTTTCCCGGTGCGATGTGTGCCTTCTTTTCCTTCCTGCGACTGCCAACGACAGGTAAACGGCGAAACACTCTGTCTCCCACCCCAAAAATTTATTTTGCAAACGAACAAGTAACCTACCTGTGTGATGTGCTATTTGCATGTAGATTATAAGCCATTAAAATACGTTACAACTACAAATTGAAACAGCTGTAATACATTTAGATGTACTTGAAACTTATACAGGAAAAATTACAGGTTATGCCTTGTAAGGAAATTAATTTTTTACCTACTGAGAACAGGGTAATTAAAACATTTTTTTATATAATATGAAATGTCAACCCACTTTTGTGTCATTAGTCGTTAATCATGTATATCTCCTATCGCAGGTGAATAAAACGTTTTTTTTATCGGGTGAATTATATTTGTAGCAATGATCTATAACTCAACTTTTATAGACTAATAAAATATTAAGACATTTATTACAAATAAACAGATAAAAGGTTTACCTAACAAGTAGCTAAATATTGCGTTTGGTTTCAGTAGATGGCAAAGGCGTCTAAATTGAAAAGTTACAATCTTTTCTTTCAGTTTACAGTTTTTTTACATAAACGATGATATGCGAATAGGCGCTTTCCTTTTACAAATTGAAGTGAGATTCTTAGTTAATTTCATCTATTTTATTCGATAGTTGAAATTGCTTGATCAAAATAAGGAATCAGGTTATTGAAATTAGTTTTAAGGATCTCAGTTCAGTTTGTAAAAGTAAAGCCTCTAGTATAATTGTTTTAGGTTTTCAAAAATCTTTATAACTTTGGAAGATGCAACTTTACTTTTTAATTTATAATTCCTTGAATAAATTATTAACTAATGAGATTAGCTCATTTGACAGATATCAACGATTCATAGCTGAAATCTATATTTTTGTTGGAAAATTTCGCACTACAAAAATCTCGCTTTTGTGTCTAGTTGATACATATACAGGGTGTCCACCTAGTGCGTGGGTCATCTATATCTCATTTATTCTTAATGTTAACAAAAAAAATTAAAAACAAATATGCTTTATTCCTGAATGTGCATAACTAAAAAATGTTTTCCACTATACAGAGCGTTCAATTTTTGCTGGGCACACACCAATTTTTTAATTTTAAATGGAACACCCTATACAGTGTGATTCAAATTCGATCCTCACCATTACGATCTCGTAAACCGTAAGAGATACAGGGTCGGTTAAATGGGACAAAATTTGAGGGATTCGAAGTGTAAAATGATTCTGTCATCAAAACTGCGATATCTCTTTTCGTTCCTGAATTATCCTGAAAAAACTGAAAAAGTCGATTTTTTATTTTTCTGTCTAGTTCGGTTATTTCATAACCGATTTTAATTTAGTAAAAACATTATTAGAGCAACTTTTTATGGTCTACACGATTAGATAAAAAAATTTTTTTTCGACGTTTCGTTTTTGTGAAACCATCATCAGGTTCATTTTTTCTTATGGGCGCCATATTTGATTTTGATGTCATATTTTAGCATATTTTTTACTGATTCTAATGATGTATCACACTGGATATCTTTGATTTTAAGATCAGATTTTCTAAAAAAAATGTTTAATTTACAAAAAAAATATATGAAATAAATGAAATAGTACACACAACGAAATAAATCATTTTAAACAATTGAATATGATGTATCCACATCATCGTCAATCTTCTGAATAATAACATTTTCTACATTTTGGCGATACCCGTAGTTTCTTCTAGGGGCACAAAATGATCCATGTTCTTTTAAATTTCTTTCTAACCCTTTAAATATGAGGGTGTCTTCTTTTAGGGTATAAATTATGATATTCATAACAAGCATTAACTGTAATACGTCTTTATTTGATGTAAGTAAGTATTAATTTTGTCTTCGTTCTTATAAATTATATTCATCTTAATTACAATAACAATTGGCCACTACAATATCTACCCATGTTATTTGTTTAATTTTGTTATGCATAGCCTACGTTTCTTATTTTTCTTATTCTTATTACATACATACCTTATTGTTTATAAACTATTACCTAATAATTTATTAAATTATTAAAAATAATATAAAATTTTGAAAAAAGATTTATTATTAATAAATTTCATAGTTGATGCAATGGTTCAAAATGATTTATTTCGTTATGTGAACTATTTTATTTGTTTCATAATTTTTTTTCGAAAATTAAACATTTTTTTTGAAAATCTAATATGGCGACCGTAAGAAAAAATGAAACTGATGATGGTTTCACAAAAACGAAACGTTTTTTCAGAATAATTCAGGAACGAAAAGAGATATCGCAGTTTTGATGTCAGATTCATTTTACACTTCGAATCCCTCAAATTTTGTCCCATTTAACCGACCCAGTATCTCTTACGGTTTACGAGATCCTAATGGTGAGGATCGAATTTGAATCACACTGTATATTTTTACATTTTTGGATTTCCCGTTTGATTCAAATTACAAAAGTGTTAAGGTTGTAAACGTACGAAAAATTAATAGTTTTCCATTTTTTTGGATTTTTTCAAAAATTTTTCAAAAATATTAATATCTTAACAAATTCACAGTCTTTTCGAAAAAGCAAAGCTAATAAGATAAAAGGAAAATCCAGCGAACATTTTGATGTATTTTTGGTGCAAAACGTACCAACATAAATTTAATCCCATCAAGGGAATAAAAATTTAAATTTAATCCCTCGAGACTAAAAGAGACAAATTTGTCCCTCTTATAACAGACTAAAGTTAATACTTTAGTCCCGGAAGTGGAAAAAAATATTGCTATAGTGTAAAACCTCAGGTAGGTATTTATTTTCATTCTGTGACAAGTTTTTCATATTACTAGTTATTCAAATACGTCCAAATCCCAGTCTTTCTGTGGTAGAAGGACAAATTCTGAGCACTATCAAGTATACAGTTTACACATTCAAACAGTAAAAATAAAGAAAGTTTTATAGTAGTTAATATTAACTAGAATCGAAAAAAGTAATGTAAAGAGTCAGTACATGAATTATTAAAAAAACGTACAATTTAAGCAGAAAATTAAAAACATGTTACAAAGTATAGTCACATTATTTAATTACCTTTCAAGTTGTTTTTATTTGAAGTCTGTATCTTTGACAGCTTCAATGGCCAAAAGGAGTCTTAATAAGTCGTGAAGTACCTAAATTACTATATGATGGTAGGTATTATAGTGTTATAATAAAAAAGATTGTCTAGTACAGGGGAATTCATCTATTTTTGGCATATTTTTTTAGAGAAATGAAATTTTGATTACTGAAATATGAAAATAGTCTTGTGAAAATCCAAATGTTCCTCTTGAATTTTTCAGAATACACAGTCAGATATTTCAAAACTAGTTTAAATAATTTTCCAGGCTCTCAAACGTGGAAACCTCACAGTAAAAGAAACACTATTACCTCAAATGTACCTACGTTATTATAGTGTAGAATAAAAATAACACTATTAAATTAATGATCACAAAGATTTTTTGTTATAAAAGATACAATCGACTGTTTTCTTTGTCATTAATCATAAATAAATTTCTCATTTTCCACCGTCTGCTAGTTTGAATTATATTTTTTGCCCCAAGTGATTAATACCTCAAGTTTTATTACACATTAATATAAATACCAGCCTTTATAAACTAACAGAAAAAGCAGCACTTTATAACCTTATTCTGTATCAAGAGACAAATAATATTGGCTTTCATATTTTTTTCACTTCTGTGAATAATTGAATTACTGCGGAGGTTAAGTGTATTGTCTGCTTTTGTTTTCTTTTAATTACCGTCGTGCTTCTAGGTTTATTGCAATTGAATGTCACTTTTTCGAATAATTTTAAGTGGATTATTCAGCAAGTAATTTCCACAGAAATAACAATTAGAAAAAGTTTGAACTACAGCAGTGATTTACATCAAATGCAAAGTTTTTCCTCTCAACAATTTAATTAAAATAGTTACTCCATTACCTCACGTATAATGCTGTATGTGACATTATTATAATGTGCCCATTTAAAAATAAAACGGCAACCAACTAAACAATAACTTATAAGGCCGTAATTATACGGAGACCTTGCTTTTGTTAGTCACTGGGCAGTTGATTAATTACGAGACATTTCTCGGTTTCTGTAAACGAGCTGCACGAATGTTGAAAACTAATAATTTTAATAATATCACTTAATAAATAAGCAAACCAGTGTATATTTAAAAGAGAACGTGTGTAGAGGTGTATTTATGTCGCGATTTTAACATTTGTAGCCACTCACGATTTTTAAAATTATATGGTCATTACACATAAAAAATAACACTTTTTAGCTATTTTTAATCAGATGCGAGAAAATTCCTTTCACTGTATGTATTTTTTATGTAGATAATAATGTTATGCTTGGCGTTTCAAGAGCACGAGTTTAACATGAAAAAATTGAAAATAAATTGTCTGCAAATATTTTCCATAATAACCTGTCGATAATTAACTGAAATATTACTGTTATGATTTTATTTACGATTTTTTATATTAAAACCCTGGACGGATTTATCAGAACATTATGAGAAATTAATCAACTTTTTTAGAAACAATAAAGTTGAAGTGAGAATTAAAGACTTTCGCTGTCTTTATAACAGTGTATAAAAATATAATAATTCCAAAGGGTAATTTAGATAAGATAGAGAAACAATATAAATGTAAGTAGCATCAATCTTGAGGTATGAATTATGGCTCCTTTTCTGTAACAATGCCCCTGATCCTTTCAGCACATTTTTACAAGAAGAATATCAATTTCCTTTATTAAATATCATTACTGTAACAAAAGCCCAAATCCCCAGCATTCATCATCGAGATAACCAAGTTCTGATGTCCGCTGCTACTTATTAAAAAGCCGCACCATTTATATTTTCCCCTTGCTCTCTGATGTTCAATTCTTTGCTTTTAATACTATAACAGTACGAGTAATGTCGTTTTAAAAAGTGTGGGGCTTTACAAAAACGTTACGCTTTTTCGGTGGTGCAGATCAAATGATTAAAATCGCATTAAAAATAAATGGATATAATTGTGCGAATAAAGAAACTGAAGGCAAAGTGGTTATCTTAGAAAAATATCCAAGCTGCAAAAACTCTGTGTTTCTATTGATAATTAAATTAAAGTGGACATTAATTAACAGCCATATTCATAATATAAAAATTGAATGTTTATATTATTTCTTGGTTATAGAGAATTAAAGTAATGGAGAGAAAATGCAATTAGTGACAAATAAGTGGAAAATAAAGGTTAATTATTGTTATTTATTCAATGCTGATTTGTGTTTATAGCTTTTAATAATACAGGCATTAACTTAAATAATTTATTGCAGGTTTAGATATGTATTGTGACTAGTTTTCTGTATATCTATAATAATTCTCATATTCTTTATAGTATAGTGATAGTGTGAGAAAAATATCAGATTTATTTGGCTACTGGTGTTTACATTATTAAGTACATGTAAATGAATTAATGTATTTTTTCCTATAGTTTTTTATTCCCAGTTCCCGCCATTCTCCTGTCTTTCAAGATCACTTTGACTTTATATAATAATATATTTATTTATTTTTCTTCATATTTTGAACTATGTATATTTAAGGTGTAATTTAACAAAATCAGCCATCCTTCTACGTAGGATGGCTGAAATTTGGGAAAAACGCATGACACTCACGAAATTTATGTCTAGCGTTTCTGTACAAAATCTGAACATTAAATGGGGTTTTAACAGTATACAGGGTGATTTGTAACATATGGAGAACTAAAAGGTAGGTAGAGTGGCTCAAAATACACTAATTTTATTAATAAACTTGCAAAAGAAGATACATCAATACAAACAAAGTAAGATGATTTATTAACATTTTTCAAAAAAATAATAGTTGTAATTTATGTTTTAAATTTTATATTGAGGATATTTGAACTTACTGAACTATTATTTAGTTCAAGAAACTATAAGAAAGTTGTAAAATGAAAATTACTCATTCACAATTTTTCCTTTTAATGTCCTATTTTTCCATTGTTGAGAGCCACTGAATATTAAACAAAATATCGGGTGATCATTTTAATTTCAGCTCTAGTTATCCATAGAAATTGGTGTCATGACTTTGATTAGTTCACTATTTATTGTTTACTATTGACAGTTCATAAATTTGACATTTCAATTAATTTGCTTTGTTTGTTTGTGTGAGCAAATCAAAGTCATGACTTAAATTTCCATTGATAACTAGAGCTGAAATTGAAATGATCACCCGGTACATAGTAAGTTGACGTTGAAATGTAAGTACCTAAGTGTCAAACGGGCATTTCAGTAAATTGCAATAAAGTCAGTTTTTTTTTTGGGTTAATGTTGTTATTTATTACTTATTGTTATTAGCTGTTGTTAGAAGTTATTGTTATTAAATTAATAGTTGAGTTAAAATGGTGAATTACACTAATAATGAATACATGGACATGCTGCACGATCTAGGTGTATATTTCAGCCTTTCAGCGGTACTCAATAGATTAAAAAAAAACTTTAAACTACTGTAATTTCTGTTTTATTTGGTTTTCGTCTAAAATTTATTATGCAAAAATGTTTATGTTAGTCACCACTAGTTACCCTTCCAATCTCCTCGATATGTTACAAATCACCTTGTATAATATGAAGGTAGGTATAGGTATTTTGTTTTCTAATTGCATTTGGCCGTGAAGGCACAGAAATCTTAAATACGTCGGGTGGGCATCCGGTTGTCAAATATCCATCATTTATTGGCCGACGTAAAAAAATGTTGCTTAAGTTCATCGAGATGGCATGCTGCATGCCATGATCATTCTTGTCAAACCATTTCGAGTGTCTGTTAGTTTTCCCGGAAAAATCTAAAGTCAGTCGATGTTTTTAGGTTTCATTTTCATACATAAAATAGCAGCGCCAAACATTTTTTTTAAATAACGCTAGTCTTTTCCTTTTCATTACGAGTCAAAATATATGTAGAATATTGGAGTGCAAAACCCAAATATAGACCTCGTTCATATCATGGATCATAGATTTATAGAGTATTAAGGTATTTCTCCTTTAAAGTAAAGTAAGTAATATGTTTAAGTCATTATGAAGTCTGTGTCCCAAATTGCTTGTAATTGCAGGGTATCTCTGTAATTTGTAAAGATAGAACTTTGTGGTTTTCGCGAACCTTTGCTACTGTTTCATTAAACTTTTAATGCCGCAAACAGAACTAAGCTAACTTGTTTTGTTTCTGAGATACAGGGTGAAAACGAAATTTTTCACTTAATAGAGTGCTGTCATATCTCACACACCGTGTAAGCTAGAAAAAACTAAAAACTGTTCTAGATAGATATTTTTGCGTAGAATCCAGTGGCGTACTCGAAAAAAAATTGATTTGCATCGTTTAAGAGATATGACCCAAACTAGGTGTTTTTTAAATGGAACACCCTGTATTTTTTAGTCTCATTAAATTTGTCTATTTTTTCTTATTAAAATGATGTAAACAGTAGGCACTTTAAAATGTAATAAATGCCCTAAAAATCAATTTTTTTCCCGTACGCCACTGATTTCTACGCAAAAATATCTATCTAGAACAGTTTTTACTTTTCTTTTAGCTTACACGGTGTGTGAGATATGACAGCATCCCAGAAAATGAAAATTTTCGTTTTCACCCTGTATCTCAGAAACAAAACAAGTTAGCTTAGTTCTGTTTGCGGCATTAAAAGTTTAACGAAAAAGTAGCAGAAATTCGCGAATACCGCAAACTTCTATCTTTACAAATTACAGAGGTTCCCTGCAATTAGAAGCAATTTGGGACACAGTGTACATAGTGTATTGGAAAATAACTCGCCAAACTAAAAAACGGCTATTAGAAATGTTGAGAATTGATAAGAGTAAAATATTTATGAAAAAATCTAATTTAGTTTAAGTATACTAAATTTTACCCAATTCGATTTACGAAATGAATATTAAAAACAACATCCTAGGATTTTATATTTCTGTTTTATTGGTTAACATCATTACTAATTGTAAAATTTGTAAGCTTTTGTCTATGTTATTGATATAGATACATATACAAGTAGTTAGAGTTATTATATCATATACACTGTATATCCTTGTTCACAAATATATTAATACCATATCAAATATTGTATATTAAATTTCAATTAAATTATTCACCAAATCAAATACAACCATACATATAATTATTATAGTTTATCTACCATTTAAGTATATAAAAAATGCAATTTCTAGTTAATTAGGACATATTGTTATTGTACTAAGTGGAAACACGAGTCTTTTATCGTCTACAAAAATGTGCATATTTCTGTTTACAATCAACCACATAAAATGCGCCTCTACCCTTATAATTATGAATTAAGCAAACTTCTCTTCCTAACTAGCTTCATAAACTACCATTTGCTCGAATAAAAAGGGAAAATAATGATGTTATCTTGTTTTATTTATGATTATTGCACGAGTTATGGATGCACTATTTATATTATAAAAACAGGGTTTGCGGTTTCTAATGAGAACACAAAGTTTACAAAGTTACGTTTGATTAAAATGAATATTATTTACAAAAAGTAAGGGAAAAGTTACTTTTAGTAAAATTACATTTAATTGTTCTTTTAATTCCCGCGTGACTTGTTCTATTATCATCACTTTTATCCAACCAGATTATTTAGATAGATATGAGAAATTCCTCCAAACCCAATTTACAAAATTGATTAGTTTGTCTGCACTACCCAAAGAAATAACACCAATTTACTCTGCAATCACGTTTCGAATGACCATCCCGGATTTCAGTTTTAATTGCACCTGCCAATAAACAGGTGGCTCCTGACTTTTACGGACGTTAAATGGGCTATAATTTTTGTTCGTGGCACCAGACACTTTCTAATTATTCATTGTAACACAAATTTGATTCACCGTTGGGATCACTCTTTAATTTTCCATTGACATGCCACCAGGGGGCATACTTGAAACAACACGAAACCTTTTTGTGCTACATTTCTACACATACATGTACATAATGCTGATAAATAAACTACATTACGTTGCGGGAGTACGAGTATTTGTTGTCATTTTGTAATAATGGCAATACGTAAATTCAAATACCCGGAAACTGTTTCTCTCTGAGGGGTGAAGCCTGACCTATGTAAGTTATTTCCTGTGGGTGTGCACAGGGACAAGAGTACAGTAGTAGTGGAGTAGAATGTCTTGAACCTGTAGCAACTCATAGCCCTGCAGGGAACAGTAAAACATAAGTAGGCCACAAGTTAGAACTTATTGGCCCTATTTGGCCACTTAGCATTACTTTTTATATTGGAATTTTTCTGAATAATTTATCGGTAAATAAAGAGGTAGTAAAGCGCTCTTATATTTAGAGGTTACACCAAAACAACATAAAATATTTATGGAATGGAGCTAAGATTCTTTATTAACTTCTGCATGCGGAAGTTCTGTACACAAGAGATTAAAACACGTTTTGTGGATTTTTTTTATGAAAATATTTTTCTTATAACTCAAGTTAGTTCCGGTTTTTCTTTAGCGAAATTGAAAGTAATTTTATACCTGTTTTATCTTCGTCCATTTTCTTAAAATGTTCTGTAGTAAATGGTTCGTGCGCCATGTGTTATGGAAATGGGTGGCGTGACCATTCATATGCAGAAGGGTTTCATCGTCTAGTTCTACTAGATGGTCATCTTGCGTCTTACCTGACCTATATCGAAAATTGCACAGAAAAAGGTTCGGCCTAACGCCTATTTCATTTAAGCAATATTGGCACTTTCAAGTTTCGAGTTTTATATTAAAATCCTTATCAATTCATTGCTTTGTTAAAAGTGGAACATAAGAAATATGTTTCTGCGTCGTTGTATAGAATATATCAACCTTATTTAAAACGTATTTACCACGATTTGTTAACTTAAAAATTTACGTGGCAAATTAACGTGAATAAAAGTGTTTTATAGGGACATAAAAAGGCAAATTGCGGAGCCAACGTAGGGAAAGAGTGCGTAAGGTCGTCGTGTAAACCACACGCATTTATGTCGTTGTTGGTTTTGGCCCTGGCTGGAATTCGTGCAGCTGCTGTGAAACACCGAACATTTTGGCGTGCCAACACAAAAACACTCCAAATTCAACCCCACGACAATTAGCGAACGTAAAAACACCCCGTACGTGATCGGCATCCACCGCTAGCTTACCATTTCCACACGGAATTCGTCTATTTCATTAAAGTGGATTATGCTGACGAATTTACCAGAGAAACTTCAATAGAGACCCTACAGAATAATAGATTTTCCGATATTCCCTCAAACTTTGTCTACATAATCTCTAAGTATATCTTATTATAATTGTTCAATGACCTCATTCATTATTAATTAGACAGAAATTTGAGAATAAACTAGTGAATGCCTTCGAAGTTAACAATTTTATGACTACGTTTTTTTTTAATATTTATTTCTTATCGTCGTGGTTGTAAACTATGCATATGTCATCTAAAGTAACTTGTTTTTGAAATACTAAATTTTTTGTTATTCAAAATCGGCAGTTATCCTTAAGACCGGTTGTATAAAGCCTTAATCTCGGTGTTAAATTTTAATCCTCCAAAATAACTTATAGTAAACAATTGTAACCAGTAATCGTTTTTATAGATGTTTATCCCTTTTTATGGATTATTCCTTGAATAAAGTTTTATACAACTAGGCCTTAAGGCCCGTTTACACGAGGCCAGTCGGCAGACAAATCAAGTGACCAAGTAACTTGCTCCAAGTTACTTGCCATGTGTGAACACTCATCTGCATGGTTTTGGTAGGCAAGTCAAGTTGTCTGACAAGTTGGCAAGCAAGGCAAGAAAGTTGACCGGAGTTCTACTTTTGGGGCAAGTCGCCTCCCCCACCACCACAAGCAAGTAACTTGCGTCTCTACTTACCACGTGTAAACGCTACTTGCTGTCTGGTTATCAATTTGCTTGCATGTTATCTGTTTTATCAAGAGTTCCAGATTTCCAGATACCAAATCGTGTTTGTTGTTTGACAGTAATTTAATTTATTTTGTCAATTAATTTTCATTATTTGAAATTTTTTTAACAATGCCTGAACGTTGGAATGATGAGACAACATGTAAGTTTGTGGAGTTATATAAAGAGCAGGAATGTTTATGGAACATGAATCTTCCAACTTATAAAATAAAAGGATGTAGGCAAAGAGCTTTGCTCGAAATTGAGCACAACATAAGATTGGAAAATTTCACAGTGCAAGATGCAAATAAAAAATAAAAAGAATAAAAGCAACATATAATCAGGAGTTTAATAAAATTGAGAAATCGGCAACATTTGTGAAAAGTGTATAATACATTTTCGATATCTCTTCTTTCTCTCCATGGAACCTCAAAGAATTGACACTTGACACTTCACTAGCTTCTAAACAAACTTACGTGTGTGAACGCTACTTGCCCTGGCTACTTGCCTCAATCAAATTGCAGCAAGTTACTTGTCACTTGCCTTGCCTGCCAACTGGCCTTGTGTAAATGGGCCTTTAGAGTCGGTACTTCAGTGCGCGATTAATTTTAAGTAACGGTTTATATCCATAGAAATTATTGTTGTAATTATTGTTTCTATAGAAAAACATCTGTACGGTTAGTTGCATTAGATAAATATTGATTGAAAAACTGCTCCTGAGGAAATTAATTTATAGTTAAGATTAAAATAACCACCGTCTGAAAAACTGGGCCTAAGAACTGTACAAGAAAATTAGTCACTATTACTTAAGGTTAATTATCGATTTAAAAAGTGCCCTTAATCTTAATTGTTTCATTATTTCAATATTTTCACCTACAATTTTAAAACCTTAAAGCTACAATAAGTGTACCTATATAATCTTATTTGAAAGTTGTATGACAATTTTATTTTTAATTATTATAGATATAGGTTTCTAAAAATGTCCTTTTTTTTCCTTTTTATAGAGTACCTAGTAATTTTAATTTTTCAAAGTTTTATTGTGAAATACTCAAACTAATAATCCTTTTTTAGCGTCTAAAAGCTTATTTGATAATGAGGAATTTCATTGGAATCTATTAAGAGTATCAATTTAATACAAACTAACAAATTTATCTTTGAAAAGTAAAAATTTTTGTAAAAAGTTCAAGGAAGTTTCATGTGGAAGAATAATTTCTAATTGCGCTTTCAAGAATTCCAGTCCAAATCGGCTCTTAATTTATTCATATTTAGAATAGATGAAAAATCAAAAGTTCAACCTTATTTGACTGGCTCTTCATGGCTAATAATTATTCTGTTGCTGTTGTTTTTTAAAATTTGTCCAATAAGATCAATAACTTTATTGATCAGGCCAGAACAAAAGATTATCAGGAGAATTTGATGGATTTATGTATATTTTGAAGGCTCCCAAAATAATTTTAGCTATTGGATCTATTTCCAAGATGTCTGTTTGTCTAACTATGTAAACCTCAGACAACTTCAGAATGACTTAGTAGATCATAATTATCAAACTTGATGTTATTTTTCATAATCAAGATTCTAGCTAATTTTGCAAATGCAAGTGTATCTATTTCATTTTCCTTTTTCATTTTCCTCCAAATTATTCTAATGATATGAACAAACGTTTAATATTTGAATGTCTGGTTAGTGTCCATAGTATTTGTCTAGATGTCCACTGCTCTCGAGAGGGAGAATGTTTGACGCATTTGATATAACATAATAGTGCTACTTCATATAAGAATGAATTTTCAATTTTTAGCTGGAGTGCTTTCGTAAAGATTGTGATTAATATACGAATAATTGCAATTCAATTATTGAAGAGCTGTTTGCAAAGTCAATAAATAATAAGTAGGTATAGAATTTTTGTCCAAATTTTCTTCAACAGGTTATTAATTAAACTAAAACAAGATATCGAGTTTTGAATAAATTTGTAGAGCATGTAGGACTTATTTATCACAACAAAATATTCATGACTAGGTATATGTAACTAATATCAAAATAATTATATGTAAGTATTATCTATTAGAATAGATATTTAATGGTTGCAGATAGGCGATGACAACGAATCTCAAAATTGCCACAGTTGCTACTGATGTAGTTTACAGATTTTTCTGTGTTTGAAATTTGGAGATATTCTCATGTATGTACTTATGATCTTCAATTAGGTAGATTCTAGATCTACCAAAATAAAATGACAAGCATATTTTTTTCTTTGAAAATTTCTCTACGAATAATAGTTCTTTGGCTCCAATTTGACTACAATCAGAGTACATTTCTTTACGACTTTCTTAGTGTGTTCTTCTTTAATTCATTTTGAACAGGAAATTCCAGATTGTAGTTTCTCATTGTTTGAATCTTCTGTAAGTGTGGTAGAAGGTTCTAGTTATTATGGATTTTATTAAAAAACTTTCTCTTTCATGTTGGAAATCATCCGCGCGCAAGAAGAACATTTTGGGTTCTAGGATAGATCCTCAGGGCATCCTTATACAGTCCTTGTTCAATTTGTTTTAAAAACAAACGTCGTATTACTTTTGACTTGAAAAATATCAAAAATTATGGGTATTTTTTACTTAACTTGTTTAATAGTAATTTCATTCCAGTTTAATACGTATTCAAATTTTTACAAAGCTCATCATATTCGTTATCTTTATATATTTTTTATTGAGCACAATTAATACCAGAGAATACCCCTATATTTTTGACCTATTTTTCCGCCATTGTTCTAGTTGTTAACGTAAATTTATTTCAAATTGCAGCTACATACATTTATGGCAAATTAGATTTTAAAAACAAATTTTATAGTTTTAATAATTTCCCATGATGAAAAATTATTGATGTACTAAACATTTCAAACAGTGCTGTTATTTTACAACTAGTAATTAGCTCAATCATCATGAATGATGTATAGCTTTTTATTGTAACAGAAATAAAATTTTATGAGAAATATTTCATGTGAAAGTTTCTCTAGTTCTAGCCAAACAACACAATATAGTTTCATTAATTAATACAGAACTAAACGTACAATTACGATATGAGTTAACAATGTATTGTTCTCTTAATTACAAACAATCTCATAATAACGCTTAAATTATTAGAAAAATTCAAAACAAGTCTAGTTAAACGACCCGATAAGAGTATATAGATTAAATTGCTTCAGCAATTAATGTAAAACGCTGCGCTATAATTAAATGCTTTTATCGTATTAGGTGCAATGTGAATATCCACACGAAATATTTAAATAAAATACCTATCTTCCTATCTACTCTGTAAATATGCAGAACGTCAAATAAATACTAAATTTTATTGAAAATTTACGGTTTCTATGAATGTACTTACAGACTTAAACAGAACTCTTTGTAAATTAAGAAAATACTAGTGGGTATATTTTCAAACACAAAGGCCCCCAAACAATAGTAGTAAATTTCCAGACAAAACCAATATTCCTTTAAAGTTAAAATGGTATTGTTATCGCGAAGAATGAGTTAATAAACTGTCGATTTAATTACAAAAGGGCAAATTGATTTTTGCAGTTGTTGCAAGAAGTTGTCGCACATCTGACACAATATCTTATTAGTTCCAGTGGAAAAAACGAGACAGAACTCACTGTAGCAAAAAATGCGATAAAATATTTATCCATCTATGAAAACAATATAAAGTGCGCGGCGGCGATGACAAAAATGATAACACTTCATTGTGTTTCGTTTTGAAAACAATTTCCTACGTAAATATGTCAGTACCAAATGTGGCTTTTGAAAGCATATATTATGATGTGAGGATTTTCAATTACTATCATTACAAATTATTGCTCGCTGCAAATTGAACAAGAACAACCACTTCGCAAGCATTGCTAATGTAAACAGTTTTACGCAGCTAAATCTGATATTTTTAAGATTGCCTGCGGTTTTCCATTCCAGCCATATTTTGACTGAAAACAATAACAGAGTTAATTTGAGACGACAATTTTGACGTAATTTATGAGAAAAGAGTCAAATCGAAAGTAATTTTCCCATAAATCTAAAAGTAAATCAAATTTCAATGTAAAAATGAAAATGTAATCCAGAAGAAGTGTTTTCACCTTGAAATTTATGATCTTCCGAGGCTTCGCTGCAGAAAAAGTGGGACTGAGGGGGACATTGGCCCATTTATCATCTCCGCTATCTGACTTCATCTATCAATATATTAAGAAGATATGTCAGCCTCGGATAGAACAAAAGGTGACAACACCCTCCATAACCAAACTTATAGATAGCCCATCTCCAGACAATCTGTGCGCGATATCTATTGATGTTTTCCGTTTGGCTGGCTGTTTTCTTTTTTCAACAAAATCGCATTGTTTGCATGGTGTACAGTTCAACAAATTTCACCATCGCCTGATCTCTAAACTAATACTGCAATCATTTTGATTGAAATTGTTGTAAAACTTTAAAGCATCGGTAGCAGGGCAGTCATTTGTTAAATGTTGGGGAGTATCTCGCGAGGCTTGTCTGTTACGCATCACTAAGGCCCTCTCTTCATTACCACCAGCAGACGCTTAATGTGCCACCAGAACAAGCTCGCCCAAGTCGCAGGGACATCATTCAACTAGATGCCAGTCTAATCCCCCTGAAACAGTGATTGGTGCTGATGTATCCTGTGTGTATACTGCTGGAACCAAATTACGTAGTTAATTATTTCAGGTATCTGCAGGTTGCTATTTATACCAGGACATTCAGGACGGGAAGGACGTAAAGTGTTTTGGGTTTCTAATCAAGAAAGCCGGGAATTAAGGTTTAAATTTATTGGAAAATATATTGTTTGTTTTATAATTAATTATTTAGGTATAATTGTCGTTCTTTTCAAGGAATTATATTTTGGTAAGTTAAATTTGTGACAGTCATTTAATTTACTTCCGAAACTTTGCAAAAGCTTCTGTTACAATTATATTAAGCTAAATTAATTCCAATATAGTAGGTAGATAAAGAATAATAATTTTGGGTAAAATTACCTCCTAATTCTTATATTAATCTGAACGAGATGAATATTTTGTCATATCTATTTTTAAGCTGTCGATTACTCCACAGAATTATTGCTGAATTATTGACTCGAATCTTAATAAAAAATATGTTATAGACAAAGATTCTTTGTAAGTATGTCATTTACTCTTACGCCTTAAGTAGGTATAATAAAGGAAGCTCCTATGTTCGTACCTCAATCTACATAAGAAAACGAAGGAAGCTCCTTATAAGTACCGAGGAAAAAACTTCTCTATGGTAGTCAATAAAGGCAATGAAATTGATTTTGAATGAAAAAGTTTAGTTGTATCAGAAATCTCTTCTCAGGCGAAAGATGGTGCAAAATGCTTCGTAATACTTCATAAACTTTTCAACTAAATTCATGATACTTTTGATTTCATTAAGTTTTATTTCTTTACCGAATAAAAGATATTTAAAATAATATTCTCAATATCATGGTCAAAGGTTATTTACAAAATGCGGAAGATCAATCAACATTCACAATTATCAGAAATATAGGTAGACATAGATCAGAAAGATATTCGCTCATGTATACGAGTACACCAATTGTATTGGAATTAGGCAGCTAAGATTAAGTTAGATAATGAGGTGAAGTGAAGAGTGAAAATTGTAGAGGAGTCCATCAAGTATGCGTTCTTTCCCATACATGCTTTAATCTGTATTCTACAGTATCTAATTGTGGTTGAGATTTTATGATGGCTCGAAATTTTATAAGAGAAGCATTAAATGAAATTGATGATGTAACTAGGTAAAATTTGAATAATATAACCTAATCATATTTTATTGAAGAAAGTTGACTGGTGAATACTAAGAGGATTGTCTTTAAAATTAATGAAGTCCTATATGTTCCAAATATATCAAATTGTCGACTGCAATGGTAAAAGTCGTCTCCAAATCCAAATGCACGAGGAGTACCACTGGGCTTAGTATTCGGACGTATACCCATGGAAACTCAAAAAATGTGTATGTCGAGGTGCATTTCTTATCAATTGGTATGTCTAAACAATCTTTAAAATAAAATACCTAAGGACCAACTGACCAAGCTCAGAATTGGTTTAGTACCAATGTACCCAAAATCAAAAAACACACAGTAACTTACTTTGAATAATGATGAATACTAGAAAACATTAACATTTCTGGGAATTCAATTTAACACTACACTGAACAGGGTGAGACTGATGAAGCCAATCTTATTATAAAGAAATAAATAGAAAGAGAATATTGAACTTGTATATAATTTAGAAAAGTCGTTGATTCCACTAGTTTATACTAAAAATGTACATTTGATGAGAAATGACTTTTCTTATGTATTTTCTCCCACTGAATTCGAAAATCAAGGTTAAAAATTTTTTTATGGAACAGTTTTTGAGATATTGTAATTTTTTTATTTTCTCGACCTTTTTTCATTTTAAAAGTCATATCTCGAGCTAGAAATGTCCGATGTGGTCATTTTTGGTACCATGAAAGGTATTAAGATGATAAACATATACATATAATAGGATCTTTAATTGGTTAAGCCGATCAAAAGATATCGATGAAAGCAGACGACCCTGCATTCCACACAACAAGCAGACGACTTTGAGATCGGAACATTTTTTTTTAAAATCTGGTTTATTTTCATCGATATCTTTTGAACCGCTTAACCAATTAAAGATCCGATTATATGTATATATTTGTCATCTTAATTACCTTTCATTTGGTACCAAGAACGACCAAATCGAACATTTCTAGCTCCATAAAAAAAAATGTAACCTTAATTTTCTTACTCAGCGGGAAAAAATACATAAGAAAAGCCAACTCTCATCAAATGTACATGAAAAAATTTTTATTTTGTAAACTAGTGTTCATTCAGTTTCAGTTCATCTCTAAGATAGAGCTATTCGTCCTTCTTTCAGACTAGAGACTTAGGACAAGCAATGGATTTAAAAAGCATTATTGATTCTTCATGGTGGTGTTAATTTTTATCGAACTGAGCATACTAATGATTACGTAAGAATTATATTTATTTCTGTCAAATTATTTTAGCTTATTGCTGATTTTCTATATTGGGTTGAGTCGTTATCATCTTTCAATATATGCTAGCTTTCTTTTCATTCAACTGAAGACTGAAGACATTTTTCACTCATTACCAATAGTAATATAAATTTTGGAGAAGCTGATCATTTGATAATTCGTCCCATAATATTAATTTTTGGGAAATTACCGAGAAGTATATGGTGTATTTGAAGTTTTAATTCATATTTTCTTCTTTTTTATAACTTTATACAAATCTAAGTAATTTTATTACAAAGAATTTGAAGATTTCAGATTTGTTAGCCATTATTTTCCATATTTTCCAAATTCGTCGTTTATCTTCAAACCAAAATAAAATTTCTGATTTGTTATAAGAAAAAATATACTACATATACATAATGCAGGTATATCAGAAAAATTGGAATGCAAAAAAATAAAATATTCTGTAACTCTTACTCCTATAGCCAAGCACATGATTTATAAACACCCTGTATTTTATGCTAGAATGACATTTTTTCATTTGCTCTACATGCCTAGGTGCTATAATCAAAGACATTAATTATTGAAACTGTATGCCGGATGCACGTTCACCCTCGTGTTAGTTATCCTTATCCTGAAATCACCCAAACACAAACACATAGAGTAAATACAGGTACAACAATTAATATTAATAGTAAACAATGTGTAAATTCTCGTTATACAATATGCTATTGTAAATTGCGTTAGTAATTATAAAAGTAAATATTCTAATAAAATCAACATCCGATGCCGTGTTAGTTGAATAGAACATTTTCAAAGTACAGAAAGAAACATAAAAGAATAAGTAAAAGGCTCTGGAAAATTGCTACATCATGAATAATACAAAATAATAAGCTGTAAATAAAAAAAAATGCAAGCCACGAACAATAGATCTTGTTTTATCAATGAGATAAAACACTGTACACTGATTTTGTAATGGAAACCATATAAGTTTACAGTCTTTATAAAGCAATTTTAATTAGATATAAAATACGTGAAACTCAACAAATCAACTCAAAACATAGCATAAGGCGCAGTGCTTAATAATCAATGACCTCATTAGAGATTTCTTACTAAGTACCTAGTACTACTTTGTGTTTGCGTAGTCTTGCAAAAACCAATATTTTACCAGTTGCAGTTAATACACTCTACATTAATAGAGTAAACTATTAATTATAATTGCAAAATTACTTGGGTGCCTGCCTGTATTCAATTAAATTACCATTTAACATAAATTACTCCTACGATACTACTTCACAATTGCAATGAAAATAACCATAAAATTCCTAAGCTACAGGAAATGGTAAATGAGCCATGGTATAACCGATGATATTTTTGAAAGGTTATAGTAATTCTAGGAACAAAAAAATGATATACATAAATCAGATTTACGTTACCTACACACACACTTCCAGAGTAATATTTATAATTATTGTGAATTATAAATTTTCCCTTGAACGAATCGCACCAAATCAACAAAATATTAACCTTTAAAAATATATATTAATTAATTTGCATGTTACCTTAAATGTTAGTTTTTTACTCAACATTTTTCTTCAACCTTTTAAATTCTCAAAGAGGCTTTTATAAAATATAAGTTTGCAAACCAAACTCATTGTGGAATCTGCTAAAAAATATCGCTTGAAACTTGTTGAATGGGAAACAAAACTGAATAAAACGGCGAAGATCGTTTCCCATGTTTAACCCAATAGGAATGGGTAAGTGGTCAGAAAGGATAAGACCAGCTTAGATTGCCGTTGCGTGATTACTAGAGCTCTATTATATAGTTTGATTTTCATCTAGTACCAACTAAGTAATTCACTTGGTAAATACTGTGGTTGAAAATGATAAAAACCTCATTATTTTACACTTGATTTGTACAATAATGGTATGAAAATAGGTCAATGTGTCACTTACACTTCTAAATATTTATGAAATATAAATTATTAACCATAACACTATAGGAAATATAAAAGGGTAATACACGATTATTATCTGTTTCATTGTGACATAACAATATTATATTATTTCATAATTGATCGCAATTATTTATGTATCTACGTGAACTATTTTACACGAGATATACCTATACAGTCATAATGTCGACTGTCATTAAAATTGTGTAAAGCGAGCAAATTATTTTTAGCACAAGAGACGGCAATAATTTACCACCTTATAAGAAGGTATATTCTTTACAATTATACTGCTATGTAACTACCTACAGATAATACAAATTCATAGGTAACAAAAGTATTGAGTACTTATAAGCCTATATGTATTAGGCTTCCAAATTAAGTAGTGTACTCTTTATATCTAATAGGTTTACACTCTTCACTTCAAGAATGCTATTTGTTGGAACTATTTTAAAATTACTGATGTAAATTTTTAACTTGCTATTAATATCTATATAGTTATGGGCAATTTGACCAAGTAATGAAACAAATCTTGTAGAAAAAATTGATGACATTAATATTCGAAAAATTTATCCTCGAAAAGTAAACTATTGACACAAATTTGTATAATTATAATTTCTTTAAGGATGAAATTTCTGCAGATTACCGTTTATATTCTCGAGATTTTTAAGATACTGTAGGATTACCTTAAGTTTCCTTAAGATTAGCAAATGATTAGGAACTTTCAGATATACTCAGATTACTTCCAAATTGAAGACCTGAATTCTTCACCAGTTTACCCAACGTTTGTTCTGAAATTGTTTATTGAAAGAAGGGTAGAATTTTAGAACACATTTACATACATACTTAGACTTAGCTACTTACTAAACTACAATAAATCCTAGATTTAAATGTGACCTTGTAAATTTGCAATATTGGTTGGTTTTGAAAAAATATCCAGACAAAACTGTTTCTATTGTTCTTTGATATAAAGAAGATTTTATTCTAGGAAGTTTCGTCCCCAGACACATCGCCTGCTAGAACATTTAGCTTCCGAGTTCTTTAAAATATAAGTTTGTAATATAAAACAATCATGTATTGAAAACCATTAATAAACAAACAATCTCAAGTTAACCTACTAAACGACAATGATTGATCGATTTTCGTTGCACCGAATAAGTGAAAATTGCCATATAGTTCATTCAAATATTTTAAAGTAGGTAGTTACCTAAAATAGTGTCTGCAACAAAAAAAGTTGCCAACTTTGAATAGCAGAAGAATCACTCTATAAAAACTTATCTCTCATCCAATTTCTATGATCATGCGTCTTGATGCATTAGTCAAAAAGAATTTATGGGACCAAAGCTCTCAAAAATAACCAATTTTGGTAACACCATTACTATGCTGAGAAGCAAAAAAAAGACTAAGATATGTTATAAATATTCTAAGAAGTAGAGTAAAACGGTATAATTCCTTTTACTGAATTTCTTTGTAGGTTTAAAATTCGTCTTAATTCTGGATTTTTTTTGGTAGCAGTCTTCTAACCTAACGTTTTTTCTGCTATATCGATTTAATATTTATGCGACCCATTCAGATCTGGCTCGCAAGTCAGCCCGTCGCATCGGCAGGGCCCAATTCGAAGGACAGATATATTTATATTCTTCCCACGAAGACGTCAAATCGTCTAAAAATGTAAAAATGTTGTTACAACTAACATCGATAAATTAATTGTAGATGAGATGGAGACAAATGAAGTAAAGTTGGAAGTTCGCTCACAAACGAAGCTCGCCGAGTCGAACAAACTAGACTCTCACATGGAGGAGCTGCCTTAAACGGTAGATCTCCGGATTATACAGTATAATAATTTTATTATACAGGGTGTCCCGGTTTATATCGTCAGGATTTCACCAGTCGATAGTTTAGCGAAAATTAAAGGTTTTTTCTCTAATAAACTATGATCGAATGTTGCTTTCTTTTTGATGTACAGGGCATTAAAGAAAATAAATTATTTTAAATAATTTCCTATAAATCAATAACAAAAAAAGTTAGCCTTCTGAAATTTTGCATAGATTTTTTTTTGTATTCTCTTATTAATAATGGTTGCAATTATTTTTTTTAGAACACAGAGGCGTATGTACGGGTTTCTTCAAAAACATTTTATTGAATAAAACGTACGCCACTGTTTTTTTTTGCAGCACCAATATGCAGAGAGTATTTTTCATTCAATTTAGAAACTTTTTCGTATCATATAATTTTTTGATAACTTAACTCAAAATAACCTAATAGTACAATAAATCAGGGAGAAAGAAAGGCTTCAAATCGATTTTTATTACCCTACAGCCATTTTTTGTAGAATCTTGTAGAGGGTCACCCTTATAATGTTTTGATAACTTAACTTAAAATAACCTAATAGTACAGTAAATAAGAGAGATTATTAGATTTCCGAAAAAAGCATCAGTACAAAGTTGTAGAGAAAAATATTTCCTACAACTTTCCTTTTAATATTTTTTGGATATTTTCAATATTTAAAAAGTTATTCAACAAATAAGTTGCAAATTTTAGTGATAATTTTATTCATAGTAATTTAGACCAATCATAATGCAGTATTGGACCAACCTACATGGTTTTCCAGCGATAAAATTTCGATAAAATTAATTGTAGGTTTTCCATAGTAACAATATAAATAACAAAATTTGTATAAGAATTAATTTGTAATTATATATTATTATGATCTGTTACTTACATTAATATGAAATAAAATAAACTGTTGTGTACATTCATAAAATTATCTTAACGAATATAATACGTGCTTTGGATTTTCCGATGGTTAAATTCCTCAAACTTCCTGCACAACAACAAATCGTGTCAGTTTGACAGAAAATACCTCGTGCTTCGCACTCGGTATTTTTAGACTGTCAAACTGACACAGTTATCGTAATTTAACCGGAAAATCCAAAGTACTTATTATATTACTATTGAAAATTTTCTCTAGTTAGGTACTACTTACTAGTTTACTACTACTACTTACTACTCTTTCCCCAAAATTTTCAACTTATTTGTTGAATAACTTTTTAAATATCGACAATATCAAAAAAAGTTAAGAAGATAAGTTGTAGGAAATATTTTTCTTTACAACTTTGTACTGACTTTTTTTTGAAAATTTAATAGGAAAAAAGTTATTCAATAAACAAAAAAATTTAACCCTTAATTGAGGGCTGGTGAAGGAAGGGCGGGATCTACGAATACAAAAACTCAGTTTTAAACTTTCAGGGTGACCCTCTACAAGATTCTACAAAAAATGGCTGTAGGGTAATAAAAATCGATTTGAAGCCTTTCTTTCTCCCTGATTTATTGTACTATTAGGTTATTTTGAGTTAAGTTATCAAAAAATTATATGATACGAAAAAGTTTCTAAATTGAATGGAAAATACTCTCTGCATATTGGTGCTGCAAATAAAAACAGTGGCGTACGTTTGATTCAATAAAATATTTTTGAAGAAACCCGTACGCACGCCTCTATGTTCTAAATAAAATAATTGCAACCACTATTAATAAGAGAATACAAAAAAAAGATGAATGCAAAATTTCAGAAGGCTAACTTTTTACTTTCTTATACGTAGTATAAGGAAGTATTGTAATCGTGATTTTTTTCGACTTCGAGATTTTGATGGATTTACACGTTTTGAGGGCCCCTGAATCCATTTTGACCATTTTCGCCATGATGTCTGTCTGTGTGTCTGTCTGTCTGTATCCACCATAACTCAAAAACGACTTATCGGATTTGATTCAAATTTCATATTTAAGAGTTTGAACAAATTTGTGGGTGCCACATTCAATGTTTTTCATCTAGCACCAAAACAAGTGACAGTTACCTGATGACATTTTTAGGTTTTTTAGGAATATCTTGAAAAATAAACAATTTATGAGATTTTTTTATTCTTTAACATTGATTTAGAATTGAATTTTGAACAAATTTTGTTTGAACTTTTTTTTGAAATTCCGTCAAAAAAATTTCAAAAAACTAGATATTCTTAAAACACTTTATATTTCTCATAGCGCGCGTTGATATTTGAATTCGATGGTCGAGGTAGACCATGTGTCTCATTATATGGCTGCCAAACGGAAGGTCCCGGGTTCGAATCCCAGAAGAAACGGACCATTAGTTTTTTTTTTATTTTACTGGTTTCTATGGTACCGAAAACAATAATAAGGAATAAATAAATGTAATTTCATAACGGGAGATTTTTTTAAGTGAGTAATAGGTCAAAAATCTAAAATAAAACACATTTTTGTCGTAAAATTCGGTTATAATGAGTGGGACAAGGACAGATTTATGCGTATTGCAATAAGTGCGACAGAGACTATTTGAAAATTGCTGGAAACCTTCAAAATGTTTACAAGAAATTTAACTTAATTTCTTTAGGAAAAGTAATTATTGTGATACTATCCGTAAGTATAAGAAAGTCATGTGTTGGGCACATCAGATATTTTGTTATTGATTTATAGCAAATTATTTAAAATAATTTATTTTCTTTAATTTTTGATGTACAGGCCATCAAAAAGGAAGCAACATGCGACCATAGTTTATTAAACAAACCACCTTTAATTTTTGCTAAACTGGTGAAATACTGACGATATAAACTGGGACACCCTGTACAGGAAACCCGCCTATGATGGCATACTTAACTTTAACGTTTGATTACTGTTTTATTGGAAATCTTAAAAAATATTATCTAGCATATTTATATCAGCAATCATATACATTTTGATCGTGTATCAGTAATTTTTCAATTTATGATATATTTTTTACATTACATGAAAAAAATGGAAAAAGATGAAGTATGCCATCATACGCAGTGCTCTGCTCATGATGGCACACTTAAATATGAAAACATAAACTGAGATTTCATATCTAAATATGAATATATTTTCAATTAGAATTGATTGGTTATTTGAAAGGAACATTTATTTTATGAACTCAAAAACAATAATATAAAAATGAAAAAAATATTTAAAACTAATTTATTTCTGACAGAGCTCGCAAACGAATATCTTCTTTGTCTTGGCCACATCTGCACACTCGCAATGGCACCAGGACTTGCACTGCTGGCACATGATCCATGCTTCTCTGGATCTAGATCGTGAAAACAGCTCGTTGCAATATAAACAAGCTGCATCGGATTCATCATCGAAATCAACTGTATTCACCTCATCATCTTCACTGCTACCCGCATTCTCAACCAAAATCTTCTTTCTTGTCTTTCTTGCTAACTTTAATCGTTCCTTAGCAGCTTTTTCTTCTATTTTTCCTTTTAATTCCTCTATGTCTGGCGTTCCATTCAATAGACCCTTCTTACTTGGTTTTCTAGCCCTTTTCCTCGAAGGCCCACCGGTAGCTGTTGGTAGAGGAGAAAGATCTTGAACACTGAATTGAACTGCTGGAGGTTGTGCTTGAACTCTTGCATTCTGTTTCTCTAGTTGCGGCTCGTTGACGTTTCCTTCAAATCTTTCATCTAAAGGTTTGTCGGTGGTAGCAGAAGGCTGGAATATCCACTCTTCGAAAATGCTTTCATTGAATGGGCTTATGCCAGTTTTAGCAAAGGCGTGCACAGCGTTTTTCGGTGTAGCGGCTTTTAGGTAAGCGTTTCCAAACAATCCAGCTACCTGGAAGTGAGTTACCACTCTGCCAGGATTTTGTTTAAGCCAAGTTTGGATTTCTTGACCATAATAACTTTGGAGTGGTCCAAAGAATCCCACATCCAGGGGCTGTACTCGATGAGTGCAATGGGCCGGAAAACAGAATAGAAAAATACCATTTTCTTTTGCAAATTGTAAAACTTCCAAGCTTTTGTGGCTACTGTGACCGTCTAACAGTAGCAGTACTGGATTTTCTTTCGATGATTTTGCAAAATGAACAAAGTGCTGTAACCATTTTACAAAAATTTCACTGCACATCCAGCCATTGTCCTGGCAAAAAGATTTGCTTGCGACTGGAGCGTTGTCCATTAATTCGTTCTTCATTCTTTTGCGAGGGAAGATTAAGGTCGGTGGTACATAAGTTCCAATTGTATTCATGCAGCAGACCACTGTCAAATGCTGGCCGCGTTCAGCACTTGACAAGGCCCCAACTTGTTTTCGCCCTTTGGTAGCAAAAATTTTTTGAGGCCTTTTTTGAACAGTGCTGAGCCCGGACTCATCGACGTTATATATATTCTCAGGAGGAAAATTATACTTTTCCATCAGTTCATTTAATGCTCGAAAATACGAACCAATATTTTCTTTGTTGAATGCTTGAGCTTTAAGTATTTTCAGGCCTTCTTAGTGAGATCGCTGGATTTCGTTTCAAAAACCTCGTAATCCATTTATCACCAGCCATTTCCTTGTCCTTGTTGAAAGGATTTTTTATATTGTTTCTGTTTGCGAATTCAAAAACTAGCTTTTTAAAATCTTTTGTTGTTAAACCGAAGAATCTGGTTTCCATATTGACGATATGTTTAGCAAGTTCTTCCTCCATGTCGCGACTAAATACAGCTCTCGTACCCCCTAAATCTCCTTTAGTAGCATCACCCCCATTTTTGTATCTCCTTCTTAAAGTTGTCGCCGGTACGTTAAAAGTTTTCGCGGCTAACATCCACCCCATTTTTTTCTCTCTTATTTGTCTCAATGCTTCGGACATATCCTCTTCCTTCCATTGTTGTCTTTTTCTGCTAGCCATAATTCTGCAAAGTTAACTAATAATGGAAGAGAGAATAATTCAGTTCCAATTAACTCAGTCAGACACAAAAAGCCTAAGCTAAACAGTACATAAAGTTTCATCTATGTGCCACCGACCTATGATGGCATAGCATGCCATCAAAGGCGCATCTGAAGTGTGCCATCATAGGAAAATGTGAAGTTCTAAAATAATAATTCAATAATGACTTTCAATGGTAACATAACATCCAATTGAGAGAAGTAACAAGGGTACTACATAAGTGGGTTTTAAGATTGAGAAGGCGCCCTTTGGGCTCAGCATATAAAGAGCGATATTTTGAATTGATTGACGCTAAAATATTACTTCAGTACATAGAGAAATCTATTATTTTTACCTTCTCGATCAAACAGGTCGGCATCGGCACAGAACTTGACAGGAACTTTTCAAGTGGTAATAGTCAACTGTGAAGCAAGTTAATTGCGCGCTAAATTTGAAAACTAATGAGATTTGGTCAGTATACCATCATGTGAAGTATGCCATCATGGGCGGGTTTCCCGTATAATGTGAATACCTGTGTGTTTCACCTAAAATTTTCCCTGTCATTAAAAATAAAAGCCATACTTGGCTGCGACTTTAAATACTTTTTGAAGATTTTGAATATCGCACTTAGTTGCCGAGTAAATACCATGGAAAGTTTTAGGTGAAACAGGCTGATGTACATACATGCAAAATTCTAATTAATATTTAGATATTAAATTGTAAATTTAGAAACAATTAATAACTTTAAACTTGTAAACATGTAAACATCCAGTGTAGCAATAGTTTTTAACCAAAAAGTTATACAACTTGGTGTTTTTACGTATCTGTAGAAAATAAATAATTGATATAATAAAATGAAACCGAAAATAAACGTAAACTTTTTTAAATTAAATTAAAGAATGTACTAAATAAACTTGGTATAAGTCTGGAAAAACTGGCCGAGGGCGTCTAGACTCCTAGCAATATAATCCAAAATTCTTTCTTGTGATTTACTAGCTTACAAAGCATTTTACATCATATATTTTGAATGTTTGGATAAGGTGAGGCACTAATGACTTATACTAGCACAGATATGTATTTTAGCATCAAAATATTTTCATTCATTGTGTATGTATTGTAACCCAAAACATGTTACAACAAACCCTTTACCATGTAATATTTTACATACATTTAACCCATTGTCCACCACCACCAAAAAACCCATTCTTCCTTTTTTTCGCTTCCTCAATGCTTTATGCAAATACATCTACAATTTGTTTGTATTTTGGTTTGTGAATCGCAGAGTCATTTTACCTAAACGAGTTACCATTTAGACTAAATTGCATTTGCTTTGTTTTCATATGTTGCCAGACTAAATGGGCAAATATAACGCGGTAGGCGCCGAATTTCTTGCAAAACGACCCAAACCTCTCTGTTGTATTCCCTTGGCAAATCATATAAGGCTGTTATGAACAATCCCTTAGAGTTGGTAACTAAATTTAACCACAATATGTTTATTACCACGTTACTAGTCTAATAGTGTTGATGATGAATATCAACACCATATTAATAGGCTTAATTTGGTAAGCGTACATTATGATATGTTGATGATATTATAGAATTTCACGCCATTTCAAAACAATTTTGTTGCTTATTTACAATAATTGTGTTTCAGCTAATCATATTTTATTTAAATTAACAATAATTTGATTGTAAATAAAAAGTGTCCCACGCTCCAAACAACATTAGTCTTAAGTGCTTAAACAGGAGATATCTACAATAACAATCTTATAAGTGTGTCCAAGAATCTATTAGTTCTCTAGCTGTTTGGAAAAATATCTTTAAATGCTTAAGATTCCATGTGGCAAATTTTACGATATTCTTAATTAGTTTTTTATTCCATTGGAGAACTAATGATTCCAACTAAACATAATCTTGTTACTAATTACATTCCTAAAAAATATTCCATTTCAACAAGTATACTTTAGATTAACAACACGATACATTAATTAGTTTGGATGGGTCACAGAGAACCTAAACACTAACGATGTTATTAGTTTTCAATATAAATACGAAAACACCTATTGTAAAATCACAGTTGAATCAAATTGTCTCAACCAAACCTTAACAATGAAAACCGCTGTGTTAGTTCTCGGTCTTATTGCAGTTGTATCTGCTATTGAACATTACACGTCTAAATATGACAACATCGACATCGACGCCATACTAAACAACAAAAGAACAATGCAAAGTTACATGAAGTGCCTTTTGAAAACTGGGCCTTGCATCGAGGAGGGAAAAATCCTGAAGGAAGTTATTCCAGATGCGCTTATAACTGAGTGTGCCAAATGCAACGAACACCAGAAAGTTTCTGTTGACAAAGTTATCAGATTTATCATCAAGAATTACCCACAAGACTGGAACGAGTTGCTTAAAGTATATGATCCCAAAGGAGAATACCAGCAGAAATACCAAAAGTACTTGTAGGATGGTCCAAAAGGCAGTATGACGTTTCCTAAAATGGAAATGGGTAGTTATGTTTTAATTTGCAATAAAATAAAAATATATGACTAAATGAATATGAAGGATTGTTTTAATTTCATAGAATAATACCTACCTATACCTATAGAGTATAATTATAGAGTAAGTTATAAATAATTTTGTTTTAAATTACAAGTATTGTTCCTAAACCTCATTAAAAGTATTAGTACTCCTTTATTAATAAGTTGTCTAAATATTATTCAGAATATCACGATTTGGTTTTCTAGTTATAATTTTCAGAAGAAATATGCGTCAAACTATATCTGAAATAAGATGTATTTGTCATATAAAACTTGATGGCATTGAAATTTAAACTTATTTTCAGTTTTTTCCACATAATTGAGGATATATTTATGAAATTTGGAACGTGAATATTGCGTACATACAGGGTGTTTTTGAAATACACTACCAAAAAAAGAACGGTAATAGATGATAAAAAATAGATGTCATTGACAAAAAATACCTTGAATAAAAGTCTTTTCGTTTTCGAACTAAAATTAATCGAAAATTTGGTCAAAATTTCCAGTGCGCTACTGGGTTAAAGGTAACTACATAATTCAAATCGTAATTATTTTGGTTGTTTAGTAACAAGAATAAAAGGTAGATGTGATTTTTTCTGTCACACAATTCAAATTGTCACCGTATAATTGTCAGTTTTGAATTTTGAATTTCCATATTTATTCTAAATGGTTTACACAAATTCCGAATTGACCGATATGGTGTTAATGTATGGGAGAGCACTGGGAAATGCTCGTGAAGCACAGCGTCTCTACAGAGAAGCATTTCCTAGACGAGTAGTACCCGACCATCATACATTTACTACCACTGTGCAGCATCTCAGAGACAACGGTGAATATCATCCCCAAACTAGATATAGAGGCCGACAGAGAACTGCAAGGGTATTAGATGCTGAACCTGATATAATAAATACTGTGGAAGAAAACCCCGGAATTAGCGTAAGAAAACTGTCGTACAGAATTGATGTTTCCCCATTGAACATTAAAAGAACAGGGGCTTCATCCCTACCATTTGCAGTGTGTACAAGCACTCAAAGAAGAAGATCTACCCCGAAGGATCAGGTTTTGTGAATGGATATTGCAAAAAAATGATCAAGATCCACAGTTTGTTGAAAATTTGTTGTCAACAGATGAGGCAACCTTCACAAGAGACGGAGTCTTTAATTCCCATAATTCTAATGTTTGGTGCGACGAAAACCCTCATTGTTGGATGCTTGAACCGTAATTTAAAATCTACCTCTCAGAATTGACTTTCGACTTGTCAGTTCTGACTTTAATAGTTACTATGGCTATTTATTCAAAAAGATTTAATTTTATTTACCATGGCTTTTTATTGAAATCGAACGCAATCATTGTTACGTGTATTTTCATCAGTGGTGTTCAGGTTTTATAAGTAGAGATCAGAAGTTATTTTTTCTCATCGTAAAAAAAATAAAAGGGTCCATTCGCTTCCTTAAAAGTCACAGAGACTCCGTTTCACTTTTGGTAGTGTATTTCAAAAACACCCTGTATACACCGTTTTCATGTCTTCATTTAAATCAGAAGGGTTACCATGGGGATCTCGAAGATATTCTGAGAAATAAAAACGGTACTCCACTGACCTAAGCTATTTTTAAAAGTTACATAGTGGATTATAAAAAGACAATATTGTAAAAAAATAATATTTGTATCTGTAGTAGTTTATTGACAAATACAAATAATTTAGAATTATTGTTAATTTGTATGCCATAATCAAGTCAAAAATTTGTTCTATCTCGAAAATTATTTATTTTCGACAACTGTAAGTTTCCAGATTAAAATCTGGCGCCTCCTGTAGAAACGTATTAAATTTATTAAAATTTAGCGTTTATTCTAAAACGAATGAAAAAAGAAATCAAAATGTTGCGTCGCAACCAAAAATTCAATTTTACAAATAATCAAGTTGAATGATATTGAACTAGAAGTTCCAAAACTGTCACTGTGTTATTCTTTCAGTAGTACGTACCACCATTGTTCCAAATGAATAATTATTATTATCTCAAGATTATTTTCTTCTTTTCTTTTTTCAAGTTGCATCTTTTGTATGGAAGATTACAGATAACATAGCAATCTACTTTTTTCTAAATTGCACGATGTAAGTCTAGGATTTCTGGGATTGTATATCCATGATTTACACTTGGAGATCAAGAAGGAAAAGACCAAATAAATGCTAGGCACAAGGAACCGTGAACTTGATGTGGTGCTGGCAGTCTCATTTGGGAACTATCGATTTGAATGCGTTGAAAGCTATGTATTCCCGGGTTTACTTTTAACAACACAAATAAATGTAGCGAAGAGATTCAGCGACGCATTAATATGGTCAGCAGATGCCTGTACGCCCTCCATAAAGACTTTTGTTCACATGCCCTTCAACGATTAACCAAGTTGACGATGTACAAAACCGTTGTGAGGCCAGTCCTTGTATATGGTGCGGAGACCTGGACATTGCAAAATGAAAGGGTGCTGGGTATCTTCGAACGGAGGATACTCAGAAAAATTTTCGGACTCAGTAAATTAACCAGGAGAATGGCGCAGAAGGTAAAACTTCGAACCAACTTTTTGATGAACCGAACATAGTAAAATATGTCAAAATATCGCGGCTGAGATCTAATGCGAATGCCAGAAGCTGGAGTACCGAAGAAACTGACATTGACCGCTCCGGAGGGAAGGAGAGGCAGAGGCCGCCCCCATATGAGATGTATAAATGACATAGAGTAGGATTTGAAACTCCGGAGAGTACGTAGATGGCAGGAGGTTGCGAAAGACAGGACGAAATGGAGACATCTATTGGAGCAGGCCAAGATCCACGCAGGATTGTGGTGTATATGATGATGATGACATAGATGACTTTCTGCACCTACCAACTTTTCTGCCCAATATCTTTACTGGCATTATGACTCGTAGCCAATTCGAGCTTTTGCTCTTGTATATTCCAATGTACTTCGATGGGTACTTTCTGTTTTTTGGTTAATTTTAAAACCAGACTGAAGACATAACTTGTTTTCCATGGTTTCTAGTAGATCATTTATATTATCTGATATAATGTAGGGAATGAATATTCTAATTACTGAAATGCCCCCTTTCTATTATTATAGCTAAAGAAATGTATATTCTGCTAATACTTTATTACTTTATGTTGATAATTGTATTTGTGAACTAACATGAGGGTATTCGTTTATTTTTTTACTATTAAGCTTCATTAAAAAAATAAATTGTATGCACCTTTTAAAGTAAATGATGTTGATGTATGTATACTATACAAAAATTATGTAGGTAAAAGGGTTTTCAATTTACTATAAAGCTAGGTTGATAATTGAAAAAGCACATATTTTAATCTTGTTAATGTAAAACATGTCAGCGCATATTTTATTGGAATAAATTTGAGAGCGACTATTGAAAATATTGATTGAATGATTAAATAATATAATTTGCATATCTACAATATCAGCTAATTTTACAAATGAATTTAATGGATTGTAAAGCATACTAAATTATACAAATTTTAACAACAAAATGAAACCAAATAAGCGGACAATTCAGTCACAGAAAAAGCAAATTCAATTTCTATAGATACTCCAAAGCAGTTAAAAGCGTTTGAAATGTACATCTATTTGATGTTAACAAATATCATTATATTGCATTTTGTTTAAATATGTTATATTCTACATGTATTAAACATTTAAAATTATTTTTAATCCAGTGGCGGCTCGTAGTCATATAGTGGGGGGAGGCAGTTAAAAAAGATGCGAGCGTAGCGAGCTAAAAAGCGCCGCAGGAAAAATTTTTTTGGTGGTTCAAGGTCATCTTTTTTAAGGGTACTTTTGCTTAATAATCTTGCTCACGTCCAGTGCCTGGTTTCCTTGATAGGAAAGTTTTTTATCATGTTTTTATGAAATTTAGGAAAAGGAGCTCTACTTGGTCAGAAAAATATTTTGCATAAGTACCTACTAAATACAAAGTCTTGGTTACAAAGAAAGATACAAATATCGATTAATTTGTTTAAAATTTCTCTATTTATTCTTACTGAATCATTAAATCTTTGAATTTCGATTTGACGAGCTGAATCTAGGACGGTTATTATTATTTTGTTTGCCTAAAAGTTGTAATTTACACATAGATCTAATATGGTCTTGACTTTTTGAATGTCTCTCAATCGAGCGACCTAAATTTTTCAGGCAGTCATAGCCAAATTTTGACCAAACACATGGCCAACCAAACAATTTTTTTTAAATGAAACTACCCGTTAACCATTTACATTTACTGTACCAATGATTAACAAAACTACGAGGCGATTTACCCTGATTAATTAAATACTTACTTAGGTCTGGATGAGGAACCTCTAAATCTTTGACGAACAATTTATCATCGTAACAGTCGATTAAATTTAAATTTTATTAAAAAGTCAACAATGTCTTCACAATTTTTAATATTTGTTACAGTGTCACTTCCCTCCCCTTCCATTTTAAGAATAAACTTTTGTTTGCACACAAAAAAAACACAAATACCTAACCTGTTTCACCTCATACTTGCACACACAAACAAACAACAACTGTTACATAAAAAACGCAGGCGTAAACGCTTGTTCCTTGTTCACAACAGTTTCTTTCTTGTTTAAAAAAAACTTGAATGTGCAATGACAAAAAATAGTAGTAGTAACTAAAACGCAGGCGTAACAATCGTAACACATGTTCACCACAGTTTCGTGTTTAAAAATATAAATCGAGGAGCGTCTCGCAGCCCAGAGCGCAAGTGCGGGTGTGTGTGACAACAACATAGGCAGAAGTGCGAACGAGTCGTAAGTGGTATAGAACCGCAGATGAGAGAAGTTAACGAATATTTCGAGCATTTCAACAGGGTGGCGGTTAATTCAAATTCTTATTCAAAATATTTATCTGTAAAAGTTGTTAGATATAAATTAGATCTATTTAGTATCTATATTTTAAGAAATTGAAAAAAACATATTTGTAAAATAAAAATAAAAAATAAAATTAGTGGCCATAGAGTAGGCACAATTATATGGAATTCAATTTAGTGTAATACTTTAGATTTGGAATATTGACTAGTTTGTATAAGAAAGTAGGTAGTGGATGTGAAGTTTTATTGTTAATTAAATGAAACATTTTAAAATTTCACATTGTTAAACAATAACAATTTGAAACTGTAAATATCCAGGCTGTATTTTGGGAGATTAAATCATCTGCGTCAAATATTTTATGGGTTTTCCATACAAGGGTATGTGCTAAATTTACGATCGACATGCACAAATCTCTCCTAATTTACGATGATCTAGATGATTTACTTTTCATTTGCTTTTTGTGTGTATTCCGTACATTTTTCATAATAATTTAATTGAGCGAAAGTATATATTTTGTTTTCCAGCATTAAAGTTGGCAATACATTATTGTTTTCCAGTGAATTCAATAAAAAGATGGAAACCAAACAAAAAAGAGGAGACGAATTGTTTGAATGAACTGGATATAGCGACGGTTTGTTTGTGTTTAATATTGAACACGATAAAAATGAAAAATAATAAAAAAATTTATCCAAGTGAAAATCTCCTGCGTACAATTTTTTCATCAATATTAACTTAATATATTAATACTTTAAAAGAGCACTTAACTGTTTTATGGGAGTAAACAACAAGCTACATTTCTTTTTAAGACCATAAATTGGTTCTGCTTCCTTTTATTCAATATTATATTAATTGCGAATACAGTGGCCATATAATTTCAACATAAATAAAAAATATATTTTCGGCTATGTTTGTGTAGCACTGATATAAAACGCACACAACGAATCGTACGCACATAAAACCCAAGTTTCAATTTATTATCTCCTTGTACTCTCATATAATAATAAAATGTAAATATAAAATTTTTTATTACCCTAGAATTTATCACAAAAAAGCATAACTTACAATGTTTACGTTTCATTAATCGACATCAAAAGACTTTTTTCATTATAACAGTCCACAATAAAGATCACTCAAAAGAATCCTGTGCGATTGTGAAACGAGTCCTTGCCGCTGGATAACTGACCTGCTGGCTGTCTCTCTCGCAAGTACAAACATTACAATACCAAGGGTCTTTTACTAAAGTTTTTGCTGCTGGCCACAACCGAGGTAATAAATAAATAGAGCCGTTTCCGAGGTAGGGTAATTTACGTTTTTTAAGATTGTTTTTTGATTGTCTGTACCGATGGACCGGTGGCAATTTGGCTGACGCTCCAATGACAATGCTTTTCCTTTGTGACTTTTGTTCAGCCCACGTTTTGTGCGGTTTTACTTATCACGACACGAAACTATTAAAGTGAATATATGGACGATACTTGTAATAATTATTTTACAAAAACATGTCATTATTCGTTTTGAAATAAATATAGGTATATGTTTAGGGGTCAATGAAAGCTCTTGTGGTTTATTAAAAAAATCAATGCAATTGTTCTGCTTGACAGGACACTTTAATAACTTGTGACAAAACGTGGAACAGTTATTTATTAATTATTTATTGACAGTGAAACACAACGTAACAATAATTGTTGTTGTAATGTTATTGATTATGGTTATTTAAATGTAGCACCTATATAGGAATAGTTTGTAAATGATTTAATAATAATTGAACTTTTAATTGGTTCTATTTCTAGTAGATCCGTGTTAGTTATATTTAAAAAAAAATAATTGCTGCCATTGCGCATTATACAAAAAGCAAATCGTGTCATTTCGAAGGATAACAATGCGTTGTTCCTTACGAAATCAATGTTTAATTAAAAAATTGCTGAAATATGACTATAGCTAAAATGAATTAGTAAAATGGCAACGGCTCGGCCGTACTTACAGTTTCAAATTGAATTGGTTAATTTGTGTGAATTAAAACAGCGGCTAATGAAAATGTTGCAATTACTTGGTATGAATGTAATGAATAGAGCGACGGGCTGGCTTTATGCTTTGCTTCTCTCATCATCACCACAACCAGACTTGATTGTGTTTGTTATAAAATCTATAAAACCTGCAATGTATTCAAATAAAATTTCCAACTCATTGGATAAAATACACTTTATATACCAGAAGGGCATATACACCATGAGCATGGTAAACAACATTGGCAACATCAAAAATTCATTTTGTTTAAAAGCTTTTAGTAGATATTTCGTTTTTAATACCATTAATATAAATGGAAAAACGAAAATAAATAGATATGTTTGTGAGAGTGTATTCAGAAAATGTATGCATCAAAATCAAATGGGGTACATATTTAAATGTCGCTTTGGTAAAGGTAAAGGTGATTTGAGTTTATAAACCAGAAACAGGGTCGTAAACATTGATCAACAATGTTTCATATAGAAGGGTTGAAATGTGATTTGATGACAGTGATGAATTAATGAGTTATTTAATTAAATAATTGAAGAAACCATCACAGTCAAATCAGATTAATATCAAATAAAAAACTGATTGACTTTCAGATATAGGTAAGCCTTTTTAAACTTTATAATAATATAAAAAACGGCGCTGTTTGTATTTTATTCAGCAAATTAGAAACCAAAAAGTGACATCTTCTAGGAGACCCAGAAAACTACATTCTGTTTCTATTATAAATTTGAATTTTAATCTAAACTGCTGTCCTTACTTAATCAGAAAACAACCTGTTTCTCAAAATTTTGATATCCCTGTTATTTTATAAGATACCGAATTTTTGCTGAAAATTTGATTTTTTCTTTGTTTTTTGTCGTTCGACCGCATTGAGTTTTGTAAGAACCAATCTCTGTAGTTGATTATAATACCTTATGAATGGCTTTCTTATAAAAAGTACACTTTTTGTACTTTCATTAATTTATTGGTGACCAGTGGCTTATCAAAAATCGGTACACGTTCGCATATTGGTAAATTTTTTAATTCATTTTTTGAGGCTATTTTCTTAATGGAATACAATGGAATTTAGTTAGTTTATATTGGGTTTTTCACTTTTTCAAAAATTAGCTCATATTCGTGTATACCGGGTGGCTACGAAATCGTTGTACATTTAACTGTAAAAATTTGAAAATTGGCATGGTTTGATTGTTGAAAGGAATAATCATTTTGACGTTTAATAATATCTGATGACACTTTCGGTTTCACCGGAAGGGCCACCTACTAACTTTCAAATTTTTTTAAAACAACCCTGTATATTTTTTTCCGTAAGAATTAGATTCTACTTAAAACTCCCTATTTATCGACATATCACATGATGACATTTGCTTTCAAAATGGCAGCATAATTATTATTGCAAAAACCTGTTCAACAATATTAAATTTAATAAAAAATTCGGTATCTTATAAAATAAGAAGGATATAAAAATTTTGAGAAATTAGTTTTTTCCTCATTAACCAGGGACTAAAAAAATCGACATCAAAAAATATAAAAAAAAATTTGTGGAATTCCGGTAGGTATAAAGTTTGAGAAAAAAAAGACGACTTTCTTTCATACCCTGTAGATAGTAACGTACTTCAAAGTAAAAAAATCGGGTCACACTATTGCTTTCGCAATAAAATTATCTCTTGAATCCTGAAAACCTCATGTTGATATATTTTCTCCTTTTCAAAATATTTGACTATAAATTCAACCTAAAAATTCGCTTGGTACGTTTCAATTGGCCAGCAGTTTAGTTACGAAAATTTCCGAATCTATGTTACTTTCATTCAAAACTAAATTAGGTTAGGTTAGGTTATTATCCAAAACAGCCAAATCAGCCTGTTGAAATTATTCCAACCTGTCAAAGCACTTGATTCGAATTTTTCTAAAAATGAAGTTGTATTTCCTGCACATGAAAATTTTGTATTAAGGAAGTTGTGACAACAACCATAAAATAAAAATTCTTTTAGCTATTCAAGAAAAAGAAGAAAATTTCCACCAACCCACTCAATCTGTACAGAAGATACTCTACCAATTTGAGTTCCAAACGTATGTAGATCGGACGTACATTTCTAAGAAGCTTTTTAGATATTGGAGGATGGTTTTTACGTTTTTACAAACTTACCTTTGACAAAGGAGCTTCCTAGACCACATTTAAGGACACAAAAACTTCTTCAAGTTCTCCGTTTTTGTGCTTCTAATTTCTGGTTTCTCTGGAATACTGCGTACTAAAGTCTTAGCTGTTGCAAACTCGATGTTTGAGTTTTTCTGTTGTACTTAACATTATTAAAAATTTTTTTTCGGTATGCAAATGGCTCAATAGTTTAAAATTAGCCCAAAAATCACCGTTTTCAGTTTCAACTACTATTTTAAGTAAGTAAATTATTATAAGTTTTGAAATTAGTTATTAATGTAAGAAATCTTGATCAACTCTAATAATTCTTCATTATTTCAAAGCATTACTGTAGGTTGTAAAATAATTCCAACGTACTGAAAATAGAAATTTTCTTATGTTGCACTATGGCATGACCGTCAAAGTAACAGGTGATGTGCCAAAAAGGAGGCAGCAACCTCAATTGGCAATTGTAGCAAATCTTGTAAAAAACCAATTAGAGTAATTTATTGATATTGTAATTTTGTAAGTATATAAAAATACAACTTTCAATATTCAGTTCTTAATATTAAACATGAAGAACTATGCTTCTGTCACATATTTTTCTAGGAAATTACATATTCTGGCTGTTGAAGGCTTTGAATCTAATATTCGCACACCGCCTATTGTTTTATAATTTCATCTCCAACTCCCTACATCTTCGAAGTTATAGCGTATTTCGGCACTCTACTTATATTTCTTTTTTTTTCCTTCCAGCTAGGAAATAACTAGGCAAAAAATGTTATAAGAATTCTAGTCTGAAAATTTATGATATTTTAGTTAGGTTGTGTCTCATTATTGCATGAAATTGTGACAATAATATGCACATAATAAAAAGTGTAGGTTGTACATAGTACAATATAGTACATATAGCACATAGAGGTACTTACACGGTAACACCTTTAATTTAATGTTTTGTATGAAAATATAAATTCTAGAAGAAGAAGAAAGTTAGTTTCATAGTAATAAAGTTAATATACCATCCCGAGGACCATCCAAAAAATTCACTTATGTAGGTAAAGTAGATGAAATAAGAAGCGAAAGTGTTCTTAGTGAGACATTGGAAAAGGAAAGAAAAGCTTAAGATAGGGATAGATCATGATGATGTGGAGGATGTGGAGGGACTGCAGAAGGATATGGAGCAGGATGTGGAGGTGCAGGGAGAGAAAGGCAAACACTTTTAGTTACCTTACATTTTAAGAATGCTTGAAACCTAACGATTAAGCTAAAGTAACTTCATTGCATCCGAACAAATGAACATTAATTAAAAGAAAAGCAGATAAATACCATCGAGCCATAGAAAATCAAATAGTGATAACTGGAAACAAGATGGATTTAGCATTGGGTAATCTTATTAATAGTTTTTGTATAGGTACTTGTATTAATATTTATATCAATCGGTAGGTACCTACCTACCCAATACCCAAATTTAAAATTATCACCAGTTTATAGCATCCCCTATTTATATTTTTTTATTTTTGTAAAAAAGCGAATTAATTTATTTATCATATTGAAAATGCAGATAAAACCTTTCATAAATATTACATTTTTTTAAAATAGTTAGTTCATTAACTTTATCTTAGTTTAATTTCTGGTATATAATAATTTGAGCATACTATAAGTTTCTTAAAACAGCGCTAAATCATTAATTGCAATGAGAAAAAACTAGATAAATGGATGACCATTACATTGGAAAGACGGTATAGAAGCTAGTAATTTCGCGCACTGTAGAATCCGAACAATTACATGTGAACAAGAGTAAACGCAATTTTCTGGCGTTGATATAAGTTTTTATAAGTTTCTTTTCTATGGACGCTATGAGTAGGTGTAGCATTAAGCTTCAAGCACTAAATAAAATATCATATTTTTGTGTTATTTTCCCAACCAGCAATCAATCACTTAAAAACAAATACCGAAGTATTTACAAATTGAAATCGGCATGGTTCATTGGGAAAATAGATTTAAAAAGGTGCTGCATCAACACCTAAAGGAGAAATTGACGTGCGCTCTCAGTAAGCCAGCAGAAGTGTGTGTAACATGCAGGGGTCAGCTAGCTCGCTGGCAGCCCATTCGTCTATTTCGAGCCTCCGCAAATGACCCAGTCCGACCGGTTAGCGCGATTTTTAGCGAGTGGTAAATGGTCTACAACCAACCACCTTCTACACAATCACTACCGGGTAAAATAAAAAACGTTTCGGTCAAAACATAAAACTTCACTCGTCAATCGTCTTTTTCGAACTAACCTGCCCTTAGAAACTTGCAGAAAAACATTTTTAAAGGTTGAAAGGTGAATATTTGAACTTTGTGTGTATTATGCTTTTGCAGTCTCAAAGTTAGATTGGAAAAGCTATATGAACTTTCGGAAAACTCTAGGCTGCAAGTGATGCAAGGAAGTAAATGAAATAGATGGAATTAAATGAAATGGTTAATAGGAATATGTAGTAAAGTTGCCTTGTTGTAATAAAACAGCTTGTTTACGTGATAATGGTATAGTTTATATAAAATAGGAGTATAATTTATCGTTTTGTATGCAGAAATATACTATGAGATGGAATATTTCACAATCATCACCTTTTAAAAATTCAGTTATACTCAATTTCAAATCGAGGAAGTGTCGCAGTCTTTTTACGTATAACACACTGCAAAATCGCTGGATAGGTACTCTCAGACCAGTAGCATGGCCAGCTAGATCCCCGGATATAACCCCCCTAGATTTCTTTCTCTGGGGTTATCTAAAAAACAAAGTGTATGTTCACGCGTTCAATAATATTGAAGAACTGAGAGGAGCTGTTTTGCAGGCATGTCACACGATTTCTCAACAAATGTTGGAACATTCGGTGATTTCGACTGTGGAAAAATGCTATTTGTGTTTGGAACGAAATGGCAAATTATTTGAACATCTTATGTAAATAAAACCCGATTAAACCATTATTTTTCATAAAATTTGTCAATTCCTAATTAATAGAACCAAAACCCAATTTTTTAGCCAAGTTTGCTAGATAAACAATAACTTGTATTTCACAGCCAACTACGGTGATTGAGAAAAACTCGATTATAATTGTCGAAACGTCTTAAAACCCTATGTGTGGTACATTGTCGGAAAGAGAAAGAAAAATACTATCATAATTTAATAATAAACATGTCACAGTCCATAAGAAAAAACAAAGTTGGTGCTATTTTCGATAAAAATTGAAGATGTATAAAAATTTCAATTGCATATTTGGATTGTCCTTAAAAAAGTGCCTTAATAATGTGCAACTTTGATCACGATATTTTTCCTACCAGCTGAGTAATTAAATAAAAACCGAAATGCACAATTTCAGTTTTTTGTTAATATCTAGTAAGCCATGTCAGGTATGTCAAATGTGTTTGTCGTATTGTATTAGGCCCAAGATGAGGTAAATTTTTTGTAATTTAACCGAAGTCGTATCTCTTCAAATAAGTGAGATCCCCATGCTTAACATTTTTATCCTGGACACCCTGTATATACAGACTGTTATTGGTTTACTAGACATGGGTCTCTTAAATGGCAACTTTGAATGTAAACAAAAACAGACAGTAGATTGTGGTTCGTGGATTGTGCACCGAATAGGTACTCAATAAAGAATATGCTATTTTTCTATAAAAATGAGATTTCATTGTGGATAAAATTTTAACAAACTCTATTCGAAAAAAAGTGTCTCAAAACTACTATATGTAAAAAAAAACACTATTGAACGCCAAAAATTTGGTACATCTATCCAGATTGTATACTAAAATGTCATGTCATTAAGACCCAAATTAGATGAAAAACCAGTTTATTTAATAAAACCAAGGGTCCAACTTGTTTGCTATTTTTTGCCCTTTTGGGTTTCTAGTATACGAATACTGTACATATTAATCAGTGGTTATAAATTGCTAATACAGTTGTCCGCCAACCAACTAAATAGAAACAGATTTGTGGATGACGGCCGTAGTAAATCGTTGTAGGGCACGTTGCTTTTTACTTGAGTGGGTGATTATGATGTGCAATTAGTTACCGAGAAAAATCTCTTTTGATGCCAGTTAGGTCGAACCACTTTATATGGCTGAAAGATAATGCTACTCTCGCTGCAGATTACCGAGGGAGATGTCTGAAGTTTGCCTCAACAGTAATACGCTTTATAATAACTTAATAGCCATTTTATAATTTTAATGGTGTCCTTGTAGTCGCTCTTCACTGAATATTCTGTAATCATCGCTTGTTCCAAGCGATTTTATGCATTTTCATTAATCTTACGAAAACAATGACGTCTTTTTATAAAACTTTTCACCGCACTGTTACAATGTTGCTATGTACTTAGCCAGGTTTAATGTCACAATATTTGCGTTATTAACTGCATGTGAGCGTACGCTTTTTCAAGCCCTGTCGATTTAAAGTTGAAATTTAATAGAGTATGATGAAAACACTAAACGATCGAAAGATGTGGTTTGAAACTATTGGTAAACAACTTGTAATCTTGGAGGTTTCGTAAAGCGGAGGATTTTCTAGTGGGTAACTGAGACACTTATCTTAAATGCATCCGGTTACTTCATGTCGCTCACGAACTGATTATATTCTAAACCATATACAGTTTCAAAAGATTGCTTACATTAACCGAGACTACTAGTATTTTTGTACATATCTAGAATGATGTTTGCTTTTAAGTTATACTTAACATGACTGAAAGGTAATAACTAGATGGAAAATGTAATAAATTTAGAAATTGCTAAGTATTCAGACGGTACTGTTTATAGTTTAATAGGATTATTTTATTACTCGGGTTACGTTTTCCTAATTTATCGAGTTTTATTATATACGCAGGATCATAAGTATCCTTGTGGAAGCGACGTCCTTTATCCTTTAACCATAAACTTGGATAGTAATCATTTTGATGAAGCTAACAAATATTGTTAGATGCCATAAACTACAGAAGCCTTTTTTATTTAATTGTTTAATTTCATTGGCGGTCAAATTTACTAAAAGTGTTTTGACAATTGTTTCTTTTTTATCTTTCATACTCTTTGTAATTTGTAAAATTTACGAAGAAACCCAAAAATGTGGCTAATTGACCTGGAAAAATATATGTATATTTGCAATTTTTTTTTTGTTTGTTGAATTATTTAAAATTGTGTGTTTGTGTTTATATCATTAAGCGATGATTTATATCAGTTGGCATTAAAGAAGTGATTAACATCATCGCGAAGGGTCATCGGATATCGTATACTACTTACTACTAAATGTATAGTTCAGTCTAGTATAGTATATACCATTTAGTATATTTTTTAGTTTATCATCATATATAGTGGCTCTAGAATCTGGATTAGTATTGGCCTATTCTAAGGATCAAATCCTCCGAGTCCTGTCTTTCTAATTTCCTTTTTTATGTATTTTATGTATTGAATGTTCTTGTACTCATTTGGTTTCTATCCACCTCGGTCGTCTTATTTTTCTAAATCTTAAGATTTTTATGTTACGAAGAATTTTTCTTTCAAATCATTTCAATAATTTCAATAACAGCTTTCTTCAGCGTTTAATTTTCTGAAGAATATAATAATGTTTGTTTTGATTTTTGCTAATACACGAGCTTTGTTTGTTGCTGTAACTTTTGAATATCCAGGTAAATAAATTCTTCGACACTTTTAAATGTACACTGAGTTTTTTTAACTGTCCCCATAGGGATTTACATGGTAAAATCTTTAATTCGTGTTAATGGTTTTTCTACTGCGAATTTCAAAATGATTTTTGGCACACTGTTAGTTTGCATCTTTTTTTACATCTTCTAGTAGTTTTTAAAATGTAAAAATAAAATTTATTTATTTAAAAGGGAAAATAATTACATGATTTTAGCTAGTTTTCACATTAAAATGTAGTAAATTAGGAGGCTTTGTCCACTGACAACCAAATAAATAATTCAAAGCTGTCACTTCATTTGCATGTTTTTATTAAGGGTGAAAGACTTTCAAAAGGTTACTGTGTAGCGGCTTCTTATGGTAGACAGTTGGTAGTTGGTAGACAGTTTGAACATTGAAATTAACAACGTTTGAGTATTTTTTTGTCATTTTATTGAGAGCTTTGGATTATTTATTTGCTTGTCCGTGATGGACAAAGCCTCCTAACTTAATAAATTTTAATGTGAAAATGAGCTAAAATTATGTAACTATTTTCCCTTTTAAATCAATTAATTAGAAAAACCATTAACACGAGTTAAATATTTTATCATGTAAATCGGTATGGAGACTGATAAAAAAACTCACTGTATATGTGCCAATGTTTTGGAAGCGTTTATTTGTCAATCTATATTCTTGATGACAACAAATAAAATACCATAAAAGATTTCACAATATGAGGTTGTTCTGGCTACAATGTATATAGTATAAACTATAGGAACTTCTTACTTCAAGTTTCAGATAGCATCCCCTTGGAATAGTCCTGTTTATATGATAAACGACCGAAATATTAGATTTAAATTACACACAGGGGCAATTTTCACTAACTGCTTTTGAGAATATGCAACCAATAATTTAGTCTTTTGATTGTATCTTATTCATAATGTTAACTTAAGAATTACAACTTTCTGACAGAGCCAAGAATGGTCCAGAGAGGCGTTTCTCTCACTATTTCATGTGCATTATTTTCACACACCTGAAGTGTGCCTTCGTTAGATGCACCAATGCATTAAACAGCGAATGTGCTCAGCAGTTTCAGTCTCCGATTCACACAATCTGCAAGTCGAACTTTACACCAGGTTCAGAGGTGGAATCCCACTGTAACTGGATAATGTCTTTGATAATAGAAGAAGCTTCTTAAGTATTTGAGGCCAGTAACAATAAATACACTTTTTGTGTGTTTTTGACTTGGGACGATGTATTAAGAAGTCTTTTCAGCTTTTATTTGCAAAGTTCCTCTCTTATGTGTCTTAGTCCAATTAGAGAATAGTTTAGATCATGCGGGGTTATCATAACCGTGCATAATGACATGAAATGCTTTCTCAAAATATCTGATGTGCCCAACACATGACTTTCTTATACTTACGGATAGTATCACAATAATTACTTTTCCTAAAGAAATTAAGTTAAATTTCTTGTAAAAATTTTGAGGGTTTCCAGCAATTTTCAAATAGTCTCTGTCGCACTTATTGCAATACGCATATATCTGTCCTTGTCCCACTCATTACTGCCAGATTTTAGGACAAATAAATAACAGAATACTTATGAAAATTCCACAGTGCGAAAAATGCTTGATATCTTTGAATTTGCTGTAGCTAAACTTTAAAGATTTATAAAATACTTCTCAGTTTTGGTCAACGTTTCACTCAAACAAACTGTGCAGTGCACAATAATCCTTCTCATCAAAATATTTCGATCTTTTGCCTTTGACAGCTGTTTGACTAACAATCTCTTCTTCTTCTTCGTACTTGGATTGCAAAGCAATGTCAAGTTTTTGGTGTTTGGCGATATAGCCACTCTCACCAGGATTGGATTAATTGGTTTTCACTTTTTAAATTTTTATAACTTTATTCGAGCTCTTCGTGTGTTTAATGCAAATAGAATCTTTAGTATAAAAACAAATAGATTTCTGTAATGTAAACAACAGCCACTCAGAGATAGATGGCAACACTATATAAATATGTAAATAATTTATAATTATTAAAAAACGGCGCAAAATAAAACACTTTTGTTACTTTGTCGACACGTCTAAAAATTGAAAGAGCATTCACAAAAAATTTGGCGTCGATATCTTTAATGTAGATTTGCATGCATAATACAATTTCACGACTTTATTGTATATATTAGAAAAAATTTTAATCGAGTTGCCATGATATCCAAAACATAAAACCGTAGCCGTTGTAGCCGTCGATCTTTTCAAATAGTAATGCTACAATCGATTTCCTCAACGGTATAGATTTCTGTATGTAAACAACATGTACTTTGTAAATCAGAGATAGATGGCGCCACTATATAAATAAGAAATTTTGACGGAATTTCAAAAAAAGTTTCAAACAAAATTTGTTCAAAATTTAATTCTAAATCAATGTTAAAGAATAAAAAAATGTCGTAAATTGTTTATTTTTCAAGATATTCCTAAAAAACCTAAAAATGTCTTCAGGTAAGTACCACTTGTGTTGGTGCTAGATGAAAAAGATTTAATGTGGCACCCACATTTTTTGAGTTATCGTGGATACAGACAGACACACAGACAGACATCATGGCGAAAATGGTCAAAATGGATTCAGGGGCCCTCAAAACGGGTAAATCCATCAAAATCTCGAAGTCGAAAAAAATCACGATTACAATACTTCCTTATACTACGTATAAGAAAGTAAAAACGGTCCATAGATATCTGCTAGTATTTTAACCATCTATTTTCTACGCTTATTAGTATCTCAGACAACATAGATTAATTAATGCATTTATTGGTACACTGTACACAAAAATAAACAAAAATATTTTTCAGGATTTTGCGTCCTAAATCAGTTTGGTATTCCCGGATAACTTTCTTTACATAAGGTAAGCCATATTATTTTATATGCCGCAATAAATAGTAACATATAAAGTATCCCTAGCAATTGCAAACTAGTGGGCCAATTTTTTCTGAATCGGAATAAAAAACCTGACCTATGAATATAATATTCCATTTATACACAATAAGTACATTTTTTAAGACTAAATTCAAATTTTGCTTCTTAGTCAACTGAATCTCTCAGGATTTTTAAACCGTATTCAAGAAAATGTAAGTAAAATCCAATAAGACTTGTAAAAAAGTAGCAAAGTTGTCATTTTTCAAATGGGTCACTGTTATATAGTAACAGACACCTCCGAAAGTTTGGAACATTAGTGATACAAATTAATTTTTAAAACTTAATTGTTACCTAATTTTCGGTACCTACAAATCTTCTTGACTAAATAAATTTTTCATTTTTCATATGTGTCCGAACACCCCCTTTCTCATTTATTGATCTCTGCATGATATGCTGATGAAGAAGAGTATAATTTTTCTCATTATTTGGACCAATTGTTCAAGCCTTCTCTTTTTATGGTATTTTATTTTCACACTATTTACTTATCTTGTTGTGAACTTCTCTGATGTGATTTTTTCTATCTAAGTTGTACTCCACATTCTCATTTCATTTGTAATAGTTCTTCTCGAAAGTCTACATAAAACCAAGCGGAGAACCAACAGAAAAGAAGCAAAAATTCAAGTTCTAAATCTTATTTTCATTGTTTGGTCTCCCATTTTCTCAAAGCAAATTCCAAGATAACTCCTAAATTCATTTGAATTCAGGAGAACTTCAATTTTACTATTAATTTAGTCTTATTAGAAATGATTTTTAAACTACAAAATAAAAAAAATCATTTGCTCTATTTTTAACTAGAAACACAGTCAAATAGTCCTTCAGCTAGGGGTCAAAAGGTAGAAAGTAAAAGTGGGATGAGACGACGCAGTGTTTTCTGAAGGTTTTTTGGTCGCTGAATCCGAATCCGTGCGTCGTTTTTCAATAAAGTGGTGCAAACAAAAATTATTAACAATTTATTGTTTAAAACGCAATTACTCGAAAAGTATAGATTTTACCGAGCATTTTACCAAAAAAAGTTTCAAAGAAAAGTTGTTCAAAATAAAAAGACTGTCCGAAAAGGCCATATGATATTTTATCATAAAGTCGCACGGACAAAAGTTATTAACAATTTATTGTTTAAATGTTTAAAACGCAATAACTCGAAAAGTATACATTTTACCAAAAAAAGTTTCAAACAAAAGTTCTGCAAAATAAAAAGACTCTCCGAAAAGGTCATATGGTGTTTTGTCATAAAGTCGCTCGAACAAATGTTATTAACAATTTGTTGTTTAAAACGGAACAAACGAAAAAGCATACATTTTAGGAGAGTCTTTTTATTTTGAACAACTTTCGTTTGAAATTTTTTTGGGTAAAATGTATACTTTTCGTTTTCGAGTTAATTTAAACATTTAAAATGCTCTTTTGTTTATACCACTTTATTGAAAAACGACGCACGGATTCGGATTCAGCGACCAAAAAACCTTCAGAAAACACTGCGTCGTCTCATCCCGCTTTTACTTCCTACCTGTTGACCCTTGCTAAAGGACTACAAAACAAAAGTAGATACAAAAAATTTGCTCATGTATTTTTTGCAGAGCATTAAATTTTTTATGAAACCAAAGAATATACGTGTATACTCAATCGTTCAGGTCTAGGACTGAATTAAATGTTTATTCCAACCTATGAATGTGGCATGCTTAAAATGTCCAAATTTTTGCAAAAATTGCAAAAAAAAGTTCGACGCAAGTGGATGATGAGTAAATATCGGTAGAAAGTGAAGAAGAAGAAAGAGAAATAGCAGAATAAAAAGCACGAACAGAGAGATAACCAATAAGGGACTTCGGGGAAGTTAGACAGAAGTAGAATATAATAAAAAAGAAGTGCAAAGGAAATGAATGAGGATAACTTAAACAAATATATAGAAGAAGAATGAAATATAAAGATCTAGTTGTTCGTATGCACAGACTTCTAGAAGATCATAATCAATGGCTATGTTTATGATGAATAACTATTTAGGAACTAATATTTGACTCCCTTGACTACATCAAGTAAACAGTCGTGGACTTTTTTATAGGAAAAATTTATTGGACTAATTACACGTTGTTAAATTTTCCGAAAAAATTTTCCCTATATAGGTACCTTTTTTGTTTCGACAGCCATAAGAAAAGGTGTGCTAAATTTGAAATTTAACGAGTCTTGTAGGGAAAAATTTAAAAGGAGTAATTTATTGACTGTAACGGCTATTTACATTCAGGAATGCTTGATGTTCGTATTTAAAAACCGAAATCTGTTTAAGGAAGCAGAAAAAAACATTACTTATACAAGAAACAAAAACTTATTGTATCCTAAACATAGATTAACTTTTACAGAAAAAGGAATGTTTTACTCTTGCATTAGATTTTTCAATAGGCTTCCAGCAGAATATCAAACCATCAATTGTATAAAAATGTTTAAAAAAACTGTATTTGATCTGCTAATTAAAATTGAACCCTACTGTATTGAGGAGTTTCTAGACTATAAGTTGTAACCTGTGATATTAACAATATTCTGTGACGTTTACTTCTATTAATTTTGCTTTTGTGTAAGATTCTGTGATGATAAAGAATTATGAATTATGAATTATGTTTCTCGGAATTTTTTCCGTAGATATTAATCGCAAAATTAAATGAACCAAATTGAATGAAATTGAATCTGATAATATGTACCATATAATCTACCGAATAGTGTACGTTTTATTCTTTCTAAAATTACCCGGATTTAAAAACTTTCATTTGCCTGGTCTAATTACCCTATTGGCATTTTCCTATTACAGCTGTACGCAAAAATAATTTCAACAATTACTAATTACAACCCGTTCATAAAAACAGGAAACTATATTATGTATTTCAACAATTCAATAAAACCATTAGTTACCTGCGACCATAAAACCGGCTAAATACACTTTTGTAACAATTAACTCGCTAGGTGTACTGCTTTTAATATTTAATCACAGCCTATAACACCAGCTGCATAGTTAAGAAACTGCTAGTAAAATTCTCATGGGCATTCAACAATGCAAAATATAAAAACAACAACAGTAAAAGTGAACTATAATAGTGAGTAACAGTGGAGCTATTGCTAAAATTTTAACCCAAATAGCTTTCGCATGTATACCTACATATTTTTTACGGCATTCTGGTGTAGCTAATATTGCCTGAAACTGAGATGGTTTCTCAGTTTCCTTGTTTCCATATATTTCCCAAGTGTTCTCAAATATTTGTATAAATTTGTAAATACTCAAGAATAACATCATTTATAACATTCTTTGCAAAGCTGGGGCTCTTGACGGCGAACGTATATAAAAAAAATCCAGTATCTTTTTCCGGTTTATGAAAATAATGGATGGAACAAAATATTTTAACAGAACAGATGGTCTTTTTGGAATCTAAATCATATATTTAGTTGTAAATATTTAATATTTATGTTCGAACAGCTACATTTGGTAATGTAATAAAATTTCATATTACTTACACTAATAAAAAATTTATCATCTTATATAGTTGTTGTAGTTATACGGTTATGTTGTTGAGAAAGTACGACTGTTTTAGATATAATAAATACGATAAACACAGTCATTCCATGCATTTAATCACATCTATGGTGATATACGAAACTTGGGCCGTATACCTACACAACAAGTCGTCTTCTAATGCATTATACATTGCATTATAATATGCCATAGCAGTTCTTGGATAGGATATTCGACACACGAAAAAATGTCATATCCCACGCCGCAGGAAATGGAATACATTTTCAAATGCATTTCCGACTTGTGATGGTTAAATCCACTACACATTTCCCACTAAAACTGAATATAATTCCACGCCGTTTTTTTCCATTTAAAGTCGAAGTTAAATTGTATTTACCATTCACTGGTTGGCATATAATTCGTCTAGATAATATATTTTCTGTAAACAACATTTTTTCTCTGTATAACCTAAAGCCCTTATAACGTTGTGTTATTATAGCAAAAACCACAAACAGGATGTTGAATTATTTATAATTTTGTACAATGTGAGTGGTGGCAAACATAAATATATACAGACAGGATATGTGCACTCGTTAATTTTAAAATGTTGATGAAAAAAGGAACGATATATCAGTTGATTATTGATTAAAAATAAAACTAGAATGAAAATCAGATCGTGAAACAAGTCGCGCGAGCCGTCGTCCAATAAAACTCAAAATCAACTGCTCTAGTCAAGGTTAAGCTATCGTGAGAAATTTGCACCCAGATATTTACCTTTTAATATTTTTCTTTAATTAAAATACTCCTGTGTAGGCGTGTGTCCGATAATGCAATTAAAACCATTTTTACACAACTTAAACAATTATTACCACCGTGACATTTATTTAATTAATGCGATTTTTTCCTAGTGAATATTTTTTTACCAGCAAATATCTACGACAACTGTCAGCTTAAATTAATTTGAGATATAAATTTCGTTGATGATCTGCACCCCAAGGACAAATTACAAAACATTGCCCGGAAACGGAATGTCGTGGTGCTGCAGGAACCATGATAGCCGCGCTGACAGATTTGACCAATCAGCTGTACGGATATACGATGACAGGTCTGCTAGTATAGCCACTGCTTAACCTCACTCTTCACTGGATTATTACTTCTCTCTACTGTTGAACTTGTGCACTCCCCGTACGCCATTCATTATTTGTCAAGATGATGATGCTGGGAAGCACTTAAGACACACAGGAAAAGCTTGGAAATTGTTTCAAATAAAAATGAAAGAATCTTTCATCGTGCGAGCTTACAAACTGGTTAAGACAGCGGGAATTTAAAGTCTATCTGACATGGAAGTTAGGAGAAAAAAATTGGAGTTTAAAAATATGTTTGGAATAGAAGTAAATAGTCATTATATCATTGCGAGATGTTATATATAGCATAATTATTTTCAGCATACATGCACGTGATTCTCTACAGTCACACTCAATGAAGGCAGACGTAAGGTAGAGGCCGATAAGTTGAACGCGCGTAATAAAAGAGAGATAGAGTATCTGGAAATGGGCGCTAATGCGTATGCGTCTGGATCCATCTCTTTTTTATAGACTGGGTAACTTTATTCCTAGGATCCAATTTTTACAACAATGAGCTTCAACAAAATTTTATCGAAGAATTTAAAGATAAGACGTACTCTATATAGTATTCAAAGTTGAAAGTATTTGAAAATAGATCGATAATCCCAATGCAAAAAGCATAAAAAGAATTTGTCGCATAAAATACATACAATAAATTCATATAAATATACAAATAGAACTTGGGGTCACCTTGAAGGCAGGATTATCGCCGAGGATGTGTCGCGTCCTTTTTAAGTATTTATGAGACAGTCATTCTATCATTGTTAGTCAAAGGCATCCGAGAGCTTACATCAAGAGATCAAATCAGCACAAAATGGAATTCTGATGTAGACATTTCCATTATTAACAAGTTTTCAGGATTTAAAAAAAATCACTGTATAAACGGAGAGTTAGGTTTAAACCAGCACAAATAAAACTCACCTATACACATTAGGATACTACCTACCTCACGTGGTATAACCATAAAGGGTAAATTTTGTCGAAATTGCGACCAGCATGCTGTTGATTACTTCTCATATAGGTAGAGCAGCAGGAGTCAATAACAGAGTAGAGGCGTTAGTGCTTCGTCAGCCATAACCCATTGCACTGTTTGTGATTCTGAGTGCAAAGAGCATGTAGTTCGGGTCATTAAGCTATAGGTCACTTAACCGCGGATTCATTAGGCGACCATGGACCTCCATCACTCAAATTATAGCACTGTGTCTCACTTATCCTTCATTAAACGTCAATACGACCAGTGGAACAGATTTGGGAGTTGAAAGCGAGAGAACACGTACAACTGCAGTTTCATTATAACAGGATGGGCAAGCTTATTTAGTTTACTATTATCCTATATCATCCTGAGTGACTTTACCGGGTCTGACCAACACTAGATAAGAGAAATATGATTGTTCCAACTTCCAGCCTTGCAAAACTGCTTTGTTAGATGGATGTGGTTCTAATGGCTTAGAATAAATTTCGTATAGTAAAAAAGTAATGTTCGGTATCTTTGAAATTAGACATGGAATGCTATTTTGCAGAAAGCACTACGCCTACATTTTTAGTGGTTAATATTGTCAGCGAAAACGAATGGAAAATATTTCAGTTATTCAAATGAAATTTGTAAAAGCAATCAATTAATTCAATGAATAATGGATGGGAAGTGGAAATCACATTTTGTAGCGGCTTGTTTGACATTTGAGTAATGCTCTCATCTAATGGATTTTTAATATTTATTGAAAAATTGTGCTGAAACTATAAATTTTTACAGGTAGTACATTGTTTAAAAAATATATTTCATTCGTGAACTAAAAATATGAATAAGGTTTTTTTTAATTAAGTATCTATAACATTCTACAAAATACGGCAATAAAAGATTGAAATGCACTGAAAAATCATTTTTTGTAGGTACACGCTATTTTACGGACTCATTTCAGTTCGTAAAATGGTTGTCTTTAGGACTATTTTTATTTTGCGGACTCATTTCAGTCTGGTTACTATGGTAACATGGTAATTAAAATCCGAAGTTCATTATTTTCGATAAATATTTACTCTAATGACATTTACATATCATACATAATAAGAGGTTTGAATGTGTTTTAAGGAGCTTTAACAAAAAATTTTGTTTGTAACACGTACGTGAATCAGTTTTTTGGGACTAATCTGCTATTCCAGACTCGTCCGGAAATAACTACGATTCGTCTTAAAAAACTTGATTTTAGGTAGATAAGTACCTACTTGTTACAAAAATAACTATTTTCTAGGCTACAAATTTATTCGTACCCTAAATAACTAATACAGTCAAAGTATTTTTTATTTCTATTTTTTACAAGTTCATTTTTTAAAATTGTTAATCTTTAAATTTGGAATTTGGAACGAGAGAGGAACCACTATGGAAATCTTCTATACAACTTTTTTACAAATTTTGGGAGATACAGATGCTAAAATTCCAAAATTAAGAACATTTTAAATCGGTACAAAACTACCATTTTCATATTCAAATTTAGCCTAGAATAGGGATGTTGCATTTTTTTAAAATCCCGTTTTTTTCTGTTAGAAATGTAAAACGACTATATTAATAATACTCTACAGCAAAAATAATTTTTTTTACTCAATATTTCTACATAAAAAAACGATTATATATATATATATATATATATATATATATATAATCAAAACCTTGTATACCCGAAGGTGTAAGGTATAAATAACATTTCTGCTTTTCTCCATCATGTAGATACAAACAATGCCCATTCTTTTCTATTTCTTGACTTGTTTCTAGCTTCTGCCCAGCTGATGCCTCTGTTTCTTATGGTTGTCGCTACTTCATCATTCCATGTAAAACGATTATAAATTGACCGTAATTCAAATAGATTATTGCCGCCCGAAAACGCTTTGAGATCGGAGAGTCCTGTGTGACGTCACGAATCTAGTTGACATTGGCATGTCTAGATATTTTTTATGCGTTTGACATTTTTCGAAATAAGTCAAAATGCGGCGTGCTGCACTGTGGAACTAGATTCGTGACGTCAGCAGTCTTTTGGGCCGATTCGGGCGTTTACTTGGAAAGTACGGACCAAAAATTTTTTTCAAAAATATTGATAGTGATAATTTGGTATCAGCTTTTCAAAAAAAATTATTTTGAAAATCATGCAAAGTCCCTATTCTGTAGAAATGTACAAATGTTATTTTGAAATGTAAAATAATGTAGTTTGACTATTATATTCTCTCCATAGATACTATGCAATGAAGTCAGAAATTTTCGACGGATTTTCATTCTGTTTGAATTTTGTAGTAGAACCAAGAAGATATATAAAAATAGAGGAGAGAAAGCTCCCGGATGGGTGTAGGCTCAAATCCGTTGCCAGTTGCAGTGACAGTGACAGCAATTCTCGCGTCATTCATCAGTTTTTTATCCACACAAACAGCACAGACGGCCCAATTTCTCAAAATTCGTGTACTCACAAATCAAAACAAACACTAACAAATATGCAGATTTGAAGCACGCGCTTTAATGACTGTTGACACATGCGCAAAAACTTTCGAGTACGCTTGAGTCCATTTGAACGTGCAACATTTTCTGACCCACGAATTCTTACCCCCACCACGGAAGCTTTCTGTCCTCTATTTTTATACGTCTTTGAGTAGAACTAAGTGGTTCCTTCGCAACAATGCAAATTAGCTCTCTGTAATTTTTTAAAACTTTTATGACAGTTTTAAAAACCCAAAGTAGATAAACTTTGAAGAGTGGCTTTAGTAGAAAATAAAATCAGGAATTTTCGACGGATTTTCATTCTGTTTGAATTTTGTAGTAGAACTAAGTGGTTCCTTCGCAACAATGCAAATTAGCTCTCTGTAATTTTTTAAAACTTTTATGACAGTTTTAAAAACACAAAGTAGACAAACTTTGAAGAGTGGCTTTAGTAGAAAATAAAATCAGGAATTTTCGACGGATTTTCATTCTGTTTGAATTTTGTAGTAGAACTAAGTGGTTCCTTCACAACAATGCAAATTAGCTCTCTGTAATTTTTTAAAACTTTTATGACATTTTTAAAAACACCAAGTGGACAAACTTTGAAGAGTGGTTTTAGTAGAAAATAAAATCAGGAATTTTCGACGGATTTTCATTCTGTTTGAATTTTGTAGTAGAACTAAGTGGTTCCTTTGCAACAATGCAAATTAGCTCTCTGTAATTTTTAAAAACTTTTATGACAGTTTTAAAAACACAAAGTGGACAAACTTTGAACAGTAGTTTTAGTAGAAAATAAAATCGGGAGTTTGCGACGGATTTTCATTCTGTTTGAATTTTGTAGTAGAACTAAGTGGTTCCTTTGCAACAATGCAAATTAGCTCTGTAATTTTTTAAAACTTTTAAAACAGTTTTCAAAACACAAAGTGGACAAACTTTGAAGAGTGGTTTCAATAGAAAATAAAATCCGGAATTTTCGAAGGATTTTTCTTTAATTCTACTAGAATCAATTTATTTCTTCACAACAAAGCAAGCCTCAAGGCACAGTTAATTTTTCGAAATTTTATAAGTGTTATGGACAAATTGGGAGTAAAATTAGGAATTTTTTATGAATTCTTATTCTTTGAGATATCTAATAGAATCAACTTATTTATTTCTAAAATTTCATACAGACCTGAACATTGCGCCGAACGTCATACAAAGTTGAGAATGGAGGTTTGTGTACATTTTTTATGGTTTGTGTTGTTCTCACATTTACTGGGAAACTTAAGAAAGCAAGGACATCTGGCAATTTCTTGATGTTTTCCTGTAGTTTTAAGGGCACAGAGTTACATGAACTCACAGGAACTCTTTTGTACAAATTATAGAGGTCATCTCTCGAATTACATATTCATTATTTTCACAATGAGCATTTTTTATATTAAATTTGTAAATATTTTTTAATTACCTTTGTCAGGGGGTGTTAAGAAGAATATTAACAATTTTTTTATTTATTCGGGAGTCAGTACTAAAATTGGCAATACATAACCACAAAATATGTATAAGCAAATGATATGAATAAAATTAATCCGATTTTGTTCAGGATTAACAGCTCGAGAGTTATAAAACTGGTTAAATTATTGAGGACATGACAATGAAATCCTGACCTAATATAAATTTAGTAATTTTCCAATGTATTTGTATTTGATTTTTTACGATTATAAGTATATATTATTCTTTAAATGCTGAAAATGTTGAATCTACCAGCAATTTATACTTTTTATAAGAAAAATTGTTATTCTTCTTACATTTTCTACAGACAATCCACAAATTTAAGTTGATTACAATGAAATGTTTTCATTCAACAAAAACTATCTACGTTTTTTCCATATTTATTGTAATTACGTGGGGCGTGTGCGAGCATTTGTCAAAAACACCGTACGGTCATCATCAAGACCCAATTCATAAATAGTTTTTGAGAGTTTTGTGTCCATAACCGCTGTATAATGTCAGAGTCAAGCCGTGACCTAATAAATCATCCTGACCTGTTCGTTTATTCCGCAAACTTTCCACTATGGCCGAAAGAAGATGGATTTTGTATCGTGTATATTATAAATTTTAAATACGTTTTATCGGATAACAAGGATAAATAAATATTTTTTTCCGAAAAACCTGCAAAGAAAAATTAATATTATCTCCGAAAGCTTTTTGTAGTAAAAAGACACCAGTTTAGTTGTTTAAAAAATAAATCTTACTTATCCATAAAGAAATTTATTAACACTTTTTATTATTTTCCATATTACTTACATAACATAAATATTACAAGATGGGATTTGATGCTGTCGGTATATTTAGAACCGCTGAGTTGGTCGTTAAGGCAAAAAAATAATGTAGGCCGGTTTTTACTGCTTAGGGAGGTCGCTGTACTGGTTCTTGTTTAACATACGCCACCATACCTACCGTGGTACTGAATGAAATACACAAGAGGCAAGATAATTATTGTACAGAATGTCGAACAAACAATCTCAAATATTTACAAAATAAATTAACACATTGTTTCAGGCTTGACTTTAAGAATGATGGGATTCCACGAGAAAAAGTTATCAGACGAACAAACGGGCCGCGCACAAATAATTATTAATTAATACTCGCCTAGGTATAATTAATATTCATAATCTGGTAAACAATCTGGCTGGGCGGGCAATCCCCCTTCGTATAGGCTTAATTTGAACTTTTCCAGGCAAAAACTGTAGGCTTAATCTAAAGACGCTAAACACTGGTACATCCTTTCTATTCTACAAGGTTTCCGCATCACCCCTTATTTGTGTTGTGTTTTGTTTCGAAACACCCTGAATCAACCCCATCATTAATATTGGACCCGTACAGTCCCTTGTACACAAAGGTGCATGGGAGGCTGGTAGAGTTTGTAAACAAGCACATCAACTGGACCCTGCCCTGGCCAACTACTGAGATTCAAACAAATTAAATTTTCGGCTTGCACCTGCTGTTGCATTCCTTTATCGGAATATATAACCGCAAGAGCATGAAGGGGGCAGATGGAGAGTATATATTAGCATGGTTGACTCCACAACTGACGTCAGGTAGATAATCTGTTTGTTGTCTTGTTGACGCCCCAGATAAATCGGATGACAAGGTGCGGGTCATTTAAATGAACAGCATGTGAGAAATGGGGCTGGGATGGAAAAATTATATGATGAAATTGAATAAAGAGTATTTTGTGGCATTTTATAAGATTTGCAAATTGTATAAGCTATTTTATTATTCAGGTTATATTCTGGATTACAATAATGATAAAAACGTTGTTTTAAGGTTCATCACAAAAATACTAATCTAATCCTAATTAAAATAAATATGACATAATAATCTAAATATTTCATTAATTATTATTAGGGAAACGATTTCTTTCTATTAAGGAAAATTTTATTTTTAATATGGACATCTCAATTTGTAGGTGAAACATTTGACAATATATTCATAAAAAATGTTGTTTCTTTACAAAAAGACCGGAGCTTTTATTTAGTTTTAACTTTAATCAATATATAAATTTCAAACTTTACACAGAGATAAACACGAATGAGATTCAAAATTGCGGAAAACCACTCAAATAAAGTTGTTCTACAATTTCACCTCATTTAGTTGGTTTAATTAAAAGTGTGCTGAAATTTTCTAAAATATTAGATTATTCTGCAAAATTGGGTCGAGACTGTGAGATGCAACAACAAACAAACTTTTAATATAACCTGCAGATAATTGTAGTTTATCTTCTAATGTTTTTTTTTGTGTCACAATCAACATTTATTTTCAAGCATATTTGTAAAAAAACTAGATAATAATTTATTGTAACACACAATTACCTGATTATAAATTATTTTCAAAATTTGCCCATTTCCAGAAGTCAGAAATTTGAAGTCGAAAATATTTATTAAATTTTCTAACGATGAGAGATAGAGTTAAATTTATTTATGTTCCATTTAAAAGTGACACCTTATATATTTTAAATATAAACTTTCTCAGACCCTATGACGTAGTAATCACATGATTGCTTTTTGTAGTCAAACACGACTTTATAATACCTGTCTTATAAAACTAATATGTAAAATTAGACTAAAACAGCTACTAAGAGATAATTTGTACAATTTTCAAAAGGGATTTTCAAACCAGCTAAAATATACTTACTAAAAGTGTCACTGATGATCACGTGATTATATTTCTTCTAATAATCAAATTTAAAGAAATTTGGGCAGCGTTCTCAAAATTATGACACTTTAGGACAATCACACCCAACGAAAATTTGTACAATTTTCAAAAGTAATTTCAAGATAAACTAAAAACATTTTAAAAGTAGCGTATTCACGTAATTATTTCTTAGTTGAACACATTATAGTATCTTCTAAAACTAATTTGAAGAAAACTGGATCAGTAGTCGCAAAATTATAACACTTTAAGAGAGTCACCAAAAGAAAATTTGTACATTTTAAAAAGTGATATTATTACCCGCTAAAAACATTCTGAAAGTGATGCTGGTGATCATGTGATTTTATTTCTTTGTTTAACACAACTTTTTGATATCTCATAAAGTAAATTTGAAGAAAATTAAGACACATCAAAAATGTGTCCCTTTTTCGAAAGTGAAGTTAAATAGCACTCGAAACAGTCTAAAAGTGGCGCTAGTGATCACGTTATTATTCTTTTGTTAAACACCCCTCTTTGGTATCTTATAAAGTAAATTTGATGAAAGTTGGACCAGTGCTAACAAAATTATAACACTTTAAATTTGGACAGTTTTCAAAAGTGATTTTAAAACGCACTAAAAACATTCTAAAAGCGATGTACGTAATTACGTGATTGTTTTTTAGTCACTCATGGGTACATTTTATTATTATTATTATATATTATAAAGCTAATTTGAAGAAAATTGAACCAGTGATCCCAAAATTATAACACTTTAAGACAATCACCAAGAGAAAATTTGTATAAATTTCGAAAGTGATTTAAAAGCGCACTAAATCTTTTTGAAAGTAGTGTGATTACCTACGTGATTATTTATTAGTTACGCAGCAAAAATTTGTACAATTTCGAGAATTTATTTTTAAACGCGTTAAAAACATTCTAAAATTGGGTGATGGTTTTGTGTGTGTCTGAGTAACTCCCCCAAATTAATTGCAGTCTATTTGCTTCTCACTAAAGCACTATAAATTCTATAAAATAGTTACCAAGTTTAATAAGGATGAAATAACCAATATTTTGTTAGTATTTTTAATTTACATCTATATTGATAGTAGGTACAAAATTACGGATCGCTTCAACCCATCAAATTACGTGATAGTAATTTATTTGAACGCAGGCCTAAGAGGCTTAGCAGTGTTTCCTAGTAACCTTATTAAATCAGCTTATAAGAGAAAACCTTACATAACACTCCATCAAACACATAGTTGGTTAGTGTTCTTTGGACTAGTCTAGCATATCTATATTATGAAATGGGGACCAAACAAGTAGACTAGCACGCTTCCTTTGTAGACCAAGACATTACTAATATAATGTAACAAGTTATATTAGGCATGCTATTATCAAAGATGATCTTTCAGAAGTATCCTTCATAATATCAAAGCGTTTTAGAAGCCTTGCGGTACGTCGTTCACTTGAATTACCTTGCACCCAACCCAAGAACACGCAACTTCGCCTTGCCATGGTATATGTGTTCAATCTCTAGTGTATTATAAGTTATTACCTACAGGTTAATTATTATGGCATCACTCGACGCTAGTAAAATCACCCCTTTGTGAACAATCCAAATAGTTCATTAAATATTGAATAGGAGTAATAGGGCGTCGCGCCATCTTACAACGTGCTACATGTAAGCAACACTGATGCCTTTTTCAGCACCAGTTTCCAATTAATGGCGCTTTGTTTTACAAAATACCTAATGTATATTGGGAGGAATATAGATTGAAATTATATGGTCTAGCAGAATATTTGAACCACCTTTCCGGGTTCTTTATTTCATAGACTGCAAAATAATTGAGGGCAAGTTCAAAGAAATGAATTGTCTTTGTGTATACAAAGTATATTTATAATTATTTTGTAGACAGGAGGAATCATTTGCAAGGATTTGAAACTGTAGTTTTTGCATGTTTGCACCTGAACAAAGGTATTGACAAATGAGCAGGTTAGGAATTACTCTAAAGCAAATACTTCCGCAAATACCGTTAATAAACACCCCACTTTGGAAATATTGACATAACTCGAACAAAGTTCATTGTTTGAAGTATGTTTTTGTAGAAAGACACCGTTGGATGTTTGATTTAATAAGGGAGTACGGTAACTCAATATACTTTATCGGTAGATGTCACGGTAAGAGCCCCCGCTGACTTTCGTTTTGGAAAAGAGACAGGAGGGCCCCCGAACTGGTGTTTGTTTTATAAATATTTTATATCCAATTGAAAATTAGGTTGTTTTGAACATTACTGGAAATCGATAGGGCTACTTAGTGTAACAAGATGAGAAGAAGAAATGGAAGAGAGACAGGGAATAGTTGCAATTTAACGGCGCGTCCGCTTTGAACGAAGGCGCATCCCTACATCCTGATTTAATCGACTATAAAAGAGCAATAGGACTGTTTTATTTATAAGAGCTAGTCACTTGAAAACGGCAATGTTGTGTTGGAGTTTTAGGTCCATTGTTCAAGTAATTGATTTATGCCATGAGTACCAAGTCTGACCAACGTAATTCTAAATTTGTAGTCATTATGCAAATACATCAAAGATAGTTGCATTATTTTCATAGAAATTTCTACAAAGTAATACTGAAACTCTATTTTATATTTTTTATTTAACCATATAAAATGTAGTAAATTGTTGTTCTCTGGAATTTGTTCAAATATTTACATTTTCTGGATGCATTTGAAACCTGTAATAAAATTAAAAATTGTTTCGACATTTTTTCCTTGGATGAGTAAATAGCATGATGAAAACGTAATGAACAAAGGGAAAATAAACTGTACCTAGCTATTTTCACAAACTAATGAAATTTCATATACAGATATGAACCTGGTTTTAAATTACCTCCAAAGTACCCTTAAGCTATATTTCAATTCATGTCGCATTTAGTACGACAATTTCAGTTATATTTATGTTAACAACGTAATTGTTGTATCTTAACATTTTGATAACCTGGACCTAATAAAATTTTAGATTTTACTTTATTATAGAGCAATAAATTATTCTTGAGTTTGTGTTCTATATGTAGATTGTAGAAGTACTATTATAATTTTATCCCCGATTAATAACAATTATAGACCATTTTACTCACTTTTTGGTAACTGTATTTGGCAGTTAAATTAGGTTACAACAATGAATATCAACAAATTTATCTTGGAAGATGACTCTAATAATAATTATTGATTAAAGTAAGGCAACTTTTATTAAACGAAGTATTTTTCAAGAATATTTTAAGTTTCAATAAAATAGTCATAACAAATAAGTTACCTTCCAAATGAGATGTAACTTCAATCCTGCACAAAAATAAAATGTAAATAAACTAAAATTGGTTGTTTGAAAGTGACCAATGTTGTCGAGATGAAACTATAAACCACATAGTAAAATATTTATGACGTTTGTATAGCCAGTGAATATAGTGAAATAAAATTATATGTTTGTATTCTGATCTTTAACCCAAAATGAAGCTTCTGACTCATTTCCTAAAAAGTCGGCAATCGACATTTAACCTCATATTAAGTCAAAAAATAAGGTTGCAGGAGAAGGTAACTGTTTATTCAAGATGCGGAACTTGAAGCTTTTTAAATGATATTAACTTATTCATCAATTTTTATAGGAATTAGACACAAAAACGCCAAAAATTATTGTTTTAATTTTTGAGCTAATACTCTCAAAATGAGGGAATTTCGACTAAACATTTAGGTGACGCAATATGGACTCGCACAATTAGAGCACAACCTAAGAGCTAAAACACAAATGTTTCCTTACTGAGACACAGCAGGTATTGAAAAAAAATGAAAAAAGCAATTTTCAACAGCCGAAATCTCAGCTAAGAACCATTTTTTGGGTCTCCTTAGAAAAAAATGTAGACTATGTTTAGCCCTCGAATTTTATGTATTACCAGACCTCACAAATAAAGAGCGATCAAATAAATTTGTAATCGAGTCATCCATGAACCCGAAATCGTATGTAGTTACTTGAACTGCATTACAATAAAATGTCAGTTGAAAGCTAAAAATGGTTCAAGTTAAAGACATACGGATTCAAATCCATGGATGACTCGATTACAAATTTATTTGATCGCTCGATATTTCCGACATTCCAATAAAGAGCTTTTAAAAAAAATCGATTTTTAACACTCAACTTCAGAAGCGAATATTTTTGAAGGTTACAACCTCAAATAAAACAATTCTATCTCTTCTCCTCTGCCCCTGACTGAAATTACTTTTACTGGTTGAGAAAGGAAAGTGTGTCTTTTAACTCAAAACAACACTACGAAGTTTTTTTTAATGCGAGACGACCTGTTTCTACTAAACTAATGCGATTGAAGAATCGTCAACGTCTGAGAACTTGAAAGCTTTGAGTATTGATTTAAATATTTTTATTCGTTTATTTGAAAGAATTATTATTTCATGTTACAAAATAAAATTTGCCCTGTTAGCTGATCACCCAGACTTATTCTGTCTCGTCATGCGAACCCAAAGTAAGTAGGTAGGTACTAAACCTATAAAATATACAAACACATTTTCACGGTACTCTCTTTATAGTATCAGGATATTAAAAAAATTTATTTCCTAACATTGTTCCCTATATATTTATAAAAAGATAAACTACCTGAAAAGAGAAATGTTATGGTTTCATTATTACAATCTTCTAACAAAGTGACGTAGGTTATGGACTAGATATAAGTAGTCAGCTTAGTAAGGGTCTGGCCTGACGTCATCGGCTTCTCCCCTTCTGCCTTTTCCCAAACATTTGCATTGAGACTGCTTCCCATATAACTTGTGCATAATCCTGTTGAAAAGATTAAAAACTAATTAAAAATTCTAAATAGAAAGACTTTTGGAAATAATCGGTTCCAAAAATTTGGTGGAAGATGAGTGAAGACTAATTACGATATCTATTAAAAAACATTAAAACGTGCCTTAAGACAATTATACAACATAAGACATTCTTATTTGAGCCTGGAATCACGAGTAGGCAATTGTCGGTAAACTTATAGGAATTCCAAGTCTTTGAGTGAATGGGAATTAAATTTAATTGGTGATAATTGGTAATGTATTTGGAAGGGGGAATGTAATGGAAACTACCGCAAATGTCTAAGCATAACATTAAGGTGTTAGTAATAGGGCAGTGTGGATTCGTCGATGTCCCCGTCATGAATATCGATCAGAGTACACTATCAGCATCAGGGTGATGTTGTTGGGAACAGACTGAGTGCATGGATAGGGATGTATTTACCCGCACAACGCTCGTGGCATAGAGGTTGGGCGGATCACTATCCTGAAGCTTTTATTACTCCCTACCACCATAATTTACTAAACTTTGTACACTTTAATTTAATTCTTGACAAGAGTGCAACTACGCGGGGGAATTTTAACTTATATTAAATTTTGAATATGTATACAAGATGTAATTAATGTCGTCTTCCTAATATAAATACACCTAATTGCTCCAGCTAAATACTCCCATTAGGTTTAATCAAGTAGTTTTGTGGAAAAATGGCTTTGTACCGAAACTTTCGGCAGTAAATTCGTATCATACAAGCATTCCGTAAATTGTGTGAAAATAATACTCCAGCACAACAACCCCTATTTATTAATATATTATATTTCATCATGATACAGAATAGGTATACCACTCCACACATTAATTCCACATCAAGTTGGATTGTTTCCGTGAAACAGAATGCCTACATTTCGTTATTGCCAGGCAATTATTCCTTACCCGTATACAAAAGACATTATTGCGAATTTAGGACAAGGGTAAATACTATTAGATGAAACAACCCTTTTCATAAAATATTTATAGTTTATAGCATAATATTAATAGAAATGATACTACTCAAGCAATTTATCAAGCACCAATTTCAACTTGAGGAAATCCCTGTCATAAAAAATGAGAACTAATTTAAATATATCTAATAAATGAGGAGGTAAAGCTAACTCTCACAATATGACTTTTAAATTGTATATTGATACATATAGAAATCTAGATTCAGAGATTTTTGTTTCAAAGTCAAACACGATTACAAAGCAAAATTCTCTATTATTTCCTGACATTACGCTTGATTTTCAATATCGTTTTCACGTTTTCAGTTTACTTGTCGACGCTTCGCGCAGACTTACGTCAAACCTTTCTCCAGCTAGCAACTTTAATGAGTCTACGCGAGTGTTGAATGTTCCCTTTTTTGTACAAGTTTTTCTTTTACTTTTTACGTGTTTTGAGTCCTTAATGAAATTCTAACATTTTATTGGTCGACAGTTACAATGCAGTTGGCATTCGGTCATCTGACTAATAGAAAAACGAAACTGCTGGTGTTGGCTGTAAAAGAAATGAGTCAATTTTAGTTTTATTGTTACCTGCATTCTTTTTTATATTTAATACAGATAATTTTCCTCATAGCAACACGTTTCTATGTTAGAAATACTCTTTCATGTAGAATATAATTTATATGAGGTATAAAATATATCAGTATAAATTGTTCAAATAAAAAAATGTTACATCACAGGATTGTATATTAACAAATTCCGCTGACTGCGAATTAGTGAATGATAATGAAGAATACCTACACTTGTCCATAATGTGTTATACACAAGCTAGATTCTACTCTGTAATACTACAGACGAGTATAAACAAATAAGTACCTACTAAGAATCAATAGGGACAAACATAATTTAATATAAGTAGGAAAGACTAAACTTTTCAAAGCTGTGAACTAATATAATATTTCAATATCAATAAAATTGTCTTCTTTATTCCATTTTTTTATGTAGTTTCTCATGCTTTTCACTTTCACACAAATGTGTAGAAAACGATCGAGACAATCGTAGTCCTCTAACTTCACCCCCTTTGATCCAATTGACAAATTTCCAATACAAAGCTGCCTTTCAGTGAAGGTTTGCCTGAATGGATCTGGGATTTAAAATATTTTAGGCGTTTCAGGCTTTTGTCTACCTTTTAACACCTGTTTCGGCCCTAATTTCGTCTTCTTTTTCTTATGCAGCACCTTTTTGCATGGTTGATTTAGTGGGAATTCGGTCTTTAAGTGCGGGGTCAACAGAGAAAGAATTGTCTTCATACTTCTTCGGAGCATTTTCGAACTTGCTCATCCTTCGGTCTAAGTAAAACTTAGTCAAATTTGTATCTAATCAGTAGAATTTGTATCCACCAAAAGAATCAGTTACAATGTAGGTCCTGCAGGCTTTCTTGGTGTAACCTTCGATCAAGAAATAAAGAACGTTTTCGTTTTCTTTTCATTTGCTTTTCATTTGGATAATCTGGTAACTCGGCAAAGGATTTCTATGTGACGTATTTCTCTCTCTTCCACCACCTTGAGGAATGCACCCAAAGCTAGAGTTCAGCCTCAATGTTATTTGCATATAGAGAAATCGAATGTTTTTCTATATTTTGATCATAATGATCTACCACACATTGACAGTTTCCAGTCGTTTATCATAAACATGATTTTACAGAACGGTACCGGAAGGTTGCGGTAAGTTGAGCTTTGGCAGAAACTTGAATAAGTTTACAATAAATACGTCTTACAACTCGATCTAGCCTTACTAACCTTGTCCAAAAACTGTTTAAATCGATAACTCGAAATAACCTCAGAAAATTCTTTCAGATATTCAAAAACAGATCAAGCACACTAAAAAATGAATTACTACTACCAACAAATTTTTCTTTGCTAGACAAACATTTCTTAATACAGCAAAGTTTTTGTTATAATTACAGAAAAAATTTGTTGGGATTACTAAATAACAAATTAATTTTTGTTATAACAACAAATTTAATTCGTTCCTGGTACAAACGAATTTTGTCAGTTTTTTTTTGTAATCTTTACAAATTGTCTTATGCATAACAACAAAATAATTTGTTGTGAGGAATAAATAGCGGAATTTGTAATGCCAACTAATTCTTTTTGTATTTGTAGCAAATTATTATTGCTAGGATAGCAAAAAATTATTTCACTCTCAAAATCCAAAACGTTACCTTATATGGTGATAATTGGTGAAGGACATATCCAAAGCTAAAAATAGCCTGCGCCCTGCGCATAGGTGGTTAAATTACTATTGTTTTATGGGATGTTGGGATAGGTTTGTGGCGGTTATTTGTTATTAGTTCTTCGTCTGATCTGTGGTTGCTATTTGATTTAAGTACAACTTGTTAGTTCATGCACAGAAGTATATCAAGCTTACAACATAGTGAAAAAAGTGGACAAAAATGGAGTGTGTTGGAGAGTTAATCCAGTGATGATCATCGAATTATTTCGTAATATTTAATCTCCCTTTATCGGGATTGAAGTAACCTGTTTAATCCTAACGGATTAATTTTACGTTACCCAAGTATTTTTTGTCATTTTGGACAGTATTTTATAGTTGTTGCCGACACGTTTGTCAATTTGAAAAACATAAATTTAGAATCATTTCACATGCAAATATGTAAATGCTTACTTAATCATTGCTAGAAATTAATGCGATGATCATCATTCGATTAAATTATGTACAACTGGCCCTTTAATTTTTAGTGTTGAAAACACTCAACTGATGCCGCGTTACCGATCTGAAAGACACGCTCAAGCGTCACACAGCGCAGTTAGATGAGATAGATAGGTTGAAAAGCACCACGTACGATCAGCGTCCAATGTTGGAATGTTGCCGTTTCAGTAAAATTATTGTATTGATCAGAGTGATGATGATGATGAGATGATGGTCACCTGGATGGGTGGGATGTTCCTGTATCGTTGTAATATTAACAGACTGGGTAATTTAAAAGAATGAAAAAATTTAAAACTAGTATTTTTGAATAATCACAGCGTATAATCTATTAATCTAAATTCCAAAGCTGAAAAGCACTAAATTTGAGTAAGTACGATTTTACTTAATAAACATTTCTAAATGTTATTTAAATAATTATTTAAAAAAAACTTGAAATTTAATAACAGTAGAATTTTTTCGCTTTAACATGAAAGGGTTCAATGCAACAAACTAGACCAGGTAGTTGTTAATTTGTTGAAAACATGTAGAAAACAACACAAACACGTTCATACGATTACTATTATAGAGGGTGGTCCGAATTTTACCTTCGATAATTTGGGAATCAATAGAAAACCTTAAAAAAACTTCAATTTTCTTAATAAACTTATATCGAAAACTCAACCGTTTCAGAAATACTGGGTGTTGAAGTTGCATATATTTTTTTTTATAAATTTAATATCTCCTGAACCAAAGGGAATATTTTATTGAAATTTGGTGAATATTATTTTCTTAATAAGTACCATATTAATCACCACAATCTGTTTTCCTACTTCAAGCAGTGGCGTAACCACTGGGGTGAAATTATTTCTTTTTAGAAAAAAAAGTGGTACGCCAATGATATAATACATTTTTTCTACATTTCTGAAACCAGCAGTCGATTTACGAAAAAAAAGTTTTCTTGTAGTTTTTTTGTAAAACAAATCGTTATACAGTAAAATTTTAATTTTGGAGGTAATTTATTGCAGTAAGACAAGTACCAAGTATACAGGGTGGTCCGAATTGAACCTTCGATAATTTGGGAATCAATTAAAAATGTAAAAATAATATCAATTTTCTTTATAAACATATATCTAAATCTCAACCGTTTCAGAAATACATATTTTTTTTTCGTAAATCGACTGCTAGTTCCAGAAATGTAGAAAAAAATATTATATCACTGGCGTACCTTTTTTTATATAAAAAGAAAGAATCACACCCTGTGGTTACGCCACTGCTTGAAATAGGAAAACAAATTATGATGATTAAATATGGTACTTATTAATAAAATAATACCCACCAAATTTCAATAAAATATTCCCTATGGTTCAGGAGATATTGAATTTGAAACGGTTGAGTTTTCGATATAAGGTTATTAAGAAAATTGATGTTTTTTTAAAGGTTTCTATTGATTCCCAAATTATTAAGGGTAAAATTCGAACCACCCTGTATAGCTGGAAGAATTTTTTATATCCTTAAATTTTAGAAATTAGCTGAAAAGGGAGTTTTAAAAAGTACCTATAGTATTTTAAACTAAATATGAAATTGTGTATCTGGACCACATTATGCTGGTTTGTTGTCAATGGTTATAGTTTTGTATGTGAGTTTTAGATAGAGAGGGTATTCTGTGGTTTTAGAACAGTATGGTAGTGTTCAGGGTTGTTTATGTTAAACACGTGCAAGGCGGACTAGATTTTAAAGTTGTTAATATAAACAAACATACTCATTTATGATTAAAGACAACGGATGGTAGGTGCTATCTGCTTAGAAATAGTATATTACACTATAAGAGAAGAAAGTGACACTGAGTAGAAAAGTTGTATAAATAAGTTGTTTAATTAAAAATGATTTTTATTATTTCTTACTACCTAACTCGTAAATTGAGATGTGTATAAGATATATTATATTAATAAGTACTACTTAAGTTTTTCAAAAATAAAATGCTAAAAAACTTTTTGTTTTTAATAACCTTGCGTGTATAATAAACAGTTAATTATGTTTCAAATATGGTGTTATGATTTCCAATGCCTCCGATGGTTGCAAGGATTGCAAACATTTTTTATCATGATTATATATTGTGTTTGTTTTCAACACCCTCCGATGGTTGCAAGAATTGCGAGATCTGTGGATTTTTTTGTATGGTTTTGTAACTACATAGGTATTATTAATATTATTATTACATATTATATGTTGTATTTTTTGAAATAATTGTTTTATTGTAACACCTACAATCCTATACCCTATAATTTTATCAAATTCAACAAATTATGTATTTGCTATGACAACAAATGTTCATTAGTTAAATGAGCATATTGGATATAGTTGTGTTAACTAAGTATCTATGCACAACCAACATTTTTTTTTGTATATGTTACAAATCGAAAATGTTGCAGTTTGTACTCCCAGCAAATATTACTTAGCTATTTATACAAATACTCGCTGTCACTTTGTTGCTACAACAAAAACATTGTAGTAATCTCAGCAAATTAATTTGCTCCCTTAACTAAATTTATACAACAAAAAAAATTGGTATAGGCAACTAATAAATTTGTTGAGGCTATATTGACAAAAAAAAATTTGTTGCGATAACACATATTTTGTTATTAAAACAAATTATTTTTTTCCGTGAGGACGTTCAATTTCTTTTCAAGATATTTTTGGTACCTAAATACGCAACTTTCCCCAATTTAACTAAAGCTGTATCTCTTACAGTTTCCGGTGTCCCTATAGTGAGAACCGAACTTGTAAAAGCCTGTATTGCAGAAGATTTCTTGGGAGTTCCTGTAGATCCTTGAATACCTGAAAAGATGCATCTCATGAAAAATTCAGATCTCTATTCCTATAAATAACAGAACACCTAATCACATAACCACTAATGAGACAAACTTAAAAACTATATCTTACAAGCGGTACGTTTCAGGTCTTGACTTCATTATTATGAAAATTTGGTATTTTGCACTCCTTACGTTAGAAGTTTGTATTTTTACAAGCTCTAGTTATTCTAATTGTGAGTAAATAATGCAAGTTTTGGCGTTTTTTGCCTCTTTTTCACTCTTCATTTCTCAACTATTGGAATTCATTATTTTCTAAGTGTATGTTGCTGATTTAATAAACTATTCGTATATCAATCTAAAAGGTCCAGGTTCATCTTTGTTTATACAATTTTTTTATCAATATAAATTCCAAGTCTATTCAAGCAGCAACATCCAAGTATGTTTTTGATAACATAGTTTCAAACATTCCCATTCAAATAAACAGTCAAAATATATAACTTATGTATTATGTGAGTCTATTACGTATAATCTGTTTTCATATTTCGCTACAGTATAGGGCTGAAACGAGAGAGACTTCTGTTATAGCTGAAATATAACATTGATATTAAAAGCTATACATTTTGTAAGAAGAAACTTCGGTTATAGTGAATTGTATAAATAATGACTTAGGAAAAGGAACATAATTTAAAATCCTCCTTATGGGCAAAAAAGTTGTCTTTTCATGATCTAATGTGCAATATGTTTTCTGTAATAATAGATAAGAGGTTTTCAGGTTTTATTAATACGAAATACGTATCGCTAATGAGGAGCTTTCCCATGAAGTATTTTTCTAATTGAATTATTTTGTTTATGTTCTCCCAACAATATAACCAAAGTAAATAAGGAAATCAAATAACTGATGTTTTAAATTATACTCCACATAAATTAAATAATTTAACCTCGGTACTGGTATTGTTTATGTATATTTGAATATGTTAATGTGAGTTTATCATTTGCAATTTCTGTTTGTATCTTGGTTTAGTTTTACAGTTTATGTAGCACATAATTATTATAGGTGTATAGTCTAATAGGAAGTTCATGTTTAAAATTGAATGCTGACCGTATTCATAGAAGTACCCATTAAATATTCACTTCATCAGATATTACATCAGGTATAAAACATGAAATGGGTCAATTAAAAACCACCAAAATGATTTATTTATTTGAGCTGTTACATCAAAACATAGAAAAATTATTTATTTAATATTATAATTAAAAGGAAAATATAAAACTTAATATCGGACCTACAGCAGTGCGCTTTCTATAAAATTTTATAAATCAATTTTAATATTTATAGTATGTATAGCGGTTTACAGCAATAAAATAAATAGTTTATTTATGCTTAATTACAAGCTTCTTTCTCGACATTGAGAATTAATATATTTACAAGTAATTTCATACTTTCACATGTCAATTATCTGTTATAAAATTTACAAATTAATAAATATATTAATTATCAGCAAAATATAATGTAATGAAATAACATGTATTAATTGTTTTAATTAATCAATAATCGCATTAAGATTATAAATCAACTACCCAGAATTATTTTCCATAAATTATTTGTTCTTGATAAGTCTTAAAATTTTAGTAGAAGAAAAATGGAATTTTCTAGATAAGCAGACTTTTCACGTCTATAATGTATAACAAATAAAAAATTATAATTATAATAAAAAAATATAACTTGCATAATATAATATTTCTAACGGCTGTTGCAACCAACTAATCGTAGCCCTTTCCGCACTAGTTTTATAATATAATTATTATGATTTAATAGCCAACACTGTATTAGTTCTTGTCGTGTATGTAAAGAATTTACAGATTCTTAATTTAATCTCTTCAATATCAAATTAAATTTAAAAAGCATATTTTAATTAAAAAGTTTCCATTATACTCCTGAATTCCAGGATTCGAATTAACTTTAAAAGTGTATCTTCGCGCAAACTTTTCAACTTTATTTATATCCAATTTGCATTCACGCCTCAATTTCTTGTTTATGTGTATGTGAAAACATATATAGATTTAAATCTAAATATTCAGATACACCATCATGTTGATCTTATCTGGTATTATTTTATTCCTTCAAAATAAAGGATATGTATGAAGACATAAAAGTAAAATTTAGTGCTGCACCTCAACATCTTGACTTTATAATTTGAAATTGTCAATAAAAGTAACTGGCTATAAAATTAAATTTGCAAACGTTTTTCTTAATGTTATTAAAATTGACTTTAACCTCGGCTTTAATGAAACTAGATTTTATAAAGAATTATATATAAAATTATATGTATTAGGATTTTACAAAGACTTGAGGGTTAAGATTCGGATCAGGTAGTCAATGATTTACAGTTTTAAATAATTTTCTTAAAAATATATTGTTCCTGTGAGATAATGAAGTGTAAAATGGTGCTTTTAATGATACAAAAATCTGAAAATTGTATGAGTTTAGTAACGCAACATATGGAATTTAAAGATAACACTAAAAATAAAGAAAATTCGTTGGAATCTCATAATATACATATACTCTACCTAGAGCATTAACAAAGTCTGAAAAATAACAATTTCCTTATAGAAAAGGTAGGATCTAGCTGCTAGAACATTATCCTGATGGAAATTCTTCAGATTCTTAGAGATTATGTTTCTTAGTAAAAATGATAAAATTGGAATGGATTTCTCTTCAAACTTTACATATAAAGATATAAATTTAAGTTAAATGCAGCATAGCATAAGTATACTCCAAGGTTATGACGAAAATCATTTTAATTTGAGATGGGTGGTACTGAAAGATTTACATTATTCTTCCATTTTATATTTTCATAAAACTTTTTAATTGACGTTTAGTATTAAAGTGAAATCATATGTCGGGGACTACACAATTTTTATATATTACTTCAAGATACGTTCAGAAAATTTAACATGAATCAACGACCCTATGGTAGGTAGATAACGTTTCCTGGCCGTTGACTGCGATAAAATGCATATAGCTTGTAAAAAAGAATTGAGAAGTGATGTAAGGAATCTGAGAAAATTTTCTTCCAGGAGTGACATTGTACCTAGAAGCCGAGGATGGGCAATAGCTTCTGCAAAACCTTTCACTATAAGTCTATGCCATGCTGTCAGTTGCAATGAGTAAATTGGTTAAGGATGAACAAGAACAACTTGTTGACTAATTTGATAACCTTAGGGCTCGGTGTGTTCTAAGAACTAAGTTCGTCCTGGTTCAGGAGAGCGTAGATATTCTAGAAGAACTCGCAATGGCTAAAGAGGATGTGGGTCTCGGTGCATAGTGGGCCCGGAACTAACTAGAAGGCTTGCCACTCTTGCCAGATTTGGTACTGGGGAGCCAAATTAGAATTCGAACCCTACATTAAAAATCAAGCTGATGAAACTTTTAAGGAAGACTGCAGGCAAGTCAAGGAACAGGGTAGCAGTCCACTTCGACGACTGATGCAGACTCAAGGGGCACTTAAAGAGGATTTCCATCTACCTGGTTTGCAGGGATGATAAAGTAACCTTCAATTATGTAATTGGTACTAAGTAATAAGATGATTGCTCGATTCTACTTTAGAATTTGTTGTTTCGAATCGACTCGAAGCATTCTACAAATCAAATTCATCAGAGCCTCAGTTAATCATTTTGAGTAGAGAAAAGGAGGATTAAAAGGCAGGGATACTGAGAACTGGCAAGAAAGATTTTTGAAGGTCTGACTGTTTCTAAATAAATTAATAATGTCCATTTCAATTTCTTTTCAAATATTATCAAGAATTTGGGAAAAATTTGTAAATATGGCTTTATAGATACAGCTATTTGAAATGAAGGCAACTGAATCAACATTTTTAGAGAATCTATAGTTATTTCAAAGAATCTTCTTAGTCAGACTATTAGACTGGCGATTTTCTCTTGAGGAAAAGTGAGGACATATTACAAAAGTTCAAAGTCGTGTTAAATTCTAAAACAAAAGAATCAGAACTCTGAAAGTTATCAATAAGTTATAAAATTAATTGGTATGTTTTGGATAAAATATTTAATAAATATGTATAAGTTGTCAGAATTTTAAATTACTAGTTTATTTGAAAATAGGTCAAAATTGGATGTATTTAATATACAACATACCTACTTACGACTTACCACTCTCACCAGTCCGCCTCTGTGGCCTTATCTTTTGCGAAATCTCCGGTATTTCCATGTCCACATCCACAAACAAGTTTTATACGAAAAAAATATGTTTGTGGTGTTCCGGTGGCAGTGAATCATTTTAACCATATTAGAAATAGTTACGGTTTGGTTATTCTGGAACGAACAGAACGCGCCTCATCGCAGATCTTTAGCGTTCCCGTGAAAGCGAGTGTAGAGAAAATAAACAAGTCCATAGCAATAAATACTCGTTAGATGGAGAAGTGGCGAAAGGAAACACAAAAGGTGGTTCGTAGCAGTAACGAGAAATAAGCCAAGACAACAAAATCAGAGATGGTTTCCTATTGTGTCCTGCTTACATTGCCCAAATAACATTACATCTCCGTTATAACAGATTTTATGTTGGCAGAGTATAGAAGAAGGACTGCTGGGAAACCGCCGGAAATAGGACTAGCGTCACGATTCACCCTAAAATATGCACGAGAAGTTTTCTTTTCAGACTACTTCTCTTTATCCGTAGTTTGAATGTTATTTTATGTTACTCTAACATAGAATTAGTTTGTACGCGTGTGATAAATCCATGTTATTGGTCTATGTTTTAGGACACACTGATGTAAAATCAATACGAGTAGACCCTATCCCTTTTGTTGAGTTTGTATATTATCGCCATTTATTTATAACCTCTGGGGCCGCCGTTGATTCTAATCAAAATTTCAATTAACAGCTTCTATCGGTACGTAAAATCTGTGCCGGATGCACGAGGAAATCAATTTAATTGTCTCTCATTTACAAAACATACACATCAAATTTTTTTCCCAATATATGACCACCAATTTCGCACTATATCATGCATCAATAAAACATGTCATTAACCAACGAACATTATTCCGAAAACTAATTATTTTCTTTTCATGTCACTTTTAATGAAATTCACCACATCTACGTCACAAGAATATTCCATTTTTTTCTTTTATTATAAACCGTATGTGTGTTTAAACCCCAATTTTCTCCTTATCTGAAAACTTTTACAGTTTAATCTACTCGAAATTTTAAGAACTTTTGAATGGAGTTACCTTCACTTTAAAACTTCTATAGAACATTTTCTTTTATACCGATGTTGTTTAGTCTAGATAGTTTTTGTTCGTATTTTTTATATATTTATATATAATTCTTTTACTGCTATACAGAATCTAATACAAAAAAATTCTTAATAAACAACTTTTGGCGTGGGATCAAACCATATAACCTAAGGTAAAAAAAGTTATAATCTAAAGTGGGTAATAAAGTATAGCATACGTTTGAAGCTATAAAACAAAAGTCTCCTGAATTGTGAAGTAGACATTCCCTGTTTAACACTACTGCACACAATACTTTTATAGGGTCTTCTACACACTTTTACAACGAATAAAACATTAGCACGACACGTGTAAGACCACGACTGGAAATAATTTGAAGCATTTCGTTATGACATAGCTATTAAGTGGGAGATTAACTTTTTTGAGAGGAACTAAGCGAAATTAACTATTTATGTTCACTACTAATGACTACGTCACGTGTTTTTGTATGTTGATATAGTGCAATACAACTCCAAGGGCCAGTTCTTTATACAATGTTCATCCTTAACTACTAGATAGTTAATAATTGTCTTGTTCATTCGTAAACGGAATTAAGTTATAATTAGGGATAACTAACTATAGAAACAAAATATGTATTATTAAAGTAATGACAAAGTATGCCTATATTGCGTGCCAAACATGAAAGAGTGTTAAAAACGTCTTCTAAAAATGATTTGTTGTGTTATATAAATAATCCTTGTGGATTTGTATAAAATCAAGAAATATTAAAAATATCGACTTTCTGTAATACGAACCAAGAATTAAAAAGCACAGAATTAATCAGTAAAATGAGCACATAAAGGACAACCTTTAAAATAAATCCACGTTTTTTCCTGAAACCGGCAACACTGTACCACATTTTTATGTTCAGCATTAATGTCATTTTGTGCTCGTTTATAATTAAAACTGAAAAAGCTGCACTCTTGTATATAAGTACAAGAATCACCGAAGGAAATGATATCTTTGCCAGTTTGATATTCATGATAAGTTCACAGGATGCGCGATTCAATACACCCAGAACTCTTGAGACTTAAACACCGATGGGGAAATGATGCTTTTGTTTCTTTTCAATATCGTCTCTGGCAAAGTGAAAAAGGAAATGTATTTTAAACGCTACAGTTTTATGTACCTGCATAATACAATACGGAAAATCTGAAATGTGAAGCACAAGCATCATCCAATAAGTAGTTGTTTACTTTTAATGATATTGTTTAGGATCAGTTTTAGCTATTGTGACCGTGTTATTAAAAAGACATTATTCAAAATTTAGAGCTAAAGCTGACACCATTACCACTCTTATTTTTATTGGCTTGAAATCTATCAAAATTCTATACGATATTAATCAGATCATAAATTCAATACTGCACACCAATACAACATAAATTATCATTAGATAGTTGGATGCCGAATTATATAGGAATTATTTCAGCTGACTGTTATTAAGAGGTTATAAAGTGTATTATCGATATTGTTTAATTTTCCTTACCATTAATTTCGGGGTGTAAAATTTTCAAATAGATCCTGATTTAGAATCTGTTTCAGTTTCACAAATTAGGTTAACTGTATTACCTACTTGTCTTTCTAATTATACATAATGGTTAAATTATAATTGGAATTTCTTAGAGCTCATAAATATACCGCTTCAGTTTAACGAGTTGTAGACTTAAAAAATCCAAATTGGAAAATACGAACTGGTACTTTAATATTTAAAAAAATAGATCCTATCTCTCTTTTTAAGATTATTTTCTTAATTACAAAGAATAGGTAGGTACATAGCAAAATAAATCGTAAAATTCGGAACTTTTTGGATTTTTTTTAAGCAAGTAGAACGAAAGTGTTCATTCTATCGCGTCTAAATTGGCCAACTATCTTGGTTATTTTATAAAATAACTGGTTATTTTACATAAACTAGCCAAATTTGTCGGCCTGTTAGGCAAAAACATACTTTTTATTAAAATTGCCAACACTTAAATTAATTTGTACACTAGCCAATTACTTTGGTTAGATCTTAATACCTACTTTTTTATTATTTGGTTAACGTGATAGGGAATAAATAAATGTGTCTAGAATTGAATTAAGCAGATTGTGTAAAAACAATTTGTTACAGGAATAATACTAGTTATGAGAAAAGAAGATTTCAGTGTCTGTTTATATGTATTCTGGCCTTCCTACTTTGCAAAATTAATCAGCACACTAAAATAGAATTATATATTAATCCCAATACACAATACAAAGATTTACAAGTCAGTACATACATAATATATCTAAAACTAAAACCATAATAAAAGCATAAATATTAGCTGATTTCAGAAGAAAAATAGGATCCAAATGAGGGTCCAGTTTCTGAAGAAAAAAAATCATTTTTGATTTCTTCATATCAGAACTAATTTTATTACTATTTGAAACATTCAATTTATTTTTCAAACCAAGAGAGTTTTCAGCCTCAATCTTTTTTACCGCTTTATTGAGAACTTGAAACCACATGGCGTCCAACTCAACATTCGACTTGCCTCCATTTGGGAATTGCTTCTTCTACTCCTCATGGGAGATTATCCGGAACTTGACTGGAAAATCCAAAACGATTAATTGACAACAAAGCTGTGCTTAAAAGAATATAATCTAGAACAAGATGAGTGGACTGCCATGATTGTTGACCATATAGCAATTTACCGGAAAAGTTCTCCAGATGAACTGTGGTCTACTTTCTATCGACAACATCAAACTCGGAAGGAAAAGATAAACTTATTTTGACCCAAAAGGTTCAAGTGGTATTTAATCTTAAAAAAATTGTAGGTTATCAATAAATTTGTTCAATGTGAAGCAGTTATTTTTTAAAGAAACAAGAACAAGAATACCCTCGCTTGCTAGAATCACCACATTTTTGAGGGTTGTATATCAAATTTCTAATTGTTATAAATTTTATCTTATAGTAATGATTAGGAGCTAGTTTTTCCATTCATTATTATGCCTTTAATGTGTATTAAAGTTCTCTTTGCTTGACAATTAGTTGCCTTGCATGAAATGTTCAATCATTCGCTTATTATAAAGTTGAAATCATTGTGGCGACATAACCTTACGATCTTCTCTTCAATTTAACAGCCATCGTTTTAGTTTTTAAGTTTTTATTTTTTTTCCATCTATTTTCTACGTTGGAGTTGAAGGATTAAGTGATCCAGGCATTTTTTCTCTATTCTTTTGGTCTTCAAGTTTGAGACCATATGACGTATGTCCTGATGCTTCTGATCTTTGTGTACAATATTCTGATTTTTTTCTAGCGTTCTTCTCTACCCATCGGTTCTTTCAAACTCATCGTGTTCTCTTCAGTTATAGTAACTTTCTTTTGATCCTAAGCCTAAGCACATATGGATACCTGGAAGGTACCGTGTTCTCCCAAAAATTAGATAATGTAACAGTTTATCAGGCGATGTGTACTGTTGTAATATTTACCTAACCTAACTATAACCTCTAAGGGTGTAGTGTGCATGCACTTGGTTAGTAAATATTTTATAGATTAAGTACACACCAGCAGTTATGCTTTACAGTATACAATATCTACTTAGAATATAGAATAATAATGTCTTATTTTACGCTTTAATTAAACTATAGAATAACTACTAGAAACTAAATATTCAAGTCAATATCGTAAAATATATGCACTGATTCGTCGAACGTTGATATTTTTGTTTTTTTTTCTCCCAACCACTCTTCTAATTATTTTAAACAATAGCCAATATTTTTTCTTGAGCTTTATCTATATTATGAATAAAACTAAAAGCACCATATCGACCTCGAATAAAAATTTGAAAGGTTGTTAGAGCCTCATCTTTGCTTGGCTCGACGAGAAAGTAGCCAATAAATTAGAATAATCCAACTAAAAGTATAATAAATTCTTCGTTCAACCAACACAATACTATGATAGATGATGTATTTCTATAAAAAGTTGTCTTTAGTATAGAGTATCAGATTATCAGCTTTTAACCCTCATTTACGGTTCAGCAGATACCGACTGAGCCAATCAAAAAAATACGACGGTATAAAAATATATATACCTATACTTATACGCTCCGTCGTAAATTTTCTTTCTAAATGTACGACTCTTTTTCACATAGTATAACATCAATAACTTGATCAAAATAGCACGCTGAATTTGTAACAACATTAAATAAAATATGATAATTTACTGTAGATACCTATCTATATAATTATTATAATTATTGTGAAACAAATTATTTGTTTAATAACTATAATTAAGTCAACGTTGTTATTTCACCCAGTAACTAGTAAATATTACCAATGCAACTGATTAAATTTCATTATATTAAATTATATTAAGCAGTAGTTATTTTTACTTTCTTATACGTAGTATAAGATTTCGTGATTTTTTTCGACTCCGAGATTTTGATGGATTTACACGTTTTGAGGGCCCCTGAATCCATTTTGACCATTTTCGCCATGATGTCATTTTTAGGTTTTTTAGGAATATCTTGAAAAATAAACAATTTACGAGATTTTTTTATTCTTTAACATTAATTTTAAATTAAATTTTGAACAAATTTTGTTTGAAACTTTTTTTGAAATTCCGTCAAAAATTTTTATTTATATAGTGGCGCCATCTATCTCTGATTTACAAAGTACATGTTGTTTACATACAGAAATCTATACCGTTGAGGAAATCGATTGTAGCATTACTATTTGAAAAGATCGACGGCTACAACGGCTACGGTTTTATGTTTTGGATATCATGGCAACTCGATTAAAATTTTTTCTAATATATACAATAAAGTCGTTAAATTGTATTATGCATGTAAATCTACATTAAAGATATCGACGTAAAATTTTTTGTGAATGCTCTTTCAGTTTTTAGACGTGTCGACAAAGTAAGCAAAGTGTTTTATTTTGCGCCGTTTTTTAATAATTATAAATTATTTACATATTTATATAGTGTTGCCATCTATCTCTGAGTGGCTGTTGTTTACATTACAGAAATCTATTTGTTTTTATACTAAAGATTCTATTTGCATTAAACACATGAAGAGCTCGAATAAAGTTATAAAAATTTAAAAAGTGAAAACCAATTAATCCAATCCTGGTGAGAGTGGCTATATCGCCAAACACCAAAAACTTAACATTGCTTTGCAATCCAAGTACGAAGAAGAAGAAGAAGAGATTGTTAGTCAAACAACTGTCAAAGGCAAAAGATCGAAATATTTTGATGAGAAGGATTATTGTGCACTGTACAGTTTGTTTGAGTGAAACGTTGACCAAAACTGAGAAGTATTTTATAAATCTTCAAAGTTTAGCTACAGCAAATTCAAAGATATCAAGCATTTTTCGCACTGTGGAATTTTCATAAGTATTCTGTTATTTATTTGTCCTAAAATCTGGTAGTAATGAGTGGGACAAGGACAGATTTATGCGTATTGCAATAAGTGCGACAGAGACTATTTGAAAATTGCTGGAAACCCTCAAAATTTTTACAAGAAATTTAACTTAATTTCTTTAGGAAAAGTAATTACTGTGATACTATCCGTATAAGAAAGTCATGTGTTGGGCACATCAGATATTTTTAATAAAGTTTTTTAACAGTTAACAATAAACGAGGATTTTGTTTCTATATTTCCTGCGTTATATAATGTAATGATCATATTTTATATTGTTTTGTATTAAAAACGAAACACATTATATGGGGTTTAATAAAAGTCTTGTATTATTTTTTCCACCGCGTTATAAAATTTTCATTCGGTCTGAAACACAGAAACTGCCCCACGTGACACGAATAAATAAGAAAATTGCTCGGCGTTTCCCTCGCTCTCTTTTCTGCAGTTCTGCCACAGACACAAAAAAAATCTCTAATTTATATTTATTCTTTAAGCCTTTATTTTGCATGGCTAAGTTGCGTAGAGACATAACTTCCTTTCTTATCAGGACCGGGTTTAAGTTTCAATTTATTCAACGGGCCTGTCTAAGCCCATCGACCAAAGCCAGTCCAGACGCACAAACCTCCAGCACAGAGTCTGGTGGAGTTATTGTTTTTCCTTTTATCCTATCGCGATTTAATCGGATCGTAGCCCATGAAATTTGATTTTATTCGAAAGATGGACCTACGGCCGCTCGGATATTGCTTTTTGTACGGTCTCGGTTCAGTCATTTCTAATCATTTTGTTGGGCTGATATTAAGAAGCTTCCTTTCAGCACTACATATACGCACCTAATTGTTTCTTCTAAATGTTGGCGTTGGGTGTAAGAAACACAAATAGTAATAGGAATCGTCGTTCTCTTTTATCATTGATTTAATAATGGGGAAATAAATTTTACAAAGGCGTTCGTTGAATTTGGTACACCGTCAAAATATATTGGAATTTATTGACTTTGGATTTTTATGAGAATCTTAAAGTGGCAAAGTGCAATATAAATCCCCCACTATATACTTGAAAAAGCACCTTTTAGGAGTTTCGCTTTTATAAAAACCCAAGTTATTTGATATTGAATCCCCTGAAAACAAAGATCGTCAATAGAAATCAGTAATGGCTTCAATCAAAGGCTTAGAGCATGTCAAGAAAAACAATAATTTCAAATATATTGCCCGTTTTATTCTTTACTTTTTACATAGGAGTTTGTTGTCTGAATACCAAGCTGTTGAATTATCCGATTGAATCAAACATCAATTTTAGTTACTTCAGCTGGCTAGTTTGATAAGATAGTTTAACATATAGAAAATACCATAAAGATTCCATAATCGTAAATGCTCCATGTTTAAGATTGAATAAACCAAAACTAGTATGTGAAAATCTTTAGAATTTCAAAGACATCAAAACAGTAATAACACTTAAGGTCATAAACTCGTGTGTTACAGAAAGTTATGATAAAAAATACTGCATATCTGACCTCTGAAAACTTTTCTGTTAATGGAATATTTTTAGGAAATTTATACTCAAGATTCGCTTTCAATGTTATAATTTAATAACTTTTCAAGGTGATCCATTTTTGGTTATGAATTAGTTAGAACATCTACAATTTGCTACTGGACTCCCTATTTTCTTCCTTATAGCTTTTGTCTTACCTCATCTCAACCTCATCTCAATTGCGGAACTTGATTGAAATGAAATATTCAAAAATTCAAGTTTTTTACCAAAGAATGTTTGTAAGGATGTTTGGAAACCTAAGTGTATTTTATAGTACATTGATTTATAATATCAAAATTGGCACCACCATACCTTATAATCAAACAACGTTTTCTTAAAAATCTACAAATATTTTAAAGGAATTGATCCATTTGCGTCACTAATATTTTTCTTTCATTAAACGGTTCTTCTAATAAACGGAACGAAACAATAATCTCTTGTGATTTAAGACGTAGCCTTTTTGTTTGGATATAGACGAAGAATCTAGCATTTACAGGATGTTTTTGTGGCGGGTGAGAAGTTAACATTTATTGTTCATTTAGACATCTATATTTGTTTCGTATAAACGGGCTTTTAAAAAAGCAAGCCTTTATGACAGAGCTGTGAAATCATGAGTTACCGTAAGAATTTGACAGGCATATAGGAACTCTAAAGCGAAAGATTTCTGAAGAACCTGAACCTTCGAAACATCAAAGTTTTTATTAACGCCTACCTTCAGCCTATGATATCGTAATGGAGTTTATAACATGCAGATCTTAATTATTTGAAATCATATTTTGGCAAACTGATGAATCTTTTTAGTTTTATCGCGTTAGAATCGACATTTGTACGACTGGTGTAATTTATGACTATTTTCTGTAATTTTTGTCAATTTGGTTCTATTGAAGTGTGTTTACATATTTTCTGTTCCTTAATAGGAATCTTGCGCTATATTTCAAAAATCTGAAAAATGGTATTTTTTGAGAAATTTGATTGGTTTTAATAAATGGAGAAACATTTTTTTAATTTAAACATTATGTTTATAATAAAAAATTGCGATTAAAAACACGCAAATATTTGAATCAATGGAGCAATTTGGGAACGCGCTGTGATTGGTGTGACGTAAATACCTAGTACTTGTCATTTTGACAAGTACTGGGTAATGCCAAACACGACAGCTATCAGCTGTGGCAAAGTGAGTGTTATGCATGAAAAAATTGTTGTCAGCGAAAACGATGACTGAATCAGGATATGTCAAAGGCGTTCCGCAAAATTTGCCATGGAACAAACCTGTTACTTGGTCAGCAGGATATTTAACAATATATTTACGTTCAGGAAGTAATTTGTGAGCTATTTAAGGGAAAAATTTTTTTTCGTCAAGATGCCTATTCGGCATTGGATTATTTGGTTTGTCCAATGTAACTTTTTAAATGCCTTCTGTTTGAAGTATTTGGTACTAGATCTTCGATGGATTCTAAATATCTGTGAGATAATCTGCTGCGTACCAAACCTGATGTGAATATCTTTCTTTTTATAATTTTTTTGGTGCATATTCCTGAGACTGTTCGATATATTGTAACTTTGCTCGTATCTTTTGTATGTCACTTTCGTGGTATCCATTTCGTGTTAAAACATATGTAAGTTTTTCTTCTCTACTTTTGGATTCACAGATGCTGTTTTCACTGTGTTGCCTCCTTTCTGTTAAGACATCCAGAAATGGATAAACTGGTTTCCTCCAACACCATGGTGAATTTAATGTTGTTATGTTCTTAGCTGAGGCGATCGAGGATGGTATAAGGTTGACAGTCCATAAGAGGCCATACAACAAATGTGTAACATGGCCAGATGTTATGACTTATTCTTCCAAAGTTCATATGAATATCCATGAACTACTGCTGATAAACATGTAAAATCTTGATTAAAATAATGTGGTTGCTGATTGTATTACTTTGTAATATCATTAAATAATAAAATAAGGTCCTTTATGATTACTAATGTTACTTTAGGACAGTTTCAGAGTCTTGCTCGGAGAGCACGAATGTTTTGTACTCAGATGATGAAATACCATAACTTCCTTTTAGTAAAATAAAGCCACTTCAAAAGGATTCAGTTCGATTACTTGCCAATCATACAGAAATGTGCACTTTTTATAGAAATTCACTTTCATTTTGAAAATTTTATATTCCTGAAACTAGGTTTGCAGATCTTGAAATAACTTTAAAATAAATTGACTTAGCAGAAATACAGAGTCATTATAAAAGAATATAACATCCCAGTGGTCTGTGAAATGTAATAAATTTAAAATTACTAGGGAATCGCAAAAGGAAGACCTTTAATGTAAATGCTGATCTGACCAATTGATACCTACTAGGGATATTTAAATGATATTCATTGATTCACTACTGATCGTGAGAGGTGGCAAATCCTAATACATGAAAAATGCACAGCCTCCTTTGACTTTAGAATCTTTTATAATAGAGTCGTCCGGAAATTTTTGGGATACCTTTTTTTATTCTTAATTGCAAAGATTAAGCTACAAAAATAATAATAGCATCGAAAAAAGTGATTTTTTATTGTTCAATTTTAAATTATTCCATATTAAAAGTCGTAAAAATTAGTTCCCATTTAAAACACGACGTGATCGGTGGAAGGGTTTGTGACGTCATTAGCCATGTTCTGTTCAGCTGTCAATGTCGTTTGTATACAAATTTTAGCATTGTCTGACATTTCGACACTGACTTATGAAATCACGCAACATGGCGCGCTTTTCGGGGTGTTTGAAAAGTACCTTTTTTTCAATTTTAAATTTTGGGGTCGGGATAAACTTTTGGAGTTTAAAAAATAATTCTACAATGTTTATTTTCCTCTAGATTACATCAAGCAGATTTTCAAGCGTTTTCATTTTTGACCGGATGGCTCTATTACCCTGTATAACCTCGAATTTTCTATGCAATTGTTTAAATAACCATAATACATCGACTGAGAATAGAATGAATAGAATAGATGTTTCTTTATATAAGAATTTAATTATTCCTTCGAAATAATGTCACATATGATGATGTCTAGACACAACTAAAAGTACAAATTTCGTCAGCTTTAACCCGCTCAATCTTTTGATACTATAATAAGCCAAAGCTTTTTGTTCGCTTGAGAAAAGTCAATTTATATAAAAATTGTATAATTCAGAGCCTTTCTTACCAAAATTATTTCAAAAATATATACCTAGTACAGCTGATATAACTTCCGATTCCAGTTGAAAATGGGAAAATTACCTCCTATAAAATGTTCGTGATGTAACTTTATATTATTATATTACCCTGGATTAGATGCGCAACAGATTGAAGCGAATAATTATTTAAACATCGCTGATTGATTTGTCTGAATAGTTAAAAAATTATTAAAAAAATATCACAATTAAAAATAATATGCAAAACAGTCTTTGATTCATCTTAATTACACCGCTGAATAAACATTCCCGATAAAGCCATCCAGTTTTGATGGATCACCAACATTGTTTTTACAATAATTCGAATAGCGCCACGCGACTGGCTTCTTCGACAGTAGTAGCTGACGGCACGGATTGGCCTTAGCAAGCAGGGTCATCGGTCCACCAGATCGGCGTCAACAACTGACATCTTAACTCGTTTTCTCGGAGGATTACTTCCATCTTCTTTCAGTTTCATTTGATTTACATAAAGCCAACAGAGATGAAACATCAGAGGAATATTGAAACAGGTATAAAAAACGGGAGGGAATAGACTACCTACTGGCAAATAAATGAATTGCTTCTAGATTTCAATTGAATTCTGGATTTACCAAACATTTCAAAATAAAAGTACATAATCAAATAGATACAAGAAGCACGATGACAACATGTTTTATTTGGATGTCGTCATTTAAAGGCTAAATAATTATATTAATCCTCTTATCTGTTATGTAAATAAAAACCATCAGCAGTTCATCGTGCTAATGCACATTAAGGAAACTGAAAAAACGGACTAGAGAGATTTTTATGTATAAAAAAGAATTCGATCTGAACCGTGTTGACAGAGACTAAAGAAAAACAGAAAGAAAACGAAATGATTGAATCAACTCTAGTACAATAGAAAGACATTAAGAAGTGCGAAAAAGAATTAGATTGATGAATGATGGATCTGATACTTCACAGTTTTCAAATTCTACGTTTCATTGATTCGGAATTGGATTGAATTAACACGACTAATTTACAAGTTGGTGTTTTAATTTATACGGGGGAGTTTAAATACTTTTTAAATAAATTAGTTTTCGTAATAAAAGAACAATTTTAAAACGGCGGATAACAAAGAACAATTAACAAAATTTGAATTTTGTATTATAATACAAAATCGTGTTATAGCTGTAATTTAAAGTTACTTTATGCGATTGGTGCTGTAATAAATATAATAAATAATAACATTAAATAATTAAGTAAACAAAAATATTGTTTATAAAAGTTTCGGTAATTTGCTCCACAAATATTGAGTTTTAATCACAGTATTAATTATTGTCATATATTTTATGAATTTAATATTTTACATTGTTTGTGTATTCAAATTAAAATCATTAGGGGTTTAATGTTACGTAAGCTGATGATTTGGACAGTTACCATCATACTGTTTGCTTTATTGTAATTGAGATTGTGATGATTATCAAAAAAATATTAAATTTTCTATTCTATCTAATAATAATAATATTTACCTGGAAACACTAAATTTATAGTGTACTTCCCTTCATTTTAGAGCAACTAAAATATTTTACTTTCAAGGTTTTCATGCTGTTCGTTATTTTCTAATGAGGTTAGTACGCTTTTTCGCATTTTTGTGCCCCTGTATAACTTTTTAAATGTTATAATAAATTTTAGAATTAAAGACAATCAAAAGTAAAAAAGTTTTTATGTTGTCAAGTCAATAATATCTAAATCAATACTAAGTAATAAAACAATAATGGATATTTTAAATAGTATATTATGCAATGAGCACTTAATGATAGTTATTAAGACACGAGTATGAGAATTACGACACGAGCCGTGGGAGAGTGTGGTAATGAATACGAATATCTTAATAGCCAATAAATGTGAGTTGTATACATTATTTTTTTACGAGTAGTCAAAATAATGAAAAATAAGAAAACAAATATTATGGCAACTTTACCACAAACTCAGAAATGTCAGAAAATCAAAATGAACTGTCAATTTTTAAATTTTACATCTGTTAGATGTTCATGACAATATTTGATATTGACCGAATATTCCAGTAATGTTGCATTTCTGTTGGTTATAAACTTGTATCGTAATGAATCTCATTACAGTACAGGTAGTAAATGTCTAATAAATCAATTAAAATATGGAAGTAGAAAAATTAATTTACAATAGTCTTCAATTTGTATATGCCATTATCCTTCCTACTGTGAAAAACTCTATTTATTTTGACTAGAATCAAGAGTTAAATGCTATTTCACTGCTTTATTGCCCACCAGTTTTTTCCCAAATAACTTCTCTATCAACCTCTCAATAATACATCATAAACATTATTCCTGTTATAATGGCAGGCCATGTTCTACAAAGAAGAAATTCAGCTTTGAAGTGGTAACGCGTAGATAAGGGTCAAAGTCAACTGACCACCACATTGACCCACTTCACAAAATTGTTTTTGCAAAGGTACAATTATATTCGAAGACCTTTTCTGCCACTATACTACACAGACAAGGGCAATTTACACACTATATTTTAGAAATTGATGAAATTGTCTGTATGGTTAAAATAAGTCTCGGAGTGTGTGCCGGATTTATTTAATTTCAGGGGTAAATTTCGGGGTGTTACGGTCTATTCATGTTGGCAAATTCTATTAACTAGGGGATGGTGATATTACCTTCACATTAATTAATTACGTTACCTGAAAATATGTGGTTTATTTTTGGGAGTTTCGTGCATAGAGTTGTTAGGTCTTGGATAAATCACATTTATATTCTGTCTGAGGTACATGGTCTTAATTGATTAAATTAGTGCAGCCGATGCAATTAACTTACTGTATTTTCTAACCGTTTCCATCGAATTTGTGTTATGATAGCAAAACAAACGAGAGAAAAGTGCAATAGTAGTTTCCAAGACAATTAGTATGAATATAAATTATCTAGATTGTACGTTATCTAGACTTAGTAAATGTGTATAAAACTTTCTGTGGCGCCGCAGATACTTTTTTTGATTTATGAAAAAGCCTAACTTTTATTTAGAAAATCTAATCGCTTATTAGGACGAATAAACATTTGGTTTGGTGGCATTGTAAGCTTGAAGGTCAGTTGTTTATTTTCTTAAGAAACTTCTACGAGTACAAAGAAAATCCTAAAAGCTGGTTGTGGGATAAGAAGGTGTCATTCATATCAACCACAATAAGGTAGAGAAATAGTATAGGAATTGGTCCTATTTTCCAGCGGAGTATAGGGGTTCAGGGCCGGGAAAGATCAGATGCTGCGAAATAATGATACCCCCACCTAAGGCCCTTTTACCCCCACCCGTTGCATCGTCGCAGAACGAAAGGGATTGCGCGAATTTTCCCAGTCCGGATTTTGCTGGTGGATCGGTATCGTACAATTTCTGCCATCCGCGCCCCATATGACTGACATGTTCGACATGCAGGACTATTAATTTTCCTTCCTTTTTTTTTTCTCTTTATTAACTATGGACAGCGGCTGTCACACAAGCAGAGATTGATTAATATACATGACAATACTTTCTTTTGCTTCATGTTGCTCTGTGCTAGTTTTTAGTGGGATTTTCACAACTTTCAGTGTTTGTAATACTGTTTCAGCTCCTTTAAAAGTTTGTGCTGTTCAAATTAAACTAAATCTTCTAGTGTTTTTGTGAATGTCTGTATAAGGATTACTGTTACCCCGGCTCGTGGTAGGTACGTAATCCTTATAACGTTTTCAGCAACTAGTTCCACTCAAAGGGGTCTAATAAATCACAAAAATTGTATTTAAAACGTACTACGTTCACTAACCTGCCCCCAAGTTTTTATGTCCTCAAAGATATGCATCATCAGAAATTAATGTACAATCATATCTCTAGGTATAACTAATGAAATTAAGACATAATTTAATATTTTTATGTGACTATAAACACTTAATAATCATTTCCTTATCTTACGATCCTTAAATCAAACTCACTAACATAATACATACTCAAAGATTTTCAAAAGTTTTAAATACTTTTAAAGCAGCTTGAAAATTTGCTGCGAGTTTCCATGCAATTGTTTTCTTGCGAATTTCTTTTGGGAAACAAAGCCTTTGGGAACTGAGGAAATATATTTACCTTCCATCTGTAAGTATATGGAAAAGTACTTAGATGTAATTGAAAATTTTATATCCATAAATCGTGAGGATATATTCGTACACAATTCGCACATTACTAAATAAAATCTCATGGAAATCGGTTTTAAAATTAATTGTGTCGGAATAAATTTAAAAAGCTTCTAGTATGATATATTTTTGTTAGAAATATACCTATACAAATATTTTTACTATTTAGGTTTTGAATTATTAATTACGAAAAGTTCTAAAAGCCTGAAACCATGAATTAATGAAACTGTAAACATTTTGTATGTTTATATTCAAATTTTATATACGTAGTTGTTAATTAATTGAGGATTCTATGAAGTATACCTACATAAGATTTAATTCTATTTTTTGTACATCTTTTTTGAGATATTTTGTTTAATTTAAACAACGGAGTCTCTATAAATAATTTTAGGAATGTGTAGTTGGCTGTGAATCACAATAGTACATTATGAAACTAGTGCGAAAATAGTTGAGATTATGATAACGCACAGCCAACTGCGTTCTGACAATGATTTATAGTCAGACACCCATTATAAGTATTATAACTGTAAATTACCTCAATGTTAGGTTTAAAATACAACTCAAACATAATTCTCTTATGTAATATAAAAAACTTCTAAAAATTTGCAAATAGCTGTTTTGTGTTGTCTTTCCTAATTAAATTATTTTAAATATTAGAAATCAATGTTTCCATGAACCGCATTAAGGATCTTGCATATCCTCTTATTAATTAAATTGAGAATGCAATTTAATCTTCGAATACACAAACCTGTAGAGTCGAAAAACCTCCCGACATTGCACCATAAGCTGCGACGTAAACAATTACACTGGTCCCTATTCTTATCGAGATTGTTCAAGTCCTACACGATTTGTATCTTGCAAGGGTGGTTTGGTCGGGTACAAAGTCCCAGGACTTGTGAAACCGCCGAGCAGACCGCTGCTCGGAAGCTAAAGTATTCCGCAGGTATAGCCTCAATATATGCTCACTGAGCTTTTGTTAGGATGTGGAGAATTCGTTGAAGAAGAAGCGGAATGTACTGTGGAAATATAAAGAATGTTTGTTTGGAAGAATAATAAAATCGGTTTGATCAAGGCGTTTCTGGAAATAATAGGAAATAGGTTGTCTAAAAATAACAAACGAATATAGGTCATCATTATTTGCGTTTTAATTTAATAAAGAAAACAATTGATGAAAAACAACTTGTTTGATTCAGGAATAGTTGACGCACGCGAAACCCACTCATTTTTTCCCTTTTTGTCTCTAATTGATTTGTCAAATGATACAGTGTATTTGTCTGAATTAGTTACAAATTTTTAATCATTGAAAACATGGCTTTGTTAAAATATCTTTGTGTACCCACGGTAATTGATTATAAAATACGCGTTTTGAATATTTTTTAACTAAATTATTTCCCTGCTACCATTCAGCTGACGTATTTACATTTGTAATTAACATATGTTCACTATAATAATTAATTACTGTACCAGATTTGTGTAATTATTATCTGAAAATAACAATATGTATACTGGTTTTTTTAAACTTTTAGAATAATAAATATTGTAGCAATAATTCAATTCAATTTACCTTTTACTTTGTTAGTGGTCAAGGACCCGTCGTTTATAATTTTAATAAACTGCAGCAAATCGTTAAATTAAAATACAACATACGAAAGGACCAAAGGTCCGAAAATAAATAACTAAAAAGTAATGGTTTTATATGTTGCATTTGAGCAGGGTAAGGGTCTAAAATATCTAAAATGTTTATTGCTGTCGGAATTACAACCCCCGAAAGAACGTGTTGTGCGTGTGAAGTATGCTTAAATATTTGAGAGTTGCTTAATAATGTTCGGTATGTTAATAAGCAACGTCCTAACAATAATTTATAAGTTTTAGGGAGCCATATAAACGTCTAAATTCTCACATAAGCTGGGTGTTTAGAGGCAAAGCTTGCCGAGATGAATGTGCAAAGGTCAGAAGTTAGTCTTAAGCCTCCCTACAACAGTCCTTTAATTATTTAACTTAGCCTCCAGTTACGCATCTACAAATAGTTACTTGCGCATTGCTGTAATACAGATTCGCACCCCATATAACATATTTTTATGCCCTTCTCACCCTCGGCTATCGTTTTATGCTTTTAATTGCCATAATTAACCTAGTTAACGTCTGAAAAATATAAGCCAAACTCGTTTTTAATGTCACTCAGCGTCACCTAAAGTATTTAGTTGTTAATTTATAAGGGGCAACTTTTACTCTTTATTTCGGACGTTACAGCTGTGGATTGCGTAAGATTTTTTATACATTTTTGAATAAATGGTCTTTATGAATGGCTGCTGTGTGGAAAAGATATAAAAAGTAATGTAGTTTCTTTTAGGTTGACACTTTTTGCCATCATGTTCCACTATTCTTTTTCCTGTCGTATCTATATTTGGAATTAAAATCTATTTTTAATACCTATATTTTTTTTCACTTATAAGAAATTTTTATAATTATGTATAATTGTATACCCTTGACAAAGTGAACTATCCAAATAATTAACTTTAATATTGCGACATAGAAGCTCGAGAAACATCTTCTGCTAATTATAAATTTATTTAAACTGTTTCTTAATTTGTACAGTAGTTTTAATATTGAATCTAATACAACTCTATATATGAAAATGTTTTTCGAGGACATTGTTAAATAGTCTAATTTAATCCAAATTTAGTGCATTCTTTTAAGAAAATAGAAACAATTCTACTCGATAGATTAAATCCTATATCTCAAACCACTAATTCTCGTATTTATAGTCAATACTCAAACTTGATGATTCGCGAAGCTTGACTCAAGTCCAAACAACGACTCCAGTTATAACTTCATTATAGTATACGTTAGATCTCTGAGAACTATTTGCATGATCAAGAATTTTTAGTGATTTTTCATTTTTTTTATAGATTATAAATTTGAACATCGAACTTGAGTTGAACTCAATTCTTGAGGCACGACTAAATATGTATATAAATATTCATGGTGATTCTAAGTGCGAAAAATTTAGAGAATAATTTCTGGTTTATTAGAAGAAAACAGTTTATATGTACTGTTGATGTTGCCATAAAAGGATTAGTTTTTAAGGTATGAGGTGTTCAAGATAATTTTTCATACTTTTTTAATTTCGAGAATGTCTCTTTCTATATGTCGGTCTATAATTGCAAAAAATTACATTAAGCACAACATAATGTTGTTTAGGAATTGAAGCAACTTCTGTTATTTGAGACTGAAATTTAATTTTGATTTTCTATTTAACCTTTAAGAACCATAACTTGCACTTTAATATCACGAATTAATTTAAAACTCATCTTAGCCGTGCATTTAGAGTTCTCAAAATCACATAGGACATAAAAAATAAGGGCTACTTTTTATTTCCTACAGAAAATTTGTAGAAAATCATTTGCCCATCACAGTAAAACTGGGATTCATGCACATTTTGGACCAATGACCAAATAATTTTATCTATTCCAAAATCTGGATAAGAAGTGGAGGAAATCGCCTGCTACTCCGCCAGAGTTAAATCCATTGGATTTTAATTTATGCCGACACGTAAAACAAATTGTTGACACCATTAATGGTATTCTTTAGCGCATTAAAGATGGGCTCAATGAAATACGCAACACGTTAGGTGTTTATGATGGGGGGAAAAGATCGCTTGAAACGACTGGCAGAGTGTATTTTGACTGGGGGCGGCTACTTTGAACATTTGCTCTGAGATTTGTTTGGTTTTCTACTGTTTTGTATAGTGGTAATAAAATACTACTATTTGTAATGTAGGAGTATCTTTTCTTTCAATCGGTAGGTATCCTTAATATAAGTTAATTTCCTTAAATAGCATTATAAAAACTACAGCTTGGACAATAGTAACCAAGAAAATTAACTATCAGTTATGTATTGAAAAACTTGCCCTTCCTTAGACTAATAAAATGTAATTATCTTACTTGAATACAAATCTGAGGGTAATAAGAAAAAGTGGCAGTTTGGAAGTGTGAAATGCGCTCCTGAAATAGTGGCCATTTTTACTTTCTTATACGAATAAGAAAGTATAGTAATCGTGATTTTTTTCGACTTCGAGATTTTGATGGATTTACACGTTTTGAGGGTCCCTGAATCCATTTTGACCATTTTCGCCATGATGTCTGTCTGTCTGTGTGTCTGTCTGTATCCACCATAACTCAAAAACACTTTTCGGATTTGATTCAAATTTTATATTTGTGGGTGCCACATTCAATGTTTTTCATCTAGCACCAAAACTAGTGCGACACTTACCTGAAGACAGACACACAGACACACAGACACACGGACACACAGCACACAGACACACAGACACACAGACACACAGACACACAGACAGACATCATGGCGAAAATGGTCAAAACGGATTCAGGGGCCCTCAAAACGTGTAAATCCATCAAAATCACGAAGTCGAAAAAAATCACGATTACTATACTTTCTTATTATATAAGAAAGTAAAAAATATAATTATGTACCATAAAATTAATCATCCGTTCCTATACAGGGTGTTTGCGCGAACTGGCACTATTGCTAACTTCGTTATTATTGGAGTTACAAAGTCTGTTAAATTAGCAAACTAGTAGCATTTTTTCCGCTGATTACAATGGTGAAAACAGAAAAACAATTGACCATCTGGTTTTCAAGATATTCACAAAAATAAAATTTTTTTAAATGGCACACCCTATATATTTTTGCAGAAATCGATGACAAATTAAATTCTGTACAAAAAATGTCCTTAATTTTTTTTTATTATAATTTAAAATAAGCGAGTGATTTTGAAAAAAAGTTTGCAATTCTTTAAAATTTAAAATTTTTTTAAATGGAATACCCTATATATTTTTGCAAAAATCGATGGTAAATTAAATTCTATACAAAAAATGCTCTCATCTTTTTTGAAAATAATTTAAAATAAGCGAGTTATTTTGAAAAAAGTTTGCAATTCTTTAAAATCAAGTATAGCCATAAAACGGAATAGTAATTTATTAAAACCAAACAATCATAATTTTGAATTTAAGCAAGTTGAAAGTTTTTTTCAACTTGCTACTAACTTTGCAAATTTAACCGACTTTGTAGCTCCAATAATAACGAAGTTAGTAATAGTGAGCCAGCTCGCGCGAACACCCTGTATAATATTCCATATTTCGTTTATCTGTTTCAGTACCTATTAACTGCGATTTTCTAAAATATTAAGTTGAACAAGAGTAATTTTTGATTTTAGCATATCTAAAGTTCTTAAATAATTCATGACACAATTAATGGAAAATACCCCGTGAACCCCGAACTTAATTTTTATAATTTCCCGGAAAACTGAATCAATATCACAACTTCCCTCTAGTTTATTATGCTCTTCCAATTAAATATAAATAAAAAACTTCATGTAATAGTTGTTAAAACTTTTTTAATTTCACTTCAGTTTACACATTATGAAGAGTTGGAAGCGTACAGAATTTTATAGCGGAAAAAATTAGGAAAAATTCTCGCAATAAAATATTATGAAGGTACGTCCAATTCATACATTATTCTCTATGGTGCTTGGAGAATGACGACTATAAAAAAACTTATAAAACTATTTTGTACGACAAAAATATAATGAGAAAACACACGAAGTTCTGCGGAAAATGCCTGTTATGTATTTATTTTGTTTTCAGTTACAGTGCCGAAAATTTTTATTTTAAACAACATGTTACTACTACTGTACTTATGTCATTGTAATCTGATATAGTAGACCCACGATTTACTACTATACAAACTATTAAACGTCTAAATTATTCCTTGAGTTTCACTTTTTCTGACATTTATTAATAATTTCACAACGTGCGTACATAAACAGCAAGAAATTCTGTAGGCAGAAGGCAACCCACACTATGTACACAAGTTGACCAGCTAGTATTTTATTAATCAATTAGCCTGAAGGTGTTACCTACATACAATCAAACCAGAAGCAGGTGAATATAGCACACCAAGCCAATACTGCTACATCGAAGATTTATAAAGCGCAAGAGCGCCATTCTCAAAAACCAAGACAGAGACAACTCCTGATTTATGTAGGCGCCACCCAGCTCTACGTTAATAATTTCCTCAATGAAACTAAACGATGTGTTGAAAAGTTACGCAGGGTCATACCTACGCACGGAAAAGTGCGTGGTGTTTGTTGTGTAATTATTTGTCTCTATGGCTGATTTCTTCATATTTATGAATTGTTTTGATTTGATATGCAAATGTTTCTTTGTCTAAGAAATATTAGATACTGATATGTCTTATAATGTTATTTTTACTTAATTCCATTTATTTTAAATGGGCACTATTTAGTCTAGATAATTATTAACTAACTATCGATTGAAAAATTGGCTATCCTTAAGTAATTTGGAGGTAGAAATTGTAAGCAGCTAGCAGCCTGCTGGCCATTTTCCATTTTATTAAATAATGCATTAATTTCCAAAATAACCATGTGGATCGGGAAAATTTAATTTTTTTATTTAAAAAGTATCAGTTCTATCAAAAAAATTAAAGGGACAAAATACTTTCTAAATGAATCTAGCTCTCCAGAACAATTTTTTATGACAAAATTCGGGTCCGTTAAAGAGATTCAATAAAAAAAATAAATAGGGGTTGCTGATTTCACCACTTTTATCGATGAGGGATAATTCAAAAAATATTTTTTAGAAGCGTTCCCATTAGTAGAAAATCCCTAACAAAGTTCATTTTTTATCTTTATCCAAATTTGAGAAAAAATTTAAAAACCTAATTTTAGCCTCCATCTTTAAAGGGGCGTAACTCTTTAACGAAACATTTTCTGACATACCTCCATAGAAAATTATTTCCTTATTTTGAGGTCCTGAATTCAGATATTAAGTTTGTCCAGTTAATCCTGAAACACCCTGTAGTTTTCAGGACTACTCATCAGATTTAAGAACAAATATTTTTCTTTTCGGTTTGTTTTTATTCTAACGTTATTCTTATCTAATAAAAATCACGGATTGCATACCCCAGGTTAACATGGAGAAAACAATCTAAATTTTTATTTTAGACTTAAGTCCGGAGTAGAGAGAATTGGTCAATAAGCAGCTAATCAAATTAAGGTATTTTCAATATTTCCCACAAAATAATTTTAGTTCCAGTTCTCTGTACTCCAGACATGGAAAGTGGCCAAAAAACAATTAAAATTAGGACATACTTATTAATTTTTTTGAATAAATTTTAGTACAAAAATATCTAAACTATGAAGTGTTGAAGTGTATTCGAAATAAAATTCTACAATATGAAAGTGTGCTATAAAAAATATCTGATGTGTCCAACACATGACTTTCTTATACATTACCATGATACAGTTTTAATCTTTGGAAAATACTGAAGGGGTAGTCAATAATCCACATGCAGTCGACATTCAATACGTTTTAATATAAAATCACATTTATTTATTATTATTGTTTTCGTTACCATAGAAACCAGTAAAATAAAAAAAAATAATGGTCCTTCTGGGATTCGAACCCGCGACCTTCCGTTTGGCAGTCAAGTCCCTTTAGTCACTAGTTTATCTCGGCTGTCGGATTTCGGATTCAACGCGCACTATGAGAAATACAGGGTGGTCCAGGTTAAAGGTCATTAATTTTTGGATTGTCTGTTCAATTTAGAGGAAATAGTTACTCTTGAAAATTTTTTATTTAAGGTTTCGCTTTTGAGATATTTGAATTTGAAGGTTTGGAAACACAACATCAAATGCTATGCTGAATTAAAGAAAATTTGAAATAAGTTCTCAAAATAGGCTTTGATACATTTTCAAGCTCTTTTAGCCACGGAATTAATCGCTGCCAAGACTTGATGGCAATTTTCCGGATTTTTCAGACCTAACCGAAATTTTCTTTAATTCAGCACAGTAAGTATTTGATATTGTTTCCAAACCCTCAAACTCAAATATCCCAAAAACGAAACCTTAAATTAAAATTTGCCGAGAGTAACTATTTTCTCCAAAATAAACAGACAATCCAAAAATTGTGTTTTCCTCGCAATATATCCAGTGGCGTCGAAAATTGGAGGGAAAAGTGGAATGGTCCCCAGTATCTACGCCACTGGAGATTTTCTTTATAAATGAACTCCATCATTATCTTGAAATGTACTGCATTACTCTGTGTGCGAAATTTAATGGAAATCGTTTAAGTGGTCTAGAAGTTATGTTAAGAAAACAAATTTTTATTTTAAATTTTGACACCCTGTATCTTTGTTATAAAACATTTTTGAACAAAGTTTTTTAATAAAAGTCTACTTTTTTCATGATGCCACCTCCCAAAATGAATGACGTTCAACTTGGACCACCCTGTATAAGAGTTTTTAAAATACCTATCTCGTTTTTTTGAAATTTTTTTGACGGAATTTCAAAAAAAAGTTCAAACAAAATTTGTTCAAAATTTAATTCTAAATCAATGTTAAAGAATAAAAAAATCTCCTAAATTGTTTACTTTTCAAGATATTCCTAAAAAACCTAAAAATGTCAAATGACGAGATATTCCTAAAACACTTTATATTTCTCATAGCGCGCTTTGATAGTTGAATCCGAGGGTCCAAAAGAAATTATTGTGATTCTATACGTATAAGAAAGTCATGTGTTGGGCACATCAGATATTTTTTTATTTAAGAACTGTAATTTCCCATTTTTGAGTTATGAATTCCTTTAGATCCTTCTTACTACTATTTTATGTTATATCGCACAGTAGATTTTATAGTAAAAATTTTGAATAATTTTCAACTATCGTTATGAAAATAAATATGGAATTAATCTATTCTTATATTTATATTGTCTTACTTACTGCCATTGAGGACATTTCGCAAAAAAATTAAATCTCAAAGTAGCTAATAGGTATACCTAAATTTAAATATAGAGTCATTATTTGATTTTGATGTACGTACTGAAAATTGGAAACAGAAACACAAGGGAAATTAAAAAAACTGTCACGAAAAGCACTGAAACCTAACAGTACATACATTTACACTCTATCTCGGCTGATCTAACGCCTTATCGCTTATGGAATCCTTTTGTTTGGTCAAATGAAAAAGAAATTATCTGGTGTACGATTTTAACTCGCATTTTCGTCTGCCTGTAGTGTTTTCCAATAAATTCACTCGTAGAATGATCGATACTCTAACTTTTGGTAGGTGTACTATTACTATTATAGTAAGATTTTTTTATAATAGTTTCTCTAATAACTTTTATCAAAGGGATTTCATAATAATAAAAAAACAGTGCGTTAAAATTGTCCATTCCTGCAATTCTAAAGCGCTAGGTAAACAAAAAAAACATCCTAGTCGATAGTCATGTGCATCCAATATCGCAGCGCATCATAATGCTTCGCTGAATACGATAGTGATATGATTAAATTCTGAATAGCAGTCTACAAAATGACACTAATGCATCATATATCTAAAATTTAATGGTATATTTGTGGCTAAAAGCATTAGTTCAGCTTTCAAACGTTTTGTTGCAATTGTAATGCAAACGCTAAACAACCCGCCAGGTTGATATGCGCTCTTTTATCATTGCACAAACAAACAAAATTGTGCAAGTTTATATTATGTGCCAACGATTCAAACATTTTCGATTTAATCACTTGTGTGTGACGAGTTATGTTGCAGTATAGGTGAATCCAAACCGACCATCCAGGATTCATCTGTTTTAAAAATGTATCTGTTATTCATCATGTTAAATCGCATTCATTGAATCAATGTATTGGCTTACAAAGTCAAAACAAATTATGTTGGTATAAAGAGAACGAGAAAATACAAATGTAATTTGATTTATTTGAGTGTTATAATCAATGGAATTTAATTTAATTTTCCACACCCCAAGGTAACTGATAATAATTATTATTTAAAGACAAAATTTCTACAATCACGCTTATTAACAATTATTCATACAATCCATTTGCAGTTCCATGAAACTGAATAAAACGAAAAACCGGATAATTCGTTTGATTTTCTTGCATACACGTAATTTATGTACTATGTATAGTATACACTTCTATAAAATATACTCACATATTTCTGTTGAATGTTTTTGAACGTTTCCTTGATATACATGAATTGATTTCTGCACGTCTTTAGTCCTTATACAAAATATAATGTAAGGGTACAATTTTCCACGGAACATTTCCCAACAAAACGAAACTTTTTTCACATTTTTCGTGTATATGTGTATATATGTAAAATGCTTTAGATTAAACGGAAGCTTGTGGAAATTGCGTTTTGTTGGTTGTCTGTTGATGTCAGAGGCGTTACATTTCTCATAAATATTTTTTCGTACTTATTTAACAGAAGTAAACGCCCACAGAATAACTGCTACTTTGTTATTTAAAAGAGAGCAATTATTTTTGAAATACACAGTTTGTCTAAAGTTGTCAGTTTTTTACTGAAATGTATTTGAGAGAGAATTTCAGATCTTCCAAATAACTTCTATAGTGTAGCCTGGTAAACTCATAATACATATAATGCTCGAAAATGTTAGTTTGTTATTCTCATTTACATTATTTTTTCGTTGTGTTGAAGAAATTTTTAATCAATTGCTTTGATTTACATCACAACAAACCTAAAAGCAAATGAATGGTAAAGATATAAATAATTAAGTACCTACAGTTTTTCAATACCATCAATTTACAACTTCTACTTGCTGTTAAAACATTATATACTTATTGAAGTGTGATTACTGAGTAGTGTACAGTTTTTATAATTTCTTCACAGAAGTGTCATGATAAGGCATCATTTCGTGAGGCTGTCCAGGAATGGACTAGTTCTTCTTTGTCTCTAAAAAAAAGACACATTTCTGAAGTATAGATTTCTTTTTGGTACGATCCTTTTCTATTTCTATTTTACTTGCTTTGGGTCTCCCAAATTCACTTGTTGGGTTGTCTTTCATTTCAAGTTTATTCTGTTCAAATCTGCTCTGTATGTTCTGCTATTTCTGTATTACCATCCAGAATATACAGGGTTGGGCATATGTGTGGGAACACCTGATTTCTGGCTAAACTTTTGTATTATCATTATATTCTTAAAAGAAATATTTGTAGCTTTTTTCACTCTATTCACTGACGTATTTTGTTTTCCAGCAGCTATTCGATTTCTCGAGATAATAAGTGATCGGCTTTTGAAACTTAAATATTTATATTTTGAATTGCTACAAAAGTTAAAGGGTTTAGAAAAAAGTCCATGTATAAATATGTTGATTTTAGTAGATTTTGACTGATTAGGTTCATGGTATATGATTTCGCGTTTTGCAAAAGTTAATGTATTTTTTCCTTCACAGTTGTTTAAATAAATCTTTTGCTTTATATGGGACCTAAAAATTATAGTCGCAATTCGCAATAACTTTACATATGCTTTGTATCTAATTCTATTATCTAACGTCGTTTATTCTAGATAAGTTATTAGCATACAACAAAGCTATTGTTTACAATTATTGTTATAATAACAAGAATAATTCAGTGCTTTATGTAATATTTAAAGTTTTACCTGAAATCGTCAAGAAGGTCAAACTTTCAAGGCTATTTTGGTTTAAGAAAATTAGGTTAGGTTATTTTAGGTTAATTAATCATTGCAAGACTAGTACTGTAATATTTTACATGACGGTCATTACAGTACTACTTTTGAAAATAGTAGGTACTGTGATGACTAAAATATTACAGTACTAGTCTTGCAATGTTCAATTTTCTTGAATCAAAATAGTCTTGGGAGTTTGACTTTCTTAAAAGTTTCAGGTAAAATATTATACATAACACGTCATGAAAATTATTATTCCAGGACTGAGGAAGCTTGAAAGTACTCGGCCTTACGGCCTCGTACTCTCAATAATGCTTCTCTTCGTCCTGTTAGAGATAATTTTCATGACTTGATATGTAAATAACTATTCCTGAGTCTTTGAAACTGAAAATTATCGTTAGAAAACTGCAGCACTCTAACATGAGACATGGTTCAATTATCAAATACGTGCATCTAAATTAAAGAAGAAAATACTATTCTTATTTTTTCTTATATGGTAATCCATACATCTGCACTAGTGCCTGTTTTCTTCCAATTACGCCTCTTTGGATGTTGGTATCCCGCACATTTCTTGATGATCTAACTTAAGGTCTTCCCCTGTTAATTTTTGCTTTTGTCGTATCAATCCAGTCTACCTACGTGTGTATTCTAGAATTTCTTCTTTGACTTATCTATAAGAGCATAAAAAGAAAATTATTACTTAAAAAAAACCAAAACTACTGGAAATACCTATAAGAAAAAATCAAGAAAGTGAAAATATATTCATAAAGAGGAAATATCTTACTTTAAAGTAGAATATTGAAAAGTACCTACAGTCCAATTTTTTAAAGAAGCAACTTTCGTCACGAATTTATTGTCGAGTTACGCACAACGTTATTGTCGTGCATCACATGTTGAAAAGCAACAGTATGGACAATCATGTCTTTCCGCTTTAATGGTCAAAACGTAATAATGACAAAGACAACTGCTTAAATACCATCGTAGACTAGAGCATACAGTGCATCGCGCATCATGTGATATGACATCCGGCATTTCGCATATCATAATGTCGTCATTTATAGAAGAAACAATTGCGACATACGTCTTTTTCTTAATTCATGCGAATATAGTCGATGACGAAAGTTGCTTCTTTTAAAAATTGGACTGTATATGGATGTTAGTTAGGTAAATTACTTAGTGCGTGTTTATACAACATTACATTAACATTACATTTTATAATTAACATTACATTACAATCAGAAATCGGACTCGGGTTTATACAACACTAAAACTTATAATGTAGCCAATCAGCGGTCAGTAATTTCTGACATTATGCGCATGTCGTGAATAAGGGTTATTCTCCATGTGTACATAAAATTAAACATTAAACCCGAACGAAAAGTGACAGACAGTGACAGTCAGCTGTTAACTGTTGTTTTAGAACATGCGCAATAGGGTCACATTACGATAATTACATTATAAAGATAAAAGATAACCATCTTCGTAATGTGAAATGTAATTCTAATGTAATGGTAATGTTGTATAAACGTCTACACTGAATAGCGTACATTTATCTTCTAATTCTAATGTAATTTTAATGTAAAGTATAATGTAATGTTGTATAAACCCGCACTTACAAGTAATATGTAGTTATTAATTGTATAAGTGTCTTAGGTAGTTATATTATCCACGCAAGAATGTTTAAATGTTCTTAAAGTGGATAATATACCGAGAGATCAAAATTATTTTGGTCAAATGTGGTCATGAAATGAAAAACGGCGGTCTTAGCTTGTATCATCCTTTTGAAGTATATCAAATTAAGTACCTATTGACACCAAGAATTGACTCGATACTAGCTCCGACAATTATTTTAAAATCCATGACCACCTTTGACCAAGATAATTTTTGATCTCTCGGTCCAAGTAAGACACGTAGGTATACAATACAACGTTTTATCCACAACCAGACCAGAGAGTTTTTAAATTAATATTTTGGTAAAATTTTATTTGACATTTTGAAGTGACTTTTGTCATTTTATGTAGAATTAGTTTTTATTAAAGAGTAGATAGTCATGGGTATTAATTATAAGACCCATGTGTTTTCTTAATATCTTAGACGTCTATTAATGGTAGAATTATGACCTTATAATATTCTAGTTGTGGATAAAATAGTATTATGGAAATTTTTATATTTCACATTCATCTTGAATAATATAAAGTGTGATATTTTATACCAATGTGGAATTTTTAAATTCCACTAAAACAACAGGTATCGTGTATAGAACTTTTAATATAAAGATAGTTATATAAAGAATAATATACGTCCAATAATCTTTTTATCTTAAGTGGAACTTAAATTTCATAGCGATATATTTAATAAACAAGCAATATAATAATTTATTTGCACTAGAAGCATTCAAATGTAAGTTTTTCTAGAATAATAGTTTTAACTAATGCATTATTATATTTTAGAACTACTCATTTAAGTTCTCAAAAATTTACTGTGTTAATATTATATAACTAATAAAAAATATTCGTAGACTTATTTACATTGCACATTATAACATGTTCATTATAGTGCAATTTAACGTCTTTTTTTTTATTTCTACATGTTGAATTCTAGGTCTTAAGGTCGAACTAGCGCGACAGTCAAGCTCAAAACTTTTTATGTCTATGTCTAACCATGGGCGGAGTCGAGACTGTACCGATTCACACATTTCCAAGATAATTCGTGATGAGTTCATCAATTGACACTATCGGAGCACGAACACTTTTCAACTTTCGATTGTTAGTACTCGTAAAAAAATATGTAACAATATTGCCTTCAGTTTTATTCAGTTTTTAGTACATAACGTTAACTACAACGTACCTATTAGTTTTTCATCAACTTGGTAACAAGGGTTCCACAAATATGTATATTTGAGAATATCGTACTATTTCACGTATCTCCTATACTTTCCCCGCATGATAAAGTTGCTTTCAAGTCAGTTATCTCGAAAAAATTACTAATTTTACGAGTGTATTTCTCGAATCTTCGAAGTTTACGAAATTTAGGAATTTTCGTAAGAAAAGCATTTTTTGCTAGCACTATCTTAATATCTGTTTCTTCTTTTGCATTTCCTCATCCTCTGTATTTCTGGATTAATTTAAAAATTTCCCATTATATTGAAACTGAACAATCTAAATTAGTATTTATTTAAAAAATTTATTTCTATAGTCACCTAACCCAGATTTTTTCATAATTTTCTACATAGATGTATAATATACTCGTATACTTATATAATTTCTGTATTCCTTCTTTCATCATCCGATATTGATTAACTTATAACCTACTTATATACAGTTTCAGCTTATAATATACTGAAGCACAAACTTTGTGTTGACAAAGGGTTGATTTAACTAACAATAAGCTAATTACGAGAATAGTGATTCTATAAAGTCCAATACATCATCAGATATAATTTGACTAGAAGCAAGTAGCAGCCACATGAATCCTGGTTGTGCTTGTCAATCATATTTGCTGAGTACCTACATCTATTTGCCGCATCATTGGTTTATATTGTGCAAATCCTGCACATCATTGCAGTCATATAAGTGGTCATCTACATAAATAATTATCCATACGAACAATTATATTAATTTGTAGATATAATTACTGCTGTTTTGACATTTGGTACAATATGAATATATGTACGTTTTCACATGTAAATTTGTAATCTTTGATAAATTAATAAATGTCTTGTCGTCAAATATTTGATCCAATAACACCGGAAAATACATGCAAATGATGTCATTAATATTCTGGAAAACCAGGTTTGTATTATTCAACAAGAACACTGGTTATATCAATGTTCCGGGCCTTTGGCTATGGTGTCCGGCCGAACATCTGATACCCAAGAGGGATAGGCCTACTAGAATGAGTAAATGCCCAGCCAGTATGCGACCACCACATATGATGGAATTGATAGACCGCTTGAATGTGTGAAGTCAACGGCTAACATAGATTGGATGACACTAGGGAAATTAGTCCGCATCGTTTCACAGAAAATGCATAGCGTACAAGGGTTAAACCCCAACGATTACGTTTTTTTACGCGATAAATTTATTAGCTGCTCTATAACATGGTTTTTATACTAGAGAACATTAATTTCTTCTTTTAAGCCCAGTTTAAAGCCTCATAATTATTCGGGTCAATTTTACTGCATCAGACAACGTTATCTGTATTTTGTGGAAAATATGAAAGAATGTCAGATGAAAAATTGTATCTAATATCATTAATCAGATTTGGGGAGAAGGCGGAGGAATTTTTTTTAAACCGGGTCTATAAATACGTGTTAAATATTTAGACAGAGCAGAATTTTTATGGAGCGAAAAAAATTAAATTTATAACTTTAAGGAAGTAATTCGTTATTAAGCGAACAGTTTTAAGAACGATTTTTAAAAACAAACAAACGCGATGTTGATAAAATGTGAAAATAGAAAACATTTTTTTATAAGACAAATTGCGCTATAAATACCCAAAGCTTTTTGGCATCTTAGGTACAGTTTCTTCTAAAAATATCATGTACCATATTGCTGAAACAGTATAAAAAGTTTACAAAGAAAAGCAGTTTCAAAATTTATTTTGTGGCAACTTAAAAAAAAATAACAATATTTACAGTATAATCCTAAATGACCAAGACTTGATGGATGGAGAAAAAGTAAATATAGAAATTCTAAAACTCCCGCATTATTGAAGAATTCGACATCCTTTTCAATTTTAAAATAACATAGAATTTTAAGTACTATACTAGAACTAATGGAGTAACTTGGACAATATAAAGTGTAATAAGACAAAGTTCTAAAGACCTTCTTGGGAAGATCCGAAGGAATCGAATAGAGTGAAAGAGAAGTGGATGACTAATTTAATCTAGAAAGCCGAAAACTTGTAAGCATCATGATCCATCTTCATAAGAAACGTAAGGAAATGGCTTGTCTATATCACAAAATATTTTAACAATTCTAAGAAATGACTAAAATAAAATATTAACTGTACTTGGACTTGATCTACTCATGGAAGTCGTAATACCTACCCAGTTAAAAGTGGCGAACGATCCAGAAATCCACCTGGAATGTGGGAATAGCTCAGTTTCTGCGGAGCGAGATTGTATATTAGAAGAGAGTAATGAAAAGTTAAAGCTCCCGAACCAAACTGTCTAAAGATGACGATTTTAATGTAAAAATTACACAGCTTGACCAGATCTATGACACTGGGCAAAATGCACAGAATAGGGACTTTGCATGATTTTCAAAATAATTTGTTTTGAAAAATTGATACCAAATTATTACTAACAATATTTTTGAAAAAAATTTTTGGACTGTACTTTCCGAATAAATAAATAAAAAGTATTGTAAAATTTGAAATTTCCACGGATTGCCCGGAAACGACCGAATCGGCACAAAAGACTGCTGACGTCACGAATCTAGTTCCACAGTGCAGCACGCCCAAGAAGGTATAAAAATAGAGGAGAGAAAGCTCCCGGATGGGTGTAGACACAAATCCGTTGCCAGTTGCTATGACAGTAACAAACGAAAACAAACACTTGACCAATAACGCGCCTTATTGACTGCTGGGGCATGCGTGGAAACTATCAAGTACGCTTGAGTCCATTTGAACGTGTAACACTTTTTGACCCACAAATTCAACCCCCACCCCGGCGATCTTTCTGTCCTCTATTTTATAAGTCCTTGAGCACGCCGCATTTTGACTTGTTTCGAAAAATGTCAAACGCGTAAAAAATATTTAGACATGGCAATGTCAACTAGATACGTGAAGTCACACAGGACTCTCCGATTTCAAAACGTTTTCGGGCGGCAATAATATATTTGAATTACGGTCAATTTATAATCATTTTTTTATGTACAAATATTGAGTAAAAAAAATATTTTTGCTGTAGAGTATTATTAATATAGTCGTTTTACATTTCTAACAAAAAAAAAACGGGATTTTAAAAAAATGCAACATCCCTATTGTGACTGATGCGCTCCACATTTATTACACTTCTAAAAACACCAATAGAGCAAAAACATGCAAAGCTCAACATCCTATATGTCTTATTAGTCACTTTTTTAAGCTGGTTTTACTAAATAATACGCACTGGGCTTTACAAGAAATGCGAAGTAGTTGATCCACAACTGTAAAGATCAAAGAAAAGAAAGGTTCATATATCTATTACAAAATATCTGATGTGCCCAACACATGACTTTCTTATACTTACGGATAGTATCACAATAATTACTTTTCCTAAAGAAATTAAGTTAAATTTCTTGTAAACATTTTGAAGGTTTCCAGCAATTTTCAAATAGTCTCTGTCGCACTTATTGCAATACGCATAAATCTGTCCTTGTCCCACTCATTATAACCGAATTTTACGACAAAAATGTGTTTTATTTTAGATTTTTGACCTATTACTCACTTAAAAAAATCTCCCGTTATGAAATTACATTTATTTATTCCTTATTATTGTTTTCGGTACCATAGAAACCAGTAAAATAAAAAAAAACTAATGGACCGGTCCTTCTGGGATTCGAACCCGGGACCCTCTGTTTGGCAGCCATATAATGAAACACATGGTCTACCTCGACCATCGGATTCAACTATCAACGCGCGCTATGAGAAATATAAAGTGTTTTAAGAATATCTAGTTTTTTGAAATTTTTTTGACGGAATTTCAAAAAAAAGTTCAAACAAAATTTGTTCAAAATTCAATTCTAAATCAATGTTAAAGAATAAAAAAATCTCATAAATTGTTTATTTTTCAAGATATTCCTAAAAAATCTAAAAATGTCATCAGGTAACTGTCACTTGTTTTGGTGCTAGATGAAAAACATTGAATGTGGCACCCACAAATTTGTTCAAACTCTTAAATATGAAATTTGAATCAAATCCGATAAGTCGTTTTTGAGTTATGGTGGATACAGACAGACAGACACACAGACAGACATCATGGCGAAAATGGTCAAAATGGATTCAGGGGCCCTCAAAACGTGTAAATCTATCAAAATCTCGAAGTCGAAAAAAATCACGAATACAATACTTCCTTATACTACGTATAAGAAAGTAAAAAATCATCAATACAATACTTTCTTATTTTTCATAAGTAAGTAAAAACATTTAATAAGCCCTGTTTGATCTCCTATTGAAAAATCTCTAAGTTCTGCTTTCGGATGCCAAAACCATCTAAACCTGAATCCAATAGCAGAACTTCGCATACAAAACTTAAATAAATATTCAATAAAAAGGCATCTGAGGAAAGGCTGTCCTTTTTCCAATATTATTTTATCTGTACATACATACATTGAAAAATACTTTTTGGAAACAATTACGCGGAGTACCAATAACATCAAAGTACAAATGGTACTATAAACAATAAGGTACGCCAACGAAAAATATGTGGAATTCTTTGTTGATATAGGTATGTTACTCTTTGTTCCAAAATGTAGGAACGTGAGGCAACTAAAAATGAGCAGCGAAGCAACATCATTTTGTCAATTTCTCAAGATTCTAAATTGTGGATACATATGACAATAGGATTTCTTTACAGGTTATATAAAGAGCGAGCAAATAAATTTGTAATCGAGTCATCCATGAGCGCGAAATCGTATGTAGTTACTTGAACTACATTACAATAAAATGTCAGTTGAAAGCTAAAATGGTTCAAGTTAAAGACATACGGATTCAAATCCATGGATGACTCGATTACAAATTTATTTGCTTGTACGATACATTTAATTCATTTAGACGAGACGCTGATCACGACTAGAACAATATGAACTATTTCCTCCATTGCAACAAAACATTGCAACGAAGATGTGTTTATTGTTTTTGATCTTTAAATGCTTCAAGTATAAACACGCAACAAGTAGTAAAATTTTATATTTGTTTTAACAACAATGAGCACCTTACTTGAACATTTTCGGAAACACACAACCAAAAGCTCTTCTTTGTTACTTTGTTCATGCTAATGATGTTATCAAACGCTGTAAACATGGCAAGTTATAGACTTGGTCTATATCAAAAGAACCATGAGGAATAATTTGTTACCATTTATCTTAGTTCCAAAATGTAGGAATTTGAAGGAACAAACTCAAATTGGTGGGTACACTTAGCTTAATTTATTTCACTTAAACAGAACAACAACAACATTTTGTTCCAATTTATCCCTTGGGGTTTAAGGCTGGAAATGATAATAATTAATATGCGGGAATATACTGGAATATTTTCGGAAACCAGAAAGACCCTTATTGTTCCCTTAATGGATACGTAGGTACCTAAAGTAACGGGTGTCCAATAAGTCTTTCAGTCAGGGCGGCTATGCAGTATTTTTCTTTTTATAATAAACACAAAACTTAAAATATAATTTTCATGTTAGCATCATAAAACATTAATTGTGACATTTTGTTTATGAAATAGTAGTTTATGCATCAAGGTAGGAATTAAGAGATTCTGACGAATGTGAAAGTTGAGCCCGAGCGAAGCGAGGACGCAAGAACACGAAGCAGAATCAATTCCTCCCGTGTAGCATACTCTATGTTTTTTCATACCTGTACCAAAATGGCCACTTCTTTTGCGTGAAACGCGCGAACAAATTAAAACAGCATAACACTGACATTTTGCTTGATACTTTGCGGTGAGAAAATCACCTTGTCAACCATAAACAAACACAAATAACTCCCGCATATCATGAAGGGAATGGCTACCCAAGTGAGAAATGTTACCCCCACTCCTTATTTTCCGCGACTCCCTAAAAATGCGACTTTCTACCCGCATTTCACGCAAATAAAGTGGCCATTTTCGTGTAGGTATGAGAAAAAATCTATTATTTTCTACCGTGCTATTCCCACTTATTTAAAACAAGTAATGGCTCACTTTATCACATGGACGTGTAATAATGGATTCCTTACTGCACGTTAATGCGATAAAATAGGCGAAATTATTTAATTGCGGCGATATATACGTATATGGACCGAGTGGAAATATACTACTATAATACATATAATGAAGAACGAAGAATTACGGTGTAAATATTTTGGTACACTATAATAAGTAATTAAAACATGCACTAGTATGTGGAGTTGATATTAATCTTCTTTATATTTATAGTTGGATGTTGTTTTGTATATCGTAAGTACAAAATCAATATTTAATCATAAACACCTCTCTGAAAAGTGGCGCTTAAACACTTTATTAATTAGGACTTAGCAGAGCTTAAAATTTGGATAATGAAATTATATGGTTCCGTGATTAACAAAGACTTCTTGAGTAGGTACAATTTGAATAATAAAGTATCGAAAACAATAAACTTTGAGAAATTCTCTAAAACATATTTGAGAAAGTCTAATTACATAAAAGGGTCAAAATCGTAGGCGGTGAATCCAGTAAAGGGAGTTTAATTAGATCCCAACTTCACAGTTTAACATCAATAACAAAGTAAAAACAAATCCAAGAAAGGCTTATTTACTATGGGGCTAAGGGTAAATACGAATTGTACTTGAATTCAATTAAACTCAAATTAAATTGTATCATCTATTTCAGTTTGGAGTGCCTATTCAGGGCTGAGTAAATAGGAAACGAAAAGGAGCTCGAATAGGAAAACGTTTATTATTAATTAACTTTCTGGAAATGTTACTGTATTACATTCTTTAGGTGTCTACAGTATATCACCGATTCTTAATTAAATATGTTTGAAGAGAAATGAAGCAAATAGCGGAGGTATCAGACAAGTATGCTTTGTTTTAAATTGCTACAAAGAGACAATTTAGTTTCAAAGCATGTTAAGTTTAATGTTTTCGTCGGAAAATCTGTGAAAAATTACACAAATGAGAATACTGAAACATGATCTTTCATTTGATTTCAACAAAGAATTTAAATAGGTACTAACTGTGCTACAATTCCAAAATTCTGTCAGGCAGTGCGAATATTTAAAAATCAGTAAATAAATTAAGGTACCTATAATGACAAATAATATGTTAGAAATATTTTCAGCACCTGAGTCACATGACCCATATCTTTGGTAAAATGATTGTGCCATACTTTTTCTAATTTTATTTGCAAGCATATCATGAAAATATTTAGTTGGAAACATGTTTTGTGAAAAATAACTTTACACTCCAATAAACTAAACTTTATTCGTTTAGTAACAGTGTATTTCGCAAATTTACATACTCTGGCTTTGTTTTTGACAACAAAGAGTCAATCCTGCTGTAATACATTTAAAACTCAAATTTACGATCATCGCATTAAATAGATTTTGTATATACAATGTGTAATCTGTAATAAAATTTATGATTGGGTGATTGGGAGGAGAAGAGAGTAAGAGAGAGAGATTTTATTTATTGTACGTTTTTTGTTTTATACCGTAAACTAAACATCAGCAAATTTTTATAGTTTTCTGCACAAGTGACCCACAGTACACTCAATAAAGCAGAAATCGAAAAAATGTTAAATCACTCGCATAAACCTATAAATCATTTCATTCATCACCCGTAAAAAATGCCCTGTCCATGAGTGAAATACCTAATACTGACAACTATTCATCCCTCAATAACAAAACATTTATTATGCTCAATAAACGAACAGCTCGTGTTAGTCCTCACTTAATTATTTAAAACAAATTGCAGGCCAATACGTAAAATATTAATAAAACATGTTACAATATAATTTTAATAAAGTAAATATCTAATTTATTTTGTGACAAGGATAAACAAAAGTTTCAATATTACAAACATTTCAGGAAGACTGCAGATAATTTCAATATCGTTGTTATGTTAAAATTAATACAGTGGTAAATATTTGCTGTAAATATTTAAATTTGTGCATAATATGGTTCTTAGATAAACACCAATAATTAATAATCGTTCGCTGATGGGCTTACGAAGATAGACAGGAAGGTCAAAGCACCGTAAATCAATCATTAACCAAATTGGTTATTAAATACGATGTCCGAACGTTGAACGACTAATTAGGTAAATTAATATTATTCAGTTGACGCGTAGGTAACTCGATTAATTATTATTGTCTATTGCAGTATTACTATTTGTCAAATATGCAGGTACTATGTGGAGGGTGCTCACCAAAGCGGTTACACAGCTTTTATTTTACGCGGTTTATACAATTCAGTTATTAATTAATTATTACCTAAATTACAAGATGCATTTGCAACCCGTGATGTAATTCATTTATAAATTGATTAATTGCATATTTGAAGCTAAATTTAATCAGAGTTTTGATTAGTATTGGGAAACCAATGAAATTTTGATAATCAAATGAAATTGTTAAGTAACAATTCATATAAATTTTGGTAAATTTTTTTCTGTAACGAATTTAGTGTTAGGTACCAGATATATAGCGAGAAATATTTTTGCATAAATACCAATAAAAAATACAAGAGGGTTAATTATACCAACAAAAGCAACATTTAAAGGGTGTATACAAAACAAAAGCCAATAAAAACATCTGCAACGAATTATTACATGTTCAAATTAATTCCGCCTGGACTATTGAAACAAAAGAAAAATTATCTTGGTTTTTATTTTATTAACAACGTAAATTTTTGGCGTAGAAGAACACAAGAACATCAGCAATATACAAAAGGTTTTAGATTAATGTTAGTTGTTTGATTTTATGCGACAGTATTATGCAGGGCGGGTTTTCATTTCGTGATTTGTTTTCTATAATTTAAGCCCTGATGAATCCTGAAGACGAGCCTGAAGATTACTATCTGACTCGGATGCATTTGTAGTTGACACTTCTTCTAATTCCTATGAAGATATTCTTCTTTTCATCCCTCTTTGCTGTTTCACACTTTACTGGATTTTGCCATCTTACTTATCTTGAAATCGTTTGGTAACATTTTCTCTTTACTATCTTTCACTATGTTTGTCTTAAAATCATTAGTTTGATAACATTTTCTGTTCGCCTTCTCTAGCTCTATTTTTGTCTTCAGTCGACCATAAGTGGTGCAATAGTGGAATTGAATTTCCAATAATTGCATTTATTGCACAACAGACAGCCACCAATGCTGTGTTGATGTAATTTGGTCTATTTCCTTTGCTCCTTTAGGATCAATCACTTTCGGAAGCTGTTGAACTGTCTTTAGTCCTTTTTCCTCCATATTATCATATTATAAGTTTGTCTAGAACTAACATTATAGTTTGCAAATTTGTTTCGAGGTGTTCAAAGAATGTCTTGACTACAGAAAACCCTTCACTCCATCCAACGAAGTGGCTTCAGGTGCTTCGGTGTAGGTAAACAAATCTCTCAGCAGATTTTTGACGATTCTAGCTTTTTCAGATTAGCAGGATTATGAAACTTGCTGTGTACGTGGGTGGACATTATCAGTCCTTGGTATCTTCATGAAATTTCTAGGATGATGCTTATCTGTCCAATTGAATTCATTTATTGACTGTAAAATTTAAAAAATGTTCTTTGTGTTCTATTAGGCTCCGAAGAAGCCCAAATATTGGTCGAAACGTTGACGTGATTCAATTATTGCATTAAATTATTGCTTTCAAAACTATGCTTTATTTTCAGTATGTGAAAAGCGTAACTTAAAACTGAAGTTTCTTTTTTGTTCAAATGATAAAAAAACTGTTTGAGAAAGATAGGTACATCTGATTTTTTATAGATTAGGAATTCGTTCTGTAGTATGCGTTAATACCACCACAAAATTGCAATGATGTTTTTACTGCTACCTTCTTGCGTTCCAAGCGTTAACTTGCGGTCTTTTAACAACTTTATGAATGACCCTGAATGTGAATTTATCACATCATGTTACAAAATCGTAAATTTTTTAAATATCATATAAATATTCTGCTTTTAACTCAAAGAACATATTGATGAATATTTCTTTTTTGTTGCAGATCACAAATGCGGATCCCGGTGTGGATAAAAGGTAAATATAAATTGCACTTATCGTTGAAAATTTGCACACAAAAACCAGCTAATACCGAAATAAAAAGTATGGTGAATAAAGCCGGATATCGCCCTTTTATTTCTTTAATTTTCCTTTACGAAATTACGTCTTTAAGTTGGGCACCATATAACCCAAACCATTATATCAATTCATAGCAAAAGAAGTCTGAGATAATGTCCAATATTGTCTAATATACACTCCTATAAATACATTTCCTTCTCAATTATTGCCATCTTCGCCATTTCCCCTTAGTTTAAGCCTACAGATAATGTTATATTTCATTGCTTTGTGTGTAAATGTCCCCAATCTAGAATAATTACATTCCATCTAGCTCCATATTGATTTTTCACATTTATCCAGGTTGATTTAGAAAAATTGCACCCACAGGAAAACTGAATCCTAGTTTTTGTGCGGATGTTAATAAACATGTTTTCATTTTGTTCGCTTAGATTCGACAAGGTTGTATAAGAAGTTTCATTTCACATTTTCTTGGCGGTATATAACGAAACCCAATACAGCTATATATTTTCTTGTATACATTTTTTATTTTTAGCTGTGAAACCACACAATGTAAAGTCGTTCCTTCTGTTGCTCTTTGATATCGTAACTTCGGTATTTTCTTTAAAATACGACGATTTTGTCACGTTGCCGCCTCATATGAAACTTTTTTCTCCAAAACATACAAATGCCACAATGTAATTTCGTGGTTTCCAGTCACATATTTCATCGCGAAAATTTTCCAACTGAATTGCTGGCGTTCATTATTAACACTAAATAAGGGGATTTTCTGAAGGGATTTAGGATGTTTACTTTCTAAATTTCTTTATATTATTATGCGATGTGTACGAGGTAGATTTCATGACATTTTATGTATTTCTCTGGAAAATTCTTTGTGCGTTCTCCAATAAAAAAATATTGATCGCAGTAAAAATTAAACTACCTAATTATTGTTTAATTTTAAAATAGTCCTTGTTGAGCACTTTATAAAAACTAATTTCTTATGCTTCTTAACACGTTTTATTTGTTCTTGAAACCCTTAAAATGAAATTTAAAGTAGGTATTAATTTTGGAGACAACTTTAGTTGTTATAATATTCATAAGCACAATCGAGTGGTTCGGACATTGAAATAGCGGAAAGAAGTGTATATAGGGGTTGTTTTTAAGAGGTTTATAAAACTGTTCGGTCTTAGTACTTATTTTTAATTGTATGGAATGAAAGCATTACATGCTTGGCGTAACGGAAATCTGCGAATAATACTTGAGAGAGTACAGAAAATTTCATATTCTTTTACTTTATATTCTATTCCAGCCAGCGTTTTCTATAGGTAATTTCTTTAAATTGCAAACATCTACTTACCTAGCTTCAGACGTAATTAGATATTGTGCTAGAATAATAAAGCTTAAACAACAAAACATTTCCTAATAAAATTGATGTCTCCACGAATATCACTTCTATTATTTTATACGCTCTTGGAAGACAAACTTTTTAAGTGGCTTTAACTTAATCTAGTTAAGTGTGACTCCTACCAAAAAAATTGGCTGTAACTTTTTTACAACTGCCGCCATAAATAATATTTTCTAAATTGCTCACTTTAATTGAAGTTGTTTTGTTTATTATTCTTTGCTGTGGATGTCACTTACAAAAATTATCTGATATAAAATTGTGGGGCGACGCGAAATGTTTTGTAGCTAAAGTTGTGTGATCTTTTGTTTTTGTGTCCCATGAAATGAGTTTAATTTATCTGAGAAGAGCATAGAATTATAGCCCTACAGCCTAGACACTTCAAAAGTTTCTTGCTAAAAACTTTATCCAATTGTTTTCCAAATCGCAATTATTATTTGGGGCGAAAACTTTCCGAATGGTATTCAAACAGCGCTAGGCGTACTATTTTATAGCTGTAGAAGATTGTTTACATACAAAAATTCTACATCAATTCTATTTAAAACACACACTAAACACAGTTTACATACAAAGTTACTTTGTTTCATTTAATTGGCTTTATGTAAGAGCCTTGTACATGCCTTAACAAAACCAAAATTAATTACTGTTGTAAGGTTTATCGGCACTAAAGGAGTTAATTATTTCACCACCTGTATATTTAATAGACGGAGCAAAGTTTTTGATGTAAAAACACTTAATAGCATCAAAGGCACATAATTTAATTCAGTTTGGTTATCGATTTGACCCAATCCACCGTTAATATACTTATAAAAATTAAATAAATTTGCCTAGGCAATTCAAAGTAAGCCGCTGATTACAAGTTGTTGGCAACAGTGGGTGGAGGTAAACTTTGCGAAACTAGTATAAGACAGCATCATCTACGATATTGAGAATCATAGAAGGATGACACGAAGGGCCTTCAGTGCGAGAGTACATAACTCAATAGAAAGGCAGTGGGTTCTAATGCTATCAACTAAGTCCCGTAATACGGTTTGCAATTATCTCAGGAAATTGAGAATCTTATCTCCTTCATTACGGTGGAGACATTATTCAAAATACGCGGCGGACCGTATAGGAAAGGAGCGTACGCTGATAATGATTCCCCGAATTTGCCACCAGCAGACAATATGCGAATCTTATCCCCTTCTCCTACCACTCTTTAATCATCCAATTAAAATGGGTAATGGATTTATTGAAAAGAAACCGTAAAACCTATTTACATCCGGTATGCACGTAAGAGGAAAATATTTTTTACATTTCCTGTAATATCAACAAAAGCGTTTGCACTTTACATTTCTTATACGAATTTGCGGATAACATATAACGCATAATTCTAAATTCTAAGGTTATGATTAGGTACTTACAAATCGCATTTTTGTAAGGGTGCCTAAACTCTTACACCCATTAAAATAAAAAATATTTTATAGATAGAGGCCATTTCAAGACAATATTATAGAACATTCGTATGTCGTTTCCACTTCATGAAACCTAGTTCATAAACTAAATATTCAGTTCCTTACCCCGAAGTATTATTCTGTTGTAATTTCGACTTTAAAGGAGGCTAGGCTAACCCAATGCTTAGGTGACCTTAGGCTAAATTGTGGTTTAAAATACAATGATCTTCTGTGTACTAAAGTTATTTGAGTTCATTTTGATATTGTGAGTTCGTTATTTTAATATTTTGGCCTATAAAATATCAAAATGTAATAATTTTGAAATGGTATTAGAATTTAAAATAAAATTCGAGTATTGCGAAGACAGTTGATCGAAATTCCGTTATTATAACCGGAGTTTATAAACTGAATTTGAATTTCTTGATAATGTAGAATAAATACAGTGTCATTATAAAAGAATCTAACATCGTAGTTGGCTGTTTTTATTGCGAGAAGCGGCAAATCCTTAATAGATCAGAAATTCACAGCCACCTACGATGTTACGTTCATTATAATGAATGAAATTTAATTCTTAAACGACACTTCAACGCCAACTAAAGGTGAAATTTAAATGAACACCCGATATAATGAATGATGTTTACTAAAAATAAAAGTTATTCGCAACTTCCTTTATTATTGAAATTATAAAAAAAGTCTTGTTTAATATAATTCAATTAACCTATTAAGTAAGAGCAGGTTTATCAATCGATAGGAAACCTGATTAACCTCAACTAATAGTTAATTTTCTTAGTTACCATATCTTAATAGGTAATATTATCTAAGAAAATGAACTTAGTACAGTTAAACGGTTAACTACTGATACTTAGAAAAACGGGGCTTTGAGTAGGTAGGTAATTAATGTTTGATTTGAAGAAGAATTTGTAAAGAAAAATGATGATTCCTCTATAAATTAACGTTAACGATCATCCGGTTTTCACTGTCATAATTATCTATCGTTAGATGGTATCAAAAATCGATCATAGAAGAATATCATAATTTCTTCGCATTTTACATACAGATAATGAACTAGCTTCTTATATTGGCTTTTTCTCAATACATTCCCATTTTTCATAATATGCTGCAGTCAAAGACAAGTATTACCTGGAAGATTACCATGATTTCTTTCCGTATCACATTAGATCTTCTATTTTACTTAGCACTCATTAATTGGTGCAAGACATAAACATCTCAAACACCTAGTTCTTAGAGTATATATAGTATATTTAATTACACACACAATTGGAAACCCGGATAACTTTGTTGTTTGTTTTGGTTCTAGAGTTATTGTTATTGTTATGATTCTTTCCGCGCACAGGCCAAGCAAACCATAAATGAAGGTACGGGAAAAATACACGAAATACAAATGTTAAATTCCAATGAAAAAAAAAGTATTATCCACTGACGTTGTAACATATATACTCAAAATATATTATGTGGAACGCCAATGTGGAACTTATTGCCAACTGCGATGTACCCAGTTAGATCAAGAAAATCTCCTTATAATAACAGCTTCAGTCTAGTTTGTTTTACTGCTTGCCTATTCATAGGTAGTCAGTCAATGACCTAGTTACATCATGATCAAAAAGTCATTCGTAAAGTTCTAATAAGAACCTACGAAAATAACTAACTACATCTTCATTACGTAAATTTGTTCCATTTTCTTCGGTGCCACTTTTTTATAGTATTCTTTTGTATCAGTTCTTACTTCTTATAGTGAAATACGTAATACCATCTTTGTTCCATCACAAACATGATGATTATATCATGATTAAAAAACATTCCAAAAATTCTGATGACGTACTAATCCAACTGTATTCAACTTTGTCTATTCTGAATCTAGATCTTTAATACGTAAATTACTTGTAGTCCATCTGTCCAGCACCACTTTCTTGTAGTTTTTTTTGTTCCAGTTCTGATAGTGCAATCATGTTATTTTTGGTCCATTTTTCATCAACCATTTCTGGTATTATCTGAATCTGAGCTTCAGTACGAAGTACTATCGACGCCAGCCAAATTTGAACGGTTCATTTTTCTATTGTAACTTCCAGTCAAGAAGGTATAAAAATAGAGGAGAGAAAGCTCCCGGGTGGGTGTAGGCTCAAATCCGTTGCCAGTTGCAGTGACAGTGACAGCAATTCTCGCGTCATTCATCTGTTTTTTATCCACACAAACAGCACAGATGGCCCAATTTCTTAAAATTCGTGTACTCACAAACCAAAACAAATACTGACAAATATGCAGATTTGAAGCACGCGCTTTAATGGCTGTTGCCGCATACGCAGAAACTTTCGAATACGCTTGAGTCTATTTGAACGTGCAATATTTTCTGACCACGAATTCTTAACCCCACCATGGGAGCTTTCTGTCCTCTATTTTTATACGTCCTTGCTTCCAGTATGCTTCCAGCAAAAAGGTATAAAAATAGAGGAGAAAAAGCTCCCGGATGAGTGTAGGCACAAATCCGTTGCCAGTTGCTATGACAGTGACAAACCAAAACCAACACTTGAACAATAACGCGCCTTAGTGACTGCTGGCGCATGCGTAGAAACTATCAAGTACGCTTTAGTCCATTTGAACGTGCAACACTTTTTGACCCACGAATTCAACCCCCACCCCGGGGATCTTTCTGTCCTCTATTTTATACGTCCTTGGCTTCCAGTAACTTCATAGGCGTACTGTAATGTGTCAGATTTGGCATATTGCAAAAATTATTCTGTCATCAAAAAATTCCATAAATTTGTCGAAAAAAATGCGACGACATTTAACAGAAGCCGAAAAAGCAAGGGCCATAGCCAAATTAGAAGAAAACTGGACGTTAAATGAAGTGGCAGCTGATTTAAACGTGTCTAAAGGCTGCATATTTTATGTTTGGATAAGATGGCAAGAAGAACTGAGATTTCAAAGGCCAGCGAGACAGGGTATCGGAAGAATCTCTAATGGGGTTGAAGACAATGCGTTAATTGAATATCTTAACCAGAATCCTTTTGACAGCGCTATAAGAGCTAGAGAAGAAACACGCATTCCAGGATCTCCTAGGACAGCACAGAGACGTCTCAAAGACTCTCATTTAAAGAACGGCGTTGCCGCACGCAAAATATTCTTATCTGCTGAACACAAACAGAGAAGAGTACAATTTGCAAATCATTATTTGAACATTGATGAGGAATTTTGGAACACCGTTGTATTTTCTGATGAAAAGACTTTGCAGTCCTGTAATAGTGGAAGACTGACTACGAGTATATCAACACTCTGCCAAAAAAATTATTAAAATGAACTTCAAAGAAAAATAAAATTGAAGAATTATTATATAAAATAGTGTTTGCTTATATTTTTACTGTAGTAATACACCACTGGCGAAAACCATTTTTAATCTAGTAAAAATCGCAACAAATTGCCCTGGTAACAGAAATTCGTTCAAATTTGGTTGGCGCCGACCGTACGTTTCCGTGTTTATATATCTTTCTTTTTCATTACCAGTACATATTGTCGATTAAAACAAGCAGTGTGGATATAATCTGTTTTTTTTTATTTTATTATTAGAACTTGAATAAGATATGCTAGTTTCTTAGCATTTCTTCATTGTCAGTAGGTACTTTTTTAGTGGTGTAAAATATGCAATAATTTTATGAAGATTAATTCCCCATATTCTGCTTGAGATTTTATTGCGTTAAATTTACTTTCATTCATCTAAAAGTTGAAACTATGAAAAGGGACAACTTATAAAATTAAAAATATAATTTGGAATCAGTAACCAAATTTAAAAAACGTAGTGTAGATGAATCTGTTTTTATCTTAATTTTATAATTAGAACTTGAATATATGTTAGTTTCCTAGCATTTCTTTATTGTCAGACCTTTTTTATTGGTGTAAAATACATAACAATTTTCTGAATATTCATTACCAATAATTTACCCCAGATTTTATTTCATTTACTTTTATTCATCTGACAACTGAAAAGGGACAATTTATAAAACTAAAAATATAATTTGGAATCAGTAACCAAATTTAAATAAAAGAACGTAACCAAAATAACTACATAATTGTTCCTAGTAGCCTCAAAGCAATTTAATCTCGCCTCCTGATTTGTATTATACTGTAGTCCTGTAATGCAACCACAAAACCCTCGACAACTATATATTCCTCTTCCCCACTTCCTGTTTTACCAATAATCTGTATTCATCGATATATTTCACATTACAAGCGTTGGCCACAACATATTCCTTTCATTGCATATCCATTTATCCAACCATATTTATATCATTTATTTGTATTTGTATACGTTACCATAGAAGGATAAAATTGAATAAATGTATACTATTAGTCAATTACATACTTAAATTTTCAGAAACTAATATAAACAAAATGAAAATTTTTTAATTCCTAATAACCGTGCAAAACAAAAAAAAGATACAGGACAATATGAACAAGGATTCCTTGCATAAGTCATTTATTTTACTATACATAACTGATGTTGTTGACAACGAAATTGATAACTTAGAAAAAATGATTTTTGTCTCGTTTTCTTTGAGAAAAATTTTGGTTATAATCATAATTTTGAAAAATGAGGTACTTTAGTTGGTAACTTTGTAGGATTCGCGGACAATGTGCATGTGCAACCTTCAGCTTGACCTGAATTCAACTAGTGGGGTTAACCCCCACCATCCCCCCTATCTGAAAAATGGGGATAATCCCCCCATTCCCGCATTCCCCCTACCCTAGGTCGTGGTCATAATCCCACCATCATTTCCCCTAGTTTTTTATTTAGTTGTGTTCACAATCGTAGAAAAAAGACACTTTTGCCCAATTTAACCATTAAAGTTACTGCCCCCTTGTCTTCCAATTTTCAGTTGCATGAGAAATTATATTGCACAAAATTATTGAAGCAAACTAAGCACTGAACACTGTAAGCGCCATAATTCAATTAAAAATTACATGTTCATTCATAACTGATGTTTGAAACTATTAGACAGACATTGATATTCAATGTAATGCGGAGGAATCTTGATGAATTAACACTTTGTCACTCAATGTTCGAATCCAAACCATTCTAGTAGTAATTTAAAGGCAATCTACTGTACTGTAAACGTTTGTCAATGAAACAGATGTGTATACGGTCGGTCTCCTCAACAGAATTGTTTTCAAAGATTTTGGCTGTACATACGAGACGGATCGGGAACAAACAGAGCAAAATAGAATCTTAAACAACCCCGGTGTTCGATATTTGCGTCGTTGATCCAGAGATTTAATGTTGGTTATAAAAAATGTAGCCAGATGTATCCAGAAATCCCTTGTAATTAGTCCTATAAAGTTCTTGTGGCTGAATAAAAACTTTTTAAATATTCTCAAGCAGTTATTGTTGAGGAATCGTTTTTATATTGATATTTTATTGGTTGTTTCTGTACCAATTAAGGCTGCCATATTGTTTTGTTCTCCTGTTTGTTTATCCATTAATAATAAAAGATTTACTGTTTGTTGTAAAGGAAAATTGTTGATCGTATAATAAATTTTTGGTATGCTATGATATTAAAATTCAAGTAGCTATTCTATCAGAGCAAACTAGATCGGCTGAAGATTTATTGGACATGAATGTTTGATCTAAAAAGCCATTCGAGGTAGTTTAAATGTGAAAGCAAAACACTGTAAATTCCTCGTATCAATTCTAACGGCCGCATCACCGATATATCGTAGAGGAGGCACAAGCTATGTGAGTTATCGGAGCGTTCTTCTTCCACAACCCATCAAAAGTATACACCCCCTGATTGAAAACTGGAATGCCAATAACAAAGCACAGAAAACTGAACAAGGACATCTTTCGCTGTGCTGGTCCAATTCTTTCCTTTTCCTTTTACCAAGAAGCGTTCGTTTCCTTCCCTTACAACCTGAGGCAGTGAGCTCGTATCATTTTACTCACTTAAGTCGTAGTTAATTGGAAAACACCAGTTTATCTTTGGCACTTGGGTTTGTCAATATATCTAACTAGAACGTTATTACATTACAATTTTCTAGTGTTTCGTTAATTAATGTAAACAAAAGTGGGATAAAACGGAACGATTCCAAGCTTTAGATAAGGCCAGTCGTTTCTGTAAGATTGCACCTAAGAGAAGAGAATGCATACTTAAGATTAATAGTAGTAGTTGGTTTAACTGAACTCAAGCAAACATTGACGAACTTACATTTGTTTACCGTGTTAAATTGCTGTATAGCAAGATAGTGTGTCTTTGTTTATACAAGCGTTAAACCCCGGAAGGTTTTTGATTCAATACAAGGTAACACTCAAAAGTACATTAATGTGCCGAATTTGAATGAAAAACTATCTTATACCTACTTAATAAATTATGTGTAACAAGTGCTTGGGTTGTTTGTATATTAATGCAAAATTATTGTTCCATTTCATAGGAATTAACTGTACCAGGAAGATATATTCTAATGCAATATGTTGGAGCTTGGGAAAGTTGTCAGCAATATATGTTAACTTTAACGAAATAAGACAGATGCAAAATTACTCCAAGTTAGTGTGATGTTTCAATAATAGCATCATTAATTTTAAATATGAATAGAATATATTCAACCTCATTTTGCACTTCACGACCAGTAGGTATACAGGAAATAAGTTTAAATGTGTGTGTCACAAAAAAATTGAATTAGGGACTTTTAGACGAAATATTTTTTTACAATGTTATTTCAACGAATTGATTCAATGTCATATCTCAATGTATTTTTTAAATTTATCTATTTTCAGAAATAACTTTAAGCTTATAAACGTCAGTATTAAGAAAGATGAAGAAAATGTGAGGCGAGAGGGGAGAGCAATATAACAAATCATTAGGGAAAAAAATTAAAAATTAAATCTCGGAAATTTACTTATTGTTTTTATCGTTTTTAAAGTTCTGCCACTTGTTCCAGTTGCCAAAACTATAAAGTTTCATTTGTTTGTGTTCTTCTTTTTTTCTCTAATTATTATTGTCGATTTGAACAAATTAAACAAAAATAATGTTAAAAATATATATTTTTTTACAATTACAAGATGAGAATAGAGTAAACAATTTTCTTTCTTTTCAAAACATTATTTGGTTAGAACATTTACTTTTTTAATGTTAGAGTACCTAATTGCTCTTCTTTTTCCACCGATTGTTAACTCATCCAATACTAGACATAGAGTCTTTGATTTAATAATATTATAGCCTGTAGATTACCTCAGATCATCGCATCGGTTCACCTTTTTGGAGAGTAAAAGTTTGTTTACGAATTTTTATGATCTTCCTTATACAGGGTGTTCCAGGAGTAATGTGAAATCTCTTAAGGGGTGATTCTTGAGAGTATTTCACATAGCCCTGCATACATTTTTTACCCCCAACTCAGGTTAATTTTCGAGCAATCATCAGTTTGAAAATATATTTTTTGTGCCTCAGGTTGGCATTAGTCATTTTGCATTCGTATAAATCGGCTGGAAACTCATGTTTTGCCGGGCTAGACCGGCAAAAACTAGGAATTTTTAGTTTATCGATTGGCATCATTGAAATCATAAAGAAAATTTGTATTTTCCATAGAAACGGATTATTATTTCTGTTATTCGGCTATTACTGTCAGTGTCAATTTTAAGTATCGCGTGTTACCAATAAAAAAAAAATCCCTAATACCAAATATTTAAACAAATATTTTGTAAATTTTATTTATTTAAATAAACATCGGCTCAAAAAATAGTGTGTATTACACGCCTAGAAACTGTTTTGCGAGTACTCGTAGTTGCAGGCCTCGGCCTACGGCCTCTGCTCGCAAACCCTACTCGCACTCGCAAAACTCTAGTTTCTAGGCTAGTTATACAAATTACTATTTCATAATACAAATTTTGTTCTATAAAATCGCAATTTTTAGCTAAGCTGTTGGTTTAACAAAAAAATAGTTAAATTAATTTCTTTTCTACATTAAATTACCTATCAGAAATGTCTAATTACTTTTTGTTAAATTCGTAACAGTAAAAAAGTTACATGCGTTAACATCTAAATTTTTGTTAAATTTTCATAGTTGTGCATAATTTTTTCAATTTTTTTCTGAAAAATTGCCCCATATGGAAAAAATGAAATAGGGAGGTGAAAGAAGAGTTCATTTAGAGTAAAAAATAAATTTTCCGAATTACCACTAAACGTCAATTGTGAGGAGTAATCATCGTTTTTCGAAAACTCTACTGCTTAATATTTTCTGTGTTACGCTAATACAAATCGCAAGGTACTTTTGTAAAAACATACGTATTTATAAATTGTTGAAAATAGTTGCGGATTGATAGGATCATCTTATTTCATTGGTCCACATATTTTCGACGGTGCATTAAATGGTATGATGTACCTTGATTTTGTACAAAACCATTTCAATTATTTGTTGGATGATGTGCCAATGGAATATAGGAGATCAATGTTTTTTCAACACGATGGAGCACCGCCGCATTTCAGCATAAATGTTCGCAACTATCTTAGTAACGTGTATCCAAATCAATGGATTGGTCGAGGTGGTCCAGTGGTGGCCACCGCGTTCTCCTGATCTCACTCCACTGAATTATTATGTATGAGGCGAGTGCAAACGTCTTGTTCATGAAAACAAACCTAAACCTCAAACTAGGAGTGAACTCATTAACCGAATAGAAGATGCAGTGGAAGAAATTCGGCAAAAACAATTAGTTTTGGACAGAACAAGCAACCAAATTTATGGCCGGGCAAGATTATGTTTAGAACAAAATGGCAACCATGTTGAGCAACTACTACGTTAATTTTTAAATATTTATTTCTATTTTTTGGACTATTTTAGTGCCTTTTAATTTTCGAATAACGATACCTAATTACTCCTAAAAATTAAGGTTTAGCGGTACCTAATTTATTGGAAAATAAATTTTTTACTGAAAATGAACTATTGTTTCACCTCCCTATTTAATTTTTTACCTTTTTCGAAAAAAATTGAAAAAATTATGAACAACTATGAAAATTTAACAAAAATTTAAATGTCAACGTATGTAACTTTTATACGGTTACGAATTTAACAAAAAGTAACTAGACCTTTATGATAGGTAATTTAATGTAGAAAAGAAATGAATATAACTATTTTTTTGTTAAACCAATAGCTGAAAATTGCGCTTTATAGAACAAAAATTGTATTCTGAAAAATACATTTTCAAACATTAAACTGATGATTGCTCGAAAACTAACAGGGGTTGGAGGTAAAAAATGTATACAGGGCTATGTAAGACACTCTCAAGAATCACACCTTAAGAGATTTCACATTACTCCTGGGACACCCTGTTTTAATTGTTGATAATAATGAAAGTACACTTTAAATGAGAAATATTTAAAATGAAACGAGCTTTAGTTTATTTTAAGTATTATATACATGATATGTATATTTAAAAAACAATCTAATTAATATTAAAAGAATATATTGGAAATAAAATTAATATACTGCTATCTAAATACTTTGAATATTTTAAGAATAAATTGTACTGGTCAACTGGTCTAAAGCCCCCGATTCGAGGCGCATGAAGTGAGAGAGACGTGAAACTGTTTTACTACTCTGTACAATCGGAGGAAGAATATTATTTAAAAACGAACAACTTCTATGTACACCCTGACTAGAAAAACCCCCGCCACTTTTACAACTATTAACAACAGATATCGCTGTTTTTACGATGTTAAGGTGTCTAAAAATAATTCGAGAATTAATTTTTCTTGAACCGAACATCAACGTTCATGTACCTATTTAAAATTTCCCAAAAAAACTTTTTCTCCTAATTATACTCGAACAATGGGAAAATCGTTTGAAAAATAGTATACTGTAACTGAATTAAATGCAATGAATATTTTCTAGAAAGTTTATGGAGTAGGTATACCAGTATAGTTAATTAGTTAATTTAAACGGGCTATTATACAAAAAAACAAAATAACCCACTAGTGAAAGTATGTTCCAGGCCTGTCTAAATGAACTGGTTTAGTTACTTTAATGAAAGTTAGAACGCTTGCTAACGTTCTGGTTATACCTACATATAGTCGAATGCTTGTTAGCCAGCTACTTAGACAAGGACAGAGACCAGAGCACGGTGTACGTCTCACGCAATCGTTGGGCTAGTTGGCACTAGTTACTCTGTATAGTAAATTTTCGTTTTATTTTACACTCTAACACGTGTATGTTTAAAATATGCCCTAACTCAGTCTTCTGAAAGTAAAAGAAAAAAATAAGGACTCTTCCGAGGCGGTAAAAATAAGTGAAAGTTTCTAGCTAGGTGATTTCTTCATTAGGTTCTTCTCTATTCCTAAACATTTGTTCTATCATTTTTACAAAATTTCTTTGTATAACTCTTACCTCTTTCTTATGTCTCTGTCGAAACAAATTTGGAACTGCAAGTACCTAATAGTAATAATGCACTAATCCAAAACTAATTTTGGTAATTATGTGTAATAGTCAGTTTCTATACTTATTTTTTTGTATTTTTTGAAAGCCATTTATGTAATTATTATTAATTATATTTTGATCAGAATTACAACAAACGCAAAAAAAACTAAGAGTTTCCACGTATATGCACACTAGAGGCAAATATTTCAGTCTTTGGTTAACTCTAATCCATATTAGATTGCCACATTTTTGGAGTTAACTAACGACTGAAATGCTGGTCCTAAATATATATAATAAAATAAATAATAAAATTCAAACAACAAATTGAGCCATCAAAATAAAACAGTATCTGTCCCCATCTAAACACAAAGCAACATGGTCTCTGAGCTGAAAACAATCCACGTAATCCATTTAGCTTTATGTGACTAAATACAAAAACACCAACATTGTTATTCATAAACAAAAGCAACATAGTTGGGGGATATACATATATAAAGGTTGAAGAGATAGTTTAGATTAGGTGCATAAATTCCAGTAATTAAAACGTCCGTTTGAAGAGGTTTTGTTCATTAACAAGTAAATGTGAGCTCGAGAAGCAAAAGGAGTCGTTTCACTTCACTGTTGGATGTTTGGCGGAGCTGGAGGAGGTACAACCAGATCTGAATATCTTATCGGGGTAGTCAATAGGGGAGGGCAGTATAGCGTGTCGTGAAACGTTCAGCTTTATGACACCTTTCCCCATCTATAGTCATTGCGCTTATGCTATTATGTACAAATTGTAAACTCCACTCACATCAAACTTCAAACGCTGTATAGGTTGCAGATATGTGAGAGCGAGTTTCTGGTTACTGTATCATAATTTACTCCATGTAGTAGGAGGTAGTTTGTGCTTTAATGAGATTGCACGCTTTTCAGGTACTTTTAGACGCGACGTTATTTTGAGAGAAAGTATACATAAATTTCATTTAATATTCTTTAAAAGAAGTTAATTTTTAGGTGTGTTTATGAATACTATGGTTTTTTAATATTTAATTAAATTAGAGTTTATTAATAAGATTAAGCATATATGTATTAAAAAATATCGATGTAAATTTGAATGATTTGATGCGTCATGAAGAATATTGTAAGTTAATCCTTGTTTTAGATTGTATTGCTTTATCATTTAAGGAGGCAAATATGAAGTAATTCTACAAAGAAATATCGTTGAGATATATTTCCACATATTTTTGTCAAGTTTCACGCCCTGTTGCCTTTTCTGATAGAGAATTTAGCAGTGATGGATGTGGGCGAAATAAGTGAAAGTGAATATTTATAAGCGATCAATAATATGTAATACTTTTATGAGTTCAAGAGAAAAAGTGAAAAGAATGATGAGGTTATTAGTATTCGCACATAAAAATTTTGAGCAAACTTATACACTTTGTAAAGAACTTGCTTGGTGAAATGATTTCTAATGCATAAGTGCTTTGAGCTGGTGTATCTATTATAAAAAAATCCATTACATGAACCTGAATAATTCATATCCAGTAGGGCGCAGGTATTCTCTGGTGTAATGTAAGTTTATTTAACTAACTGAAAAATAAAAGGGCCGAAATGGATCTTTGAAAGCAAAAACGTAAATATCATTTATTTTCTCTCTGCAATTTTGTTTCTATTACAGGCATTTTCAATTCGGAAATTTTTATAAGGCAAGATCAAACTGTTCCCGGCGTATTCTCCATTCTGTCAGTCTATAATTGAATTGTGTGTGGAACGTCCCAAAAAATCCCTGTCGACGTCGGAACAGGACGTGCGTCTCTCCTGTCGCTCCTTGGTGTAGTTTTCGGATAACGGGAGACGATTTTGCGTGCCAAAAACTCAACCAAATACGAGCAGCTACAATATCCAGCCGACAGTGCGTGTATATTCGCAGCTAACCGTAATTTATTATTAAAATGCGAGTTCCACAACTTCCAACGAGCGAAATAAATTATTCAACTTGCAATTTATCGCTGGAAAGACAATATATTAGGCAGATTAAATAAGGATTTTTGAAACTGAACAAAGCATACTCAAATTAAAAATAGAAGCCCAGCTGTTAATGCTTCTTTAATTTGTTTCTCAGTTTAAACACAATTTTGGCTTTAGTCGGATGACGCATTACATATACAAGAAATTCACTTTTATTACGGTTCTAGTGATTTATTACAAACAAATTGAGGCAAAATTTTAATCAATAATATAGAATTCCTGTTTCGTTCCTTCAACAATAAAATGGATGGCCCAATAAAACTTAATAATTATTATAGATTGTTTATTGCCAGACGTTACCCAGCAGTAAAAAAGCCATATATCAACAGAAGATAGAACCTTTTAACTTTACGTTCTACAAAGGCAAGTAACATAAAAAACTGTGTTTCGAAAAAACAACCTAAAACAACTACATACAGTTTCAATTTAATGCAGTGAATAAAACTCTTGTTTGGTAATTTTTTACAAAAAAAGTAAAATTTAATTTTCCAGCCACTGCAATAAAATATATAAAATGTGATATAACAGCATGTTAAAACGACCTAAAACTCTCAAATTGTTTAAATTGGTAAGTAATGAAATTGACCAAATGTGTTCTATATTGGTATTTATGGACATTTTCATGACCAGATAAGGTTTTATATGGAATTAAATTGGTCTATGTTTTAAACTTTGAAACCGACTGGTTCTAACACATCTTTTATCGATAACGGTATTTAATGGGGTGTTATTTTTAGAAAGGAATAGAATGAAAATCACTTTTTATAGTAAGCTCCTGTTTTCTTATTTTTATTATAAAACAAATAGTGGAAATAATAAATAATATTCAATACCTATCTCGTTCAATTTGGTCCAAAACTATAAGTCTTAATTTATTGTTATATAAACTGCTGGCCAATTGAAACGTACCAAGCGAATTTTTAGGTTGAATTTAAAGTCAAATATTTTGAAAAGGAGAAAAGATATCAACATGAGGTTTTCAGGATTCAAGAGATAATTTAATTGCGAAAACAATAGTGTGACCCGAGTTTTTTACTTTGACGTATGTTACTATCTACAGGGTATGAAAGAATGTCGTCTTTTTTTTCTCAAACTTTATACCTACCGGAATTCCACAAAAAAAATTTATATTTTTTTAATGTCAATTTTTTTAGTCCCTGGTTAATGAGGAAAAAACCAATTTCTCAAAATTTTTATATCCCTCTTATTTTATAAGATACCGAATTTTTTTTTAATTTAATATTGTTGAACAGGTTTTTGCAATAATAATTATGCTGCCATTTTGAAAGCAAATGTCATCATGTGATATGTCGATAAAAAGGTAATTTTAAGAAGAATCTAATTTTTACTGAAAAAATATACAGGGTTGTTTTAAAAAATTTTGAAAGTTAGTAGGTAGCCCTTCCGGTGAAACCGGAAGTGTCATCAGATTGTTTTAAACGTCAAAATGATTATTGGGAATTGTAAAACGATTTCGTAGCCACCCGGTATACACGGATATGAGCAAATTTTTGAAAAAGTGAAAAATCCGTTTCGAGGATATAAGTCACTTAAACCAATGGTGAACATAAACTAAGTAAATTCCATTTTATTCCATTAAGAAAATAGCGTCAAAACATTAATTAAAAAAATTACCAATTAGCGAACGTGTACCGATTTTTGATAAGTCACTGGTTACCAATAAATTAATGAAAGTACAAAAAGTGTACTTTTTATAAGAAAGCCATTCATAAGTTATCATAATCAGCTACAGAGATTGGTTCTTACAAAACACAATACGGCTAAACGACAAAAAACAAAGAAAAAATCAAATTTTCAGCAAAAATTCGGTATCTTATAAAATAACAGGGATATCAAAATTTTGAGAAACAGGTTGTTTTCCTATTAAGTAAGAACTAAAAAAATCTACATCAAAAAAATATAAAAATATTTTTGTGGAATCTCGGTAGTTATAAAATTTGACATACCCTGTAGATAGTAATGTATTTCAAAGTAAAAACATCGGGTAACACTATCATTTTTTCAATTAAATTATCTCTGAAAGCCTGAAAACCGCATGTTGATATCTTTTCTATTTTTCAAAATATTTGACTTTAAATTCAACCTAAAAATTCACTTGGTACGTTTCAATTGGCCAGCAGTTTATTTTACTAGATCGTAGTCAAGTGGTCATCATACTGAAGGCACAAATTAAGTTAAAAATCAGATATATTGACATCAAGAATTGTAAATTGTATAACAATAATTAGTGTTGTAATGTGGATGAATCTGAAATAAATCAAAGTTTTGCCAAATATAATAACAATGAGGATATGATTTGTACGTAAAAAGATATCAATTAGTTAGAATAGAATAGAATATTTATTGTCCCTTCAAAAATGTACAAGGTAAGTCAAAGACAAATAGTAAAAACATTAAGTAAAAAGGTATATACCATATGATCAAAAATTATTTAGATAAAGAATTTACCTTGCATGTTTGATTCATCGTCAGTAGTTGAAATTATATAGGTTTGTAAGCTATTCAGTTTGTCAAATAAAACTTAGTTATTAAACTACGGGTTTATTTTATTTTTTTTTTTATTTATTATCCATTCACCATGGCCACCCTTTATCTAAATAATTTTTGATCATATGGTATGTATAAGACGTTGAACTTGTAAAAACAAACAACAAATAACATGTAGCACAATTTTGGCTACCGGCGCTAACCAAAAGTAGAGGACAGGAATTCGTCGATTGTATAAAATATATTGGTGGTAAGTAGATCTTTTAAATGGTGCTTGAACTCCTTTCCACCCAGTATCTTGGTGCTTTCAGGAAGTTTATTAAACAATTTTATCCCCAGGTAAGCAAAATTTTGTTGCGTTTTTTGAAGGCGGTTTCTTGGTATTTGTAGGTGACCTCGGTTTCGTGTATCATGGTTGTGAATATCTGTTTGTCTTAAAGTGTCGTCCTTATTTTGGTGTACAAATAGGAGGCACGCAAGAATATAGCAGGAAGGTATTGTAAGTATTCTGTACCGTTTGAAGACATCCCTACAATTTATAGTTTGTGGAATACCACCAATAGTGCGCAGTGGCTTTTTCTGTTTCAGGAACACATTTTCTACACCAGGTGAAGCGCTCCACAAAATAATTCCATATGTAGCGACACTATGAAAGTGTGCGTAATATGAAAGTATTGCTGCATCAATTCCTATAATTTGCTTTATTCTACGAATAGCAAACATGACTGAGGATAGTTTTTTGCATAAGTTACATAGATGCTGCTTCCATGATACCAAGGTGTCTAGAGTGAAACCTAGCAATGCAAGCTCTCCCGAATGAGTTGTAACTCACGTTGTAATCAATAGGTTCTGGGTCTTTTCCATATTAAGCGTCATGTCGTTTGCCTGGAACCACTTTTGCGCATCATCAGTTGCCGTTTCCGAGTTTTCCCTTAACTGCTGTCTATCAATTGCCCTATCGAAAAGGGTGGTATCATCTGCAAAAATAGACAATTCTACAGCTCTGATGTTTTATGGTAAGTCGTTTATGAAAATTGAAAGAACCGGTCCTAGTATGGAGCCCTGCGAAACGCCCAGTTTTATTTCTGTTTCTGCAGATAGTTTGCCTTCCCAGTCCACGACCTGACGTCTGTTTTGAAGGTACGAGGTCAAAAGGTTATGAATTGGTCCCCTAAATCCACAGTACTTCAGTTTTTCCAGCAGCTTTGGATGGCTGACGCAGTCGAAGGCTTTTGTGAGGTACAAGCAGGTGAATTGGACCTCTTCCCTCGCATACATACAATGATTCCAAGATGGATCCCATCAACTTTATCATTGCAGTTGTCGTGGATCGACCTTTCCTGAAGCCGTGCTGACTGTTTTTTAGAATGGAATTTCCCTCCAGGTACCTCACTATTCGATTTTTAAGAGGCCACTCGAAATTTTTTGAAATGGCTGGTAATATTGAGATCGGACGATAATTTGCGCAATCATTTATGTCGTTTTTTGTGTTTAGGAGTCACCCGAGCGATTTTCAAATTATCAGGGAACAATCCCTCCTGAAAGCATTTGTTTATTATAGAGCACAGTGGCTCCGCGATATATTGAATAATACTTTTCATTAGGTTTACAGTGAGCCCATAATAATCCCTCGATGACTTATTTTTTAGGTTCTTGACTACGTCCAGTATTTCATTCTGAGTGGTGTTGAATAGGAACATAGTGCCTATGGTATTGGTTGCGCTTCTATTTGGGAGGTCCCGATAATTCGCTTCGGTATTATTTACTGATGCAAAGCTTATGTTTTCACCAATGCAGGTGAAATACGTATTCAGATTGTCTGCGGTTAATATGGTAGATTCTTTTTTTCCACTTTTTTCTCTAAACTTTCCATTTATTACAGTCCAAATCGCCTTGCTCCTATTTTCGGGGCCTCGTTTACGTTAATAGTTAATAACTGGATATATTGTTAGGTGGCTTGGCAAATTACTCTTTTAGGAAAAAAATTGACACTGGTTATTTCTTTGGTTTATTATGTAAATAATAATAGACTTCTTTGAAATTAAATGACTTAGGAATATGTTATTCTTGTTCTTTATAATAAAAATATTATAATCTACAATTTCAGTAGTATAAAATCATGTAGGTACTTATGTGATAATCAATTATTTTTTCCAAAGTATAATCATATGCCTGAATTGATATAAGTATAATGTTTGAATTAATGTAGTAAAAAGACATCATTCCACTTAATGATTCCAAAGCTTTGAGTTTTTGTTACTGATAAGGAAATTGTAAATGATCAGAAACAAAACTTCGGAATTTTTTAAATAAAAATTGAATAGTAAAACAGTAAAATCCTTCGAATAATTCGATACCATGTTAGCTACATATCTTATCTTGAAGATCAAAATGGAACCAACTATGTATAGTGACAATATTATGAAAAATTAAGAAGAAATAATAGAAAATTAATTTTTTGTTGAAGAACCTTCACAACCAGCTAATATGATCTGCATACACAGACAAACTTCAAATTTATAAAATCGGGTCATGCGTATTTTTGCAATATTTGCTACTCTTGTTACTAACTATTTCATCTCTTTGTCTACCACTCTTCTTTGAATTTCAGCTGTTACCTTATATGCTGGAACATTGAGGACGTTACAAAAGACCCCCAATGCTTCGTATAACTAGCAGTGTTTCTATCAGAACATCAAGCCCACTTTTGCTATGTTGTAGAAAGTAATCATTCAGGTCTCATCTGATCAACCTGCCTTTATCAATATTATCATTTTGATGCATATTTAGGAATTTACAAACAGTACTTTTTTGTCACTTTCATATGGGATAAATCAAGTTGAACATTTAGCTTAAATTTCTATATGGAAGGTGAAATTGTGTTGGCATCAACAGTTAGGAAAACGCTTTGAGACCATATTTCTTATTTGTTATGTACATTCAGAACTGCAACTATCCCTGAACGAACTCACTTACATAGCAGTTCCTTTAACACTTTTTGTTGAACTGAGTACGAATTGTTACTGATTTATGCACTGACTTCCTTTCCTCTCCAGTCGTAGTTTGATCAGAACATTATTGGAAAATCAATATCAATAATATCAATAAAAACACGAATCTATGTGTAAATTACAAAATTACACAAATACATTGTAAAAGAAAATATCACACGTCCCATCCATTTTGTGGAGCAATACTCTTCCAGATATGCTCGTACATTGAAGATTGAACCGCTTGCACAATAACATCTCGTTCATTGGAAAATCCTTAAAATTGACTAAAATTCTCTGGACTTGAAATTCACTACACCTGTTCACCTGTCGATCTGCACTCAGTCGGATTTTTGTATCTATTATACTTTTTTAAAAATTCGTGTTTTCAACATATAATACCTTTCAAACATATGTTACATCTATAGTGTTTTTTTTTTTAATTTGGCGTCGAAGTGGGCGTTGAACTGTTGATTATGAATGAACTGACGCGTCATTCCATTCATAAATGACTCTTCAACGCCATCAACATCGTCGCCAAATTTAAAAAAATACTCGTTATTACTAAGTATTGACGTTGCGTGATTTTTTTCGACTTCGAGAATTTGATGGATTTACACGTTTTGGGGGCCCCTGAATCCATTTTGACCATTTTCGCCGTGATGTCTGTCTGTCTGTATCCACGATAACTCAAAAACGACTCTAACACCAACACAAGTGGTATATACCTACTTACCTGAAGACATTTTTAGGTTTATTGGGAATATCTTGAAAAATATACAATTAACGAGATTTTTTAATTCTTTAATTGAAATTTGAACAAATTTTGTTACACTTTTTTTTGAAATTCCGTCAAAAAAACGAAATATTCTTAAAACACTTTTATTTTCTCATACTGCGCGTTGAATCCGGCAGCCTAGGTAGATTAGTGTCACATAGAGGCTTGGCTGCCAAAGGGAAAGTCCCGGATTCGAACCCCAGAAGGACCAATATTTTTTTATTTATTTACTGGTTTCTATGGTACCGAAAACAATAATAATGAATAAATGAAAGTGATTTTATACCGGGAGATTTTTTTAAGTGAGTAATAGGTAAAAAATTTAAAATGGAATACTTATTTTTGTCGTAAAATTCGGTTATGATGAGTGGAACAAGGACAGATTTATGCGTACTGCAATAAGTGTGAGAGAGACTTCCGAAAATTATTTGAAAATTGCTGGAAACGCTCAAAATTTAAACACGATTTTTACAAGATTTTTAACTTAATTTCTTTAGGAAAAGTAATTGTGGTACTATTGGATAAGAAAGTCATGTGTTGGACATATCAGATATTTCTACAAAAGCATTATTGGGTTGGTTATTGATTTTCTTTCATCTATCACCTATTTAAAACTGTAAAACAAAACAAATATGCCCAGTAGTCCAAAAATGTGTAGACATTTTATTTACGATTTCTTTATACAGACTCAAATAAATAGTTACCTATAAATTACATTGTGTGACCTGTCAAGCATTATTAAATTGGAATCTGTCCTTAGGCAATTTTCCAGATTTCCTTTGTTGTAAAAAAATAGCAAAAAGGAACAAGAACAGAAGATGTAGCTAAAATATGCACGTTTTGTACTTTTACGAAATTGAATCAGGCAAAGTCGTATTCTTTTATGAGATATATCAATAACAAAACGAAGTGACAGAATGAAAGTTGAAAGTTCAGAAGTTGTGATTTTATATGCAAGAGATTCTTGAATACTCGGTGAATTTAAAGTTTTCCTTTACACAAAAACTTTGTTTAGAAAGATTGATCAGTGGATCTAAATATTCATTCAATTTACTTACATTCAGAAAACTTAGGCATTATACTTTCTCGCTATCGCGCTCGGATTATTTGACTTCTCCGGGCAATAAATTACTAAACAAGTTAATATTAAAATCAAATAATGCTCTTTATGTTATTATTGTGTTAGCCCCTAGTGCGCCTTTTATAGCAAACTAAGCGTTTCCAAGAGTGGTTAGGTTTGTTTTTGTTAGAAGTTTGTAACAATTTAAAGAAATATGAAAATGGGTCAGATCAGCCTACGCATGAGTAATTTTTTTGAATGGCGTAATTAAATCCCGACGATGTATATAAGAGTATCAGTGCCTGATCGGAGGAAGTTTCCAGAAAATTAAAAGAAGTTCCTTTGAACTGTTCCCTTTACGAATAAAAAAGGAATAAATGAAATTTATAACACGGGGTTTCCCAACGCTTTCTCTTATAATTCTTTCTTTTAAAAGTTTATTGTTGAAACTCCCTTAAACACTAAATAAACCAATTTAAATGCTTTTTTTGCTATATCGCATACAATTTCGAAAACTTACATTGCAATGTAAACAGATTATTACTTGGAAAAACGCATTTTTTCCAAATTGTTCACATAAAAATTCAATTTACATCTTGAAAGAGTAAAAAGTAAAATTGTTTGAATAAGGTAGGAAATTTCAATATAAATTGTTTTTTTTTCTATGCAGCAAGTTCAAAGCACAAATACCATTTAACACAATCTACTTGTTAAATGATCTAACATTTTATGTATCCACTTTTATTATGTATACCTACCTACATAAAATTACCGTTTTCCCATATTTTCCCCCTTTTGTGCGATATTGTATAATAAACATAATAACATTTTTTGGGGTTATATTCGTTTTGAAATTTTCAAAACTCTTGTTATGCGTTGTGTGTTACATTTCCTCCCCCTACACTCGGGTAATAAAATCTGCAGTGTTCACATTTTTCTGGGCAAGTATGAGTAATGCCATACAAGTCAAGTGTGGATTTGTAGAATGCCAAAGCTGTAAATCATGCCATGAAATTGTTGCTGACATAAGTTTCGTTAACTTGTATGCAGGGGTCGCATTTTATTGGTTTTATCAATAATAAAAATGATATTTTTACCCTTCTGATCCCCAGGAAAAAAACACCAAATGCAAATATTTTTTCATCTATATGACAAGTAGAATTTGCACGATTATTAAACAATGTGTAGGGCTATAGGTAGCGGGGAAGTATAAAATATTTCACCAGGAAATTGTTTCCATATTGCAGTGTAGATATATTGTTACAAATTATACGTCTATATTAAACATATCAGATTTTTATTAAAAAATGTGTAATACGGATTCAGCAGTCAGCAGTCTAAGTGTGGCCTAAGTGCCGTATATAAAATTGAAGCACATTTAAATCACCTCAAAGCGTAAAATCATAATAGATGCACTGATTTCATAAACGGCTCTTGTGCACTGTATGCATCTGCATATAAGAGAGAATAAATTAATTTCAATTTCACTTCTATTTTGGCTCATGCACTACTTGTCAAACTAAATGGAATTTACAGTTGGCGACAAAATGAATCTTCCAAAATTTAATATCTCCTCCTTTTACCTACTTAAAGGATTTATGAGTTTCGTTATAAGAGCTTATCTTAATTACAAAATCTAAACGACATTTCATGGGTTATATTCACACTAGTTCCAATTATTATTAACCAACCAGATTTTATTAGTTTCCATTAAAAGATAAAATGAAGCGCGTCCACCATCACACCCGAAAATAAACTGAATTCCACACAATAATACTGCGTATAATTTTATACACACAATTTAAGTACATTTATTTACCTCCATTAACTACAATTATTCCAGATTTTATTGCACTCTGCTACTGAAATAACTTTTAAGTATATTATTCTTATTATTCTGCGTCTGTTTTTCGTCGCTGACACAATAAAACCTGGACCAAATTGTACACAGAGACAAGTGCAATAAAGTTTCCTACTGATAATTAATTTCTTGCTCTTGAAGTTGCAAGGCCCATTAAGTTGTAGTGTTTAAGACGTTGCCGCTGTTAGGTCTTACAGTGGGTAAGGTTAGTTTACCGGTGAGAAAGGAACCGGTACTAATGCAATGCTATTTCCGTTTTCTAAATCCTCCATGTTTTGTTCAACAACAATTCAGATTACGCACGCCGGATATGACTTACAATTAGTGGCTGTGTTTTCCCAACAAATACATTTTAAAGATCTACTAAACATATTTATCCGGCTACTTTCTCATCAGAGTTTTATGTTAATAGCTAATCAGGCATCACGGATTTTATGCACTAAATTTGTATTTATCAAATTATAGTAAAAGAATTAATAAATTTCATTTGAAAAACGCCACCATCGCACAAAGTGGAAGAATATTATACAAAGAAAATCACCTAGGCCTAGGGTGTCGGAACAACTTAACTCAAAATTATGATGGAAAAGGAGTTAGAGGAGAAGATTGAGGCCTCCCACTATTTGAAATTTCCACATATTTGGAATCAGAGGATGGATTATCAGTATAGAAGAGTTACTGTCTCCTGACAACCTAATCTTTCCCCTAACTGACAGTAATGGAGTTAGATATGACAAAAGTGGTGTTAGGAAGGGATAATAATAATACCAATGTCACGTCCTTATAACTTTCAGAAATGTGAACCGCAACAAAAATTTGATACAGGCCGAAGGATATAAAAATCTTGCCAAATTTCGTAAAAATATCTTAAAGCATTTCCGAGATTTTTGGAAGAAACCAACTTTTTTTCCGAATTTCATCATATAAACTACGCCGTTCAGGATCTATATTCATATGAACTTTTTGTCTTAGATTAATCTTAGAAATCACCCCCTAAAATCTTTCGCAATCAGTTAGTATACCACTCAGTTCAACATAGGAATTATTTTTATAATTTAACTATTTAAAATTTTCTATATGTCTCGCAATTAGTTTTCTATTAAAAAACAAGTATCTCTAAAAATTTAATATTGCTTTCAGGATCAAGGTCAATTTTCGCTTTTTCGGATTTGAGAAAAATAGTCCAATGAAACTAAAACTTAAAACTTACGCTTCCAATAATAAACAAAACCTTAAAACCAAAATCAAAAATTTTAGTTTTTAGAAGGATACAAATCTGATCCAAGAAGGATAAATCATGTTCGGCCTCTTGGTTGCTTAATCACTGGACTCTATATGGACGCGAGATTTCTGTAGTAACACAGGCGCCTTACTATCCTGATCTAAGTGCATGACTACTTTCTGTGTTTTAAAATCGAAACTATGTAAACTCTGTCATCTTTATTTTGGAACTGTTTTTAGTACTATTTCCAAGAGTGAACGGTTTCTCGAGGGAACTATTTTGAATGAAATAGAGTTGATTTATGAGATTCTAAAGAAACAGTTACAGGTATATCAAAAGTTATTATTTTTAAGCTCTTTCCTAACGTAGTACATAAATAATGTTGTGTAAATAAAACCAATTCTTTTGTACCGAAATTATACAAATTGGAAGAAAAATATAAACATAGCGCTGCTATAGGAGCCTTAATTCTAGACCGAGCCCTTCATTTGTGCTGCCTATGATAAATTATTAAATTAAAAACTTCATGCTATGGAAATAACTTTATCATATAAATTATTATTACAGTAAAAAAGTGACACAAACAGAGGGGAAAAGATAGTTGGTTGTTTATGAACATCAGGAAATCGTCCCTCGCGATTAACGAACCTTAAGGGGGTCCTATCAATTCATTCCCTGGGGTAGTTATCGTTGTTTCCACTTTCGATAACATTATAGCTGAATGATGGTAATATATTCTGGTATTGTTCATTCTTATCCACATATGGAACTATCGGTTTATGGCTATAGCCATTTTTTATTGATTTTTTTTTCGGTGGGTAGCTCGCCTGAAAAACATAAAACATTCCGTTTATTAAATAAGGAAACATCAAAGATAATACGAGCGCAATATCATTAGCTGGTGAACAAAAAGTCGTTTGACTTTGCCGTATATACGTAAAAGTGGCGTAATAACTTCTAATTTGTTTTTAAATGACAATTTAGAAAGACGCGTTATGGTGCTCAAACAGTATGATAAAAAATGGAAAATTGAAAAAGCTTTAGGCTATTATGACTCTTCTAACCGAAAGCAAGGAAAAGGAATCGAGTTCGCTAACATATTAAAGCGTGGATTTAATGTTGTAATATATTCGTTTTACAATAGGTAGCTGTGTCATTTTTTGGAAAATTTGATCAGGAAAGGACGACAAAGGATCAACGTGTTGAATAAAAATAATGATTGTCTTTTTTGACGAAAAATCTATTTCTCCTACATGTATTTTAGATTGCGCTAAAATAAATTGAAGCGTATGTGAGAGGCCGTCACGTATTTCTATATACTCGATTCTGTCCCGGAAATCGTTTTCCGAAGGGAGTTATTTTTTGACAGCAGAAATCCACCGGTCTCCCATCTCTGGAAACTGAAATGTGTTTTTCCCCAAACCTGTAATCTGAGGATTAGCAAGGATTGGACGAGTACAAAATATGTTCCTGTTTTTAATCCACCATTCCAGAACGAAATGAGAGAGAATACTACCCACCAATGTCCTGAAAATGCGCCTTGCTACATTATGTGCCTTTTTACCCAACTCTAAGATATATTCATTAATTTCACAGACGTTTCCCGACCACAAATTACCACCAGCAAGGCTTATTGGCGTCACATTTAAATTACCTTCTAAATACGGTACAAAACATCGGGGAATCGTGCCTCGTGGAAAAAGATGTTCTTCCCCTGTTTTGTTAAAAAAAATATGTGAATTATAGTAGAAAGATTTTGGCGTCAAGGGACCATAATCCATCATGTAGCAGGTATAGTCTGAAAGTTTTTAAACGTAAATATGTAGCGATATAAAGACCCCTGCAGAATAACATATAAATAATAAGAGTAGCTCCTAAATTGTGATTTTTAAATAATAAAATCTTTAGAAATTATATAGGTACCTACTCAAAATATTTGTTCTCATTGTTTACTTTCGCTGTGGAAATGAATGAAATTGAAAAAGTAAATGTAAGCAAAACATATGATTTTTTTCAAATCACTTTTTACACATTCATCCCACATTTTATCTTAAATTATCCACAATATGCTCTGAGCACGCTAATTACTATTGTTAATTATTTTATTTTGAAACCATAAAATATAAAAATAAGTAAACATGCAATTTTCACATAGATTTTAGGTAAAAAATTACATTGTAATAATCCGACAAAACATCTATGTAGTATGCAAATTACAGAAGATATACAGTGTGTCCACGGATGGAGTTGACAAGAGGGAAATAATCTTTATTATTGATTTTGCGACGAAAATTCATTCTTAATAAAAAATCCTGCTTGTCAAAATAATGAGTTTTTCCCATATCTACACGAAAATGGCCACTTTATTTACGTGAAATGTGGGTACAAAGTCGCCTTTTTAGGGTAGTCGCGGAAAATAAGGAGTGGGGGTAACATTTTCCCCTTGGGTAGCCATTCCTTTACTGATATGTAGGAGTTATTTGTGTTTGTTTATGGTTGTCAAAGTGATTTGCTCACCGCACAGTGTCAAACAAAATGTCAGTGTTATGCTGTTTTAATTTGTTCGCGCGTTTCACAAAAATAGAGTATGCTACACGGTAGGAATTGATTCTGCCTCATGTTCTTACGCCCTCACTTCGCTCTGGCGCAATTTTCACACTCGTCAGAATCTCTTAATTCCTACCTTATTGCATAAACTACTATTACCATATAAAATTTTTAGATCAGATGTTCAGGATCTTAAAAATTTAAGAAAACATGAAAATGATTTAAGAGAAAAGTACCTACCATTATTTATTATTTTAGATAATGATTATTAAACAAAGTTGTTTATAAGCTGAAATAAAGCCTCAATACAAAATTTGAAATCAGAATTCTAACTTTTAAATTTATGTCAACTTACATTTTCATTTTGAATTTTCATAAATTCAACTCTAAAAGGAGGATATGTAGAAAAATAAATTTTTCTACAATCGTACAAATTGTTATTTCATTTTATTGTTTGTTTAAGAACAAGACTAATGTTTACATTTAAAAAAAAATGTGTGTTGACATAAATTTAAAAATTAGAATTCAGATTTCAAATTTTGTATTGAAGCTTTATTTTATATTATAAACAACTTTGTTTAATAAACATTTGGTCTAAAATAATAAATAATGGTACTTCTCTCTTAAGGGATTTTCATGTTTTCTTAATTTTTAACACCCTATACATCTGAACTAAGATATGGTAAACTAATTTTTTCGACAAGGAGAATTTTTTATAAAGAATGACTTTTCGTAGTAAAATCAATAATAAAGATTATTTTCCTCTTGTCAACTCCATCCGTGGACACAATGTATAGTAATTTTTTTATTAATTTCGGTGTGTAATAAGGATCGAGATAAAGAAGATTTTCGTTGTTCAGAGAAAGGAAGAATTAAAAAAAAGTGGCGATCACTTAATATCTCGAGAAATCGAGTAGCTGCTGGAAAACAAAATACGTCACTGAAATAGAGTAAAATAAGCTACAAATATTTCTTATAAGACCAATAATGATAAGACAAGAGTTTAGCCAGAAATCAGGTGTTCCCACACATATACCCAACCCTGTATGTACCGCTTGATGTGCGCGTTGATCACGTGATATTTGCTACTATCATCCTTTTAGTGATTTAGGATACCATAATTTTTTCATTACTAAAACTAAAAATAACAATACTGAGTTTTTTATAATTTCGTAATAAACAGCAAGTTTATAATCCTAACAGAGAATGCAAAATTATTAAATAAATCAATCTGATGATAAATACTCGTATCACAGGTATCGATACGAAAAAATATTGAAATATTGAACATTAACTATTAACTTCCTTCCCTTAGACAATTATTCATATTTTTTTCAATAAAAATTGATAATTTACATCCACGCAAATAGAAGTACAATTTGTTATCACATCCCAAGAAACAGCTTCCTCATATCTCCGCACTGATGCAGAACAACCACATAAATTCATATTTATGTCCATATTTCAAATTTGCAATATTGACATTGCTTTTCTGTTTATTAATTTAACTGTGTGCGACTTCAGATAGCATAAAACAATTTGAATTCCACAGTGGCGGATGTCAAATGGGATTATGTACACAACATGTTAAAGAGTATTATCAGTTCGCGGATGTAATACAATTCTCTTGCTATTCTATATTACCATGACATTCATTTGGTTGTATCAATATACACAACGCGTATGACATTATTGTAAACTGATCCTAAACTACTGCTGCTGCTCCTGCTGCCAATAATATGCTTTGCAAGGTAGTGTCTTGACAATCCTGTTTTACACAAACGACACCTTTCGCTGTGCTTTCCTAATAAATATGACTTGACAAAAGCAACATCCGGAATAAATCTCGCTTTGATAGGTTTCTTTTATAACATCAACGCAAATAATACAAAGTTTAAAGGTGAACGCATCGATTTTTATATTGTCAAAGTATTTTCAAATGCATTAATAACTACAACAGAAAAATTTATATAAATTTACAAAAAATTTCAAACCATTTGAAAAAAGTCAAGCTTGCAACCAGAATCAAATACAACTAATTTGTTCCTTGTAATTATGACAAATTGTACATATATGCACATACAGGAATTAATTAAATAAATTACAAAATTTCTGTTTTTGATGTTCAATAATTAGTGCATTGTTGAAAATGTTTCATTTAGTATAAAATATAACATAAATCCCAAATAATTTGTTAATTATTTTTGTCATTTTATTATGGGTGTACAAATAAAAACTAATATTATTCAAATTGCTCTTTTCCTCTTAAAACCCGTAATGTTTTGAACTTCACGTTCTTACCGGCACCATTCTTAGTAAAAGACTCCCCTTGAAAGACCACTTTTAAATTGAAATGTTTCACCCCATGTTTTATTTATACCCAACTGGATGATGTGATGTTTTATTTTCGTTGGAAACTACCCTACGATTTAATTTGGAGTTTTATTCTTTTTTTTTAGAAAATCAATCAGTTCCTTTTGAAAAGCAGTTCGTTAGTGAATATATAAGGGCTGACAAAGGGGCAATTTCAATGATGTAGTTGTTTGGGCATAGTGTTAATGTTTTATTGTTAGTAGTAAATTGTGTTATTCGTACTTAGCCGTTTTATTGATTGAATTATTCATCTAACGACGTTTATTCACTTTTTCATACATAATAATAAAATTACAGCTCTAATAGACTTCTAAAGCTAATCGACATTTCAAAGAATAATATTGATGAAACCGTTTTAAAATTACGGTTTGTATTTGATAAATTACCTTCTTGACAAAAACAAATCGATCCAACTCGACTTACGCCTCAAATATAACAAAAATCACTAGTTTTAACCTCATTCTGTATTCACAACTCATTGTTTAATGTCGAAAACTCAGTTTTGGTAAGTAGTTCCATTTGTCTAAAACTAAGTTTCCGGGACCTAAACTGCAGCGCCAGAGAGAAGTCTTTTGAAGCGCTTCTTAATTAATTGCTAGACATCGTAAGCATCCCTCTGTGTAAGAATTCACCCTCCAACTTGACGAACAACACCGCTGGCTTGCCCTTCGCCTTTCCCTCTCACACACAATTACTCCTGAGAGACTCCAGGACTCCAGACAAGTCGTAGGATAAGTATGAGTAAGCGACACGCATCCCCTCGACGTTGTAGTTTACCCATTGTAGCAAGGATAATGCCTTTGGGGATGGACCTACGTGTCAGGTGGTGCAGGATAACGTCCGGTGCATTGTATCCGATCTACACTTGAATCTTTAGCGTCCCCTGGGTCACACAAGGACCTTGTGTTCAGTCTATTCTGATTTAATTGTCTTTTGAATGAGTGCGGGAACACCGTCCGTTGTGTTTATTAAATATTAAGTTACGGATGGTGGAAAATGCATACAGGAATGGATGCTGTGATTGTAGACGAAGATATGGGTAGATGACCTTTAATTAAATTTATCTCTCCGGTGGATATGTCAGAAAATATTGTTTTAAGCCGAATGAAGAAATTAAATTAAAATTAAACTAATGTATGAAATTTAAATGGATGATTTGAAAATGTTATTCTATTTTCTATTTTCTATATATATATATATATATATATATATATATATATATATATATTGTAGGTCTTCTTCAACATTTTGTGACTCAAGATATACTTAAGGTACCTACTAATTAAATCTTATATTATTTAAATGGCATTTATGTCATTTTTGATACGTAGGTATGACACATCAAAGTCTAAACCTTATTTAACTGAAGTCAACTTTTATTTTGATTATGGAACTAACCATTAGTCAATCTAATTCGAAAGGTATTTACAAATGGTATAAACTTGGTTACGGACTTATTTCTTTCAGAGGTAACCAATTGTAACAAGTTTTGTAATAGCATCTGGATATCTAAACTGTTTAAGTTCAGAGCACATCTTTAGGAAGAGACAAAACACCACGCTTGTGCTCATGAAGTTAACTCGAGTAAATTCTGTGTTTGTTTCGTACACATGCAGTTTGTAAGTTTATGTTCTTGCAATTACCAATAGTTAACTCGATTTAATGTCATGAACGCCATCAAAGAATTTTTAAACACGAAATAGTTAGTGTTACCGAAAATTATCGAAGAACTTTACTGTATCTGTTTCAAGACATTTAAAGATTAAAAATGAAAAAATTATGATACAACTCCAAGTTTTAACATGTAGTAATTCAGTTCATTTGCACCAAAATGTAATTCATTCAATTCTTAACCGCTGTTCTACATCCTTAAAAATTTAATTTTCCCAGAACTTTATCTATTCTGCATAACGCGAATTGTTAAACTTGCAAATTAAAACATTTTTTTTATCAATGAGTACTTTATTGCCAGATATAAAACTTTACTTTGACTGCCGGATGTTACTTTGTTTGAAGTTTTATTGAAGCACTTTTCTACAGTTCTTGCCACATTACTTTGTCTCTAAAATGTGTGGGGTTTGTCATCGTGCTCGATTAATCTCAGTTGAACAGATAATGGCGGCATCAGTTGGTTTTTTATTGTTTTTGGCCCTGTGAAGATGTTGACCAATTATTTCTTGCTTTGTCAATAGCCTTCGAGCCAGGCCATAGGGGGGTGATTAATACGTATTTGCTTTGTTCAGTCAAATCATTCAAATAGAAATATTGTTCATATCCAGTTATTAATTTCATGTTTGCTTTCGAGGGTTATATTGGATATCAAAACAAATATTAGCCAAAGGAGGTTACATTAACTATTAGTTGGAAATCTGTGTGTAGTTACAAAGCTATATATTAATTTCAGGATATATAATTAGTTTTGTATTAATTTTAAAACGCTCAAAGATTTACCGTTTTAATTAATAGTTGTATTAACAATAAATAAATAAATAAATAAAGTGGCATTCGTTTGAGATAAGCGACTTTTGCCCTTCTATAAATGGAACATTTAAACTAGGGCCAAAAGCTAAACAAACAAGATAAATATTCTATAAACGTCTTGGAAATTGAAACTAAATATATATTTAACGCCATAAAGAGCGTCTTTAAATTCCCAAACATTCAATATATGCAAAGCTTCTGGTCCTTAGAGCAAACATATCGCCGCATCCTGTCACCACATATATTCATTTAAATAGCATGGGATGATTGATGGTTTACTATAGAACTTTAACAGTAAAAAACTTGCTATTACATTACATTTAAAAAAGTGCATTTCATTTAGTTATCTCAAATAAAACATATGCAAACATGGAAAAGTTTAATTAGCTTTAAAAATTTAATTTTCATCGTTCAGTTTAACTGTCACCGCAGATACAAAGTTGTTTCTTCTACAGATTTGCTTTTCATATTATTTGTTGTTTTTAAACATGGAACTCGTTAAAGTACGAACTTTTTATACATGCAAAAAATAATCAAATATTAATCCGAATTCTGTGTGTGGCTATGGCGTGAAAGGCGAATTTAATTTAATACTGATGGCTCTGGGTGCGCCCGCGTGAGGCTATACGAAAACTTTTATACAAATAAATTTTCTGAAAGCTTTAAGAGAAAAGAAGCAGCAAATGAGAAAAACATTTTAAATAGAGTAGAGCCGCCTGAAAATACCACTCACAAATTATCATCACATTATGGCAGATAATCTCTGTGTTCCACATCACTTAAAAGTTTTTCTGTGACTAATAGGAATTCCAAACTTTTAAAACAATGATATTTTGAAAGACGGTTGCTTAATATATGCCGCTAAACTTTCCACAAACAAGACTTGGAAAAGTTCCAGTAGAAACAGGGGGACAAGATCGCAAAAAATTGGACCATATCCGTTGCAGTAACACCTGTGGGGATAATATTATTTATATCTTTACCAGTCCAACAAATAAATGTGGCTGGGTTTTTCCTCGCAGAACACGCATAAAATCTAAGGAATAGCGGAAAACCGCCAAACGGAGAAAGAGGCATTTCTCAAAGCTTCCTTGAAAGCCCATTCTAGTCTACTTAGGTCTTCTAATCAACTCCAGGTAGAATAGCACGTATGATAAATGTTTTATACAATTGGTTTCACATTACAACTTCTTGTAATCTTAAATTTATTGCGTATATTCTTAAAAATATTTTAAAACTCATGAATTAATAATAATAACAACCAAAATAATTTAGTAATTCCTCAATATTATCTAAAAATCTAAACACTTGACTACATAAATACCAATAAATTTATAGAGACGCCTTTTGCTTTGTTACTTCAAAAAGGTTTTATTATAAGACCAACCTCTAAATGTTACTAGAATACTTTCAAAAAGCCGTACAAGTAAATCACGTCAGATTTTTCAATACTGTTAGAGCTTTAGCTTTAATGCTAAGGCAGACAAAGCGAAGTTCCACTTGTATGTTTCATTGTACAATCTATGACAAACAAAGGTAAAGATACAATTCAAGACTTTAGCTTTAAAAATTGCTGATATGTCTTGGATAAATTGTTTGATTTGACGAAAATTCCACGTGTTCAGCTGGCTTCTGATGTAATAGAAATTGTTCGCTAGTAAATTGACTTAGGAATAATATCTGCAATAAATTTGATACTATCTCCAACATAAATATTTTATTAACTTATTCAGAATGTGAACAGTTTATAAGAAATTGAGCACACAAAATAAGCTCTCAAAAAATCCCCTGAGTAACCGTCATTAAAAACTACAAAAATATGAATAAAGTATTTGCAATTTATTAATTTTATATTTTATTTCAAATTAGAACTTTTACAGTGTACACTGTACATGGTGGGCAAAATTGGATGTTTTTATAGGGTAACTTTTAAACCATAAGAGATATTGAAAATCTGATCGCGCATCGTCGAGCTCTTTTTTTGAGAAACACTTGATGGCGAAGTCAAAATTTAGCGATGGTTGTTTGTTTTCGAGTTATGGACGAAAATTCGATTTCTTGAGATTTCGATTTATGTCTATATTTCGGTTGTTTGTGAATTTAGAGAAATGGCGTTTGCACGTTCTTAAGGCACTTTTTTGAGGAGAATGCAATGGCGTTAACAGATTTTGAAAATGTTTTTTTTATTTTTAGGTTATGACATACATTTTTATTTTTTTATATGGAAGTCATAGTGGGTTGTCACTTTATTGAAAACAACAGTTTTCTCTCTTTTCAAATATATATAATGTGTAGGGTCTATTCCTTCAATTTCTTCTTAAAAAATCAAAAAATCTATATTTTTGGAATTAATAACATGTATTTCGCATATTTATCGCAGTAGACGAATGTCGTGATGAGAACCCTCGATGCGCCATTGAGATCCAAAATCAGGGTTGGTTTGGTTTTAGTGTTTGGTGTGCCTTAATAAAAAATCAAGTTTTGGCATATAAGATTTATGAGGGAAATCTAACTGGTGAAGGGTACTACCAATATTTAAATGAGAAAATTGTTGATGAATATTTGGACAATTTATCGGTCAGCGATAGAGGTCAGTTCTTCTTACAACACGATGATGCACCACCTCATAATACGAGATCAGCTAGAGAATTGCTTAACTCAAAATTCAGATATAATTGGTTTGTTACTAATGGGCCAGTTAGATGACCACCAAGGTCGCCTGATTTGACACCTTTGGGGACATATTAAAGATAATTCATATAAAACTAAAAGTAGAAATACAGAAGAACTCAAAGCCAAGTTTACGCAATGCCTTAACTCAATGTCAAATATTCACATTTCGAATGCGCACAGAAGTGTCATGAAAGTGTATTGCAGTTTAATAGACGTAATTTTAAACTTTTTCTTTGAGTTGTTTTATATAGATATTAATTTTAGATAGTGTCGTGTTTATATGTATGTCGTTTGTTGTATTTTCATTTTTATTATAAGATTTATTTTAATTTAATTTCAAAAATTTAGATTTTTTTATTTTTCAAGAAGAAATTGAAGGAATAGCCCCTACATATTATACATATATATTTGAAAAGAGAAAAAATGCTCTTTTCAATAAAGTGACAGCCCACTATGACTTCCATATTAAAAAATAAAAATGTATGTCATAACCTAAAAATAAAACGACATTTTCAAAATCTGTTAACGCCATTGCATTCGCATCAAAAAAGTGTCTTAAGAACGTGCAAACGCTATTTCTCTAAATTCACAAACAACCGAAATATAGACTCGAATCGAAATCTCACAAAATCGAATTTTCGGCCATAACTCGAAAACAAACGACGATCGCTAAAATTTCACTTCACCGTCAAGGGTTTCTCAAAAAAAAGAGCTCGACGATGCGCGGTCAGATTTTCAATATCCGTTATGGTTTAAAAGTTACCCTATAAAAACATCGAATTTTGCCCAGCCTGTACATTTTATTGTGTATATTATGTATATTAGTTTCCCATTCTAGCTACTTTTAAAGTACAATTATGTATGTCGTATGTAAATGGCGAAATCCGTTTTTTAATGAACTGTCGTCACATACTGTAAAGTGGGAACGCTTCAGTGGACAGGCATAAAAATACGTCGTTAACTCTTCGTTTCCTTCTATAGATAAATATGCCTTTTTGTAAAATCAAATGTCAATGCTAATAAAATATGTAGAAATTTTATTTTCTTTTCAATGTTTTCGGCACATTTTTTATTTCTGTTCAATATTAATTATTTAATTAATTATTACATGCTCACTACAAAAATGTGTACATTAGTTAACATTATATGCTACATGATCTATGGTATCATCAGCTTATTTAATTAGCTGAAGTAAAGTCTACCTCAAATATCTTCACTGTGTTGACGAGCACCGAGAACGAGCTAAATATGTAAATTGTGTGCTGACAGTGACTGATATCGTATAAATCTTATAGTTTTATCTAGAGGCGCGTATTTTACTTGGATTTTATTTTATTAAAAATTCAATAGTAAATCGTGGTTATCATCTCACTACAAGGATTAAAAGTATTTTAATATTCTCTCTATATGTTTACCTATAATTTATCAACTAAAGTATTTATTTTCTAACAAAGACGAAAACTGGATTCATGTATATACACATGTAGTTTGATTAAACAATTCTAGGTAATACCTACTTCGCATATGAAGTATAGGATATGTAAACAGCTGCCATCTTAACTTTCTGCTCAATACAAAATGAACTGGAGCTGTTGTTCTAATAATACAATAAGTTCTGAATACCGCCAGTGCTCCATAATATAATAATTGTATAATTACTCCACCTATTTCGTGTAAGTCTGATATGTTTTTGCGTCTTTGTTTATACATCCAAGCTCGAGGAAGAATAAGAACGGGGTCGCTTTACCGTTTAGTTTATTTGCTTCATTTCCTATTGTTTGATTACTTGTAGTTTACTAACTCTTGTTTATTGTTTGGGGGGATTGTTTTCACTACGTGTTTGCCGTAGTTTATTTCAGTCTATTCTAACTGAGGTTATTTCTTAATATACATTAAGATCGGAGATAGACCTTCCTCTCTTGCACAAACCAAACAAAAACTACTTACGTACTTGCTATTATACGTTTTATGGACGACAAACTAATCTGCTAGTGGATGTAGTTTTGCTGACCAAAATTACCCCAAAAGTTTTTCTGGTTTTCTATTCAAAACTAATGAGCAGGATTATTTTATGCGCTCCAACTTGACAATAATTCACTGAAATTGATTCTGTTTCGCTAAGTGGAACGCTAACTAAGCTTTCTTGTTGGCAGTATTATTATCATGATTTAAAAAAGGTTGAACCATCGCGCGTGCCACCATTCCAAACCAATTCCGTGATATTATATCATCAAAAAGTCGAAATGTGTATAAAACATTTTAAGTCACTAATCGATTTGTGTTCCATATCAAACGTAATGTTGTTTATTTTTATGATATTATGAAGATAACAGCAAAGAGCACCACTTAAAACTGTAAAGTTTTAGTAAATTTCAATCAAGCCGACAGTAATGTACCGTTAAATTTGAAAGATATCCATCCTTTCAAGTTTTAATGTGTTTCATATGCTTCCACAACAACAATAAAATAAATGTGACCAAAATTGACCATTAGCCGAAGATGCCACAATAATGGATAAATTGCTACTATTTCTCTTAAAAACAAGTTTCATAGTCTGTTTTAAGTACTTCTTTTACCGTATACAGTTAATTTTTTATCATGGTCGCATTGGATGTCGTGCAGTTTATTTCTGAAGAGATCGTTTCTGAAAAGAAAATTACTAAATAGAATTAGAGACACTTTAGAGATAGATAACGAGATCATAGAGCGAGCACTATAAAAATTATTTAGTGTGCCACAAAAATGTTTTGTCTACAAGATTAAACATTAATTAGAAATGCTTGCAGATTCTACAAAGTGCGAAAACCTCATAAATGATTGTCGGGAATATTAGACAGTAACGAAGGTTAACTTTAATATAAATAATGCAGCAATCAACTTATCAACACTAACAAAACTTTGCTATAATAATTTGATGAATGCACACGCTCGTTCTTCATCGTTAATACATCATAAGGGTTGAAGGTTGTCAACCTTTCCTTCACCATATTACTAGGGAAGCAAATACGTCTTATTTAGAATAATATTTTTATTTAAAACTTCATATAAAAACATAATTGTAACGCATTTGTAATACCCTCTAGAAATTATGCTGTTACTATCTGAAACACCTTGGTCCTAATACCTTGTAGTTCTGGTTCTAGAACACGTACTACCACTTGGAAACATTGTTCGCCTACAGTTACCTAATGTTCAACATGCCAATTATAGTTTTTGAAAACAAATTCACTTTAGAATTTCTCGATAATTTTCCAATAACCTCGTTGACACATTTGCTTAAGTACAGAGGATATTGAAAAACCGTCTTGATGGTGTTCCTTTTTATATTTTATTAATGTTAGAAAATTACAGTCTTCGCTTGCCTTCATTAAGTCGTTTTTATCGGTGATGAGTTTCTAAATAAATTGCTTATTTACTCAATAAAAACAGTAGTTTCAGTTAGCAGCACGCAATACTATATAAATAAACTCTTTTTACTACGCCACTTTGGCAGTGGTTTATGATTATGCCTCACATTAGTTTAAATTCATTGAATTTACTATAAAATAGGCTATTCGGTTAACAATAAAATTTGTGCCATAAACTCGGACAAAACATATAAAATGCGAACTTATTGCTGGCACGTTTACCTGTCCTGTTTATCATGGCACACTAGCGTAGGTCAAAATGGACAGGTCGTAAAAGTATATTTGATTGTGCCAGTGTGCGTTTCAGATTCTGTTGTTGGTATTGCCCTATTAGCCCCCTCGAATGGTCAATTTAATGCAATCTGTATCAAATTGAGTGAAAGATACTTTTTAAATTGGCCACTTTCACATGGGGGTTAAATGAGTTTCGGGGCCGGCTTGTAAAGATACACTACACAGGTTTTAGCTCAATTCCACCAATGAATAAATTCATTGAAATAAATCAACTGCTATTTTGCAGCACTTTCAATACATGTCGCTGTGCCTCCCTTTTTTGCCGTATAAATCAACTGCAACAATTGTGTTTTTATGTAAAATCCTTGTTCCTCTCCATACAGGGTGCCTCTCGCGCGTTTCCTGTCCATAAACATGAAAATCTCGCTTGTGTATGAGATATCATGTCGATTAAATTTGTATAGTTTTATTCATAACAATAATGACTCGTTAACCCCAAAAGATAATTTGAATATTCGTGATCTCGGTAATGAATGGTTTTAATCTCATTTTATACAAAATATCTAAACGATAAATATTTAAATATGGTCGAAATGACCATCTAAGTTTGATAATATAAAATCGAAAATTAAAGTTGGTACTAAATCTGATCAGTTTGAAGATAGACAGGATTAACGTTAGTTCACAAAATTGAGGTTCTCTCTGTAGGTAACATCAAACAAAAATTGATGATGATTAAATGAATTCGTCTTTTTAGAACGAAAATAGTTTTTAGATGAAAAGTATTTCTTAGATGTAGAGTATTTGCTTTATCCCAAATAAACATAAGAAATTTTTTGTTTGTTATTGATCATTTTCTAAACTTAAAATACATCAGCTAAGTAAATTCATCTAAAGATGTAGGAGTAATTCTTATGTAAACTAGACAATGACCTAAAATCTCTTGCTGTTTTCTTGAAATATCTTAAAATGATATATCACGATATTTTTTTCTCGTTTTGAAAGGTTGAAATCGGACATTAGATCTGTAGTTTGACACTTACAAACATCCTCAACTTATTTTTTTTTAAATACGGACCTAATTTATTACTATAACAGTTTAGATTTCTGATCAACCCAATCTAAGTTATGCCACACATCAGCTTTTTCTAACGTTTCGAACTTTAAATTAATTTAAAGATTACTGTCCTGAAACGTGGGGTTATTCAGATTAAGTATAGAATGACTTGAATAATTTGCAAACCTTACTAAACATCATTTTAACTCCAACTAGAACGAAGAAAAGAAGGAATCATGAACTAAATTTTTTTCAAATATTTCTTAGGCTAATCAAAATAACTTAGATTTCTTTTCAAGATATTGTTAGTGACCTAATTACACAATTTTCACCCAATTTAACCAATGCAGACAGTAAATCATGAACTAATTTTTTTTCAAATATTTCTTAGGCTAATCAAAATAACTTAGATTTCTTTTCAAGATATTGTTAGTGACCTAATTACACAATTTTCACCCAATTTAACCAATGCCGACAGTAAATCATTTTCCAAGTTAATAGTGAAACAATTTATATTACATTTTCACATCCTATATATCAAATAAAAATGTCTGTGGGATAAAACGGTAAATTCGTGGATATATATACCCTGCAGATATCAGAATTATTAACCCATTTCCGTAAGAGATCCATATTGTATGTTTAAGATAAAGATTTGAGATAAAGATTTTGCAAAAAAGTATCTTTTTTGTATCATAGAGGTAAAGTTATCTTTTAATTCTATAGAATCTAGATTTAGAGGAACGTCGCAACTAAATATTGCGGTCATTCTAACATAATTATAATTTTTTTCACCTAACTTAAATTATATTTTACATTTAATATTTCTAAATCAGATGTATATATATTTACTAATATTTCTTTTGGTTTCAGGTAGGATTCTGACCTTGAATTATAAAATACTTTTATAAAGTGAGTATATATTTTTAATCAAACTTTATGTTTCATATCGTTAACTAAAAAATTAAATAACTTCTAAACAAATAGTTGTAATTATGGTTTAGGATCAAATTCTAGAAAAATCGATTGAATTTCCATTTAAATTATATTTTGAGGTTTTTAGGATTTAAAGTAAAGCTGACGAATCGATAAATTGACTGTCCGAATGAATTTATTGCGGTGAACCAAATTCCAAGGATTTATTTTATTTATATGTTTGTGAACTTGGACCAAATTGAAAATTTTCATTTGTTTTAACAATTTTGATTTCAATGAAGTAATTAAGAATATTAAATATTTGGTTTTTCTAATGTATTTAACGAGAGGTTTATTTATTTTGTAGTATATTGTATATTCCATGACAGAATATGTTTTATGAATTCTGTAACTTCTGTAACTGCAAAACTGATCATAATTATTTAAATGTTAGGAGAGTGTGGTAAGTTTGACTGTAAGCTACTGCCAGGGGATAACCGTATTAGTAAAATTGAAAAAATCTGTATCCCGACTTTTCTTCTTACATCATTATTTAATTTCTAAAAAAAGTGGCAAGATCTTTTGGTGCACATTAATGATTTCCATCAAAAACCTCGCTGTTAATCTAAATGGAATTAATTAATATTTTGCAAGTAAATAACAATTGAGAGTAAACGAGCATCCTGTAAGAATGTCGGAAGGATGAGAAAGGACAGTCGAAGAGAGTAGTTGGCCGAATATCCGCTGACGATGGTGCGGCAGCACCGCATATCTGGACCGATCAATATGGTACACTCCCCAAAATCAGCTGGAACAATACGAAATACCGTAGTACACTAAATGCTGCATTTATTGTCACTTCTCTCTTTTGCAAATTCGGCACCCCCAATTTATTTATGCTGGGAAAGTTTACAAACTGGGCCTTTGAATTTTACACTTGTTTCTGAAACTTTGCAGCACCCCATCCCCCAAACCTACAACCGCGCTGTTTCCAGCGTCACAATTGTCTCTATACATATCTGAAAAATTTTAATAGCTTTCATTTCTATATAAATATTTATGAATAGAAGCAACTTATATTGTAAACTTTGCGAGCTGAAAATCACTTTACTGTTATGGTTATGTTGTCCAATGAATAGCATTGCGAAAAGAGAAAAGGGGCAACGGAAATTAAAGGATTTTAAATTACATGAAAATTATTTTAAATTATTGCGGTAATTTGTGGCTAACCCTGGGAATTTCCGTCTTTTATTGATAAAATGGCAGGGTTCAAATAACTTTACTTGCACAATTTAACACCATCTAATTTTGATGGAAAAGTTAATATGCCGTGTCATAAACACCTTAAAAAAATTGTGGTTCTAATAAAATATAAAATCATCTAAGTAAAATGTTTGTGATATTCTGTTTTGAAGTTGTATTTTGTGGCAAAACATCATAAACATTTTCTGGAAAATGTGAACATTTTCATTATTATTGTGTGAATATGAGTTTGTGTTATATTCATATATGTTTAGAAATGAAATGAGACTATGTACAATAGTACACACAGCATACTAAACATCACCAGAAAATTCAGAAATGCAAATTACTTCGTTATATGTAAATATCTAAGTTGCAGCAAATTTGTTGTGGAAAATTTCATGTTTACAATTTTATTACAGAATTTTACACTGTATATTCCGGAAAGAGTAATTTAATTTTATTGAACTATTTTTATATTTCCCCGTCCTGGAGTTTTACTAAAACTCATACTGTGAAAAGAACCGTCTTGAGTAAGAATGATTTTAACATAATTTTATATTATATTATTTAATAAAACTGTAATAATTTAGACATGGAACAAAAAAATAACAAACTTTTTATTAGAGTTTTACGACGTAATTATAATGGGAAAAACTCTTTCAATTAATATCAGCGACGTACCAAAGAGTTTCTTTTCTAAAACTAGATCATTTGTAATTAAAATTTAATAAGTAAAACTTTTATGAGCTCAAAAATAATGTACCCTCATAAAAATCATCACAAACGTCTTTTTACGAACAAATCCAACAAATACACAATGCCCTCATACTTACATTGTTTAAATATTAAACAACTTCCGGAAAAATCTGGGTCAACTTCTAGGTATAACTTTACCCTATATTCTGAAGACAATTGGCGAAAAATGTCCCTCATAAAATAAAAGAAAATGCAAAGCAACTATAACTAATGTGTATTGGAACAAACATTTAGATTCACATCAATTGATTCACTTGGCTGAGCTAAGGTAAACAATTGTGGTTTGCTGAAACTGTGGGTGGTTGTGCCGGATCGTCCTGAACACATATTTGTATTCTATTCCTTCTGATGCTTTATCAACTCCTTTCAATTAAAGCTTGCTGTTTACTGGCATCAGCTACACGGCTCAAGATGTCTTATTTTAATAACTTCCGTAATTACGTCAAGATATATAGTCCTATCTCTTCCTTGTTGCACCGACTGGAGCCAGTAAAACTATCAACGTTAAGCGACATTATCTGCGAGGGAAACGACAAGGCAATTTGTTAATTTCGGGATGCATTTTGTCCAGTTGCATTAATTGCTGTGTTGCAGACCAAAACAATTATGGGAAAGATGAAAATAAGGGTTTCTACATCTACATATTCATATTCTAGTTGATGACTAAGCTTTTAAATAAAAAACATGATCATGCATGTATTCTCTATAATAATCGAATACCTAACAAAAAGTGTATAATTTTACTTCTAAGGATATTTTTCTGTCATCTTAGGTACTTACCCCAAAGTCTTATAAATGTTATGCTAACCTGTTGGAATTATATGATAATACTTAGAATTTTCACAGCTTTTTGATCCGCCACGAATATAAAACAGACAATTTCACAAATTCATAAACGCCATGTAATACAGACCATTAAATTGTTGAAATTCCTAAATGTTATAAATATTGAGGTATCCATCTCTCGTGCACCCAATTTCGAAAGCTGTTCCGCCGCACTATAAACATGACTTGTTGAATAAACTAAAAATATGTGGAAACATTACAAACCACGAAGCCTGGATGTTGAAGATGGCTTGCAAACTGTCTCTACTTGTTAAAGGCGTGTTGTATATCGATTTCCAGGCCGTAGTTGTCGTCAGTGACACTAACCAATTTAATAATCCTCACAAAAAGTGAGTTTAAAGCAAGCCCCGTATCAAGACGCTGTCAGAGATAATGCCATGTAATAACATTTCAATCTGTTATTAAATGAAAATCCACAGGTGTTGCTACTTTAACTTCATACATTTTCGTGCACAAGAAAATTAACTATGGCACTTGGCGTGCCATTTTCACGATTTTTAGCCTTCACGGCCCAGAGTTTTTACATGACTGATGTGGCGCTAGTTAATGCACCAATTTGTGTGGTTCACTCCGAGCTCCTGCCAAAAATAATAATATTTACGGGATGAATACATTAGCCAACCACGGGTAATGTATATCAGGCATCTCGGTTTTATGGGCACGTGTTATTCTGTCACTGGAACATAAGCTTATTTTTTAATTATAATTTAAACAACAACAAAAATTTTATCTGGTTTTTACTACGTTTTGGAGTTGTAAAAAAAAGGATCAGCCAGAATTTATATTCAGTGGCAGGATTTTAATTCTGAAATTTTTTTATAAAAGCATGATGTAAACTTGATTTATTGAAATGTGTTAGAAAACTACAGATCGTTACCATTTTTCTTAAACTGTTAAATTTACCAATTACACAATATAAGTGATTTAAATTTAAAATAGACGAAGTATCTAAAAATGTTTTGTAAAAAAAGTGTCTTGAAAGTGAACCGGAAAGGTTAAAGACCCATTGATGTCCTCTGAGGGTTGCTTTAAATTTTACTCTTGAGATATATTCCTATAAAAGAAATCAATATAGTTGAAATTGGGTTTGTCCTTGGAAACCATAGGAAGTCACCAAACCTGCAAATAAGGAAATGCGTTGATTGACTTTTTTACGAAATATTATTTTTAGGACATTTCCAGAAAATCGGTGGGTTTGATTTTTCTCCGAAATTATCTATAGGTATCTTTGATAAATTAATATAATCTCTCTTAAAAGAGAGCAATATCTGAGTCATTATCCCAAAATTTAAAGTATAAGTTTATTAAATTTGTAAATAGACCTTTTTGATTTTACTTTCTTATGAGGAAGTGCAGTAATCATGATTTTTTTTTAAATGTTTTCACAACATCAATCATCTAAAAGTCATAAAATATTTTCATGAAGTGCTACACCATTGATTCAGAGATTTTCGTTAATTCCAAGGAATATATTGTTCAACAATCTGAGACAGCTTATTAATTTATTTATTTTACTGTAAATAAAAAAGTAGTAGGTAGTTTTGGAGCTATGTACCTCTTATTTATCCTTTTCAGTTACAAATATCTGCCCCCCACCAGTTCCATGTGATTTCCGCTGTTTCAACAAACTCACATGTTAGGTGGAAAGAGTTTCCTCCTTCTCATCGCATATTCTACATAAGGGGTCGATTGTTAACCCTATGATGTAAAATTGTCTATTGGAAAGGTCTGTTAATAGTCCTACTGAAATTCGAAGTTGTCTCATGTCTAAGATAGCATGGGTATTGGATAAATGGGTCTACATTATTTTTTTTCTACCTTAAGAACCCCTAGCCCTCAACAACTATCCGGTAGGTCGCCCTCTCGGTCTCTTCCGCAATTAATTAATGAAGAGGCCCCTTTATTAACGCCACCAAACTAAAAAGTACAGGTGGAGGTTATGGCACTTTTAAGCTGTCTAGCTGTATTTTTTTTCAGTTAAGTCGAGTCACTTTAAGATCCCAGATATCTACAGTTGCTTGTAGCTGTATTATTTCAAAGATATTGAGTTAGCTGTAATAAAGTCAGCTCTTTCTAGTGAAGGTAATCAAATGCGTTAGTGATACCTATTTTCCTGCTACTAACTATAATTTGAAAATATAATGAAATATTTAAAAAAAAAATGTAATTAACCGTTAAAAGTTAATAGTTGTTAATTTGGAGAAAAGATTTAATAAAAAAGTTCAATATTCAAATTCATATCTTCAATTATTGTAGTAGATCAAGATTTATAACTTAGAATCTTAGAATATAGCAGAAATAATTTTCCCACATGATATTCTAAGGAAAAGAAGAATTATTCTAAAAATGTTTACAGAGTAGAGAAATTCTTGGATTTATTATCTCACATTAATAATAAATCTTCTTCCAATACCACTTCTTTCTAAAAACTTCTTACATTTTGAAGTCACTCTATTCTTACAAAAACAACTTACACCATTACGGAACTAGAAAAGCTCAATAATTAACTCTCCTCTTTTTTTTACCTGTTTGAAGACCTTAAAAAAGGCGATTTTTGAGGCACCAAAATTACACTCAATTAACTTCTAATTTCTCGAACTGTAAGACGTTTACTTCTCTTACTAACAATATCGCGTATTTTTACGTCATGAGGATGACGAATACCACTCTTTACTTATAACTCTAATTCTTTAACAAACGTTGTTTTAATCAAATGGAAAACTAGTTTTAACAGTTAAATGGTGGTGCAATAACGAACGTAATGATCCTTCTCTTCAAACAAATTAATCGGTAATAGTAATGTCAACAAAGAAGGGATGGATAAAACTACTTCCCACAAGCTCCATATTTCATCTCTTTCTTTTTCAAGCACAAAGTATAAATTAATAGAATGTGAAATATTTTTTCGATATTTAGATTCAAATTTCAATTTAATCGCAATGTTCATTCACACCATTCCTTCTGTTACCTATCGACAAAGAGTAATCTGATTAAAAAAATTATGATATAAATTTGTATGGAAACGTAAACAGGATAAATTGTGTTAGCTGAAGTTAGAGCTCCCCGACTTATAGGAAGTCACCTACAAAATGAAACTTTTGAGAAGATATAGGGATGATAAATTATAAAACGATTCATCAATCAACGCTTTTAATATTGAAACCGCTTTAAACTTTAAATAGAGTTTTTTTGTGATAAATCTTATTAAACTTGTTCAAAATTTAATAATATGAGGATGGAATAAGTACTTTACAAGTTGCTGCCTGCTGCAAAACTAGATTGGCAAAAAGTAAATAGTATGTTTTATTTTGTGATGTAACGTGATGTGTTTAATTTATTTTTTTTAATATATGTATTATTAATTTGGTTTGTAAAACTAAAGTTGTACAATATTTAATTCAACTTTTGATTATTTTCCATTCTGCTTCGCCTATATTATCACGTAAAAGTTTAATGGAAAATAATTATTAAATCAGAAAGTTGCTGAAAATTATTACATAACATATAAAAGCAGTATGACATATTCATACTATTAGCCATTATTTTTGTATATTATAAAGTTGAGAGTACAAAAAAATAAGTTAGTTTACGGCTCCCCATTCTAGTATTTAAACCAGAAATTCAGCTAAAGCTAAAATTAAGGTAAATGATCTGAAGAGGATGCGAGTATTAATTAAGAACAAATAAAGTACACCTGGAAAAATGTTGAATGCGAAAATTGGGAGAATAATCCTAATAAATTGCACCTTAACTAGCATAAAGTTTGTGGCTTCCAATTAAAAACCTCTAATGACAGTCAGCGAATAAAAAATTCTAGGCAAAAACGCAGGCTAAAGTGATCGTTTCGTCGAGTTGAAATTTATTTGCATTTCAGACGTAACTCCATGGGTTACCTTCATTATAATTATTATACAAATTTTGTTTATTTTTTTCTTTTGCTGAATTTTAGTTGTATGCATTCAAAACTATAACAAAATTATTACCTGCAGCTATTTAAAATTCATTATTTTCTACCTCGAAAATTGTTGAGTGTGTACGATGAATTTAAAACATCAATTTTAATTGCAGATTTGCAAAGTTAGTTTAACAAAAAATGGGGGAAAATATGTTTGGTTTATTTATGAATTTACATAGGTAAAATCGATATTCTAGTTTTTATAACTACCGTTACTTTGATTCGTGTAATGCATTCATGTGCATCCAAAGTAGGTGGATTAACCGATTGCTGAATGTATAATTGTTAAGAAATAAACCACAAATATTGTATTTAGTTATAGCAAAAATCTGATTACCAATGAGTTTAATGGATAAGTTTATTTATAAACCGATTTTAGTTATAGTTTTTAAATTTATTAAGCTTGTAAAAAGTTTCTACTGCTGAGATAATTTACTTAACACACTCCAAAAAAATAGTTTTCCTTTTGTATGTGAATCCTCTGTGACCATCAAATAAAACTTGAAAGTAAACGGAAATGAAATATCTTGACTGCAACGGCACCACCTCCCTTAGTCATTGCATTATTAGAAATTCCAGAAAGACTTTCGTAAACTGCAGACAAAATTAATCCTACATCAGCAACGCTTCTAAGTTACAACATTTACAAAACTTTTCCAACCCAATTTAATTACGTTTAAGCTCTGGCTGTATTCTTTCCATACGTTAATCATTTAATTAAAATTGTTATATAAATTAATCCATTTGTATCTATAGAGGCATAAAATTCATTACGAGTGGGTGTTTGGGAAATGGATCCTAAATGGCGGAAACTAACGATGGTTTATTGAAAAGGTGACCTCATTGGATTTGTAATATGGGGAGAAATATATTTCGGGTGTTCGCACCCACCTTTCTCAGCAGATTAACCTACACAGTAAGAGGGCTTCGCAGAAAATTGAAGAGACCTAAATCAAGCCCGTTGTGAAAGCTGTTGATAATGCTGATGTGGTCACTAAGTAACTCCAGGAACAAATTTATACTGTTTAATTAACTTCCAAAATATTCACATCAAAATGTATCGGCTATGGATTTGGGATTAGGTTATTCATAAGAAAGATTGTAATTTATATAATGCAATGATTTCAGAGGCAGTGTAATCAATCATGGGGGCTCTCACTGGTATTCTCATATGGAGCATATATGAAAACTTGGTAACGGATGTGCGAAGAAATAATTCATAACGCCGTTAACAGGAAATGAAATCGTTACATTTGGTCGATTTCGACATATTAATAATATAGTATCAAATACTTTTTTACCCTAAAAAACGAGCACAGAAGAAAATGTTTTTAAAAAGCAGTTAAATGAATAAAACCGGGCTTTAACAGCTTTTGTAATATATTTTTAAAATGTTACTTATTTTCCAATAATAATTTTCCACGGTGACTTGTAACCTCCCATAAAACGTATTCTTGCTGAATAAATAGTTTTCTATTCTATGGAGTTTCAGTAATATTTATGGCATCGTCATTTAGCACATCGGCATGAACGCGGTTTTCCGTACTTAGATCTTAGATCCCCTCACCCTCAACCAATAGATATCCCCGAATATTTATCAAGGAGCAAATAGTTCCTTCCTGAAATCTAATCAATTTCATTTATCGTAGCATACGGAATTTTCTCGAAATCCATGTCAGTGTTTAGGAAGAGACAGATATAGATGTTGGGGAGGACAAAGTGAAATTTATTCTTTATGGGGAGACATGTGTGTATATTTCCATTAATGAGGAGCATTTCGTATAAATTTGTGCAACTTTCTGGGTGATTTTTAGAAACATGATAATATATCAATATTTCCAGTAAAATTACGCATTTTTACTTTCTTATACGAAGTATAGTAATCGTGATTTTTTCGACTTTGAGATTTTGATGGATTTACACGTTTTGAGGGTCCCTGAATCCATTTTGACCATTTTCGCCATGATGTCTGTCTGTCTGTCTGTCTGTCTGTATCCACCATAACTCAAAAACCGCTTATCGGATTTGATTCAAATTTCTTATTTAAGAGTTTGAACAAATTTGTGGGTGCCACATTAAATGTTTTTCATCTAGCACCAAAATAAGTGACACTTACCTGAAGACATATTTAGGTTTTTAGGAATATCTTGAAAAATAAACAATTTATGAGATTTTTTTATTTGTTAACATTGATTTATAATTTAATTTTGAACAAATTTGGTTTGTACTTTTTTTTTGAAATTCCGTCAAAAAAATTTCAAAAAAACGAGATAGGTATTCTAAAAACTCTTATACAGGGTGGTCCAAGTTGAACGTCACTCATTTTGGGAGGTGATAGAGCATCATGAAAAAAGTAGACTTTTATTAAAAAACTTTGCTCAAAAATGTTTTATAACAAAGATACAGGGTGTCAAAGTTTAAAATAAAAACTCGTTTTCTTAACATAACTTCTAAACCACTTGAACGATTTCCATTAAATTTCGCACACAGAGTAATGTAGTACATTTCAAGATAATGATAGGGTTCATTTATAAAAAAAATCTCCAGTGGCGTAGATACTGGGGGCCATTCCACTTTTCTATCCAATTTTCGACGCCACTAGATATATTGTGAGGAAAATACAATTTTTGTATTGTCTGTTTAATTTAGAGAAAATAGTTACTCTCGACAAATTTTAATTTAAGGTTTCGTTTTTGGGATATTTGAGTTTGAAGGTTTGGAAACACAATATCAAATGCTGTGCTGAATTAAAGAAAATTTCGGTTAGGTCTGAAAATTCCGGAAAATTGCCATCAAGTCTTGGCAGCGATTAATTCCGTGGCTAAAAGAGCTTGAAAATGTATCAAAGCCTATTTTGAGAACTTATTCAAAATTTTCTTTAATTCAGCATAGCATTTGATGTGTTTCCAAACCTTCAAACTCAAATATCTCAAAAGCGAAACCTTAAATAAAAAATTTTCAAGGGTAACTATTTCCTCTAAATTGAACAGACAATCCAGAAATTAATGACGTTTAACCTGGACCACCCTGTATTTCTCATAGTGCGCGTTGAATCCGAAATCCGACAGCCGAGATAGACTAGTGACTAAAGGGACTTGACTGCCAAACGGAAGGTCGCGGGTTCGAATCCCATAAGGACCATTATTTTATTTTATTTTACTGGTTTCTATGGTAACGAAAACAATAATAATAATTAAATGTGATTTTATATTAAAACGTATTGCATGTGGACTGCATGTGATTACTGACTACCCCTTCAGTATTTTCCAAAGATTAAAACTGTATCATGGTAATGTATAAGAAAGTCATGTGTTGGACACATCAGATATTTAATTATAATTTAAAAAAAATGAAATTTAAGTGTGTTAAATTGTTCAACCGAAATTGGGAATTTTTATACTTTATATCACTTTAACAAGCTAATAAAATTTATCAACAGTTTTTTTTGCAATTCTTTACTTGCTATTTTGTGTATGGTAACTGCAATTTTGGATTTGGATTGAATTTTGTTGATCTAAAAAGTGAGAACGGTCCAGATGGATCTAAAAGAATGTAGGTTTTTCTTAATAAAGCTTCTGTTTTCTTAAATTTGGACAAATGGCATCATTAAAAAAGAGATTATTTTCTACATTTTGAAGAGTGTTCCTGTAGCTTTGTACTTTTGCTTTTGTAAATAGGACACATTTTTGTTTATTTTTTCTACTTTCAATGTTTCTGATTCGTTTTTCACAGATTTAGCGACACTCTGTATGAACATAAAAAACGTAAAGTGGGGTAGAAGAGAAATCTAAGAATAGACATATAGGCAGAGGCGCAATGGAACTGGAAAAAGGAGCGCTGATGAAACGCTTTTAGTTTAAACAGACCTTCCAGAAGCAAAGGCACAAACGCATTAGTAGATTGGTACGACAAACGATTCGAATAATTTCAATAAATTTAGAGTGCAAAATATGTACCTAGTGCATCTGTCTAGAAGTTGTGCGATACAGTTGTTTCATTCACAAATAGTAGTAAATCCTGAAGCATTTTGTGTGTTGTAATAGGTGCAATCTGTTCTAATCCTGGATTATCTGAGAGGCACAACCCCAATGTAACATCATTAAAATCGATTAGATTTAGATGTTGGCATAAAAAGCTTATTCCGCATCTTTTACGATGGTAACCATCGCCAACGTCGCGGTTCGTCTTTTAACAGACTTATCTTTATGATTGAACATGTTTGTGGAATTCAAATCGGCATATTAAAATGCTTTTTACGACTCTGCAAACTGACAATATTAAGTAATCAGGAATAACGGTGCTATTATAAATGCATTCCTTCTATTTCCGCCAGTCTTATACTACCGATTCAGACCCTCATTTACAAACGAATAAATTCAGCTACCCACCGAATCGACTATAAAAACTTTATTAGAACATTTTTGTGTGCTATACAATGGTTTATTCAAAAAATATTTATATCTACCTAAAAAGTATCCGAATAAACCCATAATTATTCCGCCAAGGAAAATATTTTCTTTTCCCAAACCGAGAACACAAACAATCTTGGAAATTTGAAATTTATCAACAGAAATATATAGTTGAAAATATAAACCATACGTCATTTGCATTTTTATGTTGTATCTTATCTATTCCAGCATAATGTTATAATGAGAAATTTCTTGGCAAACTAAATATTTAATGTAAACATTTAGGAATTCGACATTGCCATTTGAAAGGTTGAAAGTCGTCTTCAGACATAAAAATATTCGCAATAAAACATTGGAATTCGTTGTAATCACGTTGAGTTTTTTTATTTCCAATTTTTCAGTGAGGAAATGGCCGGAGACGCGAATCAATTTGTTGTAGGAACTAATACTGAAAAATCCTTGTAATGAAATTTCTTTTACACGTTGATTTCTATCGCAGACTATAAATTTAAGTTTATCATCGTTTCGTAGGCGGCACAAACTGTATTATTTGCCTTATATATCGCACAGAGCACGAATTTAAATTAAACTTCAAAAGTTTCTTACGCCATAAAAATATAATTCGATATAATTTGTACAAAAAAAGAGTTTCATGAAACAAAAATTAAAAGGAAAAATAATTAAAACACGTTTTCGTCGACGCGAGATCTCTGAAGAATTAATTTTCACTGAAAAAAGTTCAAAAGAACTTCTTTTTGTATTGTAGAGGTCTACCACTCTTATTTAATATAAATACTAAAAGTGAATTAAAAACTCCAATAAATGCTATATAATTTACATACAAAATAAGCAATTAAAATATAATAAAAAAAGCCGGAAATATAATTAAATTTTGAACACAGCGTAATTCAAGAAAGCAGTTACGCTGGGACCGCTTTTTGTTCATTAAAGTCAGATATTCAATTAAACAGAATTTCATGAGACCCTTTTGTTTCATTTCATGTTGCAATATATTAAATAATATCCAGTTTATACGCGATTCAAAACTCTTGACTTTTCATCCCCGCATCCAGATGTAATTTAAGACTTTCAATCGAAATTTGCTCATATTCACGTCGATCTAAATTTAAAATTTAACATTTATCTAATTGTAAGTCTAAACTGCCAATCCAATTACAGATATTAATTATGATGATGATGCAAAGTTCAGAAAGTTCTGATTTTTTTCTTATAAAGATAACATATTAAAAAACCTGAAACAACTACCTCGAAAGATAAGACGTAAATACTGCTCAGTTGAAGACGCAAGTGAGGGTCACTTTTAAAGACATACCTATCATTCTTTTGTAGCAAATAAATGAAGCATATGAACTTGTCCGTTTGCCACCAGTCAGCATACGTCATTCCGTCATTGAACTTTTTATTAAATTGTGACAAATAAAAACTTCTAGTTTCGAAACAATTATGGAAAATGAAGAGTCTAGAATTACAAATTAAGTAGAGGTTTGTTGTTTTAACAAGAGTTTAATCTATATAAATAAAATGAGGGTTTTGTGAGATTTTCGACAAGATTAATATTTACTTGCTGGAAGAATTAAATTTTTCTCTATGCAGTTTAACTTTGAAAGTACTAGAGGATTGAAAAACTAACTCAAAAAGTCCTCCGGAGATATGTCCGTTTGTTTCTTTTTCATGCAAAGAACAAACAAAAAATTATAACAAAGGTATTCATATTAAGAAAATACCCAACTCGCGAAGGTTTCTCATACGGTTTTCAGAGTATACCTACTGTATATTTGTAGGAATATTAAACAAGTTCTGACCTTTTTTTTACCAGCTTGCTTCAGAGTGACAGATTTCTTTTTTACAAGACATTCTCTTGAATATCATCTCCTAGTGCACTCCTAGTTTCAACTGCTCTGCTCATTCCTTAGGGCTAGACTTGACTTGAACTCTGCGCTCATACGATTTAACACTATTAGATATACTGAAACTCAAAAGCAGTCGTTCGCAAACTGGGAAGAATTGGAAGGCAACAATGTTTACAGGGGAGTTAGAAATGAATTTATGTTATATTATTTAATGTACTGCAACTCTCTAGAGAAAACTGTAGCAGAAGAGACAGAAGGAGTAGATATAATCGACAATTGATCTTAATCTCAGTTACTCAGACGACGCAGTGATCATTTCAACATAAGTAGATGATTTTCAGAGATTGCTGAAAGGAGTAAATACGATGCATTAGAAACCCAAAGAAAGCAAACTGCGTGATAATCAAAAACGTGTTTTTTAAGAAGTATTTCTCCTAAGCTCCATTTGCTTCCCCTGAATCTGTGGTCCTCCCTAGGTGAACAAACAAGCAGTTTAGTTCTAGCTATAATCCTAGAACGAGTGTCACTCACATTAAACCAATTGCAGTTATATTCATGAAATTATACAAAATACTATACTACAACTGTTACGTTTACATGCTTTAAATATTTTCCTAAACGTGTTTACTGTTCTAATTACCTTTGAATACTTTCTCAACGACTGCACAAAATGACCTGCAGCGCAAGTTTATCTGCATCTAAATTGTGACGTAACAACAATCTAAAGACACTCCAACGACTTACATTCAGCTTTAATATGAGATTTCTTGTCGCTGTAATGTGCTCTAACATGTATAGTCTAAGGGGGGTTTTGAAGGAGGATTGGAGTTTCATCCTTCCCCAAAGCACAAGACGGAACGCGAACAGTTGCCGAGATGTTCCTCTGCATTATATAGTTATCCTACCAACTCATTGTCGACTCTAGAGACCATGATAAATATACGAAGCGAACCACGTAACTCATTATCTTAAGGAACTAATTAAGCCACCCTATGCGCCCCCGCCGCCTCCGTCATTTATTTTACAGGGGCACTTTTGAATGCGCCATAGTTAACTATTTGTTACGATGAGTTATTCCCTAAATTGATTTGTTTTTGTGTGGATTTGTAGAGGCGGTCTTGATTTCCCCGTGGAGCTATTGAGTGTTCAAAGATGTCCTTCTCCTTTTGTTTACATATTATCCGGATTTTAATACTATGGAAAGCCGACGCGGCGGCTGTTACTTTGTAGGTTTAATGGATGTCCACCACGATATTGTGTGGAAAATTTTAAAGTTTTCGATGAATTTTATGCTACTTGAATGTTTGAAAAGATTTTCTGCTTTCTATAGGCCCACAAATCAAGTTTTCCTGACGTAGTTTTTGCATTGAATGCACTATAAAGTGGTTGATTTATTTTTAGTTATATATCTTCCAACGCCTTAAATAAGAAAAAGAATGAATTCTTTCAACCCTGATTCAAGTTCCACTTTCTTCACGGCTACACTTTGATTTTACTGGGGGATATTTTTTGTTACTGGGTGAGTTGTTTACAGAATGACGTTTCAGTTATTCCACATGCTCTATTATTATACATGAGAGGCGTAAGTAGTTTACAGTTAATTATATACAATATGTTTATAAAATGCAATGAACTAGGAAAACCGCATTAACAGAGGCATGCGTTAAACTGTTTCCTTTTATTATAATCAAACACCTACTACGGATTACATATCTTAGTCAAGAGCAGGAAATAAAGCAATCTATCATCAGAGAATTCTGAAAAAGGATGATTTAAGTGTTATAATTATAATCGATCATTAATTATTCTTCTTTGATGTAACTGTACGCCTAGTGAAATAAGCAATTTCCTGTATCAACATTCAGTGTTTTCATAAAGTATATTAGTTATTTGAACTAAGTAATATGTAAAACGTACCGTTTAGTGTAAAATAAAAATTACTATTAATATGAGGTATTTTAATCAAATATCAATAAGGACGGAACTAAAAGTGTTGTTTACATATTTGCTAGTTTTAATGTTTAAGTTAGTAATTTTTATTTTACATTTAATAATTTGCACGTACAGTACAATAAATCATAATTTGATATGTGTATTTATTTAATAATACTTAATTTAACTTTTACGTATATATTTATATGCAAAATAGTATTAATCAACATATTAAATTATAGAGTTGACTTTTACAAAATAATTCAGATTATATAAATAAATGGTGCTAATACATTGTTGATATTTAATTATTTTTGCTGCATAATTAACTTGATAAATTTTATAAATTAATTATATAGAAGGGTACAAACGGTCTACGTTTTAAGTAATACTGCACCCGGTTATTTATCACTCTTTCTCTACAATATCAAAGGGTCCAAAATCTTGATTAATAAAAAATGTATAGAATGTATACATACATTTTAAAAAGACTTTACTCCCCGAACACTTAATGGATATATTTTTTAATGCTTTAAATATTTTCAAACACTTTTAGTTGACACAATCAATCTTGTCAATTATAATGTTCTTTTTAAAGCGAAAAGTGAATAATTATTTGAATATTAAATTTCGTAATTAATGATTTATATGAACACGAATGATTTTGCTAAAATATTCACGATTTATAAATGTTATTAACAATTAATTCCATTAGTTCATACATTAAGTGCAATTTCTGGTTTTATTTGGAATTTTAAGTTTGAGTAACTAATGTACTTACTTAGAGAAATAAGAAGATATAAATAGAATAAAAAACGATGTTAAGAGTTGTTTGTTTGTAATAAACTCGTACCTACCTGATAAACTGTTTAGAGCAGCGGTTTTAATTTTAATCATTAATAGTTGTGCTAATTGACTATCGTAAGTATGTTTCAAATTCAATTTTAATTAAATGTTAAATTATCTTTTATTTATAAATAAATGAATGTAAGCTATTTTCGCATTTTTCACAAATACTAATATTTTAAAATTTTTATTGACCAGCAAAAAAGTTTGAAGTATTTTGTTTGTTCCAATATCTTTTTTCAAATTATATAAGTAAACAAAATTAGAATAAATTCTAAACATAATATAGATTAAAATCAGTGACGGCTCGTAGTCATTTAGTCGGGGGAGGCAGTTAAAAAGGATGTGAGCGTAGCGAGCCTAAATGCGTCCCAGGAAAATTTTTTTTCGTGGTTCAAGGTTATCCTTTTTAAGGGTACTTTTTGCTTAATAATCTTGCTCACGTCCCATGCCTGGTTGCCTTGATAGGAAAGTTTTTTATCATGTTTTTATGAAATTTAGGAAAAGGAGCTCCACTTGGTCAGAAAAATATTTTGCATAAGTACCTACTAAATACAAACTCTTGATTACAAAGAAAGATACAAATATCGATTAATCTGTTTAAAATTTCTCTATTTTTTCTTACTGAATCATTAAATTCAATTTCGATTTGACGAGCTGAATCTAGGACGGTTATTATTATTTTGTTTGCCTAAAAGTTGTAATTTACACATAGATCTAATATGCTCTTGACTTTTTGAATGTCTCTCAATCGAGTGACATTAATTTTTCAGGAAGTCATAGCCAAATTTTGACCAAACTTCTTCACCCCGAATTGAAAATAAAACACATGGCCAACAAAACATTTTTTTTTAATGAAACTACCCGTTAACCATTTACATTTACTGTACCAATGATTAACAAAACTACGAGGCGGTTTACCCTGATTAATTAAATACTTACTTAGGTCTGGATGAGGAACCTCTAAATCTTTGACGAACAATTTATCATCGTAACACAGTCGATTAAATTTACATTTTATTAAAAAGTCAACAATGTCTTCACAATTTTTAATATTTGTTACAGTGTCACTGCCCTCCCCTTCCATTTTAAGAATAAACTTTGGTTTGCACACAAGAAAAACATAAATACCTAACCTGTTTCACCTCATACTTGCACACACAGACATACAAACAAACAACAACTGTTACATAAAAAACGCAGGCGTAAACGCTTGTTCCTTGTTCACAACAGTTTCTTTCGTGTTTAAAAAAAAGGTATTCTTGCCTCCAACTTGAATGTGCAATGACAAAAAATAGTAGTAGTAACTAAAACGCAGGCGTAACAATCGTAACACATGTTCACCACAGTTTCGTGTTTAAAAATAAAATCGAGGAGCGCCTTGCAGCCCAGAGTGCAAGTGCGGGTGTGTGTGACAACAACATAGACAGAAGTGCGATTCGAGTCGTAAGTGGTATAGAACCACAGATGAGAGAAGTTAACGAATATTTCGAGCATTTCAACAGGGTGGCGGTTAATTCAAATTCTGATTCAAAATATTTATCTGTAAAAGTTGTTAAATTAGATCTATCTAGTATCTATATTTTAAGTAATTGAAAAAAACATATTTGTAAAATAAAAATAAAAAAAATTAATGGTCATAGAGTAGGCCTCCCCTGCCTCCCCTGACGAGCCGCCACTGTTTAAAATCAGTAATTAAGTAGGTACAGGCCGACAGGAAAAACATGCATTATGTGAGGCGCATGGGTGACAGACGTGAAGACCTAGTATGTACAATCGGAGGAAGAATATACAACAATATTATTTTAAAACTTGTACGCATTAACTGCGAAGTATTAAGTTAAAACGAATTTTTCTTCAGAATGTTCAGATGGCATAATAATGTGAATCTAAGATATTTAGAATAAATATCTGATGTGCCCAACACATGACTTTCTTATACTTACGGATAGTATCACAATAATTACTTTTCCTAAATAAATTAAGTTAAATTTCTTGTAAAAATTTTGAAGGTTTCCAGCAATTTTCAAATAGTCTCTGTCGCACTTATAGCAATACGCATAAATCTGTCCTTGTCCCACTCATTGTAACCGAATTTTACGACGAAAATGTGTTTTATTTTAGATTTTTGACCTATTACTCACTTAAAAAAATCTCCCGGTATGAAATTACATTTATTTATTCATTATTATTGTTTTCGGTGCCATAGAAACCAGTAAAATAAAAAAAAACCTGAAAATATCTTCAGGTAACTGTCACTTGTTTTGGTGCTAGATGAAAAACATTGAATGTGGCACCCACAAATTTGTTCAAACTTTTAAATATGAAATTTGAATCAAATTCGATAAGTCGTTTTTGAGTTATGGTGGATACAGACAGACAGACACACAGACAGACAGACAGACAGACAGACATCATGGCGAAAATGGTCAAAATGGATTCAGGGGCCCTCAAAACGTGTAAATCCATCAAAATCTCGAAGTCGAAAAAAATCACGATTACAATACTTCCTTATACTACGTATAAGAAAGTAAAAATGGTGCAGAGAGAATTTAAATTAAACATATTTTAGTTGGAAGTTATTGATGATATTACAATATTTGTATTATAATTTAGCATAATAATATAACATTATTATTCAATATTAGCTTTTTACAGTAAATGCTGCAAATTTTTCATTTCTCATTATAGTTAATAAAATTCATTGAACTAATAAATTTAGCAATAAATCACTGTTTAAATTTTAAATATTCTATTTATGGAAATATTTCAGCGTTTGATATGCATATCATATATTTCGCGTTAACAGATTTTAATATAATATAAATATGATATACAATACGTTTTTTTCCTGGGCGTTTGCAAAGCATCGGTTTAGATTTAATATGGATGGTAACCCGAAATATATAAGTAACATAAAAATGTCCACATACCAAAAAATCCAATTTGACACGCGTTTGTCGAGGCATAAAATCCGATTGAGATGAAATAGATGCATTTTAGATGCGATTGTCGAGCGGAAAGTTGATATTTCAAGTACGTTTCTTATATGTGTGTTCTGTAACATGTTATATGTTCCAGTTGTGTGGATTCTGATGGTAAACCTCTAAGAATTTAGTTTGGCCAAAAAATGGAATAGTAGTTGTGTTTATATTTATTAGGTACTACAAATTGTTTCATAGTATTTAAGTTACACTAACAAGAAAAAAACAACAGTTTCCGTGTAATTAACGTAGAAGCTAAAGTATGTGAGGTTAATAATAATAATGAAGTAAATAGTTATGAATGAAATAAAGAGGTAGGAAGTAAAGGTTAAGTGTAAACAAAGAAGGTAAACAGTAAAGTCAGAGTATACATACTCGCTTAATGTTAGAGGACAACAATAAAAACGATGTTAGCACTTTATTTCCCCAGGCTCTGTAATTAGTTGTCGACTCCATGATAACTAATAAGGCGTGGAGGTGTTTGATTTTCTAGTTTAAGTAACTCACCTTCTCTCTGACAGTTTGTGGGTGTTCAAACGGCATTTTACACAACCATATTTAAATAATGTGTCTTTTCAACATTTTTACCAAAAGTAAAAGTCGCTAATTACAAAATAACCAGAATCACATATAAGGCTTTAGGAATTATGAAATTTTAATTAGGAGAAGCTCTGGAAAAGCACATACCTACATGCATAACTTGTGGAAATATGGACAAAGAAAATGCAGCCAAGTCAGGAACATAATGTTATATTTAAAATTATTGATTTAAATTTATCTTTGTTCCAGTGGCACATAAAATAATGGGTTTTGTGAAACCGAGCCTATTGTTTCATACATAAATAAAGTAGAATATTATGGATTATAAAATATATATCATTATATCTACTTATTTTCAAAGGTTATTTTCGTTTGTAGTACATTGTGGCAAATGAAGAATGGGATATAAAATAATGTAACATTACTTTTTTCGTTAATACTTCTCTACCCCGAGTAAAACAACGTAAATCATTGCGAAAGAAGACAAATAAAGTGAATACGCAAACAATAAAACAAAAGTAATATAGAATAAACTCATAACTTTGAGGCGGTTCAACGTGTTCTCATATAAACGAAATGAGAATTCCCGCCCTTTCTCTGTCTAATGTTTTATCTGCTTTTGTTGTTTGTTGCCATTTTTTTCTTCTCTAGTTGATTTTCATAGGAAAACGTTTATATTGTTTGAGGTATTGTCTCGTATACGCCACCGACTTCCTTCTAAAAGTGCATTTGCATTTTATTGCACCATGCCAGCAAGTAGAAATTGTTGTCTCGGGAACCTTCATCACAAAACTTGTCAAATAGTAAAAAGCACCAAAAGAATTGCTTAGATCCGGGGTAATCCCATCAAATCCGAGTGAAACAATGCCAAAGCGTTTTAAAGTTTTTAATTAGAGTTAAGAAAAAGGTTAATAGTGCGGTTTAAAAAGAATTTATATGTGTTGTAATCAAGAAACGTGTGAAATGATTGTAACAATGTCATGGCTGGGAATGAGGCAGTAAAAATGTTGTGGCATATATAAAATAAGTTTGAGTGAGTTTCCTCAGGTACAATGTAAATGAGCACGCGTTCCACCATGTAAATGGTTTACGTTACTCGTTTTATATGCAACACTGAGGATTCTGTAACTTTTATGGAAATTGTAGTATAAATCGTCACATGTGCTGTGACATTTCTATTCTTGTGGTATTAGGATTACCAAAAAAAATTGATTTTGAAATACCTGAATAAATTTCATTTGAATAAATATTTCAACACGGCATTGATTATACTGTCCTATAAAAACAGCAACATTAATGATAAAATCAATAGTTTACATTAAATTACAATTGCTTATTAGGATGAAATAAAAAAGGCAAGAAACTTTAATTAACAATAATTACCTGTACTAAAGGATATTGCTAACAGGATCTCGATTTGCATGTCGAAACAGCGACATGCTTGAGAATTTTTTAGTTGCAATACGAGTAGAATTAAACAGTATTACTTTAATTAGAATACACATTCAGGAAAATATTCTCATTGTTTCAGAGATATTGTTACTCATAATGTGAATGACTTTACATGCTCATTATTTTTCCATATTGTAGAAAAATATGCTCTTGGAATCAGAGGTACATATTAATATATTCCTGTAGATACATTTTGGAGAAGTTTCATGTTGCTACAGTTATGAAAAATTAGCTGTAATATAATATAATAGAAATACTCTTGTTGTTCATTAAAATCATGTTTACTCCAGATTTGATTTTCATGACATTATTCGGTAATTTTTAGAATAGATATTTTAACAATGCTCTAACATTTAAGGGGTAACGAGTATTTAATTGGTGGTTTCTATAAGCTCCAAATCTTGGTATTAATTTTTTTTTTATTATACGAAAAAGTAAATCTATATTTTTCATCATATTTCTACGCCATGAAATAAAAAAACGTACATGATGAAAAATTAATTTTAGAACCTGACTGAGCCATTGTGAATTTCCTTTTATAACACACACAGCGGTGTGCCTTGCCACAAAGTACACGCTATACATCCAAACCCAGCTTTGTATATTTTAAACTAAGAACAACATTGTCTTTAAAGGACTTAATTACGTGCATATACCCAACTAAACATTAAATATTTCCATATCAAACACACAGATGGAATGTTGGAAACACCAGGGTGTGCAACAGTAACATTTGGGTTATCTAGCCACAACTCAATCTGGCACACACAGCCACATACTAACTAACATTGAGTGTCTAGTTGCCCACATGGTGAGCCTATATAAGCCAATATCTCATGAGTTGGAGTGCGAATATGTGCTTGTGTGGACTCAGACAGACAGGTATCCTGCATATTGGAGATAGCGGGATGGCTTGGCGGTGACAGTCAGTGCAACCGAGCCTCACGGGACTGTGGCTGTGGTGGCACTAATGACAAACAAAACAAGCGTTATGTCAGCAGTCACCCTGCTTGTTCGTCATCCAACTTAATTATTACCATCATATACCACCATCCATGCCGCGTTCAACAGGATGGAGTAGCAAGTCTATTGGTGAAGAGGATGATACTGGTGCACGTCGTTGAAAGATATTCCTATCTGAAATAATGGATTTTCGTGGCACGCGATGTGTGAAAGTAACGTAACCATAACTGCATGTATAATATTGTTTCACTATTATATGTTCGAAAATTCGAATAGACTGAATGAAATAATATTACGCATCGGATATGATTTGCAAGAATTGTACTGAAGCAAACGCATATGTGATATTTTTTATATAATTATAGTCCTCATCATTCTAATTACTACTAACTTAAACTTGTAGCAATCAAATCTGAGGTTTTAGTCTAACTGAAAATGAACAATTTAAAAAACTGGCCACGTGTAAAATACCAAAATTTTTTGAACAGCGTTTTCTCTTGCTGGAATCTCGTCCTTAGTTATGGGCAGCCTGGGTTACTTTTAAGTTTAATGGTATTTTTTTTATGTATATTGTACTATCTTTTCCAGGTTTCTTCAGTACACGCACTTAGATGTTAGACTGCCTTTGACAATGAAGCATTACAATATAAAGTTAAAAAAAATTGCAAGGCTATCTCTGCTATTTACGCAGAGCCTATTTAGTAACTCCTTTAATCTTGTGCTGTTAAGAGTGTTTCAGCACTCTTCGCTTCATCTCCAGGTTAGTCATGGGAGCTCCTCATTTACGCAAATATCTGAGCGCTTCCAGGTCCAGCACAGTCCAATTTTTGTTGAGTGCGACGGTCTTCTTAGAAACGTGGTTTTTTTTCTTTGTAAATTATTCATTCCATTGATGCTGCTACCTCTGTCAGTGCTTTATTACGGTTGTCTTGAAGTCCTGTACGTTCGCATTGAAATCGCCAGCTATCACCGCCACCAGCCTTATTGTTAATCTTCTTACTCTTCTGGCGAGGTTTTCAATTATTGTTTTTAATTCTGGAAAGATCATTCTGGGAAAGAAATTTTAATCTACACATAATCTTCTCCTGTGCGTTGGTTCAACACTACAACGTTTTTGTTAATAACCACTATTTTCTCCTCTGACTCATTTTTTTAGATTAGGTTCACTTGCCAAAAGTATGTGCGCATTTAAGGTCTCTTGCGATAATCTGTAGTAGAGCCTACGAAGCGCTTGCTCTCTTTAATTAAATTTAGATTACATTATGCATTTTGAACTGTATGACCTCTTCTGGCCAATTCAGCCATTATCCTGTTGAAAGCTTCGCATTTAAGTTATTCAGGCTGTGGCTCTCTTTTTTGCTCAATGTGCATCTTCGCATTTAGTCCAGCTCTCTATTTCTACTTTCTAGCGGCAATGCTTTTTTTCTGCATCCTCTTGAAACACGTTTCTAAGATGATATACTTCGATGAAAAGTACCTAAAAACTGCAACTCCATTTAAAGAAAGAGAACTGAGAGTCAGTTTGGTTATTTACAATTTCTTATCATTCTTATATGAGGACCACACTTGAATATGAAGTCTCTATATGGAATCTTCCACTTTATTGAAAAACTTTAGATTTGGAAAATCGGAATATAAATACTTTATTCAATATTACGATGCTCTTCGTTCCCAAAAAATTACCTTCTTCTAAAATTTAATTCCAATTTTATGGAAATCATTCTAATATCTTAACACATTTCTACACCTAAATGTTCTTCAGGTAAAAACAATAATTTATTAATCCACCTTTTGGAATATTTGTCTAGGTCTACTCCTTAGTAAGATCAGGACAGAAATTACTAAGACATTTCTTTTCTAAACGGAAAGACTATAAGTCTTATAGCCTTTCCGTTTAGAAAAGTCGTAATTATGAAGTAATCTTATTTTAATTTTTTGACCTATGGTAAATTTTTAAATTAGGTTTCTTTATTAATTTGATGTACCTATGTACAGTTTCGAATTTATTACTAAATTATTTACTTGTACTATAAGAACAGAATTAGGTATCTAACCTATAGTACAAAACACCACTGCCATTTACATAAGTTAAGGTAGAGTTGCGCTAGATGGTGTTATATGCTATCATTGAAAACCACTCTTCACTTGAGACTCTTGAGAGAAAGATGAACTCGTCGTAATAAGTCGTCGTCCACTGTTGATTGGCTTCTGCATCTCCACAGGTAGTCTTAACAACATCACTCGTACAGTATTCAACATTCAGCTCCTGTTTCACAAGTCATGCCTTTGCCTTCCACCACCAAATTGCCTCAACACTAGGATTATTTATAATAATTCTTGATGTAACAATTATTAACCACCTACATGAACCAGAAGAAAGTACCGCAACTAATTTCTAAGCCACAGTGAAAAAAACCTAATTAAACCCACCATCTGAAACAAAATATTTACCAGTACAATGTTATTATGAAACGAAACTAGTGTCAGATTATGTTGATTGCTGGGGGGCATGTAAATTTACCAATCGTGGGTTAAATGAATACAAACCTAGTAGGCGTGGGGGTCCTCTGTTTAGCCACTTTAACACACACACGTTTCGAAAAGCAAATGCAGCCTACACTTTTTGCCCATGCTTGTCTCCTTACGTGTAAAGTAATTTCACCTCTTCAAGTACCACTCACAGATGTGAATCAAAAGTTACTGCTTGTGTCAACCCATAGTTCGACAACCGCACCTGCTCTCCTAACCTTTCATACTTGGTGAATATTAATCGGCTTCGTTTATATATAAAGTAAAAGCCACACTTAATCTATATGCTAAAATAACTCGTATAGCAGGCAAATAAATTTTGTTGTGGTGTTATTTATTCTAATACAGCAGCTTTAACATATAATGCACGAAAATGTGTTGTTTTAAAGGTAAAGTTAGAGTAAATGTTATTTACTACCACGGTAGAGAGCATAGAAAACAATTTTATGTTTAAAGAAATTGTGGTTCCAAAGAAATTATTTTATTTACTTTAGAACTGATAATCGGAAAACCACCAACTTCCAGTTTCTTTATTTTAAATTACGAGGATACATAAAATTTACTAAGCGAATAACTTCCTTGAACTGTCGGTATAGAATAAGATAATTAAAATAAATTTATTACTCTGTTTACGACAGAAGTTTCTATTATCTTTAAATTTTTTCATGATACACCTGACGAGACTGACTTCGGATGTCCAATGAAAATGAACCTTTACATATCTTTGTAATATTTGATAAAACTCCGACTCTCTCAAATTCTAATTTAATTTTTTGTTATTAAATTTTTAGATCCTTAGTTCACAAACTAAGCGTAAGCAACCACAGATCTATAAATTTTACGATTTTGACTAAAATAATTTTAATTTTATATATTTCTTAAAAAATAAGAATGAGATATTTGTACCAATAGGGAGGAAAGTGTATCATTTTTTGCCGATGACGAAAATAAATTAGTATCCCAGCTTATATTGTTATGTTTTAGAAAACTAAGTGAACATTAACGTAGTCTCATAACCATACAAATGGTACATGTGTTTTTCGAGGCCCCATAAGCATATATTAAAATAATTTACCTACTTAACTGCAGTGTTAAATAACTTTTATTAAATTAATCCCGAAATTTTCCCGTTTACCTGAATAAGATCCTATACAAAACCCGTAAACTTTTCCTGAAAAATTGTCAAGTTCCTTGTAGAAAAACATCCTGAAGCCAACCAGCTTACACCTTAACACCATAGAATTTGCATCCTTCCTGTTCTTTTTACGGTATGCAACCGACCCGCTTCATGAATAACTAAATACACAATCTGAAAACCGCCATATAAATCAACTTTGAGAAATTTATTGATGCATTTAAAGCAATCACTTGTTGGTTCCGCTGCTAGACAAAGAAGGTCTTACTATTGGCACTGGCACAAAAGATCCGGCACGAACTTTTACGTCACTTTCAACACGGATAATTAGAGATTAGGTGGTCACGCTTAACGAACCAAGTAAATTCGCGTGTGTTTAACGCTTTATAAAAGTGCACAATTAACCATCGTGATTAATGTGACGGTTATGATTAGTGATATCACTGAATTTGACATGGCATATATGGAAATTGGTTCTTTTGTACATTGCTATTTTACAACTTGTCTGCTAATTACTTGAGGCATCTTATTTGTAAATTTTCCAAGCGTTATAAAGGATAATATTAAATTTTTTTATTTAACTATGATAATAAAATAACTTTGGACACATCAAAGAAAATTCGTACCTATATGCTTTATAGTGTTTGGTTACCATTGATGAATTGAGGTTCGTCAGTCATGCTGTTCACTTCATTGAAATAACCCTGAGGCGAAACTCAGAAGAATATTCTTAACGTTAACGAAGCTCAAAATCCAACATTCCAACATTTAGATAATAAATATTAGAATTAGTTTTACTTTCCTGTATTTATTCAATTAAATATAAACGATGTGTGATAATAAGGACAACCTTGCTCTCTTTAAAACGTACCAAGCGAAATTTTAGGTTGAATTTAAAGTCAAATATTTTGAAAGGAGAAAAGATATCAACATGAGGTTTTCAGGATTCAAGAGATAATTTAATTGCGAAAATAATAGTGAGACCCGATTTTTTTACTTTGAAGTACGTTACTATCTACAGGGTATGAAAGAAAGTCGTCTTTTTTTCTCAAACTTTATACCTACCGGAATTCCACAAAAATTTTTTTATATTTTTTTCATGTCAATTTTTTTAATCCCTGGTTAATGAGGAAAAAACCAATTTCTCAAAATTTTTATATCCCTCTTATTTTATAAGATACCGAATTTTTTATTAAATTTAATATTGTTGAACAGGTTTTTGCAATAATAATTATGCTGCCATTTTGAAAGCAAATGTCATCATGTGATATGTCGATAAAAAGGTAATTTTAAGTAGAATCTAATTCTTCGGAAAAAAATATACAGGGTTGTTTTAAAAAATTTTGAAAGTTAGAAGGTGGCCCATCCGGCGAAACCGGAAGTGTCATCAGATTGTTTTAAACGTCAAAATAATTATTCCTTTCAACAATCAAACCATGCCAAATTTCAAATTAATACAGTTTAATGTAACAAAATGGTGGGGGTTGTAAAACGATTTCTTAGCCACCCGGTATACACGGATATGAGCAAATTTTTGAAAAAGTGAAAAACCCGTTCCGAGAATATAAGTCACTTAAACCAATGGTGAACATAAACTAACTAAATTCCATTTTATTCCATTAAGAAAATAGCCTCAAAACATGAATTAAAAAAAATTACCAATTAGCGAACGTGTACCGATTTTTGATAAGCCACTGGTTACCAATAAATTAATGAAAGTACAAAAAGTGTACTTTTTATAAGAAAGCCATTCATAAGGTATCATAATCAACTACAGAGATTGGTTCTTACAAAACTCAATACGGCCGAACGACAAAAAACAAAGAAAAGATCAAATTTTCAGCAAAAATTCGGTATTTAATAAAATAACAGGGATATCAAAATTTTGAGAAACAGGTTGTTTTCCCCTTAAGTAAGGACTAAAAAAATCTACATAAAAAATATTTAAAAAAAATTGTGGAATCTCGGTAGTTATCGGGTAACACTGTCGTTTTCTCAATTAAATTATCTCTGAAATCTTGAAAACCGCATGTTGACATTTTTCTATTTTTCAAAATATTTAACTTTAAATTCAACCTAAAAATTCACTTGATACGTTTCAATTGGCCAGCAGTTTAGTTATAATGCACATGATCGCGTTCAAGGAAGCCTATTGGCGTTTGAATTTAGACGGAATTTAATACTATCCTCCTATTAAGGATTTAGTATAGAGACCTGGATAATTGAAGGTCAACATAATGACAAGATTTGGAGTACAATCAAATGTTATCATTTAAAGACAGATAGATTGACAGACAAAATTAACTGAATTTCAAAACACTAACTTTCTTTACTTTCTCTTAATAAACATAAAATTTTCCATATCATAATTTCCTTCCAGATTATAATTCTGTATTTTCAAAAGTTTATGTCCGATTTTTCTGAGACAAATGTAATTATTAGTGCAAACAGAGTCTCGTTCTAAGTCAATAAAAGTTATCTGTAACATTTAGTAAACAACTGCAATAAAATGCTTTACAGTTGTGTAGGAATTTGTATCAAACATCAAACGTTGAAGCTCTTCGCTTGCATGTAGACTATCATAGTACAATTTAATGATTCTATAATAGTCCAAGCTATTTACCTTAAGTGCAAGCTTTGATGTAAGCTTCTGTTAATACAATTGCCATACAGTATTACCAATTGATTATTATTAGAAAGCACTATGTGGGTATGTATATTGGAATACAAATCAATATAACATCTCACAAATTGTAACAATTGACCTATGTATGGATATCTCCTACAAAAATTTTATTTATAACATTCGACAAAAGTTTACAATTGTTTTTTGGAAAGCACTTTTATTCAACAAGGGAAAAAACCGTGTTTTATTTAGAAGATTGTGATCAGTTCCAGTAAACCTTTTCCTTTTGAAGGTTCGTATATAGAGAATTCTATAAGAAGGGTGTTAGAACCCTACAAATTCGCAATGATTTGATTTAAAAAGCTTAACTTAACGGCATCTCTTACAGCTTTTCTGAAGCTCACTGCCCACAGAAATGGATATTGAGACCACTCACTGTGCGGACAGTGTGCTTTTATACATTCGAAAGTATTCGTCCTTTTTCAAGTTATTGCAGGATTGCTGAGCGAGGTTTATGGTACGTTTTAACGGTGTATGCTAGGGAAGCTTTGTTAATAATTGCAGCCTTAGGTATTGTAAATGTGGTTGGTTGCACATTTAGAATTTTTCATATTTATTATTGAATGAAAAAAATATTCAGGTTAATTAGTTAGTATTTCATTAAATAGACAAAATGAATAAATAAATAAAAATGTTTTTCAAACTGTAGAAAATTTCAAGTTAAAATACTGAGCTGAAAATAGTTAAGAATAAAAATAGTTGCATTTGAAGAATTTTTATTATATCAATATCTAAATAATTATGTATAAGGTGATGATCATCAAATTGTTCATTTTTGGAAAACAAGAACTAAAGATAGACTTTCTTAATAATATTAGGTACTACGAGCCCTAACAACTAATATTCGGACAAAAGTAAATTTTTGAAGTATGAAAGAAGAATTGGAAATTTTACGCAAATAATTAGTAAACACCTAACAATACAATAAGATAAAGCCTTAATAACAATATTATGCATGGAAGAAAATTATTTATTGGATTTAACAATATTTTAACCTTAATAATTAGCAAACTTTACAAAATGAATTTGCTACTAAATGTTGGGATAATTTTTAATTTAGGACCATTAATAAGACGGTATGTCTCCTTTTGCTTTAATACCTACTGGATGAGGGCCATGAAAGCACCTTTATGTCGTTTTCTCCAAGTTCCAAAACTGTGATTTTTTAAAAACAGTCGTTAGAAAATTACATCACATTTTTCAAGTGCATTTTTAAAGCTACGAAATATGCCTAAAATCATCAAATAGAGACTTGGGGATTTTTTTGTACATAAAACCAACATCCAGCTTTGCAATAAAGTAAATTTTACCAAAATCCAACCAGTGGTTCTAAAACTGTGATTATTTTAATGTAGGTAGCACATTTCAGGATTTTTTCAATATAGTACAATTATTGAGCTTTGATTTAAAATTTTTTGACACAAATCCAACCAGCGGTTTCAAAACTGTGATTTTTTAAAACAGTTACTAGAAAATTCTATCATGTTTAAAGGTGCAACTTTGAAGCTCCGATAAATGCCTAAAATTACCGAATAAAAACTTGTGTAACTTTTTTGTAAAGAAAACATCTAACTTTGCAATAAAGTAAATTTCATCAAAATCCGACTACTAGATCTAACGTTTGAATAATAATTCTTTGTTTCTACAATTTTCCCATCCTACTGGGTTAAAGTGCCACAGTTTTGGAACCGCCGAGCGGATTTTTACGAAATTTACGTTTTTATATAACTAAATGTTGGCATTATAACAGAAAATATCTGATGTGCCCAACACATGACTTTCTTATACTTACGGATAGTATCACAAGAATTACTTTTCCTAAATAAATTAAGTTAAATTTCTTGTAAAAATTTTGAAGGTTTCCAGCAATTTTCAAATAGTCTCTGTCGCACTTATAGCAATACGCATAAATCTGTCCTGGTCCCACTCATTATAACCGAATTTTACGACGAAAATGTGTTTATTTTAGATTTTTGACCTATTACTCACTTAAAAAAATCTACCGGTATGAAATTACATCATTTATTTATTCATTATTATTGTTTTCGGTGCCATAGAAACCAGTAAAATAAAAAAAAAACTAATGGTCCGTTCCTTCTGGGATTCGAACCCGAGACTTTCCGTTTGGCAGTCATATAATGAAACACATGGTCTACCTCGACCATCGAATTCAACTATCAACGCGCGCTATGAGAAATATAAAGTGTTTTAAGAATATCTAGTTTTTTTGAAATTTTTTTGACGGAATTTCAAAAAAAAGTTCAAACAAAATTTGTTCAAAATTCAATTCTAAATCAATGTTAAAGAATAAAAAAATCCCATAAATTGTTTATTTTTCAAGATATTCCTAAAAAACCTGAAAATGTCTTCAGGTAACTGTCACTTGTTTTGGTGCTAGATGAAAAACATTGAATGTGGCACCCACAAATTTGTTCAAACTCTTAAATATGAAATTTGAATCAAATCCGATAAGTCGTTTTTGAGTTATGGTGGATACAGACAGACAGACAGACAGACACACAGACAGACAGACATCATGGCGAAAATGGTCAAAATGGATTCAGGGGCCCTCAAAACGTGTAAATCCATCAAAATCTCGAAGTCGAAAAAAATCACGATTACAATACTTCCTTATACTACGTATAAGAAAGTAAAAACCATCAATATCATGGAAGTTAATTTAGATAACTTTTGCGCGTATGGAAAAAAGACAATCAACTTTACTTTTGTCCGAACATTTAGTTGTTAGGGTTCGTATTTATACATCTACTGTATCCATTTTACAAAAATATGACTGACTTGACAATAAATGTGTCCGAATTACCACGATATTTTTGCTTTTTTTTATTTACCTCGTATTTGACAAGTTTTTCTTACTATTTATTACTTAAAAAGATAGAAATGGAAGTTATTAAAGCAAAATAATATTTTAAATAATGAATATAAACGCAAAACTTTATGAAAACTTAAAAAATTATTTCAACCGTTAGAAATTTGCATTCGATTAATTATCACACATCCCGTTGTATTCTTATTCCGCTTAAATAATAAATAAATAAATAAATAAATAAATAGATAAATAAAATAAAATATGTAGGGAAATAAGAATAAAGTTTAATAATTTTTATTTTCTGCACGTATTTACATAAATTAATTTTACATTTGCGTCGATGATGCATGTTTCGATATTTTTACACCGTCCAAATTAATTACCCTTTACTTTACATTAATTAATTAATCTGAACACTGATGCAACCGCATTTTTTGTTGGTTATGTTACAAACAAATCAATACTTTTAATTAGGATAAGTATACATCTACTACAAAATTTACTGGTTTATTTCGATAGGAAAACTAGATATTATTTTCCATATCTGAAGAGAAATGTAGCGCCAATAATATGGGCTATCCCAAACATAAACAAACATTGTCGATGGCATCTGATAATTAGGAGTATATGGTAGTAGTTAAATTTAGTGCTGATATTATCGTAATTTAATGAAGTTTGTGTATTGCGTTATATTTTACTGCATCGCTAATGATCAAATAAAAGTACTTGTGAGGCCGAACTTCATAAACGGTTCGTGGGTATAATTGGATGTGTATTTCAAAGTTTCTTAAACGTACATAATGTCAGAAGACAAATTAACGCTACTTATAGAAGTTTCGTTAATAATTAGTTTCAGGTGTAAAAACTATATCAATTTAAAAGTAGCTTGTTAGAAATTGTTTTAACTACCAAGTTGTTTTATCTAATATATTTTAGTTATTCAATTGCTAGTTTGTTTTTTGCGTATGGAATATCTACGAAAGTAAATGAAGCTCCTAGAAATATTTACTAAAGAGTTTTTTTAGAGTTAACGTTGCTTTTAGTGGGCTGCATCGGTGTTCTACTGAAAGTAAAAAACATCAATCTTGCGATTTGCCACTTGTACTTGTGAGAACTTTAAGCCCTCCTCTAAGACTTCTTTCACTCTGGTGCAAGTGAGATTTCCGACGTTATTACTGTGCTGTTGTTTTTACCACTTCGAAACCTGATAGAATCGTAATTTAAGTATTAATTAATAAACTACTAATAACCTACAAATGATAAGTCAGAAAGTGAATAATATTAAAGATTACAAGGTTTTATTGCAAAATGATGACAAAAAAGCGCCATATATCTATAATAGGTATGTACTTTCCCATTAATAGATAAGAACCGTGGCTTTAGAGAATAATTACCCATAAACTGATGTTTTATTATTCCAAGAAAGTATCGAGGAACACCTTGCATCTTATCGAGACTCATAACTCAAAGGATTATTGATAAAACAGCGAGTGGTGGTTGGTGTAGCTTTTGCAGCCGTTCCTGAGAATTTGCCGAAAAACAAATTGCAACCTTTTCTGAACTGTATATCGATCTGTTTATTTAGCATAACATCATTAGTAAGCCGATAGGGTACAAATAAATCCCTTAACTTGACTCACAATTCATTGGTATTACATCTATGTCGCAATATATTTCCATATTGGAAATTCGTTTGGGTATATACGGGGCCCGTTTGTTGGTTGCTAACTGAATCCTGATAAAAACAAAATATTCATTTGCCCAAATTTATTCAGATTACCAATACAAACACAGCGAAAGGCACAGGGATTTTATTCAATTCCACTGTAATAAGGTGAATGGGACGAGGTTTCTTAAAATTGGGATAACAGTCTATGAAAATAAGACAACTAACGTGACACAAATACTTGCTTAAAATTAGTATATTCTCAGTGTCTTTAAGTGTATTCAGCATCTTGTGAATGACATATAACTGTCGTTTTGGTATTTCTCATTAAACTTAAACTTTCCTACTATTCTAACTTAAAATTTAAATGTTTAAAACATGATTTTCTTGCAGAGTTCGATGAACAGTCAAAATCAATCCATTAAAGTCAGTGGCTAATCATATTAAAATTATTGTGCCAAATCCCTAATATTGGTCATTACTAGATAACTATAATACGCTTTAATAAAATTGTGTATTGATTTCTTTCGTGTGGTGAGACTCTCACAGTAAACCGACAGTTGCATTTATTAGTTGTTTTAACTACGCGGTCGCTGGATTTAATTAATAGAGTATGCGGGTAGCTAAACGACCTGAAAATGTGGTTTCATTCCACTTTATCAATTACAACAGAAACAGGTTACTTAGTAAAGGGAGTTTCAGCCTATATTATTCGCCCAGGGTTACGACAGAGCATCTTCCAACTTTTACTGCCTACTCGTTCACATATATGGGTTTCTGCCCCTTTCTTTATTAAATTCGAAATGACAACCTCATCATATTATTGTAGCTAATAAATCTTCAGAGTTCCTGGTAGAGTTTATCTTTCACCATTTTCTCGAAGCATTAAACAGTGTGTCTGTACCTAGCTAATTGGCTGTGATTTAGATAGCTACCACTCGGTACAAAGCAATAATTGTCAATTACAATGGTATCTACTTTTGTGGTGTATGAATACCTACCATCCTGCCAGCCAGTCAATGAATAAATGTCAGCAATGTATGGTTAGAGGTTTATCCATGAGTAACGAGGGCAGTTTAAGCCCTCGTACAGACCGGATAATATTTACCATTGGCGCTAAGGCTTAACTGCAATGAGTGATCGAGTTCACAAACTTCGCTTAAATCAAATTTCGAACAGGATTAAGGAGTTATGGGTGAATATTTTCAGCGTACACCTGCGTCCATGATCGCTTTTCCATTTACCTAATATATGTGTGAATGTGTCTTCATGAATAATACATACCATCACTACTCTCGCCGCCAAAGTCGCTTTCTTCAATTCATTCTGTAAATGTACCAGCAGCCACTGGAATTGACTAGAAATGATATTACCGGCAATGGTTTCAACTTATTATATTTCTTATCTTAATTCACTTTCTTTCCTCAGTGTTATTTACCTCTTAATAGAAAATGATCTTTTCACATTATACACTTAATGATGATAAAATTGCTAAACTCGTCAATTACCAAGATATGAAGTTCCCATTATTTTAATTGTAGTTAGAATCCGACCAAGCCACAAATAAAAAAAATTACCTGTATAATATATGTAAATAATCATTAGGTATTTATCGTAAACTTTCCTAGTCAAACTATTTGATAATAAAGAAGCGATTATTCTCTAATGTAGTCAGTAAAGACAAGTACTTATCAGCATTTAAAAATCAGAACTTTTAGGCAGTTTCATTTTTATGGAATTTCAATGTTATTTGGTGAGATTGGTGTTTTCTTTGTACAAATATACGATATAATGATCACTATATCGAAATAATAATCCATATCTACAAACAAGCATAATATGGTATAAATATACAGGGTTGTATCGTTAACCTAGTAAACTTTATTCAATAATAAAATTTTCATTTGAAAATACGTTTTTTTTTAATGCAAATATTAACATTCAATTATCGGAAAATAAATTATTACCAAACCCACAAAAACATTCTGAGATCTTCAAAATAAAATCTAAAATGACAATAAAAAAAAAATAGGCCATAAAACTTTCAAAAGACCCGAATATACTCGAAGCCTTTTTGGCGAAATTATTACCCACTGAATTTTTCCCGGGTATTGATACCCGATCTCACCCATTTGTGCCGATATTAAGTAGGAATTTACTTAATATTAATAACATCAGATGGAGAGAGCATAAGAATATTGGCTACTGCTTCAGTATTTTCCAAAGATCAGAACTATACCTGGATCATGTGCTAGACATAGTATCAGATATTTGTCTTTCATACTTTCATCAATTTCTTTTTTTTTTCGTATAGTATGTGTATGTGGTATGTGTGCACGATTACAGAAGGGAAGGTGAACCGACAGGACTACAAGAGGAAGAAAAAGACTCATCTATTTGCTAGTATGCTATCTATTAGGACATTTTTTAAACTGATGTTTAAAAGTTTATAGATCAAGTTTCTCTCCATATTATCCCCAATTTTAAGGATCATCTGGTTTCCATGACCTTTAAGTAAGTTTAACTATTTTTCAAAAAAAGTAGGCCTTGTCGCTGATAATATTTTTATCCTCTTTCATACTTGTCTTAGACTAAAAAATAATCGAGTGCTTGTGAAACTTTCTTTACTGCAATCCTCATATACTATATATTTAATGTCATTTTCCCATTAATACTCGTAAATGTTCCACTACTAGTTTATCCTCATCCCTTAATATTTATCGTATCTTTTACATCCAAAAAATTTTTTTCAAGCCTCCTCTATTTACTTCCTGTGTAACTTAAAATAAAGTAGAATATTAATTCACAACTAATAAATCCTAATCCGTAGTAGTTTGAAAAGCACTGGTTTAACCTACACAAGGTTAATGTTATTGATAGAAGTGATAAAAACAACTTTATTGATTTTTTTCTATAAACAACAAAACTGGTATTTCATAACAATGTCTATTAGAGGTTTGTTTTTATAGCTGGTAATGAGAAGATATATAAGACATCTATAGGTCAAGTGCATACCACAAAATCTGTTTAGTCGCACTTCTGAACATAACCAGACAACATCATGTTGAAAATCACTATTCTTTTCGTCATTTTAACTATCATAAGTGCATTAGATGTGAAACCTAAAGAGGACGATCTTAGCGGACCTTTTACCAGTGATGGTATGTTTCAACTAAATTACAATAATTATACAATTTATACTAAGTAATTTTGTTTAGATTGTAGCAAAGGTGTTGAAGGGCAGGATAGAGTCTGTAGAGCAAGAATACCAGTATTCCATTGGAATAACGAAAAGCAAGAGTGTGAACCAGCTAAATATGGAGGCTGTCATGCCACAAAAAACAATTTCAAAACTTTAGAGGACTGTCAAAAGCAAGCAGAACCCATATGCAAGAAGTAATTTTATAATAATAGTTTGGTATATCCGGGTATATCCGTAAATAGAAAATAAGTAACTGTTTTTATTTTGTTTTATAAAAAAATAAAGTATGGTAAATGAGATTGTTGTTTGTCAGCTGATTTATAGTTATTTATTGTATAAGTGTCTTAAGAAGTATTTTATCCACGCAAGAAAGTTTAAACGCGAGAACGAAGTTCGAGCGTTTAATTTTATTAAGAAGAAACGTATGCAATACAACGTTTGATCCACAACCAGACCAGAGAGTGAGAGTGACGTTCTTAAATTAATATTTTTTGGAAAAATTTTATTTGACATTTTGAAGTTACTTTTGTCATTTTACGTAGAATTAGTTTTTATTAAGAAGTATGTAGTCATGGATATTTAATTGTAAGACCCATGTGCAAGCCACACCGGAAATTTGGTTAAGCCCCGATTGAGTTATCAAAGAGAACTCATTGAAATCGAATAAAGCCTCTTGAAAAATAATTATTATTTAGCCATGTGTCTCGATGAGAATATTGGTAGTCTCCTTCTTTATTATAGGTGTCACCACATGTTTTAAAGTAGCAATAATTCTTAGTACCTGCCGCTCTTTTTGCCCCCCATCTTGTCATTCCTTTTTTCATATGCACGTCATCACAGTGAATAAAATTTATTACCACAATTAACACATACAAACTATGGGAAAACATAAAAGAAAGCACTATTCATCGTCTGATAGTGGTGAAAAAGACAAAAATCGAACATTGAAAACTAAAGTAAAGCGCCCGAAAAACAAACTGCGAGAAAAATAATTAACAGAATCATCTCAGATTCTGACTCCCCCACAGAAGCAGCGAATGTGGAAGAAACAAATGACCGAGACAGTTATATTTTCTACTTTAAAGTTCAAATAATAAACACAAATCACATAATGTGTGTGTAATTTATCACAACATTGATTGTTAAAAATAGATAGGTAGGTACTTTTATTCACAATAAGCAGCTTTATCTTAAAAAATTAGTCCAAAGCGCCTAAAAATGTGGCAAAGTTCTTCAAAGGTAACAAATTACGCCCAAAATTGCGGCGAAGTTGTCCAAAGTGTCAAACGTTGTTAACCTTTATCCCTTAAGCTAAGGTAGTCTAAAGGAAAATGGTGGTTTTATAGTGTTATTACCTGGCTTGCATTAAAATTTTGACAAAAATTACAAAAGCAAACATCGAAGAGATCATTCCTGTCGATCTAGATCTGCAGGTAGTGACATTAGGGACGCCCTCAAGACTTAGCAAAGATAGTTGAAAAACTTGAAGAAAAAATTTCCAACTCCGGAGGCCATAGCAGGACCAAGCCATATACAACATTAGGTACGCCCACTCCAAGTTCCTGAACCCGCATCAGACGAATGTAAGTCATCTTTTTGGAAAAAAATTTCCGCTAAGTCTTCCCAATGGTATGAATGGGTATACTTAGGTGTCAATGAGTACACCTTGGTCTAGTTATACTTGATATATCCTTCTGTGCCGGTGTTCGGTGTCATAAATCTGTATCTATCATATCTTATCTTAAATTACAATTCGAATTTTGAATTTTTTTTTGTAATATGACGAAGTAAAGTTGTTTTAAGTAGGTTTCAACAAAATAAATTGCAGGCCAACTACTAGTTTTTTATAATTTTAATACGGGACCAGGGAGCAAATAGCTGAATGATCTAAATGCAAATTTCAGTTTACAAGAATTAAAGCCAATGTTAAGTCAAAAAAGAACGAGAATCCTAGCAAATACTGGGCTAGGTTTGTATCCTACTGGGTGCTGGCTTCTACATATTTATATTTTCAGTTTCCGATGATTCACACAAATCATGAAAGATAGCACTTGCTGGGCTGTACCTTGAGCCATTTCATGATTTACACAAATCAGGTACACTTGCACCTACTGGGCTAGGTTTGTACCATACTGGGTGTTGTCTTTCATTTATATTTCAGTTTCCAATGATTCACACAAATCATGAACAATAGCACCTGCTGGGCTATGTTAACTGTACCTTGACCCATTCCATGATTTACACAAATCATGTACACTAGCACCTATTGGGCTAGGTGTGTATCCTACTGGGCGTTGGCTTTCATTTATATTTCAGTTTTCCATGATTGACACAAATCATGAAAAATAGCACTTGCTCAACTATGTTAACTGTACCTTGAGCCATTCCATGATTTACACAAATCATGTACAATAGCAACTACTGGGGTAGGTTTGTATCCTACTGGGTGTTCCATTTATATTTCAGTTTCCCATGATTCACACATATCATGAACTATAGCACGTGCTGGGCTATGTTAACTGTACCGTGATCCATTCTTTGATTTACACAAATCATGTACACTAGGTTTGTATCCTACTGGGTGTTGGCTTCCACTTATATTTCAGTTTCCCATGATTAACACAAATCATGAAAAGTAGCACTCGCTCAGCTATGTTAACTGTACCTTGACCCATTCCTTGATTTACACAAATCATGTACACTAGCACCTACTGGGCTAGGTTTGTAAATTACTGGGTGTTGGCTTCCATTTATATTTCAGTTTTCCATGATTCACACAAAGCATGAACAATAGCACCTGCTAACTGTACCTTGATCCATTCCATAATTTACACAAATCAACACTAGTATCTACTGGGCGTTTGTATTAGCTTCCGTTTATATATCAGTTTATACTTCTCTAGCACAAAAAGAGTAATGACGATTCAGACGCAAGAGGAACTGAAGGCGCAAAATATTATAGCTTTTAAGATCGTGCTGCACTCTAGTAGCAAAGTGATCATGTAGTAAAAAGCGGTAAATATAATTTTCTTTGCTACTAACTACTAATAAACATTTATTAATAACTAGATTATCTTATTGTAATTATCGAGCTCCCAAAACACGAAAGGAACATGAGGCATTTCATTATTTCCATTTTAAATCAACATTTCACAAAAAAACACTTTTAACCAGAGAACTACATAAACATAATATTTTCCAAAATAACATCTTATTTTACGGTTATGATTCGATCACCTACAATAAAATAAAATTTTCGTTTAATAGGTATTTTAGCAATAAAACGTGTGCACTTGCAAAATTTTTGATTACCTATATATCTTTTACTAAATCACAAATTTGATTATATAAACTTTCAATAATAATAAAAACGTAAATCATGTAATAACACTCACGTGTTTTATTTAGTACTTTATACTTTCTTATACGAAGTAACAAGAAAGTGATTTTTTCGACTTCGAGATATTGATGGATTTACACGTTTTGTGGGGACCTGTAAATCCATTTTGACCATTTTCGCCATGACGTCTATCTGTCTGTATCCACGATAACTCAAAAACGACTTATCGGAATTGATTCAAATTTCATAGTTAAGAGTTTGAACAAAATTGTGGGTGTCACATTAAATCATCTAGCACATTACAAGAAGATATTTTTAGTTTTTTTAGGAGAAATTCCCAAAATATTTATTTTTCATCGTGCGCATTGAATCAGAAAGCTTAGGTAGACTAGTGACATACAGGTAGGGGCTTGGTTTCCAAACTGAAAAATCCAGGGTTCGAATCTCAGACGGATTTTTGTTTTTTACTGGTTTCTATGATATCGATACCAAATAATAAATAAATAAATGTAATTTTATATTAATAACGTATTGGATGTGGACAGCATTTGGATGGGCTACCCCCATCCAAAGATTATAACTGTATCGCATCGTATAAGAAAGTCATGTGTTGGACACATCAGATATTTTTCTATAAACAACAAAACTAGTCAACAAAACAATGTCTATTAGAGGTAATAGTAGCGAGAAGATATTCGTATAAGACATCTATAGGTCAAGTGCATGCCATAAAATCTGTTTAGTCGCACTTCTAAACATACCCAGACAACATCATGTTGAAAATCACTATTCTTTTGGTCATTTTAACGATCATAAATGCATCAGATGTGAAACCTGCCGGACTTAGCAGATCTTTTACCAGTGACGGTATGTTTCAACTAAATTACAATAATTATACAATTTATACTAAGTCATTTTGTTTAGATTGTACCAAAGGTGTAGAAGAGGGTGTAATGTGCAAAGCAAGCATACCAGTATTCCATTGGCATAACGTAAAGCAAAAGTGTGAACTAGCTATATATGGAGGCTGTCATGCCACAAAAAACAATTTCATAGCTTTAAAGGACTGTCAAGAGGAAGCAAAACCCATTTGCAAATATTAATTTTAAAATACGTAATAGTTTGGTATATCTGTAAGTACAAAATAAGTAATTGTTTTTATTTCGTTTTATAAAAAAATAAAGTATGGTGAATGTGATTGTTGTTTGTCAGCAGATTTAATTAAATTAAAACATTATTTTGAGGAGCAACACCGGAAATTTGGTTAAGCCCCGCGCGTATAGTACAAAAACAAACAGTGATTGAGTTTTCAAAGAGAACTCATTAAAATCGAATAAAGCCTCTTGAAAAATAATTATTATTTAAGGCAGATGATGATAATCGCTGTGTGGATTAAAATGCAAATATTAACTGACACGAACAGACCAAATTCGTCGTAGTAGTTCAATTAAATTTCACCTAATTATCGTTCACGTCATTACCGGATTTTGCTTTGAAAACCAACGCCAATATACCGAATATCAACGAAAAAAACACACAAAATTTAGCTTTGTGTAGCATATGAGACTGTGGGGAAAAATGTATTTGCTGAAATTATGTTCTGAAGTTTGTGATAGAAGCATAAACAGATTTTTCCAAAGGAAACTTCATCAGTGTACCTTAAGTAATTTTAAATATAGATAAAAAATACTCTTATTATTTTTCTCAAATATAAGTGTCGAATACAGAGATATAATAATTTAACGTTAGACTCTCCCACTCTATAAAAATATCCGGAAACCAATTTTCCTCTAACCCACTTAATTCATCAAGAAGTTCCACACCGAAATAACAAGGTGTTATTTTTTATCCCCATGGGTCACTCTCACTCATGCGACCCATTTAAGAGCCTTCAGTGGTAAGTTGATTAAGACAAGTGTCAATAGGTCTGATATCGACACTTTCTGATGAGTGGACAACGGCCGATCAGTAGACAATGAATGTTTTGAAGTGAGGGGTAGATTGGGGGCGGTGGGCACGTGTCAAGGGTCATTACGTGTCACGGCTCATTGCCGTCCAACACGGCTAATGGGGCAGAGGCGACACCGACGCCGCTCTTTCACCACCACCACATAAATCTTACTATAGTGGCAACCCCCGCCATTCCCAGGTGCATTCAGAATTAACTAGATTCGAATTTTTAATCTTATTGTTAATAAAAATGGTAATATATACCATTAATCACAATATGTTGTAGTTTGTATGAAACCTTTAGTTAAGAGCGATTACTATTTTACAAACTATTTTGGTACCTACTACCAAATAGTTTGAAATGAAGCCATTTAACCACTTTCGTTATAAATGCTTTTGAGAAACAATATGGATCAAGGAGTGTTATGTTGTTAATTACAGATTAGTTTAGAGTAACAGAGTGTTGATTGAGTTGATACATCCCAAAGCAAGTTGACATCTATTGCATAACATAATAATTGTAATTAGCTACGGATGTCTATTCTGTAATTAATTCTCCAGTTTCAAATAGTAAGTAGGTACACCAATATGGGTTTAATAATAATGCAAACACGGCACATTACAACTGAATATTCACTGCTGACATATTCAAATGATGTGATATTTTAGTAAAGATATAATTGATCAAAGAAAACGGAACCAATTGATACTGGAAACTTTTGTTAGGTACTAGAACAATAAAATCAATATTTGCGAGCAGTTTTTAAAGTATTTATCTCAGTTTTCTCACGAAAAGTGTTTTCAACGAAATGATGAGTTAAGTTTTATGGAACAATTAATCATAATTATAATTTATTCAAAACTTGGATAGATGGTTCCCATGAATTAATTTCTTTATTCTGTCAACTATTTTCTAGTCAGCATAAATTACAGTATATATACAGGGTCATTTGTAACATATGGAGGAGAATTAAAAGGTATATATATGGTCTCAAAATAAACAAATACTTTTATTAATAAACTTTTCACAAAAACTCAATAATTATTTATTTATTTAATACAATAAGGTACATACAGGCGTTTCGTCCAAATTGTACAACTTGGTGTATAGAGCACTATAGAGCACACTAGAGATACATCAATGCAAAATTAGATAAATTACAAGCATTTTTCAAAAAAATAATAGATGTACTTAATTTATGTTTTAAATTTTATATTGGGGATATTTGAACTTACTGAACTATTATTTAGTTCAAGAAATTATAAGAAAGTTATAAAATGAAAATTACTCCTTCGCAATTTTTCCTTTTAATGTCCTAAATATCCCATTGTTGAGAGCCGCTCTACGTGTCAAACTGACATTGCAGTAAATTGCAATAATATCAGTTTTGAGTTGATGTTGTTATTTATTACTTATTGTTATTAGTTGTTTGAAGTTATGGTTACTAAATTAATCGTTAAGTTAAAATGGTGAATTACAGCAAGGTGCATAGAAAAATTTTCAGGTAGACGCACGTCTTCTGAATTTAATTTCAGCGGTACTCAATAGATTTAAAAAAACTTTAAACCACTGTAACTTTTGTTTTATTGGGTTGAAACCATGTTTCAGCGGAAAAGAAACTTTGATTTAAAATGTCATCATTCATGTTGGTAAGAAAAAAGAAAATTGTGGTCGTTTTTCATAATCCGTAGGCAAGAGTTCTTGGACACTGGTCAAACGATAAGGATGCATATGCAAATCTGTTTTTAAAATTCTCTGACAACTTGAATATGATAGATCAACTTGTGGTGAAAGAGTACCTACGTATACAAATTCTTTGAACATCTTGTATTGCTTCAGGTTCTTTTTTTTGGACGAGCGCTACCCGTTTTCCTTTGTGTGCTTCCAGTTACACGAAACAAATTAACGGAGTGCATCAGAATATCATAAAATTGTTTATACTGAATCACTACTTGAAGATATGTTTCTTGGAAATCTGCTAAATATTCTTGGATGAAATATTGCCACTGCTCATTAATTTTTTGTCCTGTGCGAAAATACGCTTCTAACATATCGATCTCTTGCACGTCAGGTTCTTTTCTTAGTCGGTCAAAAACCTGGATTCCTGTAGCCAGGTCGTTTATGAGGGCTCTGGCAATAGAAGTGGATCTATAGAAAGCACCAGCTTATACATACTAGTGTTTTTCTTTTTCTTCTGTACGAGTGTAATCTTTTTCTGTTGAGCTTTTACATAATCGATGGAGCCACATTGAGGTCTTTTGCAACATAACTAAGAGTGCGACCTTCTTGGATTAGATCCGCGATGCCTTCACTTCGCTAAGTACGACAATACTGTAATAATTTAAAGATTAAAGCAATTAACATCGAAACTGTTCACAGGCTGATTCCTGCAGATTAACTAGAAACTAAACACACAATAGATTGTAATATTTACACTATTGCGAAGGGAATAGCTTTGTACTTCAAGCATGATATGGTCGATGTGACGTCTAATTGAAATGCACAAATCTGGTAGTTAATCCATAGGATTCCACAGCAGGTAAAATTATAATAACAATATAAGGTTGAAGATGTTAAATTTTTTTCTGAGTAGTGTAAGATGGTTATCGTTACAAATAGTCTAAAATGTATAACGGAACATATCCAAAATAAATATTATTCCGTAAGACCTATCTATTGTTCAGAGAAACGCAACTAAACCTAAATTATAGATGCAGTTTGTATTTGAACCTGTCCCATTCCTCCTACGATGACTCATAAATTATTAAAGTGTGTTGCGAAATACTAAATACTTAATAGGTTAATGTGTTTGTTCTGACAAGTTGCATTACTCCGTGATGTATGAAGCAACCCGTGCAAGACACAACACAAAACCCGCTTCATTAATTAGTAATAGTTCCACAATCACTGTATTATATCATAAATAATGCAGTGTACCCCTTTTAAATAAAACGCGAACAAAATCGTCACCAGCAGCATCAAAAAACACTTTGTTGCCCGGCTAATTCAACCGAATAGGTTTTATAGGTTTCGACATTAAAGACACGTACACTGGACCCTGCCTACCTCCGTAGCCGACTTAGTTCGCTCCCCACAGCCTAATACCGGGGAAAACGTGCTGCAAGAACTGTGCCACAGCCATTGCTGATTAATGAGGTCTGGTAGAGTCAGGGGTGACCTCACGTAGGGCAGCCACAGCCATCTCTACTTGTATCTTGTTTAATTACATTTCAAGTCGGCCCCCCCGAACTCACCAACAGTTGAAATATGTTGGTTTTTTGTTTTGTTTCTAAATTATATTTTATTTATGTGGTAATGTGGTTTTGGGGGAAGTTCGGGGGTTTTATTCAAATTTTTTTCTACTATACCGTGAAAGGAAGGTATGTAAACAAAATTAAAATATTCGAACGCGCGTATCTGTTTTAAATTTTTTGTGTGGCCCAATTTCGTTTTTTACATTACAAAATGTTGTACATGATTTAAAATAACGATCCGGCAAATAGAAGTAATTTTGTAATGGTTGTAATTTTGGCAATCCCAGTTGATAAGTGACAAGAAGGGACATTGTATAAATTTGTTTTCCGGAAAAAGATTGACGCGCTAGCGCTTGACTAGAAATTAAGAGAGCTCCCGCGCCGAACGGAAGAACGTGAAATGCAAATGAAATTTATATTTTATTCTCCGAGATGTCGGTCTTAATTGAAGTCGTTGATCACTTGAGCGGAAGTTTTAAAAAAGTATTTAGACTGAAAGAAAATGCGCTATTTATAAAGAGATTTTCGAATAATTTAAATAATGAAATTTAAAAATTTCGTATAAGTTGCGATGGGATTTGGATGCAGTTTTATAGCTTTTTTGTTCCAGTTTTATGGAACAGGCTATTTATTTTACATTGTAGAAAGCGCGACTCTAAGCTGGAAAATCAACATTGGTTAAAATTAAGCGTCCCACCTGAATGTTTACTTGTAAAATAAAAATACGCCATTGAATTATTTAAAAATAAAATGCTGTTGGTACGCGGAAATATTTTAAAAGTTACATACGACGATATCCCCAACTTGTAGTTCCGATGTTGGTCTATTATTAGAACGTTATTATTCGAACGTGCCGCCTAAAAAGATAAAATAAAGTTACAACAACAATATTGTTTCCCCATAACTTAATTTTCCCTCTGAAGTTTGTTTGTAGTTGATATAAAATTTGTAACTAGGCGTGCATGTCCTGAACTGTTCTAATTAATTAGTAAATTTATACTACTTATATACTAGAATTAGTGTAAAAGCAATAAAATACCGCTAACGTGTACCCAAACTTTGGTAGCCTCATCAATATTTAAGGGTCGGATATTCGTCTCACTGTTTTCACTCGCTCTAAGTTTATGAGCTCATAACTTAGGAAATCTCAGCTCAAAGTCTGATTCTCCCCGGACAATGTGGTTTTCCATCCTCTTTCATCCAGTGATAGATTGCACACCAAGTAATTATACCGGACCACTGTTTTATCAATCTAGCATATATTTCTTCGGTATCCCCACCACACTACCAATTTTCTTTCTGACGTCTTGTTTTCGGTGCGGTGGAATTTAAAATAAACCCCCCTGACATACACACATATACCCAAGTTTGCTAAAACACTAATATATCTCAACGGTAAGTTAGATCCACGGAGGATTAGATTGTTTCGAGGTGGTTGATTTATTATTATACTTAGTTGATTTGTGTAGCTCTTTGGTAACGCCTCATTTCTGTTGCACAAAGATGCTGGAGATTATAACAAAACCAAGCAAAACCCCACCTAAAATAATTACTACCAAGTACTAATAGAAACCAATTATCCCAACTTTGTACAATAAGTTTGAGACAGATCGTTTTCTGGGACGGTCTGCTACATTTAGATACTGCGAAGGTTACATTGAAATATAGTACAAAAAAATGAACATACAAATAATTTTGTGCTTTTGAAGTCGGACAATTACATAGATGATTGAAAATTTGCTTTTTTGTCAGGGATAATAATTAATATTTTTATCTACCAGCAACATTTGTAAATGAAAATTAGTTCTCTTTGTGCAATTTCATGTTTTATCCAAACGAAAAAATATGTATCACAATAAACTGGAAACAAATATTATTCATGGAATTTTTATCTATTGTTATTTAATTTTCAAGTACTGGGAACTGTATTAATTCTGACTATAAAAGTAATAAGAAACTGAAATAAGAAAATCTCAATAAACACACAAATACCTACTAATAAAAATTAAAATAATATCTTTAAAGTTGTACACCAAAACTTAAACAACAAGATACTTTTACTAAAAACTTTTTTTTTTGTACACAGTCCCTAAAATAGCTATTTTACGGACTCATTTCAGTCCGTAAAATGGCTCTTTTCGGGACTATTTTTGTTTTACGGACTATTTTTATTTACAGACTAATTTCAGTCTGGTTACTATGATAACATGTTATTTAAAATCCGAAGTTCACTATTTTTGTGAAATATTTGCTGTAATGACATTGACATAAATTGTATTATGTATGATATGTCAATTACATAATTAAAGGTTTAAATGTGGGACTCATCTGCTATTCCAGACTCGGCTTCGCCTCGTCCGGAAACAGCGATTTGTCCCAAAAAACTTGATTTTAAGTACTTGTTACAAAAATAACTATTATGAGTCTACTATACAATTTTGAAAAATTGTATAAAATTCGAAATCCATTAATTTAGGTATATTTTTACGCTTAAAATTAAGAGAAGAATTCAAAAATTTAAAAGTATACAAAGGTTTAAATTAACCTCGAAATTAACAAAGTTGGTTGGCGTGCAGCAAAAACCGAATATTCTGTAAGTTAGTAGCAAAGTGAATTTTTTCGGAAGGATTAATAGTAAAAGAGATATGGAATATCTACGTTTATACAGCAACTATAAATCTTTATGATAAATAAACTGTAGCAATAATATTATATAAAAACTATATTTCGCCAAATTGAGTTGATTCGCGAAAATAGAGAAGTTCACATTAATAAAAATCGAATATATCACTTGGTAGAAATAACATATCTGAATTAGAAATAGAGGTAAAAGACGTTTAATACATTTTTATAAATCCAAGATTTATGGCCAGCCGTCACCACAACTATTTTCGATAATAATGTGACCCGAAAATTATACAAAAGATGTTTCCTGTACACTAGCAGAGATTTTCTAAAACTCGTATAAGCTAAATGTGAAACTTTGCTCTTGAGTTGTTTCCTGTGTTGAAAAAAAAACTTTGTTAAAAAGCACAATAAGTCGAAACGCCACTTCAGCAACCACAAAAAATATATGCCTCGTTTATATCCGAGGAAAACCTTTTCTTAATATGCTGATATATATTTTTCTCTCTCTCTCTTCCAGAGCGAAAGTTTTAAATAACATTTTTCCAATCAAAAGTTTGTTACAAAAAACATACCGACGAAGTTGCGAAATTTTGAAATAAATTGAACATCACCATCATAAGTTATTTTGGTAGGAACAAATATGTTCTGGAAGTAAAGTGATTGGTTTATTTGAATTTCAAATATTAGTTATAAAATTAGAGCCGTGGTGCAAATAATTATGTTCAGCGCGTTTTCACAAAATTATGACGAGGGTCTGGAAAGTTGACAATGAAACTCACACGCATATTTTCAGGAGGTCAAGCATTTTACGTCGTTGGCTACTATATTTACATTATAATGTACACTCTAAAGACATAATAATATTAATATAACGTTCTGTGTATAAAAAGGGATTATATGTAATATTTGTTTGGGATGTATGAGCTTGTACGCAAATCAGATGCGTCTAGCAGCTTCATTTGCGGTTGGTGACACGTGATATGCCTTAAAAAGGGGCGAGTGGAATCTGTTAGTTCGGTTATGTTTAATTCAATTACGTAATTTGGCGTCAATTACTTCCACTAATTACAACTCAGTTAAATTCAATATATTTCTGAATATTCATGGATATACTTCCTCTACCATCTGGACAAGAAATGATGGAAAGCAGTTTTTAATCCAGTTTTTTGAAATCTGTCAAGAGCATTACACATTGAATTCATAAACGGCAAAAAGTAAAATTAAACTCGTTTCATCGTATTACTAAATGTATGTCACATAGGATTTTGAATAAAAAATGCAGAACCTATTAATTCATACTTGAGAGGAAACAACAATGGTAGGACACTGATTAATAGAAAAGTAGTGATTGATGTTATAATTGCTACTCTATGGTCTGAATTCTAATAAAATGCAAAAATCGTCTGGTCTATTCTACTATGGAATGTCTCGAATCGCAATCACCAGATTGGCAAGATGGCAACAAGATTTTTTTTTAAATAATTATAAAGGGGCTTTATTCCTGGTTCAGTGCTTATAGTTTCATAGTCTGCAGGAACCTTATCAACGGATCAAATAAGGGAAATGAAACTCCTGTTTAATCATCTAAAGTCTACTTTTCATCTAACCAATCAAAACCTAATGAAGAAAAACACCATACCTATAAAATGAAAATTGTACTGATGGGTTCTTGAATTGTGCCTGTTAACCATAACGCATGTATTTGGACGAGAAATATCCAGATATCCTTGCATATCTTGGATAAAGTTGGTACCCATCATTTTGACTGCTTAAACTTTCATTTACCATTCGGATGCTCTTGAATGCATTAAAGTCATCATTGTCCTAGGGTGTCATCGACCAATTGACCTAATAAAGAAATCGCCAGGTTGTACCTACCTTTTGGGTTTGGCGAAGGTCTATTGAAAAGTAGTAGTAGATTCCGTTATCTTCTAACAACATTCCTTTCTTGGATTGATGGTGTTACCGTGACGACTGGTAATACTTACACGTTGAATATCTGCTGAAAAGCAGAACCTATCATCCTTTTCATAACCTTTCTTGTACTCTTCTCTTGTAGTTCTGTGGTATTGTTTGTGAATGTGTTTCCATGATGATTGACAACCTGAACAATCTTCATCTAAAATGTCTTTTATGGAATCTGTCCTATTTCAGTACAATTTGAAATATTCACAAATTGCTCTTTCCTCATTATCAAGTGTTGAAAATGATATTCTTCTTTGCCATCACCCTTCTGGAGTTAAGACAAATTAATGGAATATTTTAAGTTGAAGATCTCGTATAGGTATCCAATTTATGATCTCATTAGATTCGCCTGAAATGATAAACAATATGTTTCTATGTATTCTTTTATGTTGTGTTTTCAAGCTTTTCTTCTTTGACCTTTTTTCGCATAATAAAATAAAATAATAATCAAATTGAGGTCATTCCAAAGATCTTCATTATTCTTCACTTCATAACCTACTAATGTTGACAAAACAAACATTTAGAAAATGGTTAACAAAAATATTATGGATTTCTTTTCTTCAGTTACTTTTATCGTTGCTCTTTGTTAAATTCTTTTTCATTTTGTGATGTTTTACAAACTTTTTCTTTTAATTAGGTTCTCTTTCTGTCTTCTATTAAGTGTCATATCCTTTATTTTTACGTTGTTTAACAAATTGAAGTCTTTCATAGTGTTCGACTTTTTGGAATTATAATAAGATTCTGAAACAATTTTGTAGATACAACAATCTAATTTCTTTCCATAAAAATGTAAGTTAGCGGAAGGAATTATTTGCCCAGAAACTACGAGTATTAACCCAAAATAAGTGTCTAATTTCCATATTTCGAAAAAGTAGATACATACTGAGTGCCTAAAAAACAATATTTTTTAGTGTTTAAGACACACCTAATTACGTTTAAAGGAAATTGATATTCTATTTATGAATTCTTGTCAGTGCTATTATAATAAAGAAATAGATTGGATTCCCAAAATTTCACAAAATTATAGTTAAAGTAAGCAACGTAAGCAAGAAATGTTTTTAAATGATGCTGATTTCGTTCCTAAAGTTATAAGTCGTTTTGGGACACTAGAAGAGACAGATGTCTGGATGAACCTGTAGATGATTGAGACGATAAGAATAAGGAACAGGTGGACTAGTAACTTAGATGAAAACTCTAAAGAGGATCACCGCAGTTCAACACCTAGACTAATAAACCCCTGCTTCCTAATTAGTAATTAATAAAAGAAGACAACTTTAGGCATTTCGATATTTTACGTTGGAAAATATTAGTGTGTATTTGTGGCAAATGACTAAAATTTTTTTCCCATACCTACACGAAAATGGCAACTTTATTTGCGTGAAATGTCAGTACAAAGTCGCCTTTTTAGGATAGTCGCGGAAAATAAGAAGTGGGGGTAACATTTCTCCCTTGGGTAGCCATTCCTTTACTGATATGCAGGAGTTATTTGTGTTTGTTTATGGTTGTCAAGGTGATTTGCTCATCGCACAGTGTCAAACAAAATGTCAGTGTTATGCTGTTTTAATTTGTTGGCGCGTTTCACGCAAAAGAAGTAGCCATTTTCGTACAGGTATGTGAAAAAATAGAGTATGCTACACGGTAGGAATTGATACTGCCTCTTATTCTTGCGCCCTCGCTTCGCTCTGGCGCAATTTTCACACTCATCTCTCAATTCGTACCTTGTTGCATAAACTACTATTATGTACCTACTGATATTATAAAGATGCTTGACCCATAAAGCGATTTGTATTCACAGAAAATGTATCTAATAATTGCACTTTTTAGCCCACATATTTTTAGTCTATCTTTTCTTAATTTAGAACTAGACATAAAACGTCTAATTCAGTATAATTTATATAAAATGTGCCCTTCTAAATATTTTAAGGACAATCCAAGGATAATAAGTATACTTCCAGCAATGGACTATAAAAACGGATACTTTAATTAATTTTATTTTAAGCCCATGAAAAAATTACATTGTTGCATTATAACTAATATGCTTATTTTTGTTACAGGTAGCTACCCCGAGACATAATATTACAGTTCCGACCGGTCAATCAGAGGTAAATTTTCATGCAATTTCATTGTTGTCTTTGAACTTTCGCAACATTTATTCCTTGTGCACCACAAATAAATACCAATTTCGTACTCTGCACATTTAATAACACCATTTAAACAGTAGCATTTTCTCATATAAAATCTGAACGAAAATCGTGTGAACAAATTTTGTAAATAATTTCATTCTATTATATTCCAACACATAATTGCACTGCGGTGGAAATACACTTTTAATTTGTTTAAAAACATCCTTATATAGCTAAATAGATGTAACTGTAACAGGCATTATGATGCTGGGAGCATGGCAAATAATGTTTATTATTAAAAACTCAACATAAAATATCTGAACAGTGTTTAATAATAAATGATACTAAGTTATGCATCAGAGAAAAGTTCATGCGCAAATGGTTTTTAGATGGCAGAAAATTGCAAATCGTGCTGTAAAAAGTAATTGAAAAACTTACGAATCTCAAACTGTCAGGAAAATAATTACCCAAGATTATAGGTTATGTTATGGGTTTTTCTTTATAGCACAACAAACCTTTATTAATTTTGTATATTAATATGGCAGCTTCTTTTTAACGCCAAGATGTAAAGCTTCCTGACGACTGATCGTATGCAAATTCCGTTTAATTACGGTCTAGTTAGACATAAAACAGTTAACGGGTTCAAAAAGAACAGAAAAATATTGGTAAATGAACTGACGGTAAACGAAAACATTAATTGATTTTAAATTGACTACATCAGAGCTGATACAAATTAGTAACCTAAGTGACCCGACATAAAAACTGAGTTACTCATAGTTAATTGAGCCGGGATTTGATGTCGTTGACTGCATTGAACTTGCTTGCCTATTTCTCTTGCGCTGTAGGAGGTATTAATCAATGGCAGTATGAAAGAGTATAACATGTAATACATGCTCTGTACAAACTGAATATCATTATGTAAATTAGTGTTTTGCAGCCAACCAGATTTGAGGTAATTAGAGGCTATTTAGAAAAATTCCAAGGAGCTGGAAAATTTGCCCAAGGGAGATTAGGAAATGGCGTGTGGTATTCGTAGAAGTCTGTGTGAAAATTGAGGACGATTCTGTTAGAAGTAAAGTAATTGGAATGATAGAGATTTACCCTCTTATTTATAAGAATTGTAAAACACATTTTAACTAAAATTAACACAAACTGGAACTTATTAAATCAGAAACGCATAACGATGTCTCAGCATTATTTTAGTTAAAATGGTATGTATGTAAATTTTTGGATTACACACATCAAATTTATGAAGAAATATCTAGAGTAAACTTAATTAACTATGTTAAAACTATATTATCTGAAGCATCACATCTAATCGTCAATAATAATTATTATTTTCATTATATTAGTGTATCATGTCATATTTGAATGCAGTTTTTATAATTTATTTGTAGCAAAAAAATTTATTCAACAATGTTTTTGTACAACTACTATTGAATTATGTATTTCATATTATGTCTCTATCAGGTTGATGGCAAAAGTTGCTGCTGCTGAAAAAAATTCTGTAAAAAATGTTTAGTAAATGTTGCAATTTTTATTAAAACTGCACAATCGTTAAAAAATTGTTTAAAATGAACTGATGCAGTTCAAATTTAATGATTTTTGCCAAATTGTTGTACATCAATTCCTGCATGATTTGCAATACTTATTCGGAAGAAACTTGATTTATTAGAGAAACCACTTATGTACTGATGCAAAAAGTAACTTCAAAGTTAGAAAAGTAATGTACTACGATTAGCACAAACTATCACAATTTAATAGGCTTGCCTGCCAATTTCACTACACATAGAAAATCAAAACAAGTAAAAAGAAAAACTATATCAACACATACACGCTGAGAACTGGGTCAATTAGTGATAACAAATACAGACACATTTCCAGCGACACCTAATTGTAATTGAATTACAAAAAAAAAACACCATCCATGTACAGAAACTAAATCATTAGCCAGCTCGCTTTTCTGTAATTTCTACTTCTCCCAATTAGCCCACGTATTTTGTTCATAGTACACCAGCCAAAGTCAATAAGGGTAAAACCTTGTAACAGATAATTTAACTATACGTTGAGGTGGCAACACCGCAAATGGAAGACGAAGCGAACAAGGCAAACTCAGGAAGACAGTTGGCGGCAAGAAGAGAACAGGTGCAAAGTCAGTTGGTTTAAACAGGTCTTGTGCCTTCACTGCCTTCTGTTCTATATTATGTTCACCTTTCTCGAGTTGTACTACGTCGGTTTTATATAGCGCTGTTAAATTTGTTCCTATGTATAGTAACATGTTTCACTTTGTATAAAATCCTACTGGTTTATTGGTTGTTCGATAGAAAAGTCCTGCAATTTCTGGTAGCTCCAATCGAATACCTACTATAGATTTTAGAGGATGAATATGTATATGTAGATTAGTTATCGTATGTCAAATCTCATTCTGCGGAGCGAATCCGAGTCGCGGAAGGGCCCCATCGTATAGTCACTCAGAGGTGTGACGTTAAATTTCCAAACATGCAAATCCTACCAGGTCCATCAAGACACATGGTTTCATTGATAGTGCCATTAAACAATCGATATCATCCAAAGTTGTGCTCCCTAAGTTTATCTAGCTCGATTAATGGATGTATTGACAATGGCTGTGCCAACCAGCCCAATGACAACCACCCCCTGAAACCGGATCTTCCAGATATCTGGGGAAGCTGTGTTCTATGCAATCTCAACTCTTTGTTTTACCTTAATTGATGGCGGGATATCCATATAGAGTCATGCTGTCATAACGCACATTAATTGGAAAATTAGACTTGATAATAGAGTCTTTGTTTAGAGGTCTGATGGGGTGTCTAGTAAAAATAGTTTGAGCGCATTGCAGGATCAAAACTGTTCTAATGGAAGATAGTGAAATATCCAGAGGTGATTAGTTTTGAAGAGGAGAATCGCTCAGTTTACAATATATTTTGAAACCATCTTAAGAATGGGTTTTTTTATTTATAGTATATAAATTTGGACCTTTTCTATTAAATCCGTATCACTCGCTGATAGATCTAAAGACAGAGACCTTTCTTTACTTATAATTGATAAATAACAGTAATTTCTCAACGATGTTTTAAAACATCACAATTTCATAAATATCGGTAATTATTTTTTTAAGATGTTACGAAAATCAATATTAATACATAATTAAATTTTTCCTTGATATATTGGAAAAGACATCAGTCTCTAATTACAACTTTGCACCAAATCCAATTCAGCTAATTTACTTTTTCTGCTCATAACCTCAAGACAGAAAACACCGGGGTGGCTGATCGTAATTCCAGTCTACAACATTTGCGTCTCGCCAATTTCATAAACTAATATCTTGATTAGGATTTAAACCAAACATTTACTTTTCTTCAAACAATAAATAATAGAATAATAGTGTTTACCGATATGAAAAAGCATCCCATAAATTTCTAAAGACACTTTAATTGAAACCAGTTCTCTGAAGATGCAACAAAAGTTTTCGCTTTAAAATAAAGTTTCGAGATCAATCGGTAATGTAAACAATGTAGACAATGACTTTGTTGAAATGTTTGAATCTATTGAAGAAATAAGTCTTATTTATTTAAAAGTTTTATTATAAATATCTGTAATAATTCCCGTGCAACTGTAAACATCTTGATGTTTATGGGAATGTAAATATAAAAGTTAGTCAATGCGAAACGATGTTTCCAACAATTTGAAATCCATATTTACAATATATTACAGCACATTCCAATTGATTGCTTTACAACCTATTGACGCAAAAAGCGAAATATTCTGTATAATCCTTTATTAAATCATCAAAACTAAAACAACCAAGCATAAACCAAATTAGATTGAAGATAAAGCTTTCCAAAACAATCACATAGCTTATAAACAAGTCTAAACTTCCTATCCTATAAACTCAGAATACAACAATAACTGTATATCTCTGTTTGGGTTGACATAAACTTCGCCAATGGCAAGTTGAAATAAAACCAACCCAATGTTATGTCAGGGGACGAGCAACATCAACAAAAATAATATAATATACTAATTTAAAGGCAGTGACACAAATTGTGATAAGCTGGATTAATTACCAAGTAATCTAGAGTTGTTTCTTTCATATGATACAACTGATGTCATATTTTCCGAAAGGAACGGTACAGAGGGCAACATTCCCCTAACTGCCTGCGGCTATCGGCAAATTTCCTTCATTTAATGTGTATCATAACAAGGGAATTATTAGTTATTACTAAAAATACGTATTATATCCTACTGCAGGGAAATGGCAGTAATGTAGAGACAAAGAAAAATGGGCTTTATTGCTGTTTTGGGGAGAAACGTGTTAAATTTATGATTTCGGTTTATTTGTTTAAGGGATAGGTCCTATTATATTTTATCACAATACAAAATGGTCATACAACTTGTATTTTTTTTACAAGTAAATTTTTTTTTTATTAAATATAGTATTCGAGTTCTAGGATTACTTTATTAGTTTATTACCGCATGCCATTTTGAAAATAAAAAACATTGTTCTAAAAAGATCAATAATGGCAATTACCCTATTTACCTTAGTAATTTTTTGGATCAGATTAAAATGTATAAGAAATAAGTTATTATCTGATGCTTTTCTAGGAGTAAAGACCGGACGGCATATTAGAAACAAACAAAAAGTGGTTAGCCTGTTTTTGTATGCCTGCCAGTGGCGGCTCGTCAAGGGAGGCAGGGGAGCAGTGCCTACTCTATGGCCATTAATTTATTTTATTTTTATTTTACAAATATATTTTTTTCAATTTCTTAAAATATAGATATTAGATAGATCTAATTTAACAACTTTTACAGATAAATATTTTGAATCATAATTTGAATTAACCGCCACCCTGTTGAAATGCTCGAAATATTCGTTAACTTCTCTCATCTGTGGTTCTATACCACTTACGACTCGAATCGCACTTCTGCCTATGTTGTTGTCACACACACCCGCACTTGCGCTCTGGGCTGCGAGGCGCTCCTCGATTTATATTTTTAAACACGAAACTGTGGTGAACATGTGTTACGATTGTTACGCCTGCGTTTCAGTTACTACTACTATTTTTTGTCATTGCACATTCAAGTTGGAGGCAAAAACACCTTTTTTTTAAACACGAAAGAAACTGTTGTGAACAAGGAACAAGCGTTTACGCCTGCGTTTTTTATGTAATAGTTGTTGTTCGTTTGTGTGTCTGTGTGTGCAAGTATGAGGTGAAACAGGTTAGGTATTTGTGTTTTTTTTGTGTGCAAACAAAAGTTTATTCTTAAAATGGAAGGGGCAGTGACACTGTAACAAATATTAAAATTTGTGAAGACATTGTTGACTTTTTAATAAAATTTAAATTTAATCGACTGTGTTACGATGATAAATTGTTCGTCAAAGATTTAGAGGTTCCTCATCCAGTAAGTAAGTATTTAATTAATCAGGGTAAACCGCCTCGTAGTTTTGTTAATCATTGGTACAGTAAATGTAAATGGTTAACGGGTAGTTTCATTTTAAAAAAATTGTTTTGTTGGCCATGTGTTTTATTTTCAATTCGGGGTGAAGAAGTTTGGTCAAAATTTTGTTATGACTGCCTGAAAAATTTAGGTCGCTCGATTGAGAAACATTCAAAAAGTCAAGATGCATATTAGATCTATGTGTAAATTACAACTTTTAGGTTAACAAAATAATAATAACCGTCCTAGATTCAGCTCGTTATATCGAAATTCAAAGATTTAATGATTCAGTAAGAAAAAATAGAGAAATTTTAAACAGATTAATCGATATTTGTATCATTCTTTGTAACCAAGAGTTTGTATTTAGTAGGTACTTATGCAATATATTTTTCTGACCAAGTAGAGCTCCTTTTCCTAAATTTCAAAAAAACAGATAAAAAACTTTCCTATCAAGGCAACCAGGCATGGGACGTGAGCAAGATTATTAAGGATGACCTTGAACCACGAAAAAAATTTTGTCTGCGGCGCTTTTAGGCTCGCTATGTTCGCATCTTTTTTAACTGCCTCCCCCGACTAAATGACTCCGAGCCGCCACTGATGCCTGCCCATACTGAAGCATTCCCACTTCATTCTCCGCCTTGTTTATCTCACTCTTACCAGTGTCCTCTATTATACGGTGTTGTGTTACTCATTAAAAAGCAACAGGCAATAAAAATTTTTCTTAAAATAAGAGTTCTCAACCCGGTATATAAAATTAAATGGAGTATTCTACTGAAAGATAAGTGATAAAAAACACTCTTGGTAGAAAAATAAATTTTCAAATTTGTGGTTAATAAAAAAACTAGAAAAACTTAATGAGTACCGACCCTCTTACTTTACACTATTGTCTAGCAGCCTGGAATGTCTTTTTAAAATTTGATATCAAATAACATGGATCTATTGACATATCCCAAAAAAATATTAAAATGTAAACTAAGCTAAGATTTTCGATGTTACAAAGAGTACTACAGTCTACTTTGTACTCAAACCAAAGATATTCAAGGAAGAAAACTTAGTCTTTATAGTTAGCATGCCCCTCACAGTTTTACTGGATCTCTGTATACATTTTAATTCCCCCAATTTATTTCTAAAATGATTATTATATCTCCAAAGAAAATGGTCACACTTACTTGTTTGAAGAAGTGTCTTACTCACCTCCATTTCTAGCACCAGAGTCTTTATTTAAATGAGCTTATGTGCACAACATCATCTCTTACCTTAGTTCCTTGACGTATTACTGCGTTCTATGATACTCCTTTGTGCTTCGTCAATTGCAATATGTGAGTAAGGAAGAACAAAACGGGCTGCGTACTAGCAACTTTTAATTGCTCAACAGTTTAGTTGCCAAAATATAACTTGCTTTAACTGATAATCAAATATTATGAACTGAAATTTGCATTGTTTTATTTGGTGACTAAACTGTTGAATATTTAAAAGTTTTGTTACTTCGAAGAAAAAATTTATATTGGGATTAAATACCCTCTAGAAAAAAGTTTAGGCTCAGAAAAATTTACGAACAAATGGTACGAGCTTACCACTTTGTCCTCAGATTTCAAAATCAAATAGAGTGGTAAGAATTTATCTCCTGTTAAAGAGATGGAAACAGGCTCTACTATTGTAGGGTCAATGTGTTGGAAAGTTGTGGCTAGTTAATTAGGCCGGGATTTTTTCCTGCATCCATTTCATTTTTCATCCAGAATTTCTGGCTGAGTGTTGCTGTGAATATACATCGTCAAAATGAATAATAAATATCTGATGTGCCCAACACATGACTTTCTTATACGGATAGTATCACAGTAATTACTTTTCCTAAAGACATTAAGTTAAATTTCTTGTAAAAATTTTGAGGGTTTCCAGCAATTTTCAAATAGTCTCTGTCGCACTTATTGCAATACGCATAAATCTGTCCTTGTCCCACTCATTACTACCAGATTTTAGGACAAATAAATAACAGAATACTTATCAAAATTCCACAGTGCGAAAAATGCTTGATATCTTTGAATTTGCTGTAGCTAAACTTTGAAGATTTATAAAATACTTCTCAGTTTTGGTCAACGTTTCACTCAAACAAACTGTACAGTGCACAATAATCCTTCTCATCAAAATATTTCGATCTTTTGCCTTTGACAATTGTTTGACTAACAACCTCTTCTTCTTCTTCGTACTTGGATTGCAAAGCAATGTCAAGTTTTTGGTGTTTGGCGATATAGCCACTCTCACCAGGATTGGATTAATTGGATTAATTGGTTTTCACTTTTTAAATTTTTATAACTTTATTCGAGCTCTTCGTGTGTTTAATGCAAATAGAATCTTTAGTATAAAAACAAATAGATTTCTGTAATGTGAACAACAGCCACTCAGAGATAGATGGCAACACTATATAAATATATAAATAATTTATAATTATTAAAAAACGGCGCAAAATAAAACACTTTTGTTACTTTGTCGACACGTCTAAAAATTGAAAGAGCATTCACAAAAAATTTGGCGTCGATATCTTTAATGTAGATTTGCATGTATAATACAATTTCACGACTTTATTGTATATATTAGAAAAAATTTTAATCGAGTTGCCATGATATCCAAAACATAAAACCGTAGCCGTTGTAGCCGTCGATCTTTTCAAATAGTAATGCTACAATCGATTTCCTCAACGGTATAGATTTCTGTATGTAAACAACATGTACTTTGTAAATCAGAGATAGATGGCGCCACTATATAAATAAAATTTTTTGACGGAATTTCAAAAAAAGTTTCAAACAAAATTTGTTCAAAATTTAATTCTAAATCAATATTAAAGAATAAAAAAATGTCGTAAATTGTTTATTTTTCAAGATATTCCTAAAAAACCTAAAAATGTCTTCAGGTAAGTACCACTTGTGTTGGTGCTAGATGAAAAAGATTTAATGTGGCACCCACAATTTTGTTCAAACTCTTAAATATGAAATTTGAATGAAATCCGTTAAGTCGTTTTTGAGTTATCGTGGATACAGACAGACACACAGACAGACACACAGACACACAGACACACAGACAGACATCATGGCGAAAATGGTCAAAATGGATTCAGGGGCCCTCAAAACGTGTAAATCCATCAAAATCTCGAAGTCGAAAAAAATCACGATTACAATACTTCCTTATACTACGTATAAGAAAGTAAAAATTAATATACTTCTTTCGTCTTTCCCTGGTAGCATTTTTTATATTTTAAGTGCAAAGACTACTTTCTTTAGTGCAATGGAATAAAATAATAATTCATCTCACTTTACTTAAAGTAATTTAAATATCAAAACTTTTAATGGATTCCGTTAAGTCCTCACATCCTTTCCATGTAACAAACAACCTTTTTTAGTAGCAAAGTATATCCTTTCCTATTTGCGACTGATTAAGTAGTTTTTTTGGGGCAAAGTCATTTGGAATGGTTGTTTTTAGTCGTGGAACGTTAGGCAGCAGCAACATCAGAAAGAAACAGACGGTGATTATCGTACGGGCTGGCAAAAGTGTATAAATTTGAGGCATGCATCAAGTAGAAGTCCCTCGTATCTTTTGTCGTAATTGCATATGTAAGAGAGGAGTAGATTACCTAGAAACTAAATGTCCGGACGTAAATCTTGCTCCTTCGAGATGGAGCTGTAAAATTCTAGTCGTAAAAGCGACACGAATAACTTGTTAGTTTTGTTTTTCATCTAACTTTACTCTCACACAACTTAATTTGTTTTTGAGGAACTTCTAAAAATGGACTTTTGTGCAATAAACTATTTTCACTATTCAGAAGTTTTTAGCAAGTTTATTATGTTCGTATATTGTATAAACATAAAAATTTAATATTTTCACAAAAATTATAACAACTTATGCAAATAATGCAATGAAAGTACTTTATCTTCACTAGAAACGGAATAATAACTTTTCAACGATGAATGGCGGAAAGTAACTGCACTTGGAAAGCAATCATTTTGTTGCTTCCGTCTATATAATATCAAGTAAAGACAATGAATTAATCTATGTGAATATTTTTCCATCACTTATTCTTTTAAGTTTAATGTTTTGGTGTATTTTAGTTATTTTGTATTCGTCTTTTAGTGCGCCACTTTATTTTCGGTGCGTCATAAACTTCACACAGTAAATCAAAACGGAAAACAACGACATAAAAAATATTTCCTTATAATAGAAAGCTGTTTTGCATTCAGGCTCCGAAATATGGAATCCAATATTCTTAATAATAACTATAAATCTCCCTAACCATGGAGTTGTTTGAGAGCCGAGTGAGAATTCCTTCAATGAATATAATCCTTAAAGCAATTTATATTCTATTTGTTCTATTAATTTTAATTCCAAAGATTTTTTATATAAATTGGAGCTGTCTCTGGTACAAAAAAAAATAGATTGAAGGGTTAATGTGAGAAAAATCTGGCTATAGAGGAAATTTATCAAACCTAAGCAACAAACTGTTGTATGGGTTAGGGTTAAATGGGAAACCACCTGACGTTTCTTTAGACCATGATTGTTACCTGCCAGATACAATAAAATACATATGTTCCATCAAATATACAATAAAGATGTGTTATTATTTCTCACTGGGTCACAATGGGTTAATATAATAAAATAAATAAATGTACACTTTGTTCTCAAGTCTTTTCTTCCCGTGTGTGCTATTATTATTGGAAAATAAATTCCGAAGAATTTTCGTATATGTATGTATACAAATTCTTTATTTCTTTATGTAATAACTTAAAAGCACATGTAGCAGTTATTGTTGTGAAGAAAAGAAGATGAAGTAGGTGCTGTTTGTGTGATGTGTTTACAATTTTTAAAATATTGTGTTCATATTATGTGCAAACTGTAAAAGAAGTTGTAATGGAAAATATTGTTTTGCACGTGGATAAAAATTTGGTTATATTTTTATTTTTACTTTTATTTTTATTTTATTTGTTAAGTGTTATCAATCATTCAGTTTCAGGATGTACAATCACTTGCCGTGAAAATATAGGACGTAGAAAATTAACGCAGATTTTACTAAATATCTTCTAAATTGATGAAAATAAGTTTGCTGTAAAATTAAATTAAATTTGTAGTCTTAGGCGCTGAGATCTGAATCATTAGTAATTTTATTCGTTAGCGAGACACTCATTAATAAATGTAATGATTTCGCCTTAATTACATCATTACTTTTTAATTTTGTTACATGTTTTACGGATGTCATTCATTAACAACTTTCGTTGTTTTTATTGGTTTAGGCATCATCTTCTGTTTTAATGGCAAATTTATTGAAAACATTCGACAGTTATTTTTTGCAATTATTGGTATGGTTTTATGCTGGTATAACTAAGTAGGTAGCAAACATCCCAGTAAAATTTTATTACTGCTAAAAATTAATATCTAGAAAATAACATGCGACCCGCACTTTGGTTCCGAAAAGTTACAAATTAAATCAAATATTTATATAGTAAGTCTAAAGTTTTTTTTATGAAGACGGTTAAAAGTTGGTTTGTATCCAAAAAAAAACTTGTAAAGTTAAAGAGCCCAACTTATTTTTAACATTTTTATAATAAAGTTACTTGAATTGAAAGTTACTCGGGAGGTTTATGAGATTTATAGCATTTTTGTATAGCCCCTCAGACATTTGCTTGGGTGATTTTTAAAACAATTAAAATTCCTTTTATGATGTTTACCTACCGCTTCTTATGTCAAATTGGGGCAAATTTAATTTATAATGCTTGATATTTTATCTAAAGTAGAGGCACCAGATACAACAAAAGAACCAAAATGGTCAAAGAAAACTACAAACTCACATGAGCTTTCACCGAGGCTCTAAGCACGTCTCTATCCTATCGTAAAATCGAGATCAGTATTTGAGATTTATCCAGGGAATACATTTATAAAAAAATCTGTGCTTACAGTAAAATAAAGTTATAGAATGTGGTTGTATTATCTGTGAGATTTTGTGGGTCTAATTTACGATATTACAAAAAAATATTGTGATGACATACATTATTTCGAAAGTACTACACTTATTTAAATCGAAAGTGTTTAAATAACCCACTTGTTTATCTCAAGTGATTAAAATAAAAGTGAATTAGTTAAAAAAAGTCGCAAGATAAACGATCTCTACTGTATTTCGAAACGGGCTTAATAGGTAATAAAGTTGCTTCTGTTTTAGATTTAATTTTTATTTAATCATTTTTTTATCTAGATAATTCATTTCAATCCTTATAATCGAAATAAACACAGCCATAATATAATAGAGATGTTCCCATTAAATTTGAGAATTGTTTTCAAAAATTACGAAGAAATTCTAATTTATTGAAAATATTAACAAAAATTTACGTTTCTGATGAAGTTAGATGTATTTTTCTAATGAAAATTCACTTTCAATTTATAGTTCAATTTATGAGGAAAGATCCTTACGTCATAACTAATAATCGTACGTTCTAAGAAAAGACATTTATTTTATTTTAGTTATTTTGACCGTTGTTTTGATATATTCTTTCTAGGTTATGATGTTAATTTTCGAGAAATTTGTTATATTAAAAAATATACCTACTTATTTGTGGTTGTGCACAAAATAATACTCTAATTTATAGTTTTTTCAATCAAGAGAGAGAGACAGATAACCGGTCACATAACGCGAAAGACTATAAGCCCCTTTCAAGCCTAGATTTTCAATCGATAGTTACCCTTAACTACAAGTTAATTTACTTAGATAAGACAATTGTTCCCAAATAATTATCAAAAAACTGGCCTTAAAGGCCTTAACTGCTAATTAATTTCCTTATATAACATTGTTAAGACAATGATAGCAATCATGGCTTTTAGGGCCACTTTTTCAATAGATAATTAAACTTGACTGACAGTTCATTGTATTGAAAAACTTGCCCATAGAGAGAAAATATGTTGTGGGAAATTTAAACCACATTAATTTGATTGACTGTTTACCCACGTAGATCCCTAAACACCCAATCAAATTAATTTAGTTTAAATTTTCCACAAATATTTCAGTTAGGCAAATTTTCTCGGTCATCAAATTATCTGCATTTGTTTGAGATAACCTAACAGACTAGATTCTATTTTCACTAGATTGTAAATTAGTAACAGTGGCATTTTTTTATTGCCAGTACTTTCTATACAAATTTGTCCGAAATTAAATTCTGTCATAATTTAAATTAAATTGCGTAAAACCTATTCAAAAGTGAATACCTATCTCTTCCTAATGATGACGTTATGTATACAGTATACACAATATGCGTGCGCAACTCGTCAGTTTTTTACTCTTGAGTAGGTTTATGGAAAATAAGAAGAAAAAAATATCTTTTTTATTTTTTAAATAAATTAATATTAACATTCATTTTCATTCTGATTTCTATTTATATTTTTTAAATAATGTATCTATGTATGTAATAAGATTTAAGTAGAAAGACTTCAACTTTAATACACTATTCTAAGTACATTCAGTGTTTCGTTCTAAAATAATAATCTTCTTTCATTTGTATTTATAACCTGTCAACCAGAAATGTTCAAATGCAAAGCATGCAAAAGCATATAAAATATAACATAAAAATATTTTAAAAGCAAAATGTACAATCTGCAAGTCGTGCAAAGAAGTTTGTTTTTTAAGTGTGTAATAAATATTTTGTTGCAATATATGAGAGTGATTTTAATTCAAAAAGTGAAGCTAGACGGTTGGAAAGATTAAAAGAAACCAGAAAGAAAAGCAGCCAGCGTATACTTGACGAACTCTTTCAAGCAAAACTCTGAAGTTGTTGTTAGGGATTAACAGTAGAGCATTGGCAAAAAGAGTGAGCGAGAGAGAATGGAGTATAAGTTGGAATTAGAGGGTGGTGAGAGGAACATCCATTAGTTATGAAGTCGGCCAACTCCAGATGAACTGTTTATGCGAAACCTCCACATAAAAGCAAAAAGCACACCCAATCAAAGAGTCTTCCACCAGTAGATTGAAAATTAAAATTAAATAAGCTTCTCAGTTGTGTGTGATGGTCTCTGTTGTACACTCATATTAATACTTCTCTGTTGAAAATGATTTTCGATTTGAAGGCAGAAAAAGCTGTGGAGAAAATCGAATTTCCTTTCTAGCCGTTTTATGGATTTACCATCTTGTTCTAAGCGAATGGTTTGAGCCTAGAAGATGGCACCATATGCGTGTGCAACACGGTTTCATTATCTATATTGAATTCACAACACAATATTCCTCGTAAAAACTAATTATCTCAACCGATAAAATCACTGGACTGGAGATTAGCGAAGTTTATGAAAAATTTTTAGCCAGTATCCCTACACAACTTTTAGGAAATGTCTGATAAAATACTGTGCCAGTTTTTATGTCAAATTGCGAAATAAAATGAAAAATGCAAAAAAAAAGTCCATGAAATGAGAGTAATTTTTTGTGATATATTAAAAACCAAACCTTTTGATATTTTTCATTTTTATGTATATTATAGCAAAACCGAAATTCATAAAAAGTTGATCATTGATAACACAGAAAAATTTGTTGTTTATGCATGAAGAATAATTACATACTATGCACAAAAAGTCGTTTGTATACAAAACAAAAAAGTCAATTCATAGAAACTGGATTTGTTTGTTTTCAAAACAGAAATTAAAAGCAAATTGGACATCAAAAAGCGTAGCGTTTCAATAGACTTTTAACATTGTTAAGCTTTATATGTGTTTGATGGCGGCTTTAAATCACATGGTTTGGTCTTTATGAGTATACCTAATACGGTGTGTGGTGACATTTATTTTATTTTTTTGTAAAATAGGGAGGTATAGTATATAAAAAGTATTATATGCAAATTTTACAAAGTTGTGAGGAGTTTACACATAGACTCATTTCGTTTGACAAAAGATATGGGAAAAACATCTTTTACTTTGTTACACGACATGTACCACATCACAATCGAGCTTTATACATTCACAGCTCCACACTCCGAATATTTTATCTTGCTTTGTTCACCACTTTATAAACTCGTAATTCTTTGCATAATACTTTTATAGCAAAATATGACTTTATTTAAATACGACATTGTATAGAATCCGTGCACACAAAGGGACGTACATCATATCAAAACAAATATGTCCGTTGCCGTTGTGGACAATATCTAAATTTGTAATTTTAAACTTTATACGTACTGTAATATTAAATAAAAGCCTCGTCAACTCATTTAAATTTCTACTTGGACTCACAGAACTGTAAAATGTTTCCTTGGAGGAAATATGAGAAAATATTTTGTTAATACACTAATTATCCAAGCAACTAGTCACAGACAAAATTTAGTTTAATTGAAATGTTGGAAATCTACAAAAAATAAACAGTTGTTTCTATTAAATATTAATAAGGATACATGTTTGTTTTCTATTCTTTACTTTTAACTGAAATTTAAAATCAAGCAATCCTTATTAAAATTGCAATTTTTTTTTTGATGGACAACTTTAAAACATTGAATATGATCCTTCAGAAAGAACACGTGGTATAGCACCACTTGTGCCTATCTAGTCTGATTATCTTTTAAGGCACCTGTACCAACGATTTTGGGATTTTTTTGTTTCGGAATATTTAAAAAATGTGTAGTATTTGTAAGTACAATTATTATACGCGTTACACACTTTTGAGTATACTCGTAGGATGGAACTGAAAAACTGTATTTCGTCGTACATAATTCCAGATAATAATGTTTTACAATCTAATTTATATATATTTTCAGTAAAGAGGTCGCCACACTATCTCTGTCTCTACATCACGTTCGCCTCTCTTGAGAGTGAGAGAGAAGAAGAGAGTAGAGTTCATGTCTGCTAAAAACGTTTCTGTCATACAACAATTGATGTAGGTAATGTTTAAGTTAAAAACATACCTACTTCTATTGATTCTGCAAACTGGACTCTTCTTATATTAAATTTTGGTAAAAAAAAATATTTTTTCTTGATTCCAATACAATAAAAGAATACCCTCAATCCATTTCTTGAAATGTGACCTTTCTTGCGTGCTTTATATCCAACGAATTAATGTCTGCGTTGTCTGGTATTTCAATTAAGTAAATTGTTAAAAGAAACTAACCGTTTTTTGGGCCAGTTGTTAGTTTTGAAATAAAGTGAACAAGAAGTGATGCAGAAAATGCTGAAAGGAATGCCTATCAGAAATTACAGCAGAGAATAGACGAACATAGATAAGAACAGTTCAGAGAATAAACAAGCCATTTTTCACCGAGATTTTCTCTCTTTTGTTACAAATTCTACACAGGCTTTACGTCAATTTCTTCGGTTGATAAGGAAACTTGTTCCCTAGAAAATATTAAATAAAAATCTTAGAATATTATGTAACAGTGATTTAACACAGAGTCCGCGTGTGGAATCAATATGAGTTCAGAGGTTCTGTTAATCTGATGGTAATTCACAAACCAGGTTTGTATTTTTTCTTTTTATTTCAAATCTTGTTTATTTTATTCTGTCAATTAGGACATTAACGAATACCTTTCGATTTAATACAAATCCTTAATTAAAATTGTGAATGAGTCTCCAAAGTTCATTAATTAAGTCAACTGTTCAAAATACGCTGCAGCTACGCTGGTAAATATACAAAACAAAGTACATTAAAAATAAATAAACCAGTTTTATTCCGTGATCCTCAATATAACTTTAACAATTTACTGGTATTTATAGAAAATTTAGAAAGAAGGGAAAGTTTGGCTGGAATGTGTAGTGTATTATGGTGGATATACAAAAAATATCTAATTAAAGTTTTTATTAAAAATTAGCATGCAAGAAATTTTGCGCTCTTAAATGAGTGTTTGTAATCCCAACTAATTAATTAGGTAGTAGATAAGTTTAAAAATGTCAAACTAATAAAAACTTATTTCTCATAAATAATAAGTAGAAACTTACAAAAAATTTTAAAATAATCTATTAATGAACACCTTATGTATAGAAATAAACCGATAAATAAATATAAGCGAATGAAAACAGTAATTAGTAGTGTCCGTTTTTGTACGAAAGATATAAAAATTCCAGTTAATCTGTTTTTTATGTGGGAGAATCCCCAGACGACTGTATATTTCAGTGTTGAATGATAGCGTACTTTTATATTCGTTAGTTGGAAAGTCGTAGTCATTAAGGTCTAGGCAAAGCATGCCTGGAAATGAAGATATATTCGAGTGTAAGCCTTAAGTGTGCCACCACAGTGCACTTGATTCCCTCCCCACAGAAACAAAGAAGTTTTTATTACAATGTGACCGCCAACTTCAAATACGTATTTTCTACTGAAATTCCACACTCGTGTGGGTTTTATTCATAATGGGCAATTACATGGGTTGAAACATGGATGCCCTCTACCTTTTTAAACATCTCCAAAACACCACAACACGGAATTTGTGCGTGTCCCGGTGTAATTATGTTTCAATTCCGTTTTTTTTTATTTTGTTAAGCAACAATACTAACAAAACCTACCATGTAATTTATACTACTTTGGATTATAGAATTTATATTGTGGCATTTAATGAAGGAATTAGGAGATGATGGGAAAAGGATATTTTGCAGTATTGATTGTTTACTGTGATACAGTATAGTGAAGCTGGGATAATACAATGATGAAACAGATGTTGTTTCTGCCGTTGCAATGTTTGCCATAAAAATGCGCGTTTCTTTATACTATAATGATAAAGTGATTAGCAATAAAAAATTTATTAAAAGAGATTTCACTAAATAAAAATATATTAATAGGAAGTGCTGTTTTCACCTTCTGTTTGCCAATTATAGTTTTTATTGCACTATAGGTGTAAACATTATCCGGAAGATGGATATTTTATTCGCATTTTTATCACAACTATTTGATATTGACTTCACTAGGTAGTTAGTTTTACAATAATAATACTAAAGCCATTTCTTAATAAAAAAATATTATCGCCAACATATTTTTAAAAACGTTGAAATATAAAATAGCCCTCAATACACCAATACTGTAAAGGACTTACTTCATGTACAGGGTGTCCCATTTTCGACACTTTTAGGGGGTATTGACGTTATTATCAAAGATAGAGTGTTGCGATTTTCACATTCCTCTCCTACTTTTTTACGAAACGAAAGATTCCGGGGTCAAATTTGTCATGGCTCTCTTAGTTTTTAATCTACAGAGTGATTCTCAAAATCTTTGTTTTTTAGAAATTTTCACAATGCCTAATTATTCTAAAGCTAAACACTTCAAAATATAATTTTAATGCATTGTATAAAACATACCAACAATATAATACTTCTCATAATTATTATAAACGGCCATTGTAATAAAAAATTAAAAGTAAAATAAAAACACCTTCGTAACAAAAATATTTCATCAATAATGGAAATCTGACAAATCTGTCAAAATTTTACACAAAAACTGCCTACGCCACTAAACTCTACGTAAAAAACTCTATCAAGATCAGTTTTCAACTTTTTGATAAGTAGACGCATAACGCCAATACGAGGGGTGTTTAAAAAACAAAGATTTTGAGAATCACTCTGTAGATTAAAAACTAAGAGAGCCATGACAAATTTAACCCCGGAATCTTTCGTTTCGTAAAAAAGAGGAAGGTGAAAATCGCAACACTATCTTTGATAATAACGCCAATATCCCCTAAAAGTGTCGAAAATGGGACACCCTGTACAGTTATACTTATTTATTTACAATTTACCTCACAACCATTTTGATTTATTTATTATTATTTATTATATACAGTATAGAAGTACACTATTTCTGATGTTAGTTCTTCAAATATATGTGAGTAACTGCACTTCCAAGAGGAAATTATTTTCTTACATGAGTTTCATGAAATACTAATAATTATTCGTTGATTTTGTTAGAGGATAATATACTACTGGACAATAAAAACCGGATACTATGGTATTATTGGCTTTAGTAGGTACTTCAACGGAACTTTTATTTCATACTATAATTGTAAGAAGTACCTAGTCATATTATGCTGTAGTACAATAAAAGAAAAAGGGATCGTGAATACTTTACTTCAAAATAATTCTATTAGAACAAGAAAAACAGTAAAATTGCAACAAAAAGAAAAGCCCATAAGACACTCGTGTTCGGTTTTCTTTCTCTAGCACTGTAATCAAAACGTTCATTTTGATATTTCATTGAAGTCACCCATTGCACGTCATCTCTTTATATTTAAAATATACCGTTGATTTAGTGCATATTTTTTAAATTTAATATCACAGTTTTACGATCTTTTCACTTTCACCCTTACAACTTTTTTTCAATAGTTCTTAGAATTCATTAATAAATCTGTATCATAAGTATATACTTATTTAGAATGGTACTCAGCATTAAAAATATTTCGATCGGAGTTTAACCATGTAAAGGATTTTAGTGTAAAAAGTTACCGTTAAAGCGGAAAGCTGGAAATTTTTTTCTTCAGAAAATTATTTCATATAACTGCTAGAATATGTATTGGAAATACAATAATAAACATCTAAAAATTAGATAGGAATTTAAGTACCTACTCAAAATGCGTAAGTACCTAAATGTAAAAAAACGAAACCTAGTAATTTATCACGTCGTGATTTAAATAATCTAGCTCTATGCTAATTTTTGTTATTATTTTAAAATGTAACAATATAATTAACTATTACAAAAATTGAGTCAAAAAATTTCCAAAAATGTATACTCTGTAACAATTTGTAATGGAGGAGAAAATGGTTTGTTATGGAAAATAATCTAATAGTTATTTATGATACAAGTGTTAAAAGTAAGATTTTATTTTGAGAGTGGGGAAGATTGCGGAACGAGCGCAGCGAGTGGAGCAACCCTACGAACAAAATAAAATGACTTTTAACACGTAAATCATACACTATTTTTTCTACAAACACAGTAAAATGCATTTCAAAGTCTTATTAAAAATTCCAAAAATTACCTAAAAAAAACTAGTAGTCTGTGGTCTGTGACATTTACGGAAAAATCTTAAATGTGACATGCTTGTCAAAAAAGTAATCACCTCAAAACTAATTAAACTAAAGATGAGTTCCAACGCAAATCCAATAGAAGAACATTCCAAAACATGTAAGTCTTTCAGTTTTCCACGCTTGGGCTCATTACTTGATAATAAAGGCAATGTTAAGTCATATAACCTAACCTCACATTTTACTTTTAACGCGTTTTCAATTTAATATGACACTTTTAATTGCAGTGGGCCGTGTAGAAAATTCAATTTTTACTAACGTTTGTAGAAAAAAATACTTTTTCTACTGCCTTGTTTGAAAGTAGGCTATTACTATAGATATTTGAAAGATGAAAGTTGACATTTACAAAAATGAGTGGTGTAAAGAATTTCCTTTCTAAAGAAGAAAGTATATAAAATTTGATTGCTAGCAAACTCAAAGTTGCGCATTTGCTGCCTCTTCAATGTCCTTGCCTACATCACTAGGTACTATTTTCTTTGTCACTGCATTCCACTAAATCCTTTTCTAAAACATAATTTTATATATAAATTTTATAATAATTTAAATCACAAGTTGACAGAGTTGACAGCGATTGCAGAAAAATTTATTATTTTCTGTTTGCAGCGTTTCTAAGGATACGATGAAGCTTATCTACTAATTTTTCTTGAAAAATTATTAACTTTTTAGTAAATAGAAGTTTAGCACATTTCGGAAAAAGGCACTAGAAAAAAAACACCATTCGAGAAGAAAGTGTCTTTTTCACTCTAGTAGAATTTTCTACTCAGTGGTGATAATCTTTGAGTTAAAAAAGTTAAAAGAATTTAACAAAGTTGTCATTTATTTTGAAATAAATTATAAAAATAGGACTTTTTAAGGATAATATCATATAATGTTTATTTACTTTGAAATCGGTAGCGGACATTTATGAACCACATTTTAGAAACCATTACTACGAAGCAAAATGAATTGTAAATAAAGTACGTTTCAGACGCAAAATATCAGAAAAGCAAAAATTTTATATTTATTGATAATTATGAATGTTCTTTACGTTTCCTTCGATCTGACCTACTTTGTAGAATAGAATTTACTTAAGATCTTAAGAAATAAATTGTTTCCATTTTTTCTCGTATCCTTAATTGAAATATTTATGTAGAAGATGAAATCACATGAAAAATGTAAAGAACTGTGGGTACATTTACAGGATTTCCTGCTATAAAAATGACAAACCTCTCTCTTAATAAAACGGCAGATGAGCAACAAAAATATAAAATCTGTCGCAATATACAAGTTGGTTTGAAAAAATTACTACATCACTTTTAATTGTGGATGTTAAAAGAACCCCTAGTGAGTTCAAATCTGTCGCCCGTTGTTAAAAATATTGAGAAGCAGGTGGACGGTAAGCTCGCTGCAGCAGCTTGTCCGGACAAGGTTCACCATTTAAATAGGTAATAATTCAGAGGCACGGTTGTTATTCAAGCTCGATGTAACTAGATAAAAAAAGAGATCTTGAAAAATAGCAAGTAACACTTCCCCCTTGGGACTCGTTCATCTCATGCACAAGCTCTTCAATTTATGCGTTAATCTGCACTTTACGGCCGTTATTGGACGTTTGCTGCTTTATCTTGTCACTGCGTTACCGAACATTACACTGAAAGATGCTCAAGTGTTACTATCAATTATGGTTTCCAATGGATTTACACGATCTGCTGCTCCAGTGAGATAAACGATGTTGTAATACCTGGTGTTCCCTTACAGAAAAATCTGCTTAATTTTTATGCAATGTGAAATACCCGAGAGGAGTTAAATTAATTGCTTTGCGAGTAACTTTTTATTGAGTCAATTAAACACAAATTATTTGACCAGGAAAAATCTGCGGTTGTGGTAATGCAATTTCATTATAAAACAACTGTAAAGTCAAACAATTTAAAATATAACATGTACACTACACTAATGGACGGTGTCTGTTGTACTTGAAACTGAAAGCATCCACTGCCACTGTGATTATTAAGTTAGAAAAGTGGCGACGAATTAACGTTGCTGTATTTTTTAGTACTTTGCTTGGGTTTATCTAAAGCTTTCGCGGACTTTAATGGGTGTATAAACGGAGCTTTATGTGTTTTTATATGAAATGCTCGTATATTTGTCCTAGTTGGCCAATTTGAGATTTATGTGCTATAGGTTGGTGGATTAACACCATCGTGTAGATAACACAGCCAAATGGACCACCCTCGTTTACTAGAGGGGGTACAAATATCATATTTTTATATAATAAAGAATATCGTAAAAAATGTAATATGCCATATGGTGTATAAAATTTTATATTTGTTACATAAAACATGGATACTATTTCTTTTGAGGTTATTACCAAGTTTCGCGTTTAGTTGCTCGTATACTTTTACACACCTACGTTTCATAAATTAAGTACTAGTAGAACTTTCTGCTTATTATGGTTAACGTATCTATTTCAAAAAAAACTCACGTACCTACGTATAATAGTAAGTTTCTTCATCTAGATATAACACGTGAAGTTGAAGGAGAAACCTAAATTAACTAACAGAATTGACCCTATAAATTTACATTTAAAATCATCAGTTAGGATATTGATAATGAAGAAGAAGCATCAAGTAACCTAAATTTAAATAAAATGAATAAATACCTAAAGCACCAAGACTAGAAACAGGAGAGTGAACTTCCCATGATGCCCTGTATACGGCGATGGGACGATATGTGGCCATAGCTCCCCTCTTAATCGCCACTCGCCATGTGCGCCCTGCTCTTAAATTGCTGTACAACCGCTTGACAGATGCGCAGTACACCAGTTTAAGTTCAGGGCGCACAAGTGGCGATTGAGAGGGGAGCTGTCGCCGTATATCGTATAAGGCACACTTGATTTAAAAAAAATGAAAATATCTAAGAAATTACTTTCTAACCAAACGGGGCGAGATACCAGAAAGACAGAACTGCTCAAAAATTGTTGGTTATTTACACCTATGGTTGCGTCGATCTTGGGACACACTATATATTATACAATGACACTTCGAAATCACTGAAATCAGTAATACTTAGAATGGTAAATACTAAAAATTTCTGTATAATAAATATTACTTTATACCGGTTTAATAATTATATAAGTTAACAAAATAATTAAACACTTAACTATTAAATTAAATTCTTTTATGAATGAAATAATTATGTATTCACTAATTGACATGCCTATATGTATAATAATATATATATTTAAAATAAATGATTGGAAATAATTTTATTTCCTATCATGTGTAATTGAACGGCAATAAACATGAAACAAAATCACAATATGTTGGTTTTTAAACAGATTATTTATGTTATAATAATATAATATAAAATTTGTAGTGCATGAAATTAAAATAACATGAGTTTTAATTATGCAGGTATAATTTACCACATCAAACAAATTTTACAATGGATTCTTTCAATAACAATTATTATTAAAAATAACACTCATATTACCAGTAGAAGTTTTTTATTTGGCTATAGTTGCAATTTCTTTCTATAAAATAAAATATAAACGTGTCTGGGTTATATTCAAAATTTCATCTTAAGATTTAAACCACGATTTAAGCTTTTTCATTTTAACTTTACTTGGTACGTGTCTCACAACTTGATGAAGGAGATAATTAAGTGTCTCTTTTTAAACTTAGAACATCTTCATATTTTTTGCAAGACGTTAGAAGGTAAAATAACTTGTTTTGTACGGTTTCTGTCTCCCCTTGATTCGCCACCGTTTTCTGTTGGGTTACCTTTTGAATGTCTAATTATGACTATTTGAATTATGCGAATGCGTCTGTATTACTCTTTTATTTAGCCATATTTCAATTCGTGTTAATAAAAAGTTTTGTTTAATTAAAACCTAGAAATAAAGGGTTATAATTATGCAAAGTTTCGACTGAATGGAATTGGAATAGAAAACTCGTGAAATAATATTTGTGCTGGGAGTTCATTTTGACACAGGTATGAAGCAATATACAAACCAATCTAAGCGTCTTTCTTTCAGTATTTGCCCTGAGTAAATATTTAATACTGAATATTCTTAGTGACATGTATTTGCGCAGTATAGAAGTACGTCGCATATACCCCTCTTGATAAAATGATGAATGTTTTTTTAAAAATAACCGAGCAAAATATACCTACCTACGCATTTTGTAAATTAATGGCAAATTTAGTACAATTCATCATTTGATTTTATTCATCGTGCTTTTTTAAATTTTCGTGTTTTCCATTTTAAATTCACAAAGCCTTCCAACTAAATACCTACAATTTTAAACAAATAATTCAACTGATGGAAAACAATTTCATGGAAATAACATTTTGATTGAATTTTAATCATTTCTATGATGAAACTTATTCTTGTGCAAATTACATACCCTATTGCGTTTCGTAATACGATTTTTTCGTAATAGACTTCATTATTAGTCAAAGGGAAGATCAAGGAAGCCAGTGTAAGGAGATAAATTTATCGTTTACTCCGATTGGAAGGTCAATTGAATTCAGATCCTCGTTATAGAGCTAAAAAACAAAAGGCCTTTGAACACAAAACTTAAGCAACTAAAAGAGGCGTGAGATGTTTAAGAGTACGTTATAAAGAGAAAAAACCAAGTTAAGCGTAAATGGAGAAACCCCACAAAACGCAAAAAAGTCCTTGAGAAGAGATATCTGAACTAGGCTACGGAATACAAATTATTTCCAACTGAAAAATAAAGGTTGCACAAATTCTGTTTACTTAGCTACTATGTAGAAAAGAAAGTTATTGCAGATCGAAGCTGTTTTATGATTACATCTTTGTAGTAATTACATTTTTATTTATGTTTTCCTTCGTCCTCAACTCCGGTAGATTCTCTCCCCGTCTAACTTTTTTATCTTCGCTATATACTAAAACTTAAACGAAACAGTAATTCTATTATGATGTTGCTTCGAATGGAAGTTAAATCTAATGATACGTTTTATACATAATATGGAGGAAGGTAAATAAGAAAGAAAAGTTTGCTTGAAATATATTATAATGCATTATGAAAAAAGATACAAAATGTATTTATTTCATTCGCTAGCAGTTCATAATACAAAACAAAACAAGATAATCCTTGGGTAAAAACCTAACATAATAAATGTAGCAGACTATTCTCATAGAATAAGTAATGTTAATATAACACTAATCGCATGTATCTACAAAGAGATCTTGTTCTCAGGGAAAGTTCATGTAATACCAACCTTATCTAATGAACTTAGTTAGCTAATTATTGTACCTTTTTAATATGCTGCATGAGTATACATAAACCATGGAGTTACATCTCTAACCCCCACCCCTAACCCTTATTTAGATAATAACCCGCTTTGCAGACACTTTTCTTTAATAATTTTACAACTTCATTAACATTATCTTGCAAGCACCACCATTTACTTCATGCAAGTTCCACAAATTAATTATAGCATTACCATTGAAACAGAAAAACGTTTACAGGATGTTCCTGAATTTAATTGTGAAATGATAGACTGGAAACTAAGACAAATTTTATGTATTGTCAAACTGGGCGGAAATTAGCAACAACCTAGCTATTATGTCAGAAATCACGCTAAAATCTCTTGCGTTCAGTTTATTAATGAAAGAGTCGTAAACCCACCGACCCATAGACGTCAGTGCATAAATCTTTCAGAGGTGATGAAATGTTACTTCACCTCTTAGTGCGGCGTTGAACACGTAGAAGTACACTCGGGGTGATTAAATTATACCGTATTTTCTTCTGAACTATATATCTAGAGTTGTTCAATTTTTTCAGTCAGATATAAAAATAATTAAATTTCATGTGAATTGATATTTACATAACTTTCGCACTGTGTGTGAATATGAGGTAGTAGACCAAATCCTGATACAATTATTCATAATTTCATAAATCGACTCAGTAAGCTAAAGTTTTTGTTAATGTACTAAAAAAGAAAGACTTAATTGGAACAAATTTAAAAGATTTACGGAATTTGACCGTTTTTGTGAATATCCTCCATTTTTTCATCAACATAACTGCCTTTGCTGGACTTGGTCTAACATCTTCTTAATTTATCCATTCCTCGCCGTTTTTCAAGTCGTCTTTTGACATGCTCTTCGACCACAAAATATAGTATAATTTACGTTTTCTCTTTAACTGGTCCTTCGTCAATTCTAATTTTTAAATTTTTAAAATTTGAATTTAGGTTAATACGCGGTAACAGAAAATGGCTGCAACCATTCAAATTTGACTAAATCTAACCAGTCGTTCAAAAATTATTTCATTTTTAACCCGGCGTTTGTCGCACTATGAGCAATTTGCTCACATCTTTAGGGAAACTGTGATAATTTGGCAACCGCTAATTGTCAACTCGCAAGTCCTCTTCTAGCTGACTTTCAAACCTTCCTAATATGGAGGTTTACCATAGATTTGAAATAGCGATGGTCAGTTCTGTCTAAGACGCTATTTGTCAAAGGTCTGTTGAGGCTGTGAGCATTTCTCTCATCACGTGACAAACCGTGTACTCAATATATTTCTGAACAAATATTTTTTGATTATTGATAACAAACATTTTTCATTTATATTATCATAGATTAAGCTAAAATTCAAGTAATTATGGTTGTTTGAACTAAAAGCTAGCAAGAAAAAATTTAATAATATCTAACAATAAACAACACTGTGAGCAAAATGCTAACGCGCGACAATCCGCGTCACAAGTCATATAGCGACAAACGACGGGTTTTTGATTCTTGATAACTAACATTTTTCATTTATATTATCATAGATTATGCTAAAATACAAGTAATTATAGTTGTTTAAAGTAAAAGACAGCAAGAAGAACTTTAATAATAATAATAAATAGCACTTTGAGCAAAATGCCAACGCGCGACAAACCGCGTCACAAGTCATATAGCGACAAACGCCGGGTTAAACATGAATACTTTGAAAATTATCATTAATTGAGACAAATAAAATAACAAGAAAAACTCTAATGGACTTTCAGTAATGGTAGCATATTGTCCTTTTGAATTTTCGGTTTTGAGTCAAATTCACCTAGAGGTTCCAAAACTACTAGAAAAGTTTTTGGTAGAGATTTGTTCTTACCGGCTACAGTCCAGTTTATGAATAAAGAGAAAGTATCCGCCAAATATTTTTAGTTACAATTCTCTCTACTAAAAAAATTACAATTTGGGAACCTCTGCTTGGATTTGGGTGAAGATTTCTTGTTTACAAAGGGGAATGTTCTGGGAAACCAGGAGCTTTAAGCAGTCCTGGAAGGTTCTGTTTTTTCTTCTTCCATTAACGACGCTGGAATTTATTTTGGCCCAGTGGCTTTCAATTTTTATGAATTTGATTCTTCAGCCATCTCTAAACAATAATGGTTCTTTGTATTTCTAATACTTTTCCAAGTCATTAATTGTAGAAAGAACTATGCCTACCTCAAAATATTGAGGTCAAATTTAAATTTAACACAAAATTATTTTAAATTTATTAAAATAGAAATTTTTCATTAACAGTTCAGCAAAATTAAAAAAAGTTTTTTCCTTTTAGCCTAATGTGGTGTGCACATTTTATTAGGAACTAAAAAATCTGCATTGCACTTGTAAAAATAATACTCTAGTTTATTGTACTGTTTTTTCATTTCATTCAGAATTGATTAAAAAAGCAAAGGCAACATAATCACACACTTTTTTTTCGACAAATAATTATGTCATAAAAACGTGAATTGTTATTGCTTGCTGTCAGATAAAACGTACAAACTTGATGGCATATTGCAAATGCGGCAAATAACGTTCCCGTTCCGCAGATGTTATCTATTATACTTATTTCAAAAGCTATTTAAAATTGAACAGCAACATTTTGTATCCTCTCTCGTTGCATTTCTTAATAATACGAATATTCTACTGATTTATATTCCCATCAATAAAAATTATCATCTTTTATAATAATAGGTAACAAACAAAAAAGTAGGTTTTAATTTATTAATCGTCTTTATTATTTTTGTATTGATTTCATTTCATTCAATTATGACTTGAAGGGATTATAAAGATAAAAAAATTGTAATCTCTGTAGGTAGGTAGGTATTTATGGGTATAATAGTACTCAAACTCTTTCAAAAGAATCTTTATCTCAAAGACTGGAATTTTTCCCGTAAAAAAGTGTTTACTTCCCGTTTTTCTCTAATGATGTGTTTTATTGTTGCAGATTGTTGATGACTAACTTATGAAGCGGGAATTGTGAAGAGTTTGCCGTAGTGTCTCTCAATTCTAAAATGAATATAGTAGATCTATATACTGGTAAGTCTTTTTTATGCAATAAAAAATAATGTGTTTGAAAGAAACGTTGATATATGTTGTCGACTGTCACAAAAGAAAAATAATATAAAAGGAAATTGAATAGATATCGATAGACAATCAGCGCAACGGCATTGCTGAACACAGAAAAGGAAAAAATATTGAAATAAGTTATAAACACTAAAGAGGGATATTTATGAGTAAAAATATCCCGCGAGTGGTTTGATAAATAACGTAGAGTTTTTTAGTCGCTGTATGGAGTCTAAATTTTAATATAATGTTATCTCGTTAAAGCGTCCATGTGATAATTAAAAAAATTAAAGTTAAGTAGCTTATCATTTCAGGATAAAAATTAAGGAAAACGTGAACACGTAACGCTTTAATAAACTACCACTCGAGCAAGTCGCGGCGTCATTAAAAAATTCATAGAAACAGTACGACTATTTACAGTTGATGAATTTGTAATATGTGGGAAAGTTTAACCGGAATAAAAATTAATTGTTCCTTTAAGACTCGCTCTGAATTATTCAGGGGTCAAACACTTTTAATCTTAAAAAGAAAATTAAAGCCTAATTTTAAGTGTACTCCAGACACAATCTAATTACTTTTATTGGTGCGGGAATTTAAATATGATTTATGGGATTGTGTTTCTTTGCGAAATCACCAAAAAATAATCTAATAATAATTATGCCGCTCAGAATTTCTTAAAAGCACCTTTCAGCAAAACTTAATTACAGATTTCTCGTATGATTTTTCTGCGTTTTGAGCTTTATCCGACTGTTTCTTACTTTATAGTTAATTCAAATCATGAGGCAACAATTTCCAACATCAATTAATTCAGCTGGATGCTCAGATATACAATTAGTACTGCGCATTTTTCCTCATTCGTACTTACAAGTTCTAACACACGCAGTGAATGAATGAAATTAATAAGTTGTTCCCTTTTTTCCTTCCTTCCAACAATAATATCCAAGAGTCTTGATTATTAACCTTTTTCATTCGTTTTCGTTTCTCTTTTCAACCAACCTCATCCGTTTGCTCATGCCGCTCAAATTAGACACCTAATAAAGATAAGTTTATGGCACATAATGGCATAAACTATACCCACGGCAATCCATAATCGTTCACCTGTCTTAGTCCATTGTGTCGGGCTTCCGTTCACAGGTGTTCCCCCTTTCTGTCCCTCACTGCGTCTCGGTCGACCCCTGGGGCAGAGGTTACTCTTCATGGGGCTGTATCATCGTTACACTCCTCTGCTCCGAGTGTGAAAATGTAAGAATCTCACGATTGTAAGACGGTACAATGAAAATTATAGATAAATATGTTTATGTATGAGTCATTAGAGGAAGAGCTGCTTGGAAGGAGATACGGTTAAGAAGTAACAAAATTAAAAGTATCAAATCTGTGAATAATTGAGGTTATTTTGGTCTGCTGTGGTTCACTAATGATGGTTCACTTTCTTTGTCAGTCACATTTAAAAGTGTTTAGATTAAGGACTTTTAATTTTGTTTTGCTGATTAGTGCAAATATACAGGGAAAGTTTGTTAATACATCTTTTATTTTATAAATTAATATACCTAATGATACGTCAGTTTAATTATGATGACTGCAATAATTTTTATGTGTAATATTATTCATAATGTACAGTTTCTTCCACAAATTATAAACTACATAATCAATTCCTGATAATTGGCAGTAACAGTTATATGATTTGGACTCAAACACAAATTTTAACTTTTTAAACAGGAAATTCTTATTTTAGTTGTGTTTTAAATTAAAATTTATGTTAAACTTTTGAAAATGTAGTAAGACGAAAAAACAAGTTTAAGTTTTAGTTATATATTACACTTTTGAATCAATTTGAAGTTGTAGGTTGTTTCTGTTATAATAAAGTTTGCATCTTTTAAACCCGCATACTTCACCTAAACTTGCCCCTTTTTTCTCTTTCTTCCTTATAGGTATAGGGTTATGCACATGTCACAATACAAGTCGTACCAAGCCACTTTTTTTACATTTTGTACTTACAATAAATTTAACACAATAAATTTAACTCGTTCAGACTATAAAAAGAGTATTAAAAATCAATAATACAGAAAATGTGTTTCCTTTAACCTCCATTGTAATATAATAATAATATATATAATAATTGTAAATTATAGTCATATAGTCATAATGAGTAGTAACCTTTTTAATTATATCAAATAAATTCTCATTAAAAAGTATGATCATGAGTCCAGAAAGAAAAAGTATTAGCAAACTTTACAACAGACAAGAAAAGGAGCTTAAAACAGTATTAGATGCAAATTTATTCTGTCGCTGAATTGGAGTTATATTTCAAAATGAAATTTGGTGTCTTTATTTCTTTAAGTACTATTGGACTATACATTCCTTGTTATGTGAGTTTCCGAAAATTAGCTCCCCAAAATCCGACTAAACTTTAGTACGAGCCCTAACAACTAAATATTCGGACAAAAGTAAATTTGATTGTCTTTTTTCCATACGCGCAAAAGTTATCTAAATTAACTGCAATAATATTGATGGTTTTTTCTGTTATAATACCAACATTTAGTTATATAAAAACGTAAATTTCGTAAAAATCCGCTCCGCGGTTACAAAACTGTGGCACTTTAGTCCAGCAGGATGGGAAAATTGTAGAAACAAAGAATTATTATTTTCAAAACGTTGGATTTAGTAGTCGGATTTTGAACAAACTTACTTTATTGGAAAACTGGATGTTGGTTTTCTTTACAAAAAAGATACACTAGTTTTTATTTGGTGATTTTAGGCATTTATCGGAGCTTCAAAGTTGCACCTTTAAAAATGATAGAATTTTCTAGTAACTGTTTTAAAAAATCACAGTTTTGAAACTGCTGGTTGGATTTGTGTCAAAAAACCTTTAAATCAAAGCTCAATAATCGTACTATATTGAAAAAATCTTGAAATGTTAATATGAATTTTTTTTGCATTTTTTTCGAGTTCCACAGTTCACTTTTCAGAAAACGTGTTTTTTGAGGGTGCAACCTAATTAAAATAATCACAGTTATGGAACCACTGGTTGAATTTTGGTAAAGTTTACTGTATTGCAAAGCTGGATGTTGGTTTTATGTACAAAAAAATCCCCAATTCTTTATTTGGTGATTTTAAACATATTTCGTAGCTTTAAAATTGCACTTGAAAAATGTGACGCAATTTTCTAACGACTGTTTTTAAAAAATCACAGTTTTGGAACTTGGAGAAAACGACATAAAGGTGCTTTCATGGCCCTCATCCAGTCCGGACTTAAATGTCATTGAAACTCTTTGTCATAAAATTAAACGTATTCTACGCAATAATTCACCAAGAGCCATTGGGGACTTAAAAACCAAAATAGAAGAAATTTGGAACAGTTTCACGCCAAAATTTGATAAGTACAATGCCTGCTGGTATACAGGCAGCTATTAAAGCAAAAGGAGACGTAACCTCTTATTAATGGTCCTAAATTAAAAATTATCCCAACATTTAGTTTCAAATTCATTTTGTAAAGTTTACTAATTATTAAAGTTAAAATATTGTTAAATCCAATAAATAATTTTCTTCCATGCATAATATTGTTATTAAGGCTTTATCTTATTGTATTATTAGGTGTCTACTAATTATTTGCGTAAAATTTCCAGTTCTCCTTTCATACTTCAAAAATTTACTTTTGTCCTAACATTTAGTTGTTAGGGCTCGTATATGTACTAAAATTTTGTAAAATTTATGAACATCTATCAATGGGTCAAAAATATTGACCCCGTAATCCAGAAAGTTTCTTAAGACCCGCGTATCAAATGTGTCAAACTGGAAAATCTGAGGTTAGAACTCTTTTCGCCAGTCGTTAATAATTATTGTCGTTAGAAGTTGGTTCAATTTTTAATTCAAACTGTCTTAGGCTTGGAACCTGCCACTGACCTATCAAATAACTAAAAGTGACTTAATACACGATGGGCTAAACCTAAACAAACTAATGTGATTGGATTAGAAATATTTAGAAGTAGAGGTCGACATAGGCAGTTTGGTTTCTGGATTTATAATCCGCGATTTGAGATTTAATATAACACCTTGAAGATATATTAACCTCGGAATTACTTAACTCATTAAGAAACTGACCATAAATGTCAAATATTTATGATATTACGATCACATCATTAAAAAACCGAAAAAATATCACTTTGTCAAAAAAATCTACGCCAAAGTTAATTTAATAGTAGGTTTGGCAAAAAACCGGTTTTTGGGAAAACAAACTTTATTAGAAACATTTTTTTAGTATCCGATACAAGAAATCTTGAACCTAAGTAACTTCCTTCGATATAATGTGACAATTTTCGAACAATCGTATTTAAAGTAATGGTTACATTTTTTTTAAGTGGAATTTTCTGAAATTTCGATACACTTTTTTGATTAATGATATCAAGTTAGCACTATAGTTATACATACATATAGCCGACTGCTAAGGCAAGGACAGAGAGCAGAGCACAGTGTACGACCATGCGTTGCTTTCTGTCTCACGCAATCGTTGGGCTAGTTGGTACTAGTTACTCTGTATACTACCGGTACACGAAAAATGACTGAACAAAGAAGTTCTTCTTCGTAAATAGACTAAGTTTCATGAACAGACCTTTACTAAGACTTTGTTAAATAACAAGTTTTAAGCTGTATGTACAGGGTGATTCTTTTATCTGTAAACGACTGAAGGGAATTACATTTGGAAAAAAGTGTTATATACCTACTGGCTGTCACTCAAAATTAGGATAGAAATATAGACTTTAATATGCATGACGGTAGGCGTCGCGACGCTTCAAAAAAAAATGTTTCCAGCAACATACCACTTGGTCTTTTAATTTTGAGTCTTTTTTCTAAAAACATTTTTTTTTTATTCTTATTTTTTAAAAAGTTATGATCCAATTTAAATTATTTCTGTTCTAACTAAATTTTGAAATATTTTTAACAGTAGGCCGAGTTTTCCCTAAAATTCTAAAGTAAATCTTATTATATAAAATAATGTAGGCTTAGAAAAAACAAAACCTGTTATTTGTCAACATATTACGACAACAAAAAACCTATTAATACCTAAATTAAACAAAAAATTTAATGAAAAAGTTGATTATTTTAACAATTGTTCAATATGAGTACCATTGTTATCTAAACATAAATTATAACGTTTTCCTATTTCATTATATGTGACTTTTCCTAAAACATTAGCATTAATTTCAGCACAGGCATCGAGAATCTTTTGCTTTAAATGATCTATATTATTAGACCTTGTTTTGTAAACTTTATTTTTAAGGGTTCCCTACAAGAAAAAATCGAGGACTGGGGACCTAGGAGGAAATTCTACTGGCCCGTAAGTTCCCATCCACCTGTCTTCATATTTTATATTTAAATAATTCCGCACAATAACGTCAAAGACAAGGAGCCCCATCTAGCTGAAGCCACAAATGTCTTCTAATATGAAGAAGCACATTTTTTCTGTTTAATTTAGGTATTAATTAGTTTTTTGTTGTTGTAATATTTTGACAAATAACAGGTTTTGTTTTTTCTAAGCCTACTTTATTTTATATAATAAGATTTACTTTAGTACTTGAGGGAAAACTCGGCCTACTGTTAACAATATTTCAAAATTTAGTTAGAAGAGAAATAATTTAAATTGGATCATAACTTTTTAAAAAATAAGAATAAAAAAAATTGGTTTTTAGAAAAAATACTCAAAATTAAAAGACCTTTCCAATGATATAATAAAAGTGGTATGTTGCTGGAAAAAAATTTTGGAACTTCGCGACGCCTAGCGTCATGCATATTAAAGTCTATATTTCTATCCTAATTATGAGTGACAGCCAGTAGGTATATAACACTTTTTTCAAAATTTAATTCCCTTCAGTCGTTTACAAGAAAAATGCATTTCCCCAGATAAAAGAATCACCCTGTACGTATTTACTTCTTATTACAAATGTTTTACTCGAAAGTTTTCTACCATCTTGTATCTGATATCCCATAGTATTCACCGAAGTCCTTAATTAAACATATAAAATATGTTGTACAAACTTGAGAAAATTAAATTAGCATTTTTGAAATTTATCATGCTTCTCTTTCTGCCCACTTCATAAAAATGCAACCACTATCACAAAATTCCATAAAGACTAGTTTATTAAACCCAGTAACATGCATTTAAAGTTTTGAAAAACACGAAACCGTAATTAAATCCTGTTTGAAATTTGATATTTCCATTCCATTTGCGATCAACTAATATAAAAAGACGAATTTAGATTATCTTCCCAACGATATCCATAATAAACCAGAAACAAACAACCTCATCAGAACCAAAAGCATGTTGTGTAATATTTAAATAAAATGTTGCAGATTGCGTGTGGAAACTAAATCAACATAAGTCTCAGAGAGACCCGAGAATATAATTTTTGTTTGGGTTGATGCTGGGCCATTATTTAAACCACTCCGAAACTTTTAAGTTGTTTAGTTTCACTGCAAATTGCTACATTTCCTTAAGAAACACAAACAAAACTAGATAATTTCCTGGCAAACAATGCTACTTTAACCGCAAAATCAAAAAGCAATTTATATAGCTGTGACATCTATTCGAACTCACCCTACACACCAAACAACATATTTACTTGTCACTTGTGTCTAGTAGCTGTACATTCTTATCATTCTGTCTGTTATAGCCCCGACAATTTATTATAACGCACCCCCAGCGCCTTGACGCTTTCAATTGCGTGATGGCAGCATGAACATGTATGTAGCCTCGTTTCTAAAGGGAAATGAAAAGACTCTAGGGGGACGTGGCACCAACTCTCCACATCAGATATATTTGTTTATTGGATGATATTTCTTTTCTTATTGATTGCGTTTAGTAACTGGGGTGATGACGGGGCAGATTCCCAGGGTGTTTCAAGGTTTCTGAGTCCAACCCTGCTAACTCAAATCAAGTGCAGCGGACGGTGAAGAGGCGACTTGGGTTGTAGGTTGGAGGGAACGCACCGGGGACAAATGTCTTATTAGATGAGTCAGTCAGTGAGCCACTGTTCCTCTCTTGCACCTTCTCTTTCAATTGTTCGCCACATAAACGTCAATCTCTCTAAATAGACTTCAATTACACACTTTTAATTGCATTTACTGTTTACTGGTTTTTCACATAGTTTATTGTCCTTACTTGATGTATGTAGGTACTAACATTCCGCAACCCATAATTTTGTTTTGTCTTATTACTTTTTACTTATTTGGAGATTGAAGTGATTTATCTCAAACGTATTGTACTGTTATTTCTTATCTGCCGTCTTGAATCTCGCTAATTTATTCTATGAATTATACGCTTAATTTATGAAGAACTTCCGTTTGTTTTAATGAATCGCCCGAATTTGACGTTCACGTTCATCATATTTATTTGAAACAAATTTCTCAACGGCTCATGTCCCGCTTTAAATACATAAATTACAAATTAGTGTTGTAAGGAAGCATAAAAAAATTAGCTAAATTTCACCTTTCCGCTTCGTATTGGGTTTAAGAAAGTCAGTGCGTAATGTTTTGGTAAGGAAAATTAATTATTGCAGAGAAATTTTATGGGTCCTTGAGGAGTTTCCAGAATTTGCTATTTCGGTTGACAAAGAGTCACCCCTAACTTTTCCCACTTTTGGTATAAATACCCTATTTACTCAATTGCTTTTTTAACTATATTTGCCCCTATTTTCTCTATTGGTTTTATGACATAATTCCCATAACTTTTCTCATTCTCATTGTAGATTTAGTTCATCTCATTTGACTGCTATTTATTGTCTGAATTTCCGCCAAACATTTTGTTTTACTCCCCCAGCTAAACAAAGTTCCTTCTGCACTTACATCGAAAATTTTATATAAAGTTTATAAAATCTCATTTAGAAAATTTTATTAACTTCAAAAAATGATTCGGAAATTGGGTTAATCAAGTATTTAAGATTCTCTATGAAATCCGGGCTAACTAAAACCGATTTATCTGTTATGATCAAATTATGTTTACTAAGTTCTCATGAAGTGAACATCCATCTGACTGTATTGAATCCATTTACGACAAACTGACTTACAACAGGTAAATGTGAAATGGAACTGCTTAAAAAATTCATCCCCTCGAACTAGTTCCACCAGTATCTGCACTCAAGGAAAATCTCCAGATGTCTATCTAGAAACCCCAAAGTACAAGAATGTAGTAGGAGTTTGAGGCAAACCAAACACATTCTTGTCATAAAACCTGCCTTGTGTAATAAATTAGGAAAGAGTCTTTTTCGTTTAGAGGTGATAATTGCATTTGCCTAAATTTTCCAGCAGAAACCTTTAATCTAACTTAATATAAGGTTTTTTAACGAAATTTTTTAAACTGATGTACAAATACGCAAAAGACATATTTGAATAGATGATGGACCTCTTCTATAATACATATAATACTATGCCATCAGAAAAGTGGTTATAGACCATTAAACAAATTTACAGAAATTAAATTATTTATAATTACTACAAAAAAAGTTTAGAGAAAACATTTTAAAAATGGTAAGAAATTTTTACTTTCTTATACGAAGTAATAAGAAAGTACCTATAGTAATCGTGATTTTTTTCGACTTCGAGATTTTGATGGATTTATACGTTTTGAGGACCCCTGAATCCATTTTGACCATTTTCGTCATGATGTCTGTCTGTGTGTCTGTCTGTCTGTATCCACCATAACTCAAAAACGAGTTATCGGATTTGATTTAAATTTCATATTTAAGAGTTTGAACAAAATTGATTAAATCTTTTTCATCTAGCACCAACACAAGTGGTACTTTTACCTGAAGACATTTTTAGGTTTCTTAGGAATATATTGAAAAATAAACAATTTACGAGATCTTTTTATTCTTTAACATTGATTTAGAATTAAATTTTGAATATATTTTGTTTGAATTTTTTTTGAAATTCCGTCAAAAGAAATTTTAAAAAGCGCGATATTCTTAAAACACTTATATTTCTCATAGTGCGCGTTGAATCCGACAGCCGACAGCCTAGATAGACTAGTGATTAAAGGGAACTTGGCTGCCAAACGGATGGTCGCAGGTTCGAATCCCAGAAGGACCAATATATATATTTTTTATTTTACTGGTTTCTACGTTACCGAAAACAATAATAATGAATAAATAAATGTGATTTTATTCCTTAACATTGATTTAGAATTGAATTTTGAACAAATTTTGTTTGAACTTTTTTATGAAATTCCGTCAAAAAAAATTGAAAAAAAAAATAAAACACTTATTTTTGTCGTAAAATTCGGTTATAATGAGTGGGAGAAGGAAAGATTTATCCGCACTGCAATACGTACGAGAGAGACTTCCGAAAATTATTTGAAAATTGATGGAAACGCTCAAAATTTAAACATGATTTTTACAAGAAATTTAACTTAATTTCTTTAGGAAAAGTAATTGTGGTACTATCGTATAAGAAAGTCATGTGTTGGACACATCAGATATTTTAATTTCGAGATTAAAATTTTTGGGAAATTAAATACTATAAATACTCATAATAAAAACATGTGAAATGTGTTCATCATTTAGGTAGATAAAATAAGAAATCGTCTAAATATTTTCAAATAGTTAATTAGTCATGTGGAGCAACATAAAGGGAATTTGCTGAAACACAATACGTTGTTGTCTAAAAAAATGGCACGTTATGAAATGTGAAGACTAGAATATCTTAGGCTGGATCTATTTCTTTTTATAAATTAATATGGAACAACTTGTAGATTTTATTAGGAAAAATTATTGTGAATACGTGAAAGAATACTGGGTAAATCTGGCTATTAAATATGCAAATATCTAACGTTACTCTGTATAGGGGCAAATAAATTTATCGACCTTATAATTTTCTGAAACTAAAAAAGCTAATAATATAAAATATCGTAATGAATTTAATTGCCTATAACGAAGATAGAAATATACAGGAGGTTCCACCTGAAAAAATAATAACAAAATGAGTTAGGTACATCTGCAAATTTTCCAAATTCTATTATTATGGTATAAATTTCCATATACAGATAGATTAAGTTCCAGTGATACACTCTGTATAGGTAGTAATCATGATTTTCCAGTATAATTTTACAACTTTGTACTCGTATCTCTGTTTTTTTATACAATTCCCCTTAAATGTAATAAAAAACACCACAGACTAATATTGTTCGCCCAAACAAATTTACATTTTTCATATAAATACCCACCAAGGGTTGCATGACGAAAATTGAATTTTTTTGACTATTCATATTTGAGTATTAAATTTTTTCCTTATGATGACTTGCTATAGAACAAGTTTGACACGTATCTCTAGTTCACTAACTCGTAACAAAAAACCCAATAAAACTGCAAGAAATCCTATATACGAAGCGCACATAAAACTTCATAAATATAAATATGATGAAATTGAAGTTGCTGTCGCGAAATAATTAATTTTTCTGGGAGGTTTTTTTTCTTTGTGTAATATAGGTAGAAGCTGTAACAGCAGCAGTAGAACCACAGCCACTACGTTTATATGTATGTAGCAGGAGTAACAGCCAGCAGCAGTCGGGGTTTCAAGGCTCTATTAATTTTTACCGGGTTTTCTGCGTTCGCACATAGAATTTTTCATTTAGCTTGGGACCTACCTGATGCGTTATATAAAGCAAACAGAAAACACCGGCAACGATATACACTTGTGTATAAATGTATAAAGAAAGAATTTAATAAACTATACGAACAATTTTTCTGAACTTTACCCAATCTGCAACTTGAAAATAATAACAGAAATTTTGTTATAAATATAAACAAAACTTGGATGAGGACATAAACTACACATTATATAAAGAAAATTTTGAATTAAATTTGTATAGGTAGGTACATGATTAAGGTGCATGTCGTAGAAAAGTAAAGCACCAAAATGTGAAATATAAACTTATTGATTATGTAACTGTTGGATGTAGGCTGTCTCTTTGACACATAATTAATGTATCTACATTTATTGAAATCAACCACAAACAGACTTAATTAATTATGTACTAAAATTGAATTCGCATTCAAAATAAAGAGCTGAATTTAATGAAATCCTAATGCAATTCAGTTTTTTTAGATATTTCAGGAACTAATCAAAATGCCTTTGATTTTTTTTCAGTATGTTGTTGGTCACCTAATTATATTGGACTAATACTCTTATCTCTTACCATTTCTGATGTAATAATAAGAGACGAATTTAAACTAGTGTTGGAAGTGACACTATTGAAACTGAACTTTTTTTATGGACGGAAAATTAATATTATTAGATGTTTTTAGAACGAATACAAGTTCAAATTGACATAATTTTCTAATATGTATAATAGAAGAACAAATTATGATATAAAAAATAATATAATAAAATGAAATAAGTATGTAAATAATTACTTACACCAAACAATTTATTTATTTTAATTAATCTTAAATGAAATAGTATTTCTTTGTTTTAAGTGAGCACTTTTTGTGAGTAATTATTGGACTTGAAGGAGCAAGAGTATCCAATTCTCAGATCATTTTAGCGATGATAAGGGCGAGTATAACATAATATATATCATGTAAAGGTTGCAAATGAAATATTTGGGGAACTAACCACAATAATGATCACCCTACCAGCGAGGAAATTAAGCCATTTAGAAAATATTTTTAAGTATCTATCTAATGTTGAGTAACATAAAAGTTTAGTAACTGATTTCACTTTTTTTAAACTTAAATTTACAAAAATCTCCCCCTGGTGCACTTCTGCCTACACAGCACATTTTCAGTACTTGCAATGTCTTCCAAAGTTATTCACGTGACATATGAACAACAATTTATATGATAGGACGGTTTTCCCTCAACACTCTTTTGAATTCCCTCAGTAGAACTTAAGAGAATATCTGTGTGCAGTTTGTTTTGCGATTTGATTTGTGTATCGATTGGTTGTATCATAAATTATACAAATTGTATTTTAGACAAGGTCAATGTACGATGTTTTCTTGAGATATATTATGGAAAAAGTCGAACTTGTGTTCTATTTTTGTACATGTATACATTTTCAAAGATTTTAACAATGAATAATAATAATATTAGTTCAAAGTTTTATATGTTTACAAGTAAATAAAAAAGAAATAAAAATTAATTTATTCTGTAAGATTGCGCCGAAAACAAATAAAGTTATTGAACTTTCTAAAATTTATGTATTCTTCAGGATTTAATTCGCAGATATTAAAATGAATCACATTTAAACAAACATATTTTACAATCGCCTACACATGATTTAGACAATAATGCAAGCATAAGCGCACGTCTTCACATCAGATGGAAAGTTGTTTAGAAATTTCGTCCAAACGATAATAACGTCAATCATTTATCATAAAACACCTACTGCGTATCTATATTTGGAGTTTTAGCAAAAAACAAAACATCTTATTACCAAACGGCTAACCCGCTTTCCAACCATATTCTATTTTCGGATTATATTATAATACGGTATAATCCAGGCAAGAGTTCACATTATAACTCTTTTTTATATTTGTTTACCTCACTGCCTCGACTTCTGAAAATATCTCTCTGCGCTATGGGATTTTAATTTATATATGAACTTTTTCCATTTTTAATCTTTTGTCTTTAAAGTTTTTCAATTTGTGAGGCATATGTTTTTACGAAGCGCTCAAATTCCCAACATCATTTTTTTATGTTATGACTTTTAAATCTGTGCAAACGTAAAGCTCTGTTTAATACCCCCACAAAAATAAAATGTTAGGTTAAATATGCATCGCATGTGTTTCAGTTTGCTCATCCGCCCTACTCACCAGTGCCCCTGAGTTTATGTTGGGTGAGAATTTAAATTAAATGCCACAATTTGTGGTGTTTTTTTTCACAGTTGCTTTTGTGTGGCTTCTTTGAGTCGATTAACGAAATACTACTAATTAGTTGAACAACATTATATTTAATGTGGTTGCGTAGTTTCCAAATAATGGAATGGAGATACAAGACAATGTAAACTGTTCTTGTTTAATTACGTTTAATGTTTTTTTAAGGATATGTTGAGTTATCTCAGGCTTAAGCATTGGATTATTCCCGCCAAAGCACCAACAGTTTTTTTAATCGTCATCGTTATAGTTCATCTCTTTGCGAGATTCTAAAGTTGCATTTTAAACTTTTGAAAATAATTCGAATATAAGATGGCCTTTGACTTAGAGGTCTTTTGTCTTATTTCAAATATAAGATGATCTTAAGTTGTATCATATTATACGTTCACCAGATGACTGCGCTAAAATACAAAGTGTTTTAAACAATATTTTCAATTGGTGTCAAGTAAATGGCATGCAACTTAACGCTGAAAAATGCAAAGTTCTTCAACTTTTTAGGAACGAAAATCCCATTTTCAATTTCTATAACATTGACAACGTTCTTCCTGATAACATAAATGCTATTACAGATCTAGGAGTTACCTACGATAATAAGCTGTGTTTTAACGAACACATTTCAATTCAAGTTAATAAGTCGTTGAAATTGTTAGGTTTTTTAAAGCGAAATTTAAAAGATTTTAAAAATATTAATTGTATTAAGTGTTTATATTTTTCTATTGTTAGATCGAACCTAGAATTTAGTTCTATTATTTGGTCGCCTTATTACTCCAATTATAAATGTCTGATCGAGAAAGTTCAAAATCGATTTTTGAGATTTTTATTTTTTAAATCTAACGTTTCTCTTTCTAATGTGAATTCGGAAGTGCTGAGAGCATATTTTTATGTTGAACTTCTTGAAGTAAGAAGAACTAAATTTGATTTAATGTTTTTATATAAATTAATTAATGGTATAGTCGATTGTCCAGCTGCTTTATCTATGTTAAATTTTTTTGTTCCCAGTAGATCAACTAGAAATTCGAATTCTTTTTATATTAATTTTCATAGAATAAATTATGCATTTAATTCTCCAATTGATAGAGCCTGCAGGAAGGCTAATACTCTGAATCTGGATTTCTCAGTTGATTTGGGTAAATTTAAGCCGCAATTGCAATTGCAATTAAATAAGATTTAAGTAAATTGTTCCTTATTTTGTAAAAATGGATATTCCGTAAATAAATAAATAAAAGATGAATAGGTACAAAATATGCTGATAAATCGCATATTCAGGGATTCATTAAATGTGAAAATTACATTATAGGTTAGTTTAGATATTTTGAATCTGATCTTTCACCTGACGATTGTTACATAATTTGGGGCATTTGCTCTTTAATCCTCAAAGCGTGAGTATTATCGTTTTAATTAAAAAAAACTTCGTTTTTAAAACGACGTAAATTTAACCAAATCCTTCCACCAGTTCCAAAGATATCTATGTATTTCATTTTAAACTTTGAAATTTTAAAAGTTATTTCTGAATAATACACTTTTTTAGGTTAGGTATATAAAATCAGAAAAAAGCAGGAAATACTGCCCTTTGTAAATAAATAATTTTTAACAAAAGCCAGCCAGAGGTTCTAAAACTAGACAGTAAGAATAACAAGGCTCCATCGAGAAACTTTTTTATAAGTGATAGGTACCTACTCGTATAGTTTTAGATCCTCTAGTTAGATTTTGGTCAAATTTGATTTTATTACAAAGGGCAATGTTGGCCCATCTAGAAAATTCATCAGTTTTTTTCAGCTATTTTATAATTTTTTTTCGTATATGTTCATGTTTAAGATGTCATAATTTTCGATTGAATTAAGATAAATTTTTTAAATCAGTTTTTACTTTCTTATATAATAAGAAAGTATAGTAATCGTGATTTTTTTCGACTTCGAGATTTTGATGGATTTACACGTTTTGAGGGTCCCTGAATCCATTTTGACCATTTTCGCCATGATGTCTGTCTGTGTGTCTGTGTGTCTGTCTGTGTGTCTGTCTGTATCCACCATAACTCAAAAACGAGTTATCGGATTTGATTCAAATTTCATATTTAAGAGTTTGAACAAATTTGTGGGTGCCACATTCAATGTTTTTCATCTAGCACCAAAACAAGTGACAGTTTACTGATGACATTTTTAGGTTTTTTAAGAATATCTTGAAAAATAAAGAATTTATGAGATTTTTTTATTCTTTAACATTGATTTAGAATTGAATTTTGAACAAATTTTGTTTGAACTTTTTTTTGAAATTCCGTCAAAAAAATTTCAAAAAAACGAGATATTCCTAAAACACTTTATATTTCTCATAGCGCGCTTTGATAGTTGAATCCGAGGGTCGAAAAGTAATTATTGTGATACTATCCGTATAAGAAAGTCATGTGTTGGGCACATCAGATATTTCAATCTAAAATTTTAGTTATTGTAAGTCAATTTTATGCGCTAAAATTTGAAAATATATTAGTTTTGGCATCGCTGATCAAATTTTCGTCAAATTTACTTTGTTTTAAAGGAAAACGTCAACTTTAGTGCATAGTACAAGAATACAATAATTGTATGCGATGAACATTGTTTATCTTGCGGCTTAAATTTGAACAGATCACAATTATTTTCTATATTCTATGATATAAAGTTACGATTTCACATCGAATGAAGTCGTAAATGTACTAAAAATAAAATAAGTTTTAATAATTACACTATACGACGCTGGACGCAGACTTAAAAATATATGATGTGGGTACACTGAAAAAATGTATGTACTTTTACATATAATTTACATAGCTAGTACTGTAAAAATTACTTTTTTATTGTAGAATTTACACTTTGTTAGTATTTTATTGTGAAAATTAAATTTTTGTTGTAAAGTATAAGTAAAAGTCCAAATAAAATGTAAAAGTTATCTGTATTTGAAAAAAATTGTAATATTACATAAAAATATAAGTGAATTTAGGAAAAAACGTAAAATAACATGATTATTGTACTTTATTACAGGTTTTATGTAATTCGTTGACCAATCACATAGTTTGTCTGCGCGTTATCTGGTAAAAGTACAATATTCCTGTAATTTTAAAATTACATATTTTATGTAAAATTCCGTGAGACATGTAATTTTACCGAGTTATGTACTTTTACTATCATTGGTCACTTGGTGGCCAATGATTATCATAGTAAAAATACACGTTTACTTTTTTCAGTGTAGCCTAATTAATTATTTGCTACAATAAGTTTGTCTCCAAAGGAAGCTGCCTACATTTCCTATTGGAAAATCCTTAGTATTATGGCATTGGTACAAAAATATTATTTAATAAGTTGAATATTGCCAATACAATTTCTAGACTCTCTTTTTTCAAATTCAAGAATTGTTTGTCATACACTCTATACACTCTATTATATAGTGTTCCTTAAGGCCATTTGCATTTTTGAAAAAGTGTTAAACGAAGAACCTAAAACCTTAGTACAGAAAACTAAGAACAGAACACCTACACTTACAAAATAATGGACTCAAATTGATTTCCAATAATTATAGTTTGATAAAAATATCATCTCAGTTTAGGTTATTTGCTAAAAATATCTCCGGAGTTGTTTGTGATGATATAAGGTCTTAGGTGGGGGACCCTGTATTTAAACCATCACTACAATTAAAATTGTGGTTCTTAATGAAACTATTTGTGTACGAGTATATAATTTGAATATCTAATTAGGAAATAAAATGAACACTGTTGTGATATCACATATACAAATCGTTAGCGAAATGTAATTCAGTAACGATTTTCGATTTACTTTTGATTTCATACTCGTAATTCCCCTTAGAAACAACAGCGTGAATTTCACAACTTGCACATCGTAATAAATAATATGAAGTTGACTTTTTTGTACTGCAAATACTGATCTTGAAAGGGTATGACCTAAATACTGTAAACTTAAGCTCGGCAGCTTTAAGCATATTTCAAAATATCTCATAAATCTACGGACGACCAGTTATAAAACTTGGTGGACGTTCTCGAGAGGTTTATAGAGGCAAGATCCAGATTCAGTTTGCATTCATTTTATAAGCAAAGAGCTTCTATTTTATATTTTTTTCATGTCGCATTTTGGAATATTGAGATATTTAAATTTTTTGTGCAAACACCGCGGAAATCCCTCACCTTATATAGCTCCGCGGGACTATTTCCTGCTTTGCACTTTATTATTCAAAACAAACAGTAGAAGTAGCTTGCATACTACTCTAAAGCCATAATACTAGATGGTAATAATAATAATTTATCCGCTAAAATAAAGTTAGTGTGTTTATTTATGGATGTTCGTGCGTTGTTCATAATATGTTACTGTTCTTCTCACGAGTTTAAAATAAAATAATTGTTATACACAACAACGCTCGCCCCAAAAACCGAGAGCATTGTGTAAATAATGTTTACAGTCACACAAAACTCCATTCTTTAAAAATTATACGTGTATATTATGGTGTAGTAATCCAGTAGAAGGAGTGCAGATGAAATAAGAACAGGATTTTATAAATAAGAGTACAACTTAATAACCGGATGCTGGGCAAGACCAGTTTTCTTATTATTAGGTTTTAACTTTGCTACTGAGAAGACTGAGGCCGATGAAACACTAATTTATTTTTAAAGATTAGATAACCGTTAAATATAATAAAAAGAGAACAGCGCAAGTTCTATTACATCTTAACTCTTGATGTTAGATTTTATAGCCCCTGTTATGCCTTATAGCATATTACAAACAAAGAAAACTTAAATTACAAATATATAGGAAATATTGCTTATACTCGTATAATAGAAACGTTCACAGTAGATTTCTTAGTTAAGTTTAATAGTACAGGATGTATCTATAAACTTTTGATAACTTATTACCAAAATATGTATAGATGATGATTCTAGATCTCTTGTGCTAAGTTTTGCAATTTATATAGTAGTTTTGAGTATAATAACGAAACCGTTTTCTACGTTTCTACGTATAGTATAGGTACCTCAATGTACTTTTACGAGTAGTTTCAGTTTGGCGGATGGAACGTATTAAACAAAGTAAATATTATATTCTAGCAGAACCGGCATTTGCAGACCCCGAAGCAATTCCTTACAGAAAACGCAGGCACTCGTCTTCCCTGATCGAAAATACATAAATGTATAAGTATGTGGGTAAATTATGTTTCGAAACTTGCAATCTTTTATTGAACTATGTAGCTAAGTGACCTATTTACCGTTTATAGGGATATGTCTGTACCACATACAAGCTATTTTTCGTATAAATACCTTTTAGTGCTTATGTATGTTGCAATTCAGAATGAAATACCTAAAATTCAATAGGTTGATATATTGGAAATATCGTACGTAATTTCAGTAAAAATATTTCCGCTTCAACGCATAGGTAATGGAGAAACTTTCGGCTTAAAATGATTTTCATATAAAGTTCTTTGAATTGAATTTTATATTGTTTAGGAAAAAGTGAAATACATAAATAATCGTTTGATATCAATTTGTGTCACTTTCAGTTTAATATTCTCTCAGACTGATTTGATGATCACCCATATTTTGTAGAATAAATAAGTTTGCTTAAGTTTCTCAGATATCATTAGGTTCATTTCCCATTCTAAAAAAAATTGGCGGAGGAGGGGATGAAAAAAAGTTATAGCTATAGTTAGAACAATATTTGATATAGGTACAAAAATGTATAAACAAGGCAAGCATTTCTCGACGACATCACTCCCAAAGTAATGACCATCCAGGAAAATTGTACCTAATAGTAGTTGTAAAGTGGTAGGAAATTTTATATTCTATAATATTCATATCACCTATTTTTTATGTGAGACTAACCTACGAGGAGATATTTCGAAAAAAGTACTCAAACACAAGTTTTTTGTACACAGTCCCTAAAATAGCTATTTACGGACTCATTTCAGTCCGTAAAATGGCTCTTTTCGGGACTATTTCTGTTTTACGGACTATTTTTATTTTACGGACTCATTTCAGTCTGGTTACTATAGTAATTAAAATCCGAAGTTCACTATTTTTGAGAAATATTTGCTCTAATGACATTGACATAAATTGTATTATGTATGATATGTCAATTACATATCATACATAATAAAAGGTTTGAATGTATTTTAGGGACCTTTAACAAAAAAATATTGTTTGTAACACGTACCTAAACCAATTTTTTGGGACTCATCTGCTATTCCAGACTCGGCTTCGCCTCGTCCGGAAACAGCGATTTGTTCCAAAAAACTTGATTTTAGGTATTTGTTACAAAAATAACTATTTTAGACCTTTTCCTCTAAAATGTTAACCCCAGGGACAAAAAGTTTAGACCAAAGGATAAAAAACTTAATAGCCTACAACTTTGGTAGGTATAGCAAAATTTACCAGAACTTGCGTGCACGTCATTTATTATTTTTATTTATTTATTTACATTATACTTCTAAAACGATGATCGACAATCGATATGGTGCTGTTTTTGTTCGGGTTTGTTTTAAAACAAATAAAAAGATGAGTAATGTAAACGCAGTAGAATGTAACCTCATTTGTGACGTGCACGCAAGTTCTCGTAAATTTTGCTATACTATCTATTTTTAGCGTAGAACGAAAAGAAGATATTTCGAAAAACTGATTTTTCGCTTCTGTTTTCAAAGACAATTTCTTAAAACAAATTTTGGGCAGAAAATTATTCTGCTCATGTTTCCCTATGAACTGCATGAACCTCCTGACTTATGAGAAAATTTTAAATAAACTCTATTTTAAAATATGTTTCTAACCTTAATACCAAACTTAAATTTACAGAGTATTTGGAGAAAATATTAACTTGAAAATGTATAGCTTAGTTTATAATAAATTATAATTATTATGGATAAATATATACAAGAAATAATTTTAGCTAAGAAAAAAAATATGTTAACATTATTGAACCAAACTTTTGAGCTATTCTAAGTGCCTAAATGTAACTCGAATAAATTTCTCTTATAGTGACAACCTAATCACTATTATTCCAAATTTCGGTTGACGTGAAACAACAAACAACTTCAATTAGAAATTGGTTAAAACTTTAATGGACCACTTTTCCACCAGATTATTTTATCTCCAAAATAAAACAATGTATAATATGCCCTTTACGTAGTTACTCTATTTCGTTCTGTATTACTTTATATAATGGCCCTGTTACAGGTTAAATTACCTTTTCCAACGATAATGTACCGCAATAAAGATTAAACTTAAGTAAATCTGTAAGCATTTTCTTTAGGGGGGTTCTTACAGTGGAATTCTATCAGCAACCTCGAATATTCCAACTTTTTCTCTCTTTAAATGTTACTACTTATAGAAGTTGGTGTTGATAGAGAAAATCCACGGTATCTTTGAAACGTGTCACGAGCACACCACACACAGACAAAAATAAATATTAAAATAAGAAGATCCTATATATTTGAATTTGTAATAAATGGGTCGAGCGTATTATAGTGGTAAGAGAAGTAGAATTTGGAGGGACAATTTCGTCGTACTCATCTATCTTGTGCTGGAGTACGAGTAATTTTCACAGTCGGGCGCTCATCGAAATGGATACGTATCCAAGGGCTATTTTGACAGATAATAGAATAGAAATTGGCTATTTTGTCTTGACGCTAATGCATTATAACTTGTAATATATTACAAGGCACTTCCGAATGCAGAAACTGAAATCGCAGCCACCCCCCACACATACACGCATATGTAAAGCTCTTAAATTTACAAGGTGCGACTTTTTTATTGCAGCAAATTTAGGCCGACGGTATAAAATATTATTTATTTAGTAAAATGAGGCGTGTTTTTGCATTTATATAAGATTTTTCTCACATTTATAGAATCATAATTCATTGCTGAACGCTGAGGGAATTTTCTGCAAATTTATATAAGTACATTCAGACGTTTTATTTGAAAATACCTTAATAGGATTTATTTGTTAGCACAAAAGAATTCAATTTGGAAATGAAACTACCATTAAATGCTAAATCTGCTTAAATTGCAAGAATTAAAACTAAAGCTGGTTGGTGCAAATATCATCTATTAATGAGTTATAAAATATTATATTATTAGAAATAAACGAAATGAAATTCCATTTTTAAAGTTTTAAATTAAAATAATTATAATCAACTTTTATTGGCTATAAAGTAAGGATGATTTGATGTTTGCACCAACTATTTTTTTTTAAATGCTAGAATCCTGTGTGTTTCATAATGTGAATAATCACTTTTCATAAAAAGTTTACACCTGTTTAGAAACGAAAAATTGCAATCTATCATGGATCAATTTTAATTTGTAAATCCTTATTCAAATTTTATAAAAAAATATAAAAAATTATATGTAGGTAGTTGAATCTAATCTAATATTCAGATTTTTTAAAATATTTTGAATCTGATTCATCAAACTGTTACTAGATCCGATCATTTTTCGAGACTCTATTACTGTTTGAAAGCATATCAAGGTCTTCGTAGGACTAATTTTGAACTTAGCAACTCTAAAGCCCTAAAATTCAAAAATTTTAATACATTTCAATCTGATATAATTTCCTAGTAGAACTTCTTGTTTTTCGACAAAACAAACAGAGAGAAAATCTTATCATTTTTCAAATATATAGGTAAATAAAAATATAAATAATAATTTGAGAAAAAAAAGACGACTTTATTTCATACCCTGTAGATAGTAACTTACTTCAAAGTAAAAAAAAATCGGGTCACACTATTGTTTTCTCAATTAAATTATCTCTTGAATCCTGAAAACCGCATGTTGCTATCTTTTCTCCTTTTCAAAATATTTTATTTTAAATTCAACTTAAAAATTCGCTTGGTACGTTTCATTGGGCCAGCAGTTTATATTGAAAATCAGGTCTAAATTTTCAGTAATTTTGAAATGAGAATTATGATTGATTACAGCATTCTTAATCCTTAATTTTGACAATTTATATGTATTTTGTGGTAAACTGAGCATCTTTGAAACAAATCAAACCGGAAAAAATCTGATCCCATTTTCAAGACTTTATAAAAGTTATAGGTACCAATTTTTGAAATGAGAATTTATAGTTGGCTCTAACATCCGGAAATTTTAAAGCACATTCAATCTAATTGAATTTTCTTATAGAACTAAGTTGTTTCTTGTTGTTATTACAAAATAACAAGATTTAAGTTTGGACCAATTTTGAAGAGAGAACGTTAATTAAAAAAAACCTTCAACCCTAAAATACGACTTTAAACCCTGCTTATGCAATTTTTAGTGACTTTAATACAGACAAAACTTACAAATAAACAAATTCAATACATTTAAACTCACTTAAAACTATAAATCAGATCCAGACATATTAAAATATTGTAGGTACTTACTAACATAATTTAAACAATTATTTTAAAGTTTAATTATGTTATTAACCATTTTTTGAAAATATTGAAAAATTTATCAATTCACTTGATAATACTTTTTATTCAAATAGATGAAGATAATGATTTTGCAAGCTGTTGCAAATCCTAATAGTTTGATATGGTAAAATTATTTTCTGCTGACAAGCACTTAATATTTATTTACCTTTCAAGGGGCGCAGACGAGAGATAGAGATAAGATATAGTGTGATGCGCATGTGCCTATTGGAAATATGAAATAAATTATTTATTCAGGATTTAAAATCGTTAGACAAAAGGTAGAAATATTCCAAAAAGTATATGACATGTAAATAATGTGGAAATATTCAGGAACTCCTTTATATGTTGCTTTTTAAATTAGGAAATTTATTTCAAAAGCATTCTAATAAGAGCCAAAATTTCTTGTTTCAGTATATAGATTTGTAGATATATCCAAATATTCTTTCTTTGTGCATCAGTTTTTATAATGTAACATTGTTACAGAACAGTAAGTAGTGTTTTATTCTTTTGTGTGATAGCCAAAGATGACTCACAAAGAGCAATTTAAATTTGTCCAGAAACGAATGTCATTTCCTCTTGTTTGTTTTGTCCGATCAACTCAAGGGAAACAAACCGTTAGCCTGGCAGTTTGTAACACAATTTCGTTTAGTCAAAAACAAATAGAATTAATGGACAGCGTGCGGATTTAAACTACTTTAACTTGAACTGGTAATTAATTAACTTATTATTTTTGCATTGGAGCTCTTTTGTAGAAACGAGCGTAGAAAAAACTAACCATGCAAATCTAAATTAATATTAATCCTGAACAACAACTACGTAACTTAACGCATAGTTTTAGTTCGAATCTCTATTCCACCGGTGAAGTAAAGCTGCCTATCCTGTAGCGAAGCAAGCGCACACAGTTTTTTTGTGTTTCAAAGTTGCAAAGCCAGTTTGCGCTTCCTTTTTTTAAATCATTCTCATTAATGTTTTGTTTTTTATATTTCCAGCATCCTCTTTTAATTCATTGAGAGAACATTTTATTATGTCAACTATGAAAAACAGATAAAGCTATCTTTAATTCTTATATTAATCTTGTCTACGACAAACGGATATAATAAAATATCACATAAATTACACTTCTTGTTTTGCTACATTTTATATTTTATATTTCTTTTTGGCTTGATTACACCTTATTTCGCCAAGGCTTACCACCGCCCACAAAAAGAAATTAATAAACATCACGCGGACAATTATAATATTTAAACGAGTGTATTTTAATGATTGGCTTTTAATATTTTACTGGGTCGTTGAAATATGGCGTGTAATAAAATAATCATTTTAGGTGATTTACTTAAATTAATAATCAATGATGATGTGACTAAATGCGTATAATAAAAATGTTGGTAAAGTTGTTATTAAGTTCGCATGTTAACATTGTGTTCTTTTTATTACAATTTCATGTGAGAAATACGTATAATGGCGCCCACAGTACATAATTGTTAAATTGCGTGAAATGCAACTGAAATTAATACGTTTACATTGATAATGTAAGTGCAACAAACTGTTAAAGTTATGCAAATTAATTTTAATGTATAATTATTGTATTTTATACAAACACAACAAATTCTTTTTCTTAGATATCCACAGCTATGTGAGAAAATACATAAATGAATAAATTACCCCACAAAGTCCATATTTAATAATAATAGAGGAGGTGCTTACAACATTTACTTAATTTATTTGAATAATAAACAATGCAATGCAAGCTTTTTTTCCTGAGGTACTTTCTAGTATGTCAAATTGACAAATTAAATCAATATCAGAAATGGGTGAAGGTTTCCTCGAGCACTCGATATTAATAACAGAACAATTGAGATGTGCCTTTTTGTTCTTCTTTCATACTTGAGATTTGATGAGCTTCAGCTTTGACTGCAATTTTTCGATGCCACTTTACAACAATAATTAGCTCCTTGGTGGTTTCAACGCACAAAAGAAATAGGTTATACACTCAGAAATTTATTGAATGATTCATTGATTCCAATTTAAGATTGGTGTCCCACAACATTGCACCGATTTAACTCCCATTTAAAGCTGTTCCCCAGACAGAATTTAATAATGATGAATGCCTAGTTCATCCATCCAAACAAGACTCCTACGTCATTATGTAATTAACCCCAAAATCACGTTGAAAATCTTTGTGTTTTAACAACTAGATCAATTAGAATTGTTCATGGTAATTGTCGAGTGGTAAGGTTATGGGCAGATATGTGGGGGCGTATAAAGGGCCATTAGATTATAAAGCGATTTGAGCGAATGACGGGCGCTGGTTGTATTAATTCCCCTGATGACTCTGCGACAGGTCGCAGAACAGACAATGCAACAGAGGTTTGTGCACTCACCCATGACACCATTTGGCCCGACTAGGTCCCTGCGACAAGTCACTATTACTAGCTACTTTAGATGGATCATTTTAAAATACATGGACATCTGTGCTGTAGACTGGAAAATTATATTTAAAATTGAAAAATGGAAACCTGAAGGGGTAAATAGCTAATGCTTTTGAATCTATGTGTACAGCACGAGTACAAAGAAAAATAGAAGGAAAAAATATGAGGCAGGGTTTTGCAAAGATTTAATATAGTTTAAAGAAGCGGTGGCTGGAAAAGTTTCGCCAGGATCCTGTTGAAAAAAGTGATGTTTTCTTTTTACCTAAATATTATTAAAATTTGTAATAACATATACAAAGTAAGTATTTATACATATACGAGAGTACTCCTGAGCTACTTTTAAATTAGCGGAAACGTAAAACGTAATATACGAGTACAGTTGTACATTAGCAAGAGCAAAACAATCTTCAATTGTCAAAACTATAATATACCCCCACTGTTAACAAAATGTGTCTGAAATATCTTAAATGTCTCTAATAATATCATAAATCATTAAGTCATAATTTCGAAATTCGTGGAGAATTATCAATAAAAAGACATTTTTTACTTTTAAAACTTACTGTAAGTCCAATAAGTACTCAAAGTAAAGATGTTGCGAAATCAACCACAATGAATTCGCAAAATGACTAGACAATTTTCGAACTGAGTGTTAGTTTGAAAACTAACATAACTTGTTGTATCTTAACTCCAATTCCATTGTAATTTCGAGTTCGAGGGAGGTTAAGTTATGAGGAAGGAATAATAATCCTTCCTCTTTACAATCTAAACTCTCCCCGAAGATAAAATTACGACAGAACTGAAGTTTAGATGAATGTTGACGTAAATTGATTCATCTACTAGGCATTTCACAAAATGGGTAGTCATTTTGTAAATTGCCTTATTTCACAAGTTGGTAGTAACATAACTTCTGATTCTATGTAACTGTTAAATTAAGGCATATTTTCCTATGTTTGCCCATGGTAGAAGATTTGTAATAGAGAGCAAATTCAAACTACATTCACTGAGTGTTTAGTTTGAACCAGTCAAAAAAATATTTAAATTGTTATTGTACTTTTCCCAAACAAAACCCAGGAAGAGTATAAGGAAATATGTTCAGATTCTAGAAACATAGAAACATTTTTCGTATAATATAGTTCTTTGCCAATATCTATCGTTTTCGCAAAGATTTATAAAACTTTTGCCAAATTTTACATTTTTTCAATAAAAATTTCTTCTACATCTACTGATAATTTTAAGCATTCGTTACCAACCAAATTAATATAAAATCTTTAAAGATCACTTTTTCGATAAATAGTTTCCGGAAATGATTTTATTGGTGCAAGTTCAAGTTAGTAGTAACCAGAGGTTAACTATCCATCCATTAAAAAACCGGGTCGAAGAAGTAAATTTATATTTAAGTAAATATTTAAAAAGAGCAATGTACAGGGTCTTTCACGGAAAAGTAACACCCCCCTTATTTTCTTACCTATTAAGATATTTTAATTTTTCAAAATTCTGTTTGCTGTAGTTTTTTCTGAAGTTTTCAAATATGCCATCAAAACTTTTTTAACTTGAAAAATATACAGGGTGTGCTAAAAATGTCATTTCTTATGGAACACCCTATATATTTTTACATGAATGGATAGATCTTTTTAAGCTGATTCCAAAAATATATATGACTTTGACATTTGGACCAAAAGTGACGGAGATATTAAACGTTAAATTTGTAAAATTTGAGAAAATTAACATTTCTTTTAGGATATTTTAATTTTTTGAAATTCTATCTGCTTTATTTTTTTCTGTAGTATTCAAGTATACTATTAACTTTTTTTAATTCAAAATTTTATTAATAATATAAATTATACAAGATTGTCTACAATGTTCCTACATTCGCAGGTTGCCATGAATTAAAAAAAGTTATAAACTAAGCTGTCTTCTAGTTTTTTGACATTTACAGGAAGAATAAAGGAGATACAATAAAATAAATAAAAATATCCTAAAAGGTAAAAAAAAAGAAATGTAAATTTTCTCATATTTTACAAGTTTGACGTTTAATATCTCCGCCACTTTTGGTCCAAATGTCTAAGTCATATATATTTTTGGAATCAGCTTAAAAAGATCTATCGATTCATGTAAAAATATATAGGGTGTTCCATAAGAAAAAATACCATTTTTAACACACCCTATATATTTTTCCAGTTAAAAAAGTTTTGATGCCATATTTGAAAACTTCAGAAAAAACTACAGTAAATTTGATTTTGAAAAAATAAAATATCTCAATAGGTAAGAAAATAAGAGGGGTGTTACTTTGCGTAGTGTTGGATAAACATTCCCCATGTTTTTTGATGTTTCACATAATTCCCTTTCTTCTACCATGGAAAAAGTGTATGATGGTTAGTAGCAGTTTGGTCCTTTTCTTTTTAATTTTAGGATGATCAATCAAAAATCATTACAGTTCGTTCATAAATTCGGGATTGTAAAGAATATAATTTAACCGAATACCTACTTCAAACATAAATTTTTAAATAAAAACTTCCAAACCCAAAATATGTTATTCCTTGTTTCCAAAACTTTATGTTTTTTATTATTAATAATAAATCCAAGTTCAGTTCCGCTTCATATATTTACAAAAAGTTTTACCTGGACATGAAGAACTGCATCAAGTAATAATTTATGTATCAAAATTATACATTTTTAATTCAAGCCAGCACATCAAAGGTTTCACTGGAGCAAATAAACAGGAAACCACATAAAGCCGTGTTATATGATTGAATTAGGCCAGCACCACCATAAGGCGGATCCTGCCACGCCATGTAGCAGCTTGCTATCAGGATAGTTTCCTGTGCAGACAAATCTGATTAAATTCACTTTTTTAAGAGTTTCGGTTTGTTGGCGATATATTTGTGATAATAAATAGAATCGATTCAGCAGATTCCCAGTTCGTGTTGACACTAGTTTTCCTGTTTACAGTGGCTATTTTGTTCCGTGTTGTTTATTTTCGGTTCAGCTGCATTTGAGGTTGTAAATTAATGAAATGCTTTGTTTATATAGTATGAAATTATAAATTGTATATAGTAGCTACTGATGTTACATATGTTGTCCTTATTTATTCGATTTTAAATATCGTCCGTAATTAAAATATTTATGTGATAGAAAATGTGTAATTTACATTAAATACTAATGTTAAATAAATTTTATGTCAATGCAGCCTGAAAATTATATTTAAGCTCTCAGCTTTTTTCCTGAATCCTATTCGTATAACGTGTTATGTTTCAAATTTAAACTAAATTGTTTGTTCAAATAATAATAGAATAATAAATTAAGAGCACTTTTTCACCTAAATCATTTATTTATTCAGACACACTACACTTGTTTCAGTTTGTTATTAATTTTAGTAAAAATAATCCAATTTATAATTTATATCTTCGACCTACATCAAAACTCATATAATATATTTATAATCCATCCTACATATTTATGGCTTCTATTTAAATAGTTTTTGACAAACTTTTTACCAATAAAATTAATAAAGCTTGTCGTAAATTATTCATGTTGTTACTGTAATACAAAATGTACTCTTGAAAATAATGATTATTATTATGGTAAACGGTAAACCCAAAACAAACTTGATTTGCTATACAAGATTCCGGGTTCTCGTATTCAGATCTTAACTACAAATCTGTAAACGTCAATTCTCCAAAATTCCAATAGGAAACTCCCTGCAATGAATAAAATCAATTTAAGTTAACTAATTCAAGAGATAAGATGTATTTTGCAGAAGTGCACCTCCTTGTTCAAATACACCACATATAGAATTGCACTTCTATCCTTTTCCAACACATTTCCTGTCCAGTTAGACACATAGTTCTAAGAAGTTGAGAGACGGGATTTCAATGTCCCATAATTTCTATCGAAGAACAGCATTGCGGAGAAATTGAAAAGTTTCCAATACCTATAGGTACCTTTGTTCGTTTCAGGAATTCCGATTTGATTCGTCGATATTATACGCCAGCAAGTTATAATAATATTAACATAATAATATGGCAAATATAACACAATACAAAAATATATTTCGACGCTCCAGATGTGATTTTTGAGAAAATTCCTCGAAATTTATTCAAAGCAATTACTGTTGCATGTTCGGGCATATACACGAGATTCGCATAAAAAAGCGAATCGTTGTTGCATTAACGGTGTTCCGAAGTGGAAGATTAAAATTACAGTAGCCATAAAAAATAAAATAATATAAAATAATTTTAGTTCTATTTGATTGCATTAGGATAGCTATAAAATATTTAATATAAGCGTCCGTTTGCGTGTTGGTTGGTCACATTCTGGGGAACACTCACAGAAGCCTGGAACATTTATACATTATGTAATGATCTGGCAACACACATAACACTAAAAAGAGAACATTTACAACTGAACTAAAAGTTACGGTAATTTCAACTGTCAACCCCAAAATGCTTTATATAAAGTTGAGTTTTTATTGATTTCACTTCAATAACTAAATTAACCTACACTGTTTGGAATTCAGTCATATTTTATCCAATTAGTGCTGATTTGAAAGTTTTTGTTTCCATCAGTATCCACACAAAAAAGTCACAGAACATATTAGTGTTTACATAAAATTATAATTAACTTATAACAATGACAACTTTGAATATGCTACGAGTCTCTAATATTAAGGAATAGTTCCTGTGAAATGTCTATTGCTGAATTATTTTCGTCTAACCTAACTCAAATAGGGGATACAGGTCATCGTCGGATTTAAGAGTTTCGATTTTAAGATAAATCACACTTTTAGTTCATTTCTTTGAGGACACCAAAATATGGCCTCAAATGAACTTGATGTTCCGGTAGTCTTTACGTCAGCCTCAAATTGATAAGAGAGGCGATATTTTCTAAAACACAATTTTCAAAGCTATTTTGCGCAGTAATTTGTAATCTATTTAGTAAAGGAAAAAATTTGTGAAAAATTTGATTCTCTACAATTTGATAACTTATATTTTTATTACTTAGGGATATCAATAGATTTCACTAATTGACTACAATTCATTAATCGCTTAATTTTTACCACTAGCTTGATCAATTTTTAAGGATATATACCTAGGTACCTATACTTGAAAACGTATATCTAGTACCTAGTAGATTTATTGTTATTTTAGAACTAGCTCCATTTCAATTTCATTCTAGTCTAATTTATAACTGATTCATCACAAATATAATACAGTTTGTAAACAAAGGTTATTTGCTTGCTTCCTTGACAGATTATATCTATATACTCATGTTATAAGTAGATCCAGCGATACCACTGCATCATTTCTTGCTTAAAGTGACATTGTACAATTTATCATCCGTTTTTCTGTCTGCTCTCATTATTTGCAAGTTTTCTGGATGGTTTTTTTCAAACACTGAAAATGCTACCGTACCATTCCTTTAACTATAATTTATAGAAGTGCTAAGTTGTTCTGGAAAATTTTAAATTGTACCAATTTCTGTTATATCTTTATATGTCATAAGGAAAATAACATTAACGATACAGTAAAATGTGGAACAACGCCATAAAAAATATATGCTTGCACGAAACAAGTATACATTCATGATGATGTTCATCCCGAGTGTTGAGGGCAAACAGTTCCCATTAGTATCAATTTTCTAATACCGTGACTAAAACTAATTAACTTCCTACATTTCATTACACGAATCTCCATTTTAGACGAAACTTGACCATGAAATACAATCACACATCATACTAAAAAGCAAAAATCTCACAATCTACTCTCGGACGCGAATGTATACTTAATCATAAATTAAAATAGATATAAAAACGACAAAACACACATACACTTATAAGAAATCTAGAGTGCTACGCAACTAGTCATTTGTTCCCAGCCATATCCGTTTCTCTTGATTCTACTTTGTTTTCTTATATTTGCCGGTGAACCGGTGACGCCAGTGAGCCGTGGTCGCCCATGGCCTTCTAAGATATACCTGTCGAGCAACAATATCCAGCGGAAATGACGTAATAACCAAAGGATATCGATTTTTCTGACACTGCCATCGAGATGATGCCCAGTATCCTCTCCAACAAACAGATACGGTTCCCACCTCACTACTTTATTAACTCAATTAGATTCCGTAATTAGTTAGTGTGTAGTAAATTAGTTAAAAGAACAGACAGAAGATGCAAGAGAAAAGGTCCTCCCTTCCCCGCGTCTCACTCACTCTTCCATGATGAGTATTTCTATTCATTCATGTTTCATGAGAAAGTTACCATCATCATCATGTTGGTGTAATATAAAGCCACGCAAGTTCGTATGGTTTTTAATTAAGCTTTAAAAAGTATACACTTTTAATTTAATTTGCTACTATCTGAAATTAGTATCTGGTTATATACATGTGAACAAATAACGTGATGTTAAATTAAATCAATTCTGATAAATCTAATTGGCTTTATTTAGCTTTCGTGGGTACATCAATCGGCTGCATGAGCACACATCGCATGATGAATGATATTTGTGACTGAAAATCAAGCATATAGTGGAGATTTATTCATAAAATAGTTCACAGAAAGACGAATTGAATTGAAAAAGAGTTAATTAACAAATGAAGGGAATTTATACAGCTTCATTAATTATGGAATATTTCTTTTTAATATGAGAGAACATTTTATTCCCCGGCATGATGGGTATATCTAACGTAGTAGCAAATATAGAACATTATAATTAAGTTACAGTCTTTTAGTTTGATACTGGATGAGAGTAAATTTTATGTAAACTCGATTATGATTAGATCAGCATAAACAACTAACAGTATTCGGCTAGCATATGGTAGAAAAAGTCGTTTGGTATTTTAGATTACGTTAAAAAGGAAAATACTCTCCAAGTAGATAAATACCAAATTTCTACTTAGGATTGTGATTGAGGCTGGTTACTACTTGAAGGATGTGAACCTCATTAATTTCATTAAACAACCCTCGGTGTGAAATCCACCCCTGTAATTTAATTTATAGGAAGAAGGACGTTCTGCAACGGGAAAAGTTATATGACAACATTTTCAATGTATTGGTATATTTTTTATAGTAATAGTTAGCAACAGAAACTTTTAATAGTGCCAAATATTTGTTAAATCTTTTATTTATTCATATGTTTTTGATGTTTTTATATGTAGTCAAATGGTAAAAAAGAGGTAAACTATAATCCCAAAAATTTTTTTTCAATTTTTCCCTAAATGGAGATATCATTATGTAATAAAAAAACTATACTAAGTATACAGGGTGTCTCACGCTTGTGGCCTATTAGAAGTATTAGGAGAACCAAATGAGATAGAGAGCTGAAATTTTGCATGCAGGCATATAATCCATCAACTGTTTTCAAGACGGCGGCACATCCGGTTATACCGGAAGTTGATACCAACTTCGTTATTTTAAATGGGATACCCTGTATTTATATTTTTTTTCTAATTCCTCAAAAAATTCTGAGTCTTTTGACATAAAAATTCCTATACCTAAATTTTACCGTTTTCGAGAAAAAAAATATTATCTAAACTTTTTACAAAAAATCAAGTCACATTTAAATTGTAATATCTTCGTTAAAAGTAAAGATAAAAAACTGAAATTTTCACAGTAGCGTTATGGGACTTTGTGGCTTCTGTCCATGGCAAATTATTTCAAAATATTATGTACAGGGCGATGTTTAATTCATAACATTTCGTTCTCATAAAATGTCAAAAAACTCATTTTTCTTAAATGGGACACTATGTATTATTCTACATTATTCGATAGAACGTGAAAATCTCTATCTATTCATATCAGGTGTTTCTATACCTAACTTTAACTGTTTTTAGGTTATTTGCGATTTTATAAATTAGTTACATATTTATCATTAAGAAATCGAATAGTAAGCCACGATTTAGAGAACAGTAGACAGATTGGTTGTCAACATAACATGGGGGGGGCATGCATGCTACTTTTTCATATCTTAAGAATCATATCAGATGATGCTTTGTATCAACTTCGATATTTTTTTAATAGTTTAGGTATAAATAATTTCTTAATGATAGGTTTGTAACTAATTTATAAAATAGCGAATAACTGGAAAACAGTTAAAGTTGGGTATAGAAACACCTAATATGAATAGATAGAGATTTTCACGTTCTATCGAATGATGTAGAATAATACATAGTGTCCCATTTAAGAAAAATGAGTTTTTTGACATTTTATGAGAACGAAATGTTATGAATTAAATATCGCCCTATACATAATAATTTTGAAATAATTTGCCATGGACAGAAGCCACAAAGTCCCATAACGCTACTGTGAAAATTTCAGTTTTTTATCTTCACTTTTAACGAAGATATTACAATTTAAATGTGACTTGATTTTTTGTAAAAAGTTTAGATAATATTTTTTTCTCGAAAACGGTAAAATTTAGGTATAGGATTTTTTATGTCAAAACACTCAGAATTTCTTGGGGAATTAGAAAAAAAATATAAATACAGGGTATCCCATTTAAAATAACGAAGTTGGTATCAACTTCCGGTATAACCGGATGTGCCGCCATCTTGCAAATATTTTCAGTTGATAGATTATATGAAGCTAGGCCTGCATGCAAAATTTCAGCTCTCTATCTCATTTGGTTCTCTTAATACTTCTAATAGACCACAAGCGTGAGACACCCTGTATATTCAGAAACTAAGAAACACATAAGATAGTATAGAAGCAGAATTAAAAAATTTCTAAAGATCCTTGATCAATTCAAGGTCCAAATGGAAAAACTGGTAAAAGAAAATTAAAAACGATTTGTTCAGATATTTAAATCACTGGCCATTTAAGTACTTCTCTCAAGTTTAGTCTTCAGAATTATCTAATAAATTATCATGCGGCAGTTCTGGGACACCCTGTATATCTATTTTAAAATCGTTCGGACATCCTATACGCATTTTGTTTTTTTAAATGACTTCACCGAATAAAAATCCACTTCTCTTATTTTTAAGCTTTTAACTTTTTGTAAACGAATTCTTGTACTGATAAATGAAATAGGTGGGTACGTAAATGCATGTTCATCGTAAGAACTTGTAGATAACAACTCATAATTACACAGAAACTAACATATTCCTTGAATGCCCTACTGCATTATTTGACAACTACAAGTAGTTTCACAATATGAAACACTTCGGAAAGCAATCTGCATCTAATACATTCACACTTATCCCCCAAACGTGCTACTAGAAATCCATTGAAGTACCAAACTACCTTCCACTGAAAAAGTCAATCATCTCGGAAATTCAAATGCAAGTTATACACACATACACAACCAACCTCCTGCAACACCACAGCATAAAATCCATCCTTGTTGTTTCTTGGAGCTGTAAGCAAGATAGACTATTATCTTAACGTAGATTGTGTTCAGTTGCTGTTTTACTGAATGAACTTTCTCATCATAAAAACAAAAAAGCCGACCGACAGGTGTACGCGGTTCAGGCCATAGCCTTGCTGTACTTGTCTGCTTTTTTGTTGTTGAATGGGTGTAGGTTGGAGCCCCTCTTTGCCTCTTCACTAGTAATAGATTTACTTGATGCAAATTAGTACGAATCACGGTTTCCGTTTGCTCGTCGACTGTTTGCGGAGAAGATTTGGTATCGATTGTAGGTATTGTTTTCGGGGGGCCAGAGAGCAATGACATTATATGTTTGGTTAAATTGAATGCTATTTTTCATCATTATAAACATGGTATTGTTGTTATTAGTTGTAGTGACTGTGTATATTTAGTGATTATAAGCGATAATAAACACATTTGTGAATTTGTTTTTGATTAATTTTGCAGAATAATTAAATGTAGTTACGATTTATTTATCGCATTTATTTTTAATAGGTAGGTATGCTTTATGTTTTGCAATATATCAGAATTCAATAAAATTTCTGCAAAAATGGAAAAGTATCGTTATATTTCGTATTATTGATGTCCTGATAAGAATATTCAGTGTAAGAAAGGTTTCTAATTTAAATTCCTTCCTCCTCTCTATTCTGAACGAAAACGGCTTTTCGATGGCCGTCTGATGAAGACCTTCATTTGGTTGATATCATCGCTTAGGTTCCCGCGGTCTTCGACTTAAAGAAATGAATCAATTCAGGATATCCTACTTGTTATCTTCCTGAAACTGAAAATAATCACCTACAGATAATAATTATAGGTAGAGCATAAAATATTCATGCATAAAAATATGTTTTTCCAATAAATTATTGAATAGTGGCGATGTGGAATTGCAAGAAATAAGGATACTCCCAAAAAGAAACTAGAGGAACAATACAAAATATAAATCTACGTTGCAACTCTGCGAGTGAAACCGAAGTCAACAAACATCATATTGCGATAGTTCTGACAAGTAGGTAATATGTCTGCATAATTTGTAATATTTTCACCAAACAGTGAAAGAATGAAGAAAAATATTGCATAGGAACAGGCTAAAATCATATGAAAGAAATCCAAGAGGATTTTAAAAACTTAAATATTAATTACATATTTTTGGAAGAATTATTTTCTAAATGATATTAATTACCTTCACCAAACAGTAAAAGAATGAAGAAAGATATTGCATAGGAACAGGCTAAAATCATATGAAAGAGATCCAAGAGGATTTTAAAAACCTAAATATTTATTTCATATTTTTGGAAGAATTATTTTCTAAATGATATCAATTATTAATTATTCTTATTTATTTTATTTTTATTAGTTTGTTAAGTTATTATTAGAGAGCGGAACTTAGGGCGTTATTCCAGAGAAAGAAAAATTTTATTTACAAAAAGTCTTGCATCCCTTCTATTACAATGTCAATTCATCGAATTCTCGTAACATTATTTTTTGCCTAGGCAACTGGTGAAAATGTTGAAATATTTTAGTCTTAAACATTATTGTGTGTGAAAATGGTAAGAAGGTTCACGATATCTTGGACTTGATCCTGATTTAGACGTCATGACCACCTGAATTCCGCTTCTATGAAACTATAAATATTACTTAAATTTTTCCCATCCCAATAGTGAAATGCAGTGAAACGAATGAAATGAGGAAGCTTCAGTAGGCAGGCATAAACAAATTGCTAATCACTCTGTTTGGTTCACTCTCATGCAAAGAATCCAACCCATCTCAACATAGCACTTAGAAATGGTAATTTTTCCAAGTATGAGGGTATGAGAGAAAACTAACAATCGATTAAAAAAAATAAAAGAATAAAAATAATAAATATTGCAGCAAGTACTATCGACGCCAGCCGTTTTTAATCTAGTAAAAATCGCAACAAATTGCCCTGGTAACAGAAATTCGTTCAAATTTGGTTGGCGCCGACCGTACATAATTAGTAAGTTTATTTCATTGATATATGTAGTACAGTACTTAGTGAGAGGAGGTTAGCATTTTCTCCTTAATCTTTATTTCACGAATTTCAGCACGCCGTTTTACAGGTGATTCGTACTGACGTAAAATTTGTAAAAAAATTAATATTCCCAAAAAAATGTAAAGGTAAATGGATCTAGAATTTCAGATTATAATAAATATTAAATTTGATACTTATGTATTTGAATGAAAGAAAATAAAATTAGATATGAAGGTAAGGAGAAAAGTTGATATCATATTGGAATATTTTAACATCAAAAGACTATTTTTACCTAAAAAGAGTCATTCTAATCGGGATTCTGATGTAATGGAAGACTGCTTTATCGGTACTTTTAACAGTTTATTTATGAAATAGATGCATTAAATTACTAGTTTATCGTTTTTGTACACTCGTAACTTTAATTACGAATGAAGCTTGTTCATCAATTTCTCATTAATTGTACTTTTTTGTAAGTTGTAGGAGTGAATCTAAATTTGCATTTATAATACCTTAATTCTAAAACTGGTCATTTTCTCCAAATAACGGTCAAACCTACATAATTTTTAAGGAAACCCGTCAGATTATGCTTCTTATTTATTTTAACCTTTTTTGTCTGTTCTAATCCAGTGAGTCGAATCGATGACTGATATGATTGTTAATACTCATTCGAAAATCTATAAGCACTGCTGAAATTTGTTCAAAACATAAAAAATCCTAAACTGTTTGTAGAAACTCATCAATCGTGCGTCGAAAATTGATTTCATCTAGTACCAAATAAATCAAATAGTAAATGTATAGAAATGGCTTAATCACTGCAATCGTTCACGGTAAGAACAAATGTAAAATTTTTGTGGAAAAACTACTCGTACATATTAATGAAGCTGCGACCGTGGGAAATGTAAATTAATTATAGATCATAAATTTGCATACCCGAAACTTTACCTACTCGTGTTGCACATTTTTAAACGTACAATTCGTTATTAATGGTCATATTTTAAGTATTTTAACACGTACCTACAGTTCCAGACTCCATTGAATGTTTTGATAGAATTGAAATTATCTGTATATACAAGCCTGGAGTCAAATAAAAATAACATACACTATAATATAACACAAACACATATTTCTAAGCTGGGGGCGCTCCAGACCTTGGTATACTTTACAGCCAAGCGGGAGATTATCAAAATATTATATTACATTGAATTTAGCGCTTACACATGTTCCTGACATGTCATGACCTCCATATAACGAAAAAATCTCATTTCGCAAACGTCCGCGACGCGCAAAAAATCTCACAAAAATTCTCCGGCATAATATTTCATTTACATTTTGCAAATCGTTCCCTTTTGTTTCATTAACTTTTATTTCAATACTAATTACCAGGGGCTTATATATCCCGGCACATATTTTTCGCATTCTTTCTGTTGAAATTTATTAGGGCTGTTTGTTTTTAATAACAAGTGTTCATCATTACTTTTTAGTTTTGTTTTGGAATATGGTTGAAATTCAGGCGGGCAAAGCCGACAAATAATTTTCAGGATTGAGATGTTGTGGTTTGGGTAACATGAACATTAAACTTTAACGTATTTATTTTATTTATGGCAGAGAAATATTACCACTTATTACCTATTTAATGGAAAATTTTAAGCATACACTGTTCTACTTTTAAAACTCCATTTCCATGCAAATAAAAGTAATTAAAAAGTTTAATTAACTTACAGAGGGACGTCAGTCAAAAATATTATAGCTTCTGCATTTTCTTAGACTGTTAATATACATATTAAATTCGAAATATTTAAATTATGCGTATAAAGATAAGCTAGAAATTCTTGTAGGAAGTCTTAAATAATATAAATTGCTTGTAGATAATTATTTAAAATTTTTCTTTGTACTTGGGAAATATTTGTTAATACTCAACATTTTTTATAAAATCACTGAGAACAAAATTTCCTAATCACCATTCACATGCATATTTATTATAAATCTAAATAATTTTGTTATGTTATCTAATTTCTGATGGCCATCAAACCAGATCATTTATATTTTTAATTATATAAGGTTCCGCATCACTAGCTTCCAAAAGTTTTTTATTCATAAAATTGTGACCCACCTTTATTATTTTCCGCTTGCAACACCTTACAACAACGATAACACAAAGACATGTGGATGAATACATTATATATGCATAAATTATAAATGCAAACACTAAGCTAACAACCTACACCTACACCTGCCAAAAATATCAAAGGTTAACTTCAGGGAGAATGGAAATAAAGAAGGAATTTGAATAAAGTAATTATTGTGAAATAAAGATTTTGGTTAACCATAATTTAATAATAGCAAGGAATTTAAAATTTTATATGTTGCACTAATTAAAACTTACATGAAAATTTAACTAATTAATGTTATTATTCGTTTCAATAACTAAAGTTTTATGACTATAGGTATAATTGTATTCATGTTAACCATCTATATAAATATATAATAATTTTAAAAGTTTCTGGGACTGGACGTTTTCGGCTTCTTTTAGACGGGGGTTCAAAGGCAAATCAAGTTGAACTTTGGCCTTTTACCATATCAAATTCTTTTCCCTATTTTATTATCTGATATAATAAATGTTTCATTGACAAATTACGTTCATTCTTTATTTATAAACATAAACAAATTGAAAAAGAGGCGGCCAGAAGGTTGCGATGGGTAGTTGAACCCCAACCTACAATTTTTTGCTAGGTATATAGAAACTAAATTTAAAATGCATCTATTAACGATGGCTATTTCATTCTTTAGTTTATATGAGAAGTTTAGATTTGATCTTTAGTCTTTTATTTTCAATGCGGCCAGCTCTGTATTACCAATTTTCAGAATATTAATTGTAAGATTATTTTCAGAAGATATTATGTGCAGAAGTAGAAACAGAGCGTTCTACTTCTGCATCTCTCCCGCTCTTAAGAGAGGCGAACGAAAAGCAGAGACAAAGAAAGTGTGACGCACATGTCTTCTAAAAATCATTCTCGTTTACCTCTTGTCGCAATATATCCGAAATATTGTAATATCCTGTAGTATCCACTAAGAGAAAAAATTAGGGTCGTCTATGAAGTGACATCTTTCAATGTACCGGGTGACTAAACTCGACACCCCAGCCAGTTTCATTTAAATACAGTTATATATTTTAAAAATATTACCATTTATTGTATAGTGTTCTTAGAACTTTAAATTGAACAAAAGCATATGTAAATTAGCGAATTAATTACAGTCACACAGTTTTCTAGGTCTTAACTCAGGTGCAAACTATACTTTGCGTAAATTGGCATGTTAAAGACAGGATGTTAGGATGATAAAGGTTATTGGTGTCATGCCCCCTTGTCACAGTATTAACTGGTAATTAAATGTTGACGATGAAAACGCAAGAAAACTTGAATGAAATAAGAGTTTGTCAAGTGTTTATATTAATAATCCCACAGACTTCCGTTCAACAGTTTTAAAAAACTAGTAATTGGTCAGCGAACCCAGCGGCTGTACCTCCGGTGCGGAATCGGAGGCAAGATGGAAGAAACCTCACAATATCTACAACAGGCCGGTTGAGGTGCAGTGAGACAACTTTACTGTAAAAAACATTTAAAAACCAGTCCTAGAGAGAAGGAGCTCTCCTCTGGTGTACAGATTAACATAATACCACTAACACAGCCTCCGTCTTCTACTACTTACTGTGGGAACACACTTGTGAATGAACCTTTAAGGCCACTTTTAATTATCAACCAGTTATTAAATATTCAAACTGCTTGAATATAGCTCGATAAAGTGGATAAAGATGACGATAATATTGTCAGGGAATATGTCTCAGGCCAAGTGCGAATGTACACCACTTCCAATATTTAATTGTAATGTTTCCTGTATGTATTAAATAATGGCATTAATAAATCGGTACTAGGACTGTTTATTATATCCCGAAGCAAACTTGTTTTTTGTTTCATTGTTCATTAAGGCGTATACATAAAACTAAGTTTTTCTTAAAATCTCCATTAATTTTGCAGCCGTAAATTTTATATTACTTGATGATTTATAAATAATTTAATCAGCATCGGGCTTCAATGCATGGGTTCAAATTACACAAAAAAACTGATATCGCTAAATATATCTACGAAATTATTCGGATAACACAATTATAAAAAAATTTGACGATAGTTATTAAGAAAAGTTTCCTATTTCGAATTATGCGCTAAATTCTCAACATTTATTAATTAAAATTTATCTAATATACGTATACAGAGTAACTAGTGCCAACTAACGCAACAATTGTGTGAGACGAGAGCAATACAGTCATCATCGTACAACATGCTCTGGTCGCTGTCCTTGTCTTAGCAGTCGGCTAGTAGACATTCGGCTATATGTATAACTTGCAGAAACATCTTAAAGTATGTAGTTTTAACAGAGTCAAATTTTGTTTCCACTTTTTAAAAGTTTAAACATTATTTTGGAAAATTTCATGGAGTTGAGACGTAACTATTTTAAAACTAGATAAACGTGAATTTAGTATCTTAACAACTTCTATCTTTGGTTTGTAAATAGAAAAAATATCTGATGTGCCCAGCACATGACTTTCTTATACTTACGGATAGTATCACAATAATTACTTTTCCTAAAGAAATTAAGTTAAATTTCTTGTAAAAATTTTGAAGGTTTCCAGCAATTTTCAAATAGTTCTCTGTCGCACTTATTGCATTACGCATAAATCTGTCCTTGTCCCACTCATTATAACCGAATTTTACGACAAAAATGTGTTTTATTTTAGATTTTTGACCTATTACTCACTTAAAAAAATCTCCCGTTATGAAATTACATTTATTTATTCATTATTATTGTTTTCGGTACCATAGAAACTAGTAAAATAAAAAAAAACTAATGGACCGGTCCTTCTGGGATTCAAACCCGGGACCCTCTGTTTGGCAGCCATATAATGAAACACATGGTCTACCTCGACCATCGGATTCAACTATCAACGCGCGCTATGAGAAATATAAAGTGTTTTAAGAATATCTAGTTTTTCAAGATATTCTTAAAAAACCTAAAAATGTCATCAGGTAACTGTCACTTGTTTTGGTGCTAGATAAAAAACATTGAATGTGGCACCCACAATTTTGTTCAAACTCTTAAATATGAAATTTGAATCAAATCCAATAAGTCGTTTTTGAGTTATGGTGGATACAGACAGACAGACACATGCACACACACACACAGACAGACAAACAGACAGACATCATGGCGAAAATGGTCAAAATGGATTCAGGGGCCCTCAAAACGTGTAAATCCATCAAAATCTCGAAGTCGAAAAAAATCACGATTACAATACTTCCTTATACTACGTATAAGAAAGTAAAAAGTATTTTGAAGAAGTTTTTAGTAATTTATTATAAATGTACCGATCGTTTTAATTTTAGGATTTAGTAGGAATTATTTGGAAGGTGAAGGCTACCATTAAGAGCTGAATTTTAATTTTTTTAGCATCGTCAGTCGAGAAAATTTAGCATTTCTTTATTAAATTTATGTTGAAACTTTTCATATGCTAGTAGTCAGTTTTCTGATGAAATGTTATATCTGATTGTAAAGCTAAATCATGCAATAGAAATTTGGAACGAGATTTGAAATTAACTTGCTTGCATGATTATTGTTATTTTAAATATAAATTAACTGCACTGATTTAGAAAGTTTATAATTTGCTGTAGGTCCAAGAGAGAACGAGATAGATTTCTTCTTGCCTGCCCACTGAAGCATCCCCAACTCTTATTGATAAAACTCTCATAAGCAAAAAAATAAAACTTTCCAGTCCAAATTTGTACTTCTAGATATTCAAAGTAAAGTTAAAAAATATTTGTTGTAATTGTAACCTAAGCATTTAACTGTCATATAAAATTACTCCGAGTTAAAGTAGCTGGCATTAGAATAATATTAGATATAGTACATAAATATGTATACTAAAAAATATTGCATAATCTTCTCTCGAGTTTTGTTTTGATATTTTTCAGACCATTTTTTGGTAGAGAGAATTGGAACTGAAAATATTTAAAGGGAAACTTAAAATACATTAATATAAATTTAAAATAAATTAACGACCTAGGTAAGAAAACATTCATTCAAATGATTTATTTTAAATTTCAAATCAAATTTAGTTTTAGTTCCAATGCCCTCTACTCGATAAATGAACTATAAACCAAAAAAAAAGATAGTTTGAAGGAAAATTTACATGTATAGCATTAATGCCCGTTTGCACCGACAGCATTTAAAATATAACGGGAACTTAATTTCATAGTTACAATTATCAAAACCTTAGCAACAATTGTATTTAAGTTCTAGTTAATTTTAAGTTATGTCGGTGCAAACGGCCATAAATATTTTAAATATTTTGTTTTTTTTTAAATGACTTTTCAATACTGTGCAAAAGTAGATATTTAACGGCCGATTCCTTGATGACTTATTCTAATCTAAAATAAAAAGTTTATATGGACGGTCTAGTTTTTTCTACTAAATTTTCTTGCTATTGCTGACTTTGACAATTATGCTAACAGTTTCAGATCTCCTCTATACTTAAAATGATATTGGAATTGAAAAAATATGAAAATTAAATGTTGGTTACGAGGTTTTGTTATATTGTGGTCCTACCTCAATTATTTTGATATAGGAATGTTTTTAATGTTTGGCCAATCGGAAATTCAGTTCTCAACACCCACCGAAATTACATCGTTTTAATAAATCTTTCTTCCAATACGCTAGAACAAATGTTGCTTGCCGATTGTTGCCTGATTGTCTCATTCGCACAAGACTTAAACTAATAACAATCATTCGCGAACAATAATTTAAAATCAGAACAAGATAGCAGCCTTTCCACCGCGAACACAATACACTTAATTTCCAAAACGGCAGATGGTACAAAATGTTGTAGCATAGAACACAATTTGAATTAGATACAAATGAAATCACCTGTCAGTAGTCCTCCAAAATATAATGCCAATTTTCAGCAAGTGTCCAATGTATAACCGATTTCAGTGGATTTGATACTTGTTTATAAACACTAGGACAAGGGGGTTGAACGTGTTGTAACAGAGACCACCAGCAAAGTTTGACAGTGGTCCAGAGAGTGACAGAACTGCGAGTTGGGAAGCTGGTTAAAACAGTCGTTGTATCGTATTTTAGTCACACAATGTGTTTGGCAAAGGCACATGTGCCTTATACTCGCAATGTTAATTGTCAAGCGAGATATATTACATATTGGATTTCACTGTTTTAATGGTCTAATCGATTTCGGGTTTCACTTCCACACTACCCAATTAAAAGATTTTGTAATAATGATATCTGTATGATATGAAATTACCATTAGTTATGGGAAGTTATTTTAGAGGACGATGTATTATTCAAACATAACCTTCATCAAATTTGCTGAAACGTTTTGATGAACCAATATTGAACTTTCGGTGACAGGCTTATATGTTTTTTTAATAAATTTATATTAAATGACTGCACAAACTAAAAGGGACAGGTGAAATGGATTACTGTCCAAATTTCAAGAAGAGCCCCAAACCGCCAACAAACCAACTTTAGAAAATCATTAAAATATAATTAGTTAATCAACTTGGTAAAGTCCTTCTGCCACTAAAAATCAAATTTAAGACCTATTAGACAAGTAAAAAGATGAAATTTTAAATTGTCCTTTAATTAAAATCACTTTCAGTAATTACAAAAGTTTCATAATGTAAGAATCTCATTAATAATTGGGTTCTCTATTAAAATCAAATTTTAATTAAAACAAATAGTTATTGCATATAGTTCGGTGCAAATCTATGAATTCGAATCAACATAAAATTCTAAATAGTGTCTGTGTCTATAAAATAAACTGTAGGATTAGTCCCAGTGGCATCGCTAATTAAATTAATAATATAATATTCAGAATCAGAATTAATTTGGAGCTTTTATCATAAAGTAATTTAAACATTTCGGAACAAGTTTTTACAGCCTAACCTGTAATCTCCTCTGTATATGTTTTGAGAGATTAGTTCAAAATTGGTATTATTTCTCTTGCTTTCCCACAAAAAAAAACGTTACGTAAAGATGAAATCAATAGGTAGTTGGGTGGATATTATCCACAGCACGTTAAATTTGATTATTTGACGTTAATCTGTAATTTATACTGAGCAGTCAGTGGCCTTAACGTTAGCCGATTTAATCGTGTTTATGAGCATCCGCGCTTTGGGCTATGTTTTACAAGATGTCGAATGCATTTTGCCCTCGAAACAAGAAAGAAATTTAAGGAATACCCTTGAGTTTCTTGGGACACAGATGCGTTGGAATTTTAGTGAATTATACAAATTATATCAGGTACCAAATCGAATTGGAATTTCAAATCGTTTTTTTGAGCGAAGTCAGCGACGTTTATTTATAATTTATTCATTACGTTAAATGTTTAATTCGTCTAAAATGTGATTGTCTATGAAAATTCTTATTACATGCTAAAACAATTCTTTTATAGAGGTTGTAATATTATTATTATTAGATTTGAAAATGATACCACCATAAAAGTGGTTAAGTGAAGTTCAGTTTACAACGTTGTGATGGAACTTTGAATAGATAATCAGCAGACAATGAAAGTAAAGTACCTGCACCTGAATTTTAAAATTTATAGCTGAATTGACAGCCGGCAACCAGCTGCTTTTATTCCTTTGCACTTGTTGATGTATCCATGTTATTATGTAAGTAGAAACCATATGAAGCATTGCAATATTTTGCCAGTTGTAATCAGCGACTTGTAATTGTATGCAATTAAAGTTAATTCTTTAATGAAACAAATTCGACAAATGTGTAGTTTTATAAAAAAACTAGATAGTTAAGGCAAATGTATCTTCATAATTTTTTCACCATTTTAGTTAAAAATAAATGTGGATTCCAATTGATTAAAACAAGAAGTATAAGATCCAAAATATTTGCTGCTGATATTTCATTAAAACCCACGTTCTCTTTCGAGGAAAAACGGTTTACTTTATTTGGGACCCACAGCTACAGGTATAAAATTGTAATTGCTGGAATGTAGTTCATTATAACTTACTTAAAAAAAGTTACAGTTTTAATCTAAAAATAATTTTTATCATCCCAATTAGTAACCGAAATAATATATTGTATATATTTTATCCATTATTATGGGATCCGTTTATAATAAACTTTTACAAGCCATTATTAGTTATTTAGTTCATTATAACCAAGCGTGTAGTTATCTAATAAGAGTAAGAAAAATTAAATATGTTAAAGAATATCCCAGAGATTTAGGGGATTTTTCGATCGAATCCCGCTCATACACTGAGTTTTCAAATTTTCACTTAAATTTTAGATTAACAACTCCGGCAATTTTCTGTACTATGAACTCAGATGAGGTTAGTTCAGTATTTTTACTTTGAAGAATTCTCAGGTTTCATTTTCATTAAATAAATTACAGCCATTGGCTAAGAACTTTTTGCTTGCATCCTCCGTTAATAAAGAAAGTGATGTAAGAACAACAAATTACCTTTAAACTTAATTGCCTATTTTCACTTTTAATTGTAATTTGTCATATATCGTCGTAAATAGTTTTATTACTTTCAAGCAATATTATGAAACTTTTCATTAAATTAGGAAATATTGTGAGAGCTAAAGTTTTATTTCATCCTAAAATGGAATTTTTTGTGTGAATGTGTAGGTTTTTGAGAATTTTCCTTAAAATATTGTTAATTTGAACCATTTTTCTCGGTCAGTTTTAGGAAATTACGAATAGAAACAACCCTAAATTCCTAATTTTTTAATAAATATTCAGATTCTTGGACTATTTTAGAAAGTTCAAAGACAATTTTAATGGAAATAAGAAAAAGTCCAAGTGCAAATTAAAAGTGTAATATTATCGCCTTCAAATGAAAAATTTGGCACAAATTTATTTTATACAGGGTGATCAGTAATTGGCGCACTCCAAATACAGGGCGTTATAGAGCACATTAAAACTAAGGATAATCTGCAAAGAAAAATTAAATCTGATGGTTAGTTCCGAGTTATAGAGTTTCACTCATCCAAGTTACAAGCTAATTATTTTCATAATCAAAACAAAAATGAGTGAATAATTCATGCTGCTATAATCTCTGGATAAAATGCAATATGATTTGTTCAATTTTTTTCACAAAACCTCTAATACAAAGAAATTGAAAATGTTAAAATTTAATAAAATACCTAAATTTGAGAGAAATTTGAAGTTTGGCAACCTCTCAAGCTACCCTTTGGATAAACTAAAATACCTTCTATTGCCATGAAAATATTAATAATGAATTTCAATTGTTGTTTCTGTTTTTTAATAAAATTGACAGTAGTAATTAGTTTGACAAGTTCTCGCATCATAAAATATTGAACGTTTCTCTTTTTTTCTCGTCGAACCTATTCACATGTTCAATGCAGTGTTGCCACTTTTATTTTCACAAAAGTGGTCATATCTTTAGAAAGAAAGGACTTACAGCACTGCGGTAAAAAAATTCGTCATTCTTAAAACATAAAGTTTATCACAGTATTGTCCGAGTGCGGCAATTACTGATAACCCTGTATATCTCATAATGTTAACACTCTCTAAAAAATGAAACCTCGATGAAATTTTTGACAAATCTAAGCAAGACAGCTTTAAAGAGACTACATTATGAGAAATTAAAACGGCATTATTATAATACTCCTATATAAATGAAATATTTAATTTTTATTATTAAAAAATTAATATACTAATTGCACACTACCAAATGATGAACTTCTATTTCTGGGAAGTCGGAACTAAACTACATTACCATATTTATATGCTATTGACAACTAATACAATAACTGTGTTTTTGCACTTCTGGGATTAAATGTGCTAATTTAATCCCTCTTTACAGGGACTGAAGTGATCTATTTAATAACAAGGGATAAAATTTACATTCCTAGGTTACACGAGTATTTTTTGTCACTTTGGACAGTATTTTATTGTTGTTGCCGACACGTTTGTCACTTTAACAAGCATAAAATGATTTCACGTGCAAATGCTTCGGAAGTGCAAAAAATTGCGTATATACCACGGGATTGAGGTATCATTTAATCCTTCGGTTGCATTATTTCCCTTGCTCGCTTTGCTCGCTCATGAAATTTAATTCACCCTCAGGGATTGAATGATGCACCTCAATCCGTTAGTATATAATATACTATTATTTCAGGACAGAAATTTATGAAAATTATATCAAAACAAGTTTCGATAGCTTGAACGTACATATCTACTTGGCTTTACTACAAGGTGTCAACAAAGCACATTTTAGGAGGAGATAGTCGAGATCAGAACTAGCAAAACTCTTTTAAACACAGGTCCGATATACTTAATTATCACTTTATAGGCTCGAAATAAAAAAATATATATTTTCGCTATGGTTTTAACAAGTGTTCTACGTTCTTTGATTTAACAACAGAAAAGATAAATTGATATGTTTCCACACAAGAACCTGACAGAATTCGAAAATTGTGGGTTGTTATTATAAAATTCTTAGAAATAAAGAGGAAATGTGACATTTGATTTAAATAAATAGTATGTGATTAGTCATATTTATTTGTAATGCCTGGTTGTGGTGTTGGGACTGAATTTATCTAACAAACAACGGACAAAATTACAGCATTTGGTGAATTTCTACTATAATTTATATTATGCATCGCAGAGTGGGTGAAAATTAATACAGCTTCAATTAAATTAAGGCAAAGTTGTTAAATTCTGGTGCCTTCCCATCAACAATAGCATTAAAAAATCTGAGGTATTTTGATTAGTTTCTAAATATCTAAAAAAACCAGAACTTTTAACATTTTCTTCTGGTCGTTTTTGTCCAAAAATAACACATTTTGTTCGTTTTTGAAAAATTGGCTAAATAATGTGTAACTTTTAAGGCAATATTTTCGCTATAAGCTGAGCAAATAAATAAAAATCAAAGTCCAAAAGTTCAGTAAGAAATGGCAGTAAGGTCAAATGTTTGTTGTCCGATTTCAACTAAAGCCAAGATGAGGTAATTTTTTTGTAGTTTGACCGAAACCGAAGCCGTATGATTTATTAATATGCTAACAACTTTATATAAGATACATTGCATATCAAGAAATTCGTCTGTATTGGAAAGTTGCGAAATTAGTGCAGAATCTCCAGCTACTCCCGAACTTAAAATTGCGACAAAATTGAAGTTAGTTGAAAGAGATTTACCTAGGCATTCCGCGGATTGACTAATTTGCACTATGCGCTAACATGCGTACATATGTTTTTTTACGGAAACTTTTTCCATAAAAGATAGTGCAATGAGAAGCTAGAAACTTTAAAAACGAACCAACCACTGTTCTCTTTCATTAAAAACTAATTATACCTCTGCCTCCGCCCTTAAACTTTCTTAAAGACGCGAGGTGCATACCACCACATTTTTTTTTATCTCATACACCTGTTAAAAAACCGCATCTGATCTCCAAGAGCAGAGCAGGTGAACACCAGAAAACTAAATTCAACACAGGTTTCGATTCCCTGCCCTGTTCTCTCTCGCTCGCTGCGTGTTACAAAACTTTGCAGCTTGCTTCATACGCCCAGATATATACCATTTAAAGGCGTCTTCGCTTTTTTTATCACATCACCTCTTTCTTTCTGTGGTGTGCTGCCTTCCAGTTCTAGTTGTGGCAACCTGGCAATACGAAGACAAAACTAACAGGTGACGGCAGCCGCTAACCGAGGACTCACTCGGCCCCATTCGATGTAAGCCGTGGTGGCCTATCCACGTGAAAGGACTCAGTGCAGTTCAGAAGCTCGGCCGGTTCGATGTGCCCAGCTTGTTAGAAGCTCGAACTAGTTACGAGAAACGATCCGGTTTTATTAAAAATCACTTTAGGTCTTTTTCTTTTACCTGGCGTTCGAGCTGTATTATCGCGCGCGGTATCAAGTCCCTTATAGTCTATATCCTCACCGGTGTACCTTCATCAAAGCCCAAAAAGATTTTGAAATCAATTTTTTTGCTATATTGATATCTAAGTAGCAGAAGTGTTTCTGTGTAAACAAATCAGAGTAGTACCGTTACCTGAAATTCATTCATAAACCTGACAGATTAAATCAAAGTATAAAGGTGTGCCTCTGTGATTAAACTGTGAAAATATTCATAAAGTTTCGAAATAAATGGTTCTCCAGTGACAAAATGTGAATTAACTAGGTGGTATTTTGAACTATTTTTAAACACATGTGGATTTGTTTGAAGATCCATTCACGGATTGTGCGTGTGTGTTCAAGATTTTAACGATGCGTTAAACTTGCAAGTTAAACTAATAGTTTTTGTTATGGTTTAGTACCTCACACTGTGATTTTTAATTTTGTGTTTGTTTTATACCCACTTAACGGATTAACACTGATTCATAATGGATTTATTACTTAAATTATGTAAGTAAAATCCATTTAACATTTAAAATGGCAAACAATATGTAATGTGTGTGCTAAATAAACAGACTTGTAGGTAGATGTAAGGTTTGTTGTATCATGAAATTCATGAAATGGGAGCAATAAAAATAAAACCTGATATAAAATGTAAAAACAATAAAACTTGTGAGCTTTTATAGACAGAAGTAAATAAATTTATGTATATTATAAATACATTTGGTGCGGATAGGCTGCTAAGAAATTAGAATTACAAAAATAAATAATGCCTTTTAGTTCATTCAGAAAATTTTATTTACGGGTCTTTGTGTATCATAAAAACGCGATAAAATTGTTATCGTACAAAGGATAATGTCAGGGGTTTGATTTACGTAAGGTGGTTTTGCGCCCAAATTTTTGTACAAAAATTCGCTTACCTAGTATTTATTTAAATATTATCAAATTATTAAATAGTCGCTTAAAAATTTAATAAGAATATCAACATTTTTTACACGGTTTTTAAATGGCACCAGAATGATCCATAAACACATACATGTACCTACATAAGCGTATGGCGCAGTTTTTATTTTTGCAGAGAATAGGGGAAGTCCCTGTACTACATACTCAATGCCCTATGACCTTTAAGGTTTTCAACGCTAGTGCGGCGTCGTCATTAACATTTTATGTTTAGTGAATAAAAATGAATATAATATTAATTTCAAATAAGATATGTTTTACGAAGTTAATTTTTTAGTTCTTTAGATAAGAACTTTTATTATTTTCAGTATAAAAATCATGTAGGTATTTAATACATACTTGATAATAGATTTTTTACGGTAAAACCGAGGGTAAAACACTAAAATATTTATAATTTATTATAGATAACTATTTCGCTCTTAATTATTGTAAAGTATATCCTATTGAATTTTGAAGAAATATAATAATGAAGATAATTTCTAGTGAAAAATAATTTATCAAACTTTCAGGAAAATATTTTTTTACGAAAATTTCGTTTTTCAACAATCAGATCCTAAAAGTTGCAAAACAATTTTTAAAGTTAATTCCATCACTTTCCGAGAATGGCTCTGACATTTTCCTAAAAAATTCCCCATAATATACTAATTTTGTTCATAATTTCAAGAATTTGTGTCTTAAAAAATATCCAAATACGAAAGTAATTTTTTTTTTAATTGCCTAGTTTTGCTAATATCTCAAAATCTTGTACCATCGCATCATGATTCTTGGAAAATTCTCAATTATTTTCTGTTAATTTCGGCTAAACAAAAAATATGGCAAAGTTGAATAAAAAACTCAAAAATCATTTTTTTTTTATAAAAGTTGTCTAATTTTCACGAAATTTTCATAACTTCTATTTACGAACTGTACAATAACGTATTCTCTAGAAAATTTTCTATAAGTATGATTACTTTTATTTGTCAGTTTTGTAAATCAAGTGAAAATTGAAATTTTCTAATTTTTCAAAAAAAAATTTAACAAAAATGAAAATTACGATATTTTAACTAATTCTTTTTATAAAGGATAGGATGGAATTACGACCGAAGATCCCACTCCCTAGTAAAGATCTACACATGGCGTGTGTACCATTTCTTCTTCGAATTATCAGACAGATAATTTTTTTAATTTTCATTCTTGTAACAATCGTCAACTAAAATTGACCGAGACGCAAGAAGCTTGTGTAATAAAATAGACATACAGCTGATGGACTATTCAAGGGACCATTCTTTACAAGATTCTTTTCTTTATTCACTAACTTCTTCACATACAAATTCTTCATTAGGTTTTCGCGCTTCCTATAGTGCGTGATCCCCTCCATTTCGATATACGATGTTTTTGTCTTTTTATTTTTTGACTCCTTTTACCCTATATAAGTTTCTTTTTTTTGTAAGTAATTTCGTCATGCATTTTTTTAACGTTGTTACGTGTTACGGTACCCACTTACCACTTTTTCATAATATTTTATCTAGAGTATGAAAACTTTGTTCTATAAACACTAACTTAATGAAATCAGAATGTATCATGTGGCTTCCAATTAGTTTTGACAAATAGCAGTTAGTGCTATTGGGAGTTCGGTGGGTGGAAAAATGTGATACGTTTCTAAAAGTTTGCATCATTTTTTCGTATTTCATTACACGCTAAGTACATTATTGGGTGTAAGTGGGACAGATTAAATAATTAAATGATGTAGTTGATGGTAACATAAAACCGTTTTGCACACCGCCTACAACTTGCCCAAAAATGACAAATTACATATAAAAAATGAGTAGGCGTTCAATAAAAAATAACCAGTACTGAAAACGTGCTTTTTTATTTTAGGTCGTTACCGATACATTGTAAAATAAACCAAATGGTTGCGGCAGATTGATTTTGTAACAGGTTAATTAATTTTTTACGCTTTGCTCTGTATATACATAGTATAATACGAGTGTAGATATTATAAAATCCCAAACAAAATTTATAATTATAAAGAAATAAAACACCACCATGGTGAAATTGGTATTTTTATAGGAAAAGTATTTTACATTTTTATATTAAGTTGTAAAATATCTATAAAATGCGGTGTTAAACCACATTTTATTTAAAAAAAATAACTCGTAAAATTTCAACTTTATAAACTAAATTAAAAATTTTATGTGTAGCAGTAGTACACGCGTTGACTGGGTTTGGCGATGCTGGCAAATATAAAACATATTTACACGACGAAATAAAGCAAGAATTTTAAAGGCATATATTTGAATTAGGTATTTTTTATTTCTTGTGTTATTGGAAAAAAATATCAATATTTTTTTGATGTTTCAACGATATCTTTTAGTGCCTACTGAAATGAAAAACATTGCATTTTTATGAGTATACCTTCCCGAAGCACTGGGTTTGAAAGTGGTAAAAATTGGAGAATGCGCCGAAAAGTTTAAAAGACTAGGTATTGGTCGAAATTTATTATAAGTACATTTTGGAATATGTACCTATATGAAATTTGTACTATTTGTAGTCTTTCATTTACTGTATGTCCCTTTTCAAGACACATCATAGTCATGTAAAAATTTTAATTTCACTTTCTATCTCTATTATTTGTTTTAAAATGTATAAGTAAACTTTATTACGTACATCAATTCTTAATAAGTAGTTTCAATTTACAAAATATACTGCAAACGAATTTTTTCTAGTGATAAATTCAAGTTTCCTATGCGCGCGGGCGCTGTGCTCAAGCCCCAAAAGAAACTGAAAACTTGTCTTTTCGAAATATCGCCATTATGCAATACGCTAATACACTGACTAGTAAAACTAGCCTGCAAGGGGAGATTTCTAAAAAACAATATAAGACTTTTCGATGACTCCTAAAATATTGAACCTAGGATTTTTTTGCAAAATTGTAGGGAATTTAATTCTATAGAACTTAGGTGATATTTATTTTTAGCGTATGACTTTTTTACTTCTTCATTCCAAGATCGCGCACAGCACCTCCACATACGTAAACTTGGATTTATCATGAAAAGCTCTTAATGTAGGTATAATAGGTATAAAGAAAAAAGTTTTGCAAGAAAAGCTATCTTTTTTGTTCTCATGATTTGAACTGCTAGTAGTGCTAGTACTTGATTCAATAGGGATGTTGCATTTTTTTAAAATCCCGTTTTTCTCTGTTAGAAATGTAAAACGACTATATTAATAATACTCTACAGCAAAAATATTTTTTTTAAATCAATATTTGTACATAAAAAACGATTATAAATTGACCGTAATTCAAATATATTATTGCCGCCCAAAAACGCCTTGAGATCGGAGAGTCCTGTGTGACGTCACGAATCTAGTTGACATTGGCATTTCTAAATATTTTTTACGCGTTTGACATTTTTCGAAATAAGTCAAAATGCGGCGTGCTGCACTGTGGAACTAGATTCGTGACGTCAGCAGTCTTTTGAGCCGGTTCGGGCGTTTCCGGGCAATGCGTGAAAATTTCAAATTTTGCAATACTTTTTATTTATTTACTTGGAAAGTACGGACCAAAAATTTTTTAAAAAAATATTGATAGTGATAATTTGGTATCAGCTTTTCAATAAAAAATATTTTGAAAATCATGCAAAGTCCCTATTACTTTTTAAACTTTTTTATAAGTGATTAAAGCTCGGATTAACGTTAAAACTTCTTGTTTTCAAAAGGTGGTTCCCATCAGCTATCATGGTTCACGATACCTACCTAAAAATATGTGCGTATCGACACTGAATGAATTTTTACGTTTTTGATCAATTTTGTATTAAAAAGTATACAAATTTAGGTATGTTCGAGGGTATATTTTTTACAATTTCAAAAAATTATCATTTATTATTATTAGAGTAATTTTGGGCGATTTCTGAAAATTTTGAAGCTTCAGATATAATTTTGTGTTAAAATATACAATTTCAAGAAAGTATCATTTATTATTATTATAGCAATTTTTGGGCCATCTCTGAAAGTTTTGAAGAGAAATCCACCTCGAGAACCCAAACCCATGTGAAGACAGAATTAAACTGTTAATTATGAGGAACTTTTTTCCCAGTTCTTTGTCCATTAAATTACTGCCTTAACTATTACATGAGTAATTAATTAATTCTTATGAAACTTTAATTATTTTTGCGTATCACAGCAATCCGCGTTTTAATAAACTAAAAAGCAGTCAGCCACTAGACTTCACAATTCCATTTCAAAAACTCTGTGCTTTCAAACAGATTGTGTATAAAATTTCGTTTTAAAAATGTCAGGTAATTCATATTTTATTTAAAAATCATTAAAATTTCCATTTAAAAGTGCAATAAGAACTGTAAAAGCGTCGCATGCATTTTTCAGCAGCAGCCAGTCATTCACTCGGATGGGTGCGCGTTAATAATACCACTATCGCCCTCTAGGTGCGACTACTTCACCTAACCTACCAGTTTTTATAAACGCCGGATGAGCGATGCTGAGAAGCAGGTTTTTAAAAAGTCATTTCCGATTATCCTTTTTCGTTTTGTATAACATCACCAAAGCAAAGGTTTTATAATGACCCAAAATTAGTACCTCTGTAACTCGCACTAGTTTTTCTTTATAAAATATTAGGATACTTTTTGTCTTTGTAAACTAGCTTATGATAATTTCCTTAGTGCACTTTTAGGAAAATTCCAATATAACAATTTCAATTACAAACAAAGTGTAACAAAATAAAACAAATTGTGCATAATTATTCATTTACATAATGGCAAAAGGATAGAACTAATAACTGTACAGTGCATTAGCATTTTCACAAACACATACAAACAGGTGTACTGCAATGCACCATTAGTGTTATATTTAATTCTATTTTGTTGTTTTTTGTCGTTACATGACGTCCGCAATTTTCCAATTTTTTTTTGTGTTACAATTATGCGGTACAACACAAGAATGTTACCTGTGCTATTACATTTTATCCATTGCGAGACTCAAATTGGTAATAGTCAGGCAAGTCAAATAATAAGGGTTCGAAGCTATTATCCACAATTATATTTTTTCAACAGCCAATGTAACAAACCCTAATTTTAATTTTAAATGCAGCTACAAGAAAATCTGCGCTATAATTTGAACACCTTAATCGAATCCTCCATTGATTTATTAGATTAGATTAGATGATGTAATCGTAAGAACTGTAAATGTTCTAGTCAATCATTGAGGTAACGTTTATTTTATAAGAGTTGGTGAGTGACAATTTGCATTTTAGTTCATCATTATCTTCAATTAAATATGCTAATTCCGAATTTGAATTTACGGTTAACCATAAATAAAAGCAAAAGTAATTACATATTCAGCAGCGAGCATCGAACTTGTTCAACATTAAGGTTTTTTCTGGCGGATATTCTCACACTAGAAGTTCAGGAAACAAACTAAGTATACATAAGTAATTTCTGAGGATAAATTTTTCTTAGGGTCGATTGTATAAAACTTTATAATCGCAGAATAATCTATGTAAAAAAGAATAAACATCTACAGAGTGTTAGATAAGACTGTTAATTACAATTGTTATTATAGTTATTTTGAAGGATTAAATATTAAGACTGAGATTTTGGCTTTATATTATTATAATCAGTCCTTATAAAAACAAAACAAACTGAAATCTAAAGACTGACCAAACCTATCTAAATAACTACTAAATAGATCTAAAAGAAAATAAATGTTTTTATAAGATTAGTTTCATAATGGCTTTTACTTCCCAAGTCCCAAACAAAACTATGCATATCTACAACAAAACCAAAAATATTTTAATGACATTCCCACTAAACTACCCAAAATCCAATTCTCATTATATGAATACAAGCTGCAAGATCTAACTATTTGCTTTACACATTATTACGTAAATTAAACCACAGTTTAAATTATTTTATTGTCTCCACCAAATGCATGTTAGCTGCATCTGACTCGATAATTAACCTCTCTGAACTTACAAGTCGTTTAAACAAAGTAAATTTTAATGGAATTTATTTTTCCATGTGGTTTTGACTTCGGTTTGTGCTTTGGTGCTTTTTTCCCGGAATAAATTTGAATAAAGCCTGTTATGATTTTCAGATTAACAATTGTTAATGCGACGTTAACTGGCATGGATAATTCGTGGAAATGTTCATTGACCATCACAGGGAATAATTTTCGTATATGTTTGGAGCGAGTTCGCGAGTTTTTACCATTATTTATTCAATGCACCAATAGTAGGTAATCGGTTTCTGTAATTCTGTAACAGATTTTTAAATGGAATGAATTACAGTTGGTAGAAAGAATTATATTATTTGTTACGAAGCAATAAATTTTCTGTTATAGGTAATTTTGTAGTTTATGTGGGGTTTTATGTCAAGATGTTATGTGCAAGTGGGATATAAATTTATTATCGTATATAAAGAAAATAATATCAATAAAATAATGAAAGTTGGCGGCTATGTATAATAATGAAACATCAAATTAATTAATTGTTGAAAATAAATATTCATAAAATGCAAATCCTGTTAGAATTTTTTTTATAATTCTTATTCGATTATCTTTATAGGATTTGATGTAAATGGATAATCGACTTAAAATGTTTAACATTCATGAATTAATACTTACTACTACACTACTAAAGTATAATATGTATACAGGGTGTGTCACGACGAGTTGACAGTAGACGTAACTCTATTACTAAACACAATTTGGTTCTAAAAATTGGTACACACCCATTATACAATGTGCGCTATTTAATGAAAATATTGCCACCTTTCTGGTACTTCCGGTTATACCGGACACAAACTTTGTTATTTTAAATGGAACACCCTGTATATTTTTGAATTTTTAGATTCTACACTTCATTTTAGACATAAAAGTATTAAGGTTGTCTGGTCCTAACATTAGCGGTATTATAATTATTTACACTTTTTAATTTTTTTTTACAAAAACATAGATATAAATAAAAATTCAAATCTTGACAATGATACATTTTTTCCAAAATTTTTTTCTTACGTTTGAAGTAGGAATATACAAGCAATAAGCTGATATAGTTTTGGAAAACTTGCTTTATACAGGGTGTTGGTGGTTGTCCCTTCATTTTTAAAAACTTTGATCAATGATAACTTTATTTTTTAAATGGAACACCCTATATATTTCCACATTTTCGAATTCTACACTTAATTCTGGACATAAAAGTATTAAGGTTGTAAAGTCTTAAAATTAACAGTTATATAATTAATTACGTTTTTTCCAATTTCCAAGGTTTTTAAAAATTAACGATCGACCATAAGCACCCTGTAGATATAAAATAAGTTTTTCAAAACCATATTACCATGTTTCTTGTACATTTCTACGCCGACTAAAATTTATTCTTTATTATATTTAATTCAATATTTTTTATTTTTATTTATTTATTTCAATTAAGTAATTATGTTTCTTCCAATTTTTTCGCACAAAAACTTAGAGTCAAACATTTTCATATTTTACTAATGACACGTTCTTTCAAAAAACAAACCAAATTTTAGTGGACGCAGAAATGTACAAGAAACATGGTAATATGATTTTAAAAAACTTATTTTATACAGGGTGCTTATGATAGACCGTTAATTTTTAAAAAACGTAATTAATTATAATACCGTTAATTTTAAGACCTTCCAACCTTAAGACTTTTATGTCTCGAATTAAGTGTAGAATTCGAAAATCTAGAAATATATAGGGTGATCCATTTAAAAAAATTAAGTTATCATTGATTAAAGTTTTTAAAAGTGAACGGACAACCACCAACACCCTGTATAAAGCAAGTTTTCCAAAACTACATCAGCTTATTTCTTGTATATTCCTACCTCAAACACAAGAAAAAAATTTTGGAAAAAGCGTGTCATTCTCAAGATTCGAATTTTTATTTATATCTATGTTTTTGTAAAAAAAAATGAAAAAGTGTAAATAATGATAATACTGTTAATGTTAGGACCAGACAACCTTAATACTTTTATGTCTAAAATGAAGTGTAGATTCTAAAAATTCAAAAATATACAGGGTGTTCCATTTAAAATAACAAAGTTTGTGTCTACTTCCGGTATAACCGGAAGTACCAGAAAGGTGGCAATATTTTCATTAAATAGAACACATTGTATAATGGGTGTGTATCAATTTTTAGAACCAAATTGTGTTTAGTAATAGAGTTATGTCTACTGTCAACTCGTCGTGACACATCCTGTAGAACGAGGGGTAAACCACTAGTGGATATCCTTGTACACATGTCGTGGATATGCATGGATATCCGTGGAAGTTTTATAGATATCCGTGGAAGTCCATGGATATTTTTGGAAATATGTGGATGTCTTTGGAAATATAATGCATTTTAAAAGAGAGTGCGCATGCGTTAATGTTTAACGCATGTACACTATAGTTTAACGGTTAAAACAATAATCTACAAATTTAATATTTTTATCGCGCCGTTTACTTAACACTCTTAACATTGATTACTAGAGTAACATTGCTTCTATTCAATTGATGTGATTTAAATTACGGTATGTACTCGGGTATGTACTATGAAAAATTCAAATAATGGATGTAAAAAAAATAGACGATTTTGCAGAAATGTACTGCACTTACAATATACCAAATGTCCATAAAGTTAGCAATTTTTGAAAATCACCTGACAAATGCATTAGCCGCTTTTTAGTCGCTAATTAGTTATAAAAAGTTTAATTTTGTCCCTTTGTTTTTAAAAAATTACTTCAGTTTTTGCTAACTTCATATGAACTTAGCAAAGCATAGGTAAGTGTAAAAATGTATCAAAATGGAAAGTTAGGCAGTGCTTGTCATTTTTTAGTCGTTAATTAGTTGTGAACAAATTAATTTTGTTTTGTTTTTTTGTTTTTTGGTACGATTTTACTATACCGGACATATCACCGATTGAATTGAAATTTTTTATAGTGATGTATTATAGCTCACTGAATACGAATATAAAATTATTCTTCTGCGGACGAAGCTAATTTTCAGAAAGAAAATTAAATAAAAAAGTTGATTATTTGAATTTGGCGGGCGATGTTAGCCAATCAGAATGGTGGGAAACTTTAAATATGTTTATAATTAATTAACATCATAGACGTTAGGTAAGAAGGTTTAAGCACAGTATAGTTACGGGATAAGATAAACAGTTCAAACAATTTAAGGACTTTTAGGGACAATTTTATGTCGTACCATCTTCCGTGGATATTCGTGGAAGTCCGTGGATATCCGTGGAAGTCCATGGAAATTCTTGGAGATCCGTGGATATCCGTAGAAGTTTTGGATATTCGTGCAAGTTTTAAGAAATTTGGGTTCGGATATCCACGATTTGGATATCTCGTACGCTTAAATAGGTAGTGGTTTACCCCTCGGTATAGAAGGTATTAAATAATTATTAAATTTGAATTAAGTATATCTATGTAATTAGATTTATTAAATTAAATATAATCGACGGGTTGGCTGGCTACCTGAGGAATTTCTTGCTCTCATAGAAAATACATATTTGCGATTTTTAGCATTAAAGAACTGAAAAATTTCGAGTTAGGTACTTTCTGGAAATTGTCAGACCATCCCAGAAATTTTTTGGTATATCTAACAATTAAAAGACATTTTCAAAGAATTTATTGGACATTTGGAGAAACGCTTTTCTAATTTGAGGGATTTTTTAGTAATTGAACGGAATTTTGAAGCCTCGTTGAAAACATTTTTGAAAAATTCATGTAGGTATTTATGTGATTATGTGGCATTTTTCTTAAAAAGGGAATTATTTGTCCTATAACCTGCTGTTAGGAAGAAGTACTACATGTCAAAATTCGCTTTAACTTTAATGTTAAAACGATAACTCATAAAAAAGAGAAATAAATTTATTGTGTGATATTAATTATACTAATGATGGAGGTTCTATGGGAGAATCCCTTTTAAAATACATAATAAGTCAAAAAGTGCATAAGTATAAACTGAAACTAGCTTTAATATAAATACATATAATATTTAGCATTTTAATAACAGATTTCCAAAAATAAATAGTCGTAATTTGTCTTATACAAATACTGGACATTCTTGGACTAAACTTCAATTTTAAATAATGTCTAAAATATAGAAGAATAAGAACCAGGCTTCGATAAATACCTAGCAATATAGAAATTTTTAAATATTTTATTTATGCATGTATCGAGGCATGTATTTTGTAAAAATCTCGGTAAAAATTGAAGTTTCTCTCGATGTTTTCTTTTCAGAAGCAATAAAAAAATTAACATTGTACAAGCAGAAAGCCTCATAAAAAGTCTATTTAGTAATTTGGATTGGTTAAAATGACTTTTTCTTTTGAGGTCTCTCATTATTGAATTTCTTACATAATTTTCCATATCCAACGACGTTAAATTTAAATATTTCAACTGTTTTAAAGCATATGATTAGACAATGGATTAGAACTTTCGAAAAAATCACAAATCGTTCATATCGAAGGGTTATAAATATGTCAATCTCTTAACCACATCTAATTCTAAAAGAAAAATAAACTTATGCATATTTTACTTTTATTTTATATTTTACTCAGGAAGCTTAACAGTACTCGGCCTTACGGCCTATAATGCTTCTCTTCGTCCTGTAATAGATAATTTTCATGACTTGATATGTAAATAATTATTACTTTTCGCTAGCTATTTGTAAATGTATCCGAAAATATTTCTAATAAAAAGTTTTATCCAATTTCAGAATGAAAATTTATTTTTATAACATAATTTCCAGGATAATTCCGTTTCAAATCGGAATACTTAAACAACGAAATATTCAGTTTGTAAGTATGTTCTGATAAACTTTCAGGGGATTTTTTTCTAAGGACCTGAAAACATTGAATACTTAAGTTGTTTAAATTTACACCGTTTTCAAAATCCTGCTTAAATCTTCCTCTTTGTTTGAACATATTTAGTGATTTCCGTGGTAATTTTCCTGGATATTAATACAACTGGGAATAATTAGGTACATTGTGAGAATGAGATGAATTATTCTCATTTAAGTATTATTATTATTTCCATTAGTTTCTAGACCACTTCTCATATTTCTTGTACCTACTATAATTTTCACCTCCTAATTAATCATTATAAATTTTAAACCTACATTATATTTCGATGTGTTTATTGTACAGTGACATTCAAAAGAAACTAACGAGGAGGCTAATCATTGTTTACTTTAAAAACTCGGGTTTTTATTGTCCGTGTGGTATACCTATTATATTGTTGGTGAAGCTTAATAATTAAGCTTCCATCAGAGACATAAAAGCTATGTTGTGTTTAATATACATAAGGTGCTGTAGCAGCAAATATAACTGCTTTATAACGATATACCAGGAACAATATAATACAAGATGTATTATAGCAGCCTCGATAGCAGCTAATTTCTGATAATAGCAAACGCATGTTTCGAAGCATATTATTAATGTTGTACCCATACGGTTTATTTAATATATATGGTTCTTGGAAAAGTTTAATTATTATTTCTTGTGTTTGTTTTGAAATTTATTACACCTTAAATAAAGTTGCTATAAATCAAACTGAAATTATATTTCAGTTATATTCAATTTGCATAACTTTAACTTGTAGTTTTTGTTTCATACCATAAATAATTTAGCATCTGCTCTGTTGACATACACCACAAATTTCATGTATCTACCTAATTCACAACTTTATTTTCATTGTAATTAGTAACTGTATATGCGGGTTAAATTGCTTAATTCTCCACCGACATCACCCGCTGAAGTTATGTGAACAAAGAAAGCACGTTAGTTGTTGAAATATAATCTTTCTGTGTGAGTCTGTCTAGGAAATTTCCTTCAGAAAATTAGTGAAAAGTGTGTGGAGGAGGCACATCCTCTTGGGAAGATGTTGCATATTTCCTCGCTTATATCCATGTGAAATTTACACGAATTATAAATCCTCGCAGTTCCAACAGTATATCTCCAGGAATTGCGGTTTATAAGCTCTGGTCTCCAGCACATAACTTCAGATTTGGAATGCTAGATTTGTTCCACAATTATTATTACTGAAGGAACATTAGCATTTTCTTATACGTTTGTTTATTACGTTGAAGTTCACACTAAAAATAATGACAGTTCTAATCTTCTTTTAACATTGTACTTCATGCAGATACCATAACCCCCGGAACTTATTTAACTTTAAACTTCAACCGATCCTGAAACAATAAGGAAGTAGAAATGTAGGTCAACGATTTTTAGTTTGTCTTAGGTGAGTAAAGGTAATTTACGACCTACATTTCGTTTTGCTCTTAAACGGAATAAAGAGCACACAACTGGGATTTAGAATAACCTCTTAACAATAATAATTTAAAAGTAGTTTGTGGGGAACTTGGTCAATTCATACATTAGTAATTGTACAATACAACTGAATGTATATAGCACACTGTTTTGCTATTTATCCCGCAAGAAGATGTATGGTTCTATTTACTTTAATGTTGATGTACTTTTAGCCACAGCGGGCCATTCAATCCTATATCGTTGAAAGTAAAGTTGCTTCCTGGCTAATGAAATTTAAGTTCATGGTATTGTTGCAAAAACTATATTATACACAGTACATTTGTGTTTAATAAATAAATACTGAACTCTTTTTTTTTATTTTTTTTATCCCTTTCGGTTTTTGTGGGGTTTTGACTTTATTGACTCATTTTTGGCTTTTACTGTGACTTTCCTTCACCACCATCTGTTAGTTTCCGAAGTGCAATAAATGAATAGTTCCAATTTCTTGGGCAAAAGGACAAAAGTCAGAAATGAAGCATCTAAAATAAGTTTTTACGAATTTTCAAAAACCAAAGTGAAGAAACAAAGTGGAGAAATTTTTGGGATTTTGTTCATACTTAATTAAACACAATGAATTTTAATAAATTTCAAATTCACATTTATTGCATCTACCTCGCTCAAAAACCAATATGGACGCTATATCGAATAGGTTGATCTGGGGAAGGTAGCGCGTAAGCATTACTTATATATTACTCATTCTCATAAATTAGTAAGAAGAATTTAACAAAAGTTGCTAAAAAATAATTATTTAATTATGATATTATTAATTGTTAAAAGCATACGTTTTTCTATAGATTTAAAAATTTTCCGAGTTTTTCTACTCTCGTTCTATTCATGAACTTATATTTTAAGATGAATTAAAAAAATTGCTTCGTATTTAAATCTGTGCAATATACTATCGACAAAATATTTACATTTAATGCAGAAGCAAGTTTTTACATCTTTTTAGTTGTCATGCTGTATAGTTTCTGTACGTAAACGATGGTTAAGCGCTTTACTACCTCCTATAATGATTTAGTCTCGGAGCCTTGTAATGGATACTATAATAAAATATCTAGATAATTATTTCCTAGTTTAGAATCAGAGATAATAGTTCTTATGGGTCAAATACAGACTCGTTTTTGAAATTAAAATTTACTTAAATTATCCTTTACTTTAAAGTTTGTTGAGGTGTAGGTATATTTATGTATAAAAATCTAGGCTCCATCTTTCAACGTATCTTCATATGCAAGAAAGTAATTTTGATGGGAACCTTTTAATCTCATTTAGATGTACAGGGTGATTCTTTTATCTGGGGAAATGCGTTTTTCTCGTAAACGGCTGAAGGGAATTAAATTCTGAAACCAGTGTTATACTTATACCTACTGACTGTCACTCAAAATTAGGATAGAAATATAGACTTTAATATGCATGACGCTAGGCGTCGCGACGCTTCAAAAAGCAACATACCATTTTTATGATATCATTGGAAAAGTCTTTTAATTTTGAATCTTTTTTCTAAAAACCTATTTTTTTTATTCTTATTTTTTAAAAAGTTATGATCCAATTTAAATTATTTCTGTTCTAACTAAATTTTGAAATATTTTTAACAGTAGGCCGAGTTTCCTTCAAATACTAAAGTAAATCTTATTATATAAAATAAAGTAGGCTTAAAAAAAACAAAACCTGATATTTGTCAACATATTACAACAACAAAAAACTTATTAGTACCTAAATTAAACAAAAAAATTGTGCCTCTTCAGATTAGAAGACATTTGTGACTTCAACTAGATGGGGCTCCTTGTCATAATGCCGCTTTTGTGCGGAATTATTTAAATATAGAATATGAAGACAGGTGGATGGGAACTTACAGGTCAGTAGAATTTCCTCGTAGTATTAATAAGTTTTTTGTTGTTGTAATATGTTGACAAATAACAGGTTTTGTTTTTTCTAAGCCTACTTTATTTTATATAAGTAATAAGACCCACTCCTCCAAGTCAATAGGATTGAAAAAATGTAGGTCTTCTAAGGTTCCGGTTTAGATTTTGATTCGTGAGCATCAGTTTTGCTATTTTAGCAAAAATTAATCTGCTCTCTTAAATGATTTTCGCCAGGTTCCCAAGAATTGGTGTCTTTGGAATATTAACATACATTAAAATATTTTCTTTTATTCTAAACTAATCTAATTTTCAATAAAGCTTGTTTATTATTTGTTGAACATGATTGAACAGTATTTGAAAATTTTACCTGATTATTAAAGAAAATAAACTCCTTCATTTTGGATTCTCTCAGATCTTGCTGTTGGTTATAGATAAGGGTGCTTTTACAACGCTATCGCTTGAGCCCTGATTGATTTAAGTTGTTGATAGCTGTTATCATTTTCGTCTTTTTTTAGTGTCTGCTCTTTTCAGAACAAAATAGCTAGTGATTTAAGTTATATGATAGAAAAAAGTAATATATATCTATGTACTTAATATGTTCACAATATTATAATATTATAATGCTGATATAAAATATGAAATATACCCTTTATCGGAGACATCATTATAAATATATTATTAAAGTAAGCCATACAATACCCATTAAATATTCCATGAATATCGATCTTGACAATTACTACAATAGTCAACAAATTTATTCGTACTTATGCAACCAATAAAATTCAAAGCAAAAATATTTTGCGTTATACCTGACCATGCACGTTAATTCTTTGTGCAGACACTCCGATTAAAACTTTACTACCTATCTGGCTGAACGCATAATAAAATTTTAACACACATTATTGCACTGTAGAATCAATGACAGTCGGTAGTATACGAAATTTGCCGTATAAATTATGTATCTGTGAAATTGATCTGCTAACTGGGTTGGACGTATTCCAAAAACCATTAGTTGCGTTATGTCGAGCTGCCTGCTTTGTATGATGCATTTTGGTATGAAAAATTTGTAACATAAAAATAAAATGCACGAAAATGCATCACTTCTACTTACAGTAATATTACTGTTCATCAATAAGTGGATATTATTTTAAAACGGTGTTGGTAATGACATAGTATACCGTTTTAAAATACATATGTTGTCCAGAAGCTGTGTTGAGAATTTGACGCGCAACTTTACAGTGCAAGACCACCTCTAAGGTTAAAATTGAATATTTATTTTCGTTAAAAATTTAGGTATTTTTAAACTATAATTAGTTTTGTTAAGCTCGGTTTGTGAACATTTATTTACCACCCCCTCAAAGAAATTAAGTTTTTTTATCCAATTATCTCTAATAGACAGTCGCCAACATCATTATAGTTCGCCATTAATCGTTCCTCAGTTTAAATTAATTTACGATTGGAACTTAATTAAAGTGGTTATAACAAGAACCAAGCAAATTCTCCTCTAATAAGATCAAAAACAATACCTGCAGCCCCAGCAGTCTACAGACAAAATAATGATCAAAATATGTTTAATTTTTGGTGGATGCGCCGGGATAAAAATTTTCAAATTTCCTTTCTTTGTTTCAGTTTATTTCCTTGCAACTGTGGTAAGTTCAACCTGGGCCCAACAGCAGTACTTTCGGGTGCAACCCCGTGACGTTAAGGTGCACGAGGGTGGTGAGGCGATGTTGGAATGTGAAGTTTCTAATGTAGCGGGTCAGGTGCAGTGGACCAAGGATGGATATGCTTTAGGTACGTCAGTAGTAAACTAAATTCCCCCTTATTAACGCACTTAGTGGATGATATACCCATAATCCACTTGGTAATGTTAGATAATTCATTTACGATGTGTTTATTTGGATTATAGAGGAATTAAGCTTGAAACTATGCCGTTTAGGTACAATCAATTTGCTATATGTCTGTCCCTGCATGGCGTATTCAGCAGCAAGTGGCTTTGTTGATTTGATTTCTAAAATAAGTAAAAATGTTATAATAAAAGTAACCACACGACATCTTGTGTTTACTTACGTAAAGCCATTAGCTAAAACAAATAATGATTTTTACCACAGATTTTTTAAAACGAAGTTAACTAAATGTATGATGATATATCTTGATATAAATGCTTCAAATTGGTAATAATTTTGTTTTAGAGTAAGCAGAGAAAAAATTAAATATAAAATTTTTAAATTTTCATAAAAGACAAAGACAAAGGTAAGAAATATTCGGAAAATCTAAAATGAAGAAAATCTCATCCTTCTATAAAATCCTTCCATCATACTGCAAGGATGTTCAGTTTATCACTAGCACTTCCTTATTTTCATCTCTCGTACACACATGAAGATCGCAATGAAGTTGTATACCACACGAAGCATTAGTGATGGATTTTAGCTGAAATTTTTTTTTAGGACGTAAGGCAAGAGGTTTTGGCGAAGTATCTGGATGCACGACAGAATTTCTATTGAATGATAAATAGTTCAACATGCCCTCGCTTTTGTTGTTCTTATTTACTGATTTACCCCATCTCTGTTTCCAGTTTCCAGGATTACGGGTGCAAATTTCTGCTTCTGTGCGTCTTTCTCTTCTTTTTCCTCCCCTTATGTTATAATTTTCTTCTGCACCCCGCTTCGTTGTGCCCGTCCTCGATTTTAGAGAATATTACTTGAGAGAATTTGTATACTCTTTGACTTTAATATGCCTTTTTTAAACCCAGTATTGAATGTTTTGCAAATTTCTTTGTAGCATTTGTTGTTGGCTTAAAATGGGATGTCACCGTATTTCCTAATGTCATCTACAAATCTAGCAACGGTAATTTATTTGTAGTTTGAAGGTCAGCCGGAAATCTAATATTTATTCCCCTAGTTGACAGGCTTATGGAACTCCAAATTAAATATATACTGAATTAGGGTCAATTAACTTTTTGGAATGTAAACCTTTTGTATATTTGCGCCCATTAAACGCTCAATTGTAACTAAAGTAGGCCGTCAATGCCACATTATCAGGGTACTTACTCGGAGTACCTTAATCAGGTCTACATTGTTGCCTAATTTGTAGTAAGATTTTAGGAATTATGTGGGTAGTATTCTTTTAAAAATTAGGTATTTTAAATACTTATGACAGATTAGGAGCCTGTAAGAAGGAGTTTCATCTGCTGGTTTTTGTGGTTTTGGAATAAGGATCATTTGTGCAAATTTCCAGTGGGATGGGAAGTAATCCAGAAATTGTAAACTGTTTTATTCATTTTTAGTCTTGATAATATTTATACACTTTTTCCAAACTACAACCTTTTCTTGGTCTTTCCAGTAGCCGGTGGCTTCACTCGCTGAAAGATTTTTTAAGTAAGCTTGAGGAATTAGCTTTTTAAGTTGTGGAGTTGTTCTTTTATTTCCTGCTTCAAAATAGTCTCTTTAATTTTATCCAGCCTGTACTCACTGGAATAAAAATAATTTGCAATAGATATTTTGAATTTTAACATTAATATGAATTTTCAAAATATTTACTTCGTTGAAATGTGAGAGTTATATACAATATAAATATGTAGAATATGTATGATTATATCTCCAATCAAGATTCCAAACATTTAAGGTATAATAGGTTGTACTCCTAATAATTCGTCATTTAGGGTCAGTGTTAATTAACTCTGAATGTATGTTTTACACATTCCTCCGTATCTCCGTTTTAATCAATTTCAGCATTATTTAACACCACAAACTTGTTCCATGAATTATTGTTCATTGTATTAAACTCATCAAAACTTAATAAACTCTATTCTTTATTGAAAAATAAAAATTATTATAACATTGACTTATTTAGAACAATGAATAGGTTCAATCCTTATAAGAAATAAATTAGTTTAATTAATAGACCGTATAAGATAAATATTGCAATGTGTTTTTGTTCTTGCACAGTTATTTGACGAATTCTTTCTGTTTTATTATTATTATTATTAATAGTTGTTTAGTTATAGCTTTATGAGGCGTGGCAGAAACAGGACTAAATAATCATAAAATTAATGCACACATTATGTTTTATTAAAAATATAGTAATCGATCAATTTAAAACAATTACAAAAAACTATATGATTACATATTATTTAAATTAACTACGCACATTCAACAAATAATGGCGAACCTATTTTATGTTTTCATTTACAGTTAGAACCGGAATATTATTAGCTGTATATTAACTGCTGCTGCAATAAATTCCAGATTAGTTTTCTTTGAAAAGCCTTTCAACTGGAACAAGCCAATTGGAAGTCAAACAATTATTTTAAATGCATCAACGCAAGGAAAAAATATTTGAATTACCGTGTTTACATACAGCGACCGTTATGAATAAATTATGCAAAAACAGCACAGAGGAGTTTCCTCGATCTAATGATTGAGCAATTATTGCCGACACTATTACAAAATATTATCCACACTTCCACATAAAAAGAAAACTTAACAATAGATAGATTTTTTACTCCACAATAAAAACTCTTTTGTTTGTGTAAGTAGTTTGGTCTTTGACCCGTGAACACTGAACAGTGTTTAATTAATTTTTTTTTCTGCTAGCAAATTTAACTTATTACTTATTTATATACGCAAAAGCACTTTATAAAAATATAAAACTGTTGGTAATAAACATAAAAGTGTATGTTGTACTTTGCAGGTTTTTCGTCCGTTATCCCAGGTTTTCCACGGTATTCTGTAATTGGGGATAGACGACATGGAGTTTACAACCTGCGGGTGAGCAATGCTTCCCTCGAGGATGATGCAGAGTATCAATGTCAGGTGGGACCTTCTAGGCTACATAAGGCCATTCGGGCCAACGCAAGACTCAATGTTATATGTAAGTATATAAAAATGTAACGCACATAAATGTCGTTTTATTTACATTAAGCTATAGTGAGTTGGGACCTAGAGGGCCAGCAGTTCATCACAAAGTAACCAGAAAGTGACAAAGTTGTCCTAAATAACTAAAATGGGGGCTAAGTTGAAATCATTTTGTGTAAATTTTAAAATGAAAGATCGTTTTGCATTCTTATTCTGAAACCTTTATCAAGAAATATATTTGATATTTACCTAATTATTACCTAGAGAGTATAAATTTTAGATAGTATAAAATATCTGATGTGTCCAACACATGACTTTCCAAGTGACTTTCTTATACGATATGAAATTAATTCTGATCTTTGAAAAGTACTGAAGCTGTAACCAATAATTATATTTTATTTATATTAATGAAAATGAATTTAATTCGTATTTTATACCATAATGATATCGAATGTTTTCGTATCAATTCGGAAATACTCGCAATGGATTCAGCAATATTGGATTGTATTGAAAAAAGAGTTCTGGTGTATTCGGGTCCTTTTAGAAGATTTTTTTTGTGGAATTAAAAAAAAAGTTGTAACAAAATATGTTCAAATTTTCATTTTAAACTAAAGAATAAAATAATCTCATAAATTATTGTTTCATTTTCAAAATAATCCCAAAAAAACCTAAAAACGTCTTCAGGTTAGTACGACTTATGTTGGTGAAGATGAAAAAGATTTAATGTGTGACCCACAATTTTGTTCAAACCCTTCAATATGAAATTTTATTTCGATAACTCGTTTTTGAGTTATCGTAGATACAGACAGACAGACAGACAAACAGACAAACAGTGGCCCTCAAAATGTGTAAATCCATTCAAATCTCGAAAACGAAAAAAATCACGATTACTATACTTCCTTATTACTTCGTATAAGAAAGTAAAAACGAAGAAGCATTACAAAATCTAAAAATTACTGAAAAAATTGACAGACTGTGAATTTGAATTCTATATGTATTCATCGTTAATATCATCTACTTTTTAATTTTCTCATATCCAGTAAAAACTTGATTTTTGATATTTGATTTTAGTAATTATTAATTTTTCTTATCTAAAATATAATAATGAAATAAAACTAGATTAAAAATACAACTATAGGATTACCTATTATAAGCAAATGTGGCTTTTTCCAATAGAAATGATTAAAGTACCCTTTTCAAGAAGAATGTTAGTTGTGTAAAGTTTAAGTCACTTTATAAGTTTCAAAACTAATGAAGTACTAATGTTAAGTACCTACTTTGAAAATAATATTACCAATTTTAGCCTAGGTTAGGAAATCTAAATTATTATATTAGGTACGATATTTTCTTAGTAAGTAAATTATGTACTTTAGCTTTTTTTTCTAAAAAATATGATTGTCAAAAATAGAAATCACCGCTATCCATCCAATGTATCTTCCTTTTCAAATATGTAGAAACCAATTATCTTGCACATAATTTCCAGAGAAAACCAACTTCTACTGTAAGACACATTTGTTCCCTCCGAAACAGGGAAGGCAAGCAAGGCCAATTATGAACGTTGGAAAATAATACAATTTGCGTATACTAAATTGAAAGTAGTTGTGCGATACGTTAGAGATATAAATATTAAATTTGATTAAAGCATCTGCCTGGTTCTAAGCTTAATACACAAATTGTAAAACTACAGGTTACTTGTAATTCTATATTACGACTCATGTAAATTAAGGTAGCAAATTGAATAAGCGAATGGAACATCCAAAATTAGTTTAAGGCAAACCTTGCCTGTTTCTTGTTCAAAACTACCATTCATTATCAAACAGACAAACAAACATAATTTTACAACAAACAAATTAAATGATGCAAATTTTATTGTGTATGGTATCTACAGCCTGTGTACCCAAACTGAATAAAAAGAAAACAACTTGCTGTTTTCTGCTGTATCCAATCCTTTTTTTATTTCCTTATTTATGTTTGAGAAAAAACTCGAGGGTTGCACGAGTTGAGCTTAAACTAGTAGAGAAGAAATGTGACGGGATAATAATTGTTTTTTTTTGTCGTCGTATAACCTTCAGATTTACGATTATGTTGCATAAAATTAGCAATCTCTTGTGTAAGCATTTGAGGTTTCTCGTTAATTATTATTGGAGGGATTCAGTCAGAAGAGTATTGCAAATTTAATTAAATTGTTTACTGGGCTTAACAAGGATTCATATAATTTGATACATAAGGGAAATAATTACGTATTATTGAAACAATTACAGTGTGGAGATCATTTGACAGTGTAACTAAGGAAAATACGCCGTGGGCGAAGACAACTTCTTTGTGCAAAGTTTTATTTCTAATTTTCTTGCAGAGATTACAAATTACTTTGAATTGCAAGTTATTACAAATACAAGATGTAAACAGGAAGTCGTTTTTTTGTCCTGTCTAAAGTTCATATTAAGAGAAAACTGAAGTACATATAATTAACTGTCAATTTCAATTGTGAACTTGTTTAAAATATACGAGCCCTAACAACTAAATGTTCGGACAAAAGTAAATTTGATTGTCTTTTTTCAATACGCGCAAAAGTTATCTAAATTAACTTCAATAATATTGATGGTTTTTTCTGTTATAATGGCAACATTTAGTTATATAAAAACGTAAATTTCGTAAAAATCCGCTCGGCGGTTCCAAAACTGTGGCACTTTAACACAGCAGGATGGGAAAATTGTAGAAACAAAGAATTATTATTTTCAAAACGTTGGATCGAGCGTTGGATGTAGTAGTCGGATTTTGATGAAATTTACTTTATTGCAAAGCTGGATGTTGGTTTTCTTTACAAAAAAAGTTACACAAGTTTTTATTTGGTGATTTTAGGCATTTATCGGAGCTTCAAAGTTGCACCTTTAAAAATGATAAAATTTTCTAGTAACTGTTTTAAAGAATCACAGTTTTAAAACCGCTGTGTCAAAAAACATTTAAATCAAAGTTCAATAGTCGTATTATATTGAAAAAATCCTGAAATGCTAATATGATTTTTTTTGCATTTTTTTCGAGTTCCACAGTTCACTTTTCAAAAAACGTGTTTTTTGAGGGTGCAACCTAATTAAAATAATCACAGTTTTGGAACCACTGGTTGAATTTTGGTAAAGTTTACTGTATTGCAAAGCTGGATGTTGGTTTTATGTACAAAAAAATCCCCAATTCTTTATTTGGTGATTTTAAACATATTTCGTAGCTTTAAAATTGCACTTGAAAAATGTGACGTAATTTTCTAACGACTGTTTTTATAAAAATCACAGTTTTGGAACTTGGAGAAAACGACATAAAGGTGCTTTCATGGCCCTCATCCAGTCCGGACTTAAATGTCATTGAAACTCTTTGGCATAAAATTAAACGTATTCTACGCAATAATCCACCAAGAACCATTGGGGACTTAAAGACCAAAATAGAAGAAATTTGGGACAGTTTCACGCCAGAATTGTACCAAAATTTGATAAATACAATACCTGCTAGAATACAGGCAGCTATTAAAGCAAAAGGAGACGTAACCTCTTATTAATGGTCCTAAATTAAAAATTTAGTTGCAAATTCATTTTGTAAAGTTTGCTAATTATTAAGGTTAAAATATTGTTAAATCCAATAAATAATTTTCTTCCATGCATAATATTGTTATTAAGGCTTCATCTTATTGTATTGTTAGGTGTTTACTAATTATTTGCTTAAAATTTCCAGTTCTCTTTTCATACTTCAAAAAATTTACTTTTGTCCGAACATTTAAGTTGTTAGGGCTCGTAATTGTTTTGGAATCACGGGGATCTTGTAAAATTATTATTTTTCGAAAGCTTGTTTAATTCACGGAGCTGAAGTCGAGCTTTAATTAGGAATTAAGCTTGAAGTAGACAAATTAGGTCTAAAATATTTACAGTACAACTTGCAGCCCCTCAATTCTTTATTTTTCCAAAATTATCTAGTCTTATTTCAAATGTTATCATTTTGTATTTTCCTACCAAATCATCTTCTATAACAAAGATTGCAGTAAATTTGTCTCATTTTGAGCAGGACTCGAAATGAATTATCGAAACTAAACGTCCATTGGAATTCAATGTTTAGATTCTGACGTCATCATCGCGGGAATTGAAAAACTATTTAAAAGTTCATTAATTTAAATATTTTCTAAATTAATTTTAACTAGCAGAATGGAGTCGTAAATTAGTAATGCATTCTTGCAGGAGTTTTTCTCCATTTGCATCATAGGTCAAATACAAGTTTTCTAATTACGTCCTAGATTTTGCATTTGCGTAACAAAAGATACAAAAAGCGAAAAAATTATGGACATTATTGGAGCTATTATAGTCGTTTATTATCGAGTACTTAACTATTAATAATTAACTACATTAACTGCATTAATTAATCTTTTGTGAAACACTCCTACTTTCGTGCTAAATTTGCAGTTTCTTTACAACAAATACCCAAAGCAGTTTTAAAAGCGCTTTAAAAGTTGTTTCTAATTACCGGAATTTGCTGTTAAGTTTTATTGAGTTAAGTAAAGTACACACTCTAGTCCTAGTCACGCTGACGTTCTTTTTTGTTTTCATTAAATTAAATTTAGTAAATTGCTATTGGCGACATGTACAACATTACTGCAACAGACGTCTAGCGTGTTGTAAAAGCCAGCTTTATTACTGAGTTAAACTGAACACCAGCTTGCCAACTTCTGTGTTGTGACTGCAAATATACCCTCAAAGCCACCACTGACACACAAGCCAGTACTTTAAAAGCGGAATAATATTGGTTTCAGAAGTGCCAACATAACAGAAGTTGTAGTACGTTGCACTCTTTTATATTATTGCACAAAAGAATTTCGACGACAAATAACATCAATGAATATTCCATTTCGTCAGGGATCAGAAAATCCTGCGAGATTTATTAGACGGTTGCCTTTGCAGAATTTTCTGTTCGTTTGTGGTGTTTGTAGATTTATTTCTTTCAAACTAAAGACAAACAGGAACAAGTACTGAAAGTTTGTATCTCAATTCGAAAGTTTTAGATTGTTCTTTAAAGAAATACATGTCACCTTTTATGGAATTGCAGGCGGGTAGTAATTTACCTATAAGCGACTTTAACTACCGCACAGGAATCGGAATGTTAACAAAATGGTTTAAAATTTACACTTAAAGGCAAAAGTAAGTCATTCTGTCAGTGCAACATAAATCGACTACAAATCAGTTTTCAGAAAATGTTGCATACAACATATCTTCAGCCAACCATTCAGTTCACTATTTTTTATATAATTTCCAAAATTTAAATTCATTTATCACAATTTTTAACATTTTATGCTCAAATCAGATTTTAAAATATTTTTAAAAATATGTGTATAGAAGCATTATTTTAAGTAGACCATCTTTCCCTCTCTACCTCACGTTCGGCTCCCATGAGACCGACAGAGAGAGAGAGAGAGAGGGACACGTGCATTCCTGCTGAAAATAATTCTATACTATATATAATACTAACTATAGTTATAAAGATTTGGGTTTTATAGAAAATGAACTAGAAATTATATCAATTTTAATAATATTTCTAAAAAAAATCTATCTATTCGTTATGAGAATGGAATAAAAAAATCCTAATAGTTTTCTAAAAAAGTGCAGAATATATTGATATGATAAATATTGATACATTAAGGATGGCTAAAAATTTAATTTGGAAATGTTCAAAATGAGTACTCAAACCAGTATTATTTTAAGTATCGTAACCTCTTCAGTATTTCTTACTTCATGTTTCAGACATTTGTTGTAATTTTCTAATTTTAAACTTTCACTACTTATACTCCATTTTCATCTTGAACTAAATTTCTAGAAGTTTTGTTAGTCGATGCACTTCGTTACAATAAACCCTTTACTAGGACTACGATAAAAGAACCTGGCTTAACTTTTATTATTAAAGTGATCCTTGTATTATATTTCGCAGACAGAAATCGAATACTTCATAAAGGTACCCGTATAATATGCCAACAACTTTGGTTTCAGATTTACTTTTCGAACGCATATGCTTCTGAACAACCCTTCACGTTTTATATGACAAATTACATATTATTACTTTGCTGATGAATAAATTAAATTACAAGATTTTCCGAGTCGCCCTCCCCCAAAAAAACTGCTCTCATTTCCCACTTCAGTTCGCTGGTTAACATCTGGCGACATCACTGTCACAATTTACATAAATTTCGTGTTTTAACAGAATTATAATTGACATTACAAATAGGTGCATATAATTCACCATCAGATCAGTTCAATGTGAGATTCTGCTAACGGATATTACGAAGTTTGAACTGAACGTTTATAAATTCCAATGATTTCCTCTTCTGTGTCGATATGAAATAGAAAATGGGTAGATTGAGTAGTGCGCATCTGGAATGCATTTAGTTCAGGAATGGCTTGTTATGGCTAATAAAGAGGACGCTGTGACATTACAGATGACCAAGAACGTGACTAGAACGTTGGCCCGGTGCCAGCCGCAGGACCTTCCACCCTCTCCTACATCAAAACCCCTTTAACCGTCTCCCTGGACTCATCAAATGGAATTACAAATTTGCGTCAGGAGAATGCTACTGCGTCTTTAGCCTAATTTAATGTATAATAATATGCGAAGTGAAAAATCTATTTGTTAGCTGTCTGTTTTACTGAATATTTGCAGACATTTTTTATTTTTGATGATGGGCGAGTGCATGAATACGTTTTTGATATTTTCTAATGAGGCTGTATTGGTATATTAATGGATTATAGAAATGCCTCGGAAATTGATGTTTGTATATTTCAATTAATTTCAAAATATGTTGTGCAAATTTCAAGTATGATATTTGTATATATGGTATACATACAATATGTAATAATCCCGGTTTATTCTAATTTATAATTCATGAAAATATATGAATTTTCCCAGTTAATCATGTGAAATATGATTCTAGCAACGCAATACAAAATATAAATCTGAATTATGTTATTTAATTAACTAAGTCAACATTAATTATTTTAATTATGGTTAATCCCATGTGCTGATGGTGGTAAATAGAAACCCGCATAAATTTTTCCACCATCAAAACTATTAGTTTCTATTAATTAGCGAATCACAAATAATTATTTTATACTGTGATGTATATAGTTAATATGCCCTATATACCTTTGGTATATTTAATTTCCTAAACATGTAAAGGTAACATCAGTTGTGGCATTTCCTATGATATTTAATATCGTCTGTTCGCTGATGTTGGTTGATTACACAGATTTCAATTTCAAAACTATGTAAAAGTTTAATTAAAGTTCGCTAGGGTTGTGTGTATTTTCCCCTTATTTGATTACGGTTGAATTGTTTGAACAGAGTAACAAATATTTCTGGAGAATTCTAAAAGTCAGCATCACAGACAAAACTAGGAAAAATATATTCCCCGCATGCAGTTTATCCAAATTTAATTTGTACTAATGCTGACTATAGTACGTACTGAATTTTGATTTCTGTTTGGCTGCAAGTTTCCGTTTGATCCTTCGCAAAAGTGACACTCTTAACGTTGCCAAGGAGTCGGAATCCTTCTGAAGTCGACAACCGTACAAAATAAAATTATAAAGTGCTAGGCAAGTAACAGTTGTAAAACTAGCTTTTTCTTTCATTTTCTTTCGCTATTTCCAGAAACTCAATTTTATAGTTTGTAACTCTGGAATTAAATCGCAACTCCAATAGCATTCTTTTTAATTTGGACGCAGTATTAGTTTTGTGAAAATAATCACTGCTTGCCATTCCTGGAAAATATCAAGATGAAATCTGTTTTCATTCGAGGAAAGTCAACATTTGGAACTATTTCAATAAATTATTACAATCACTGGTGAAATCTCAAACTTATTTGATATATTTTTCTCGATTACTTAAAATCCAATCTTCACTTCTAGTTTCAAGCGTATTTATTTTTGGGAGGAAATACTAAACATTTAAAATGGGATTAAATACATTTTGAGGATTTTTTTAATAAGAATTATTAATTTTATTTGTAATTACTATTGGAATTCTTTTACAAAAAAAAACAACATATGTAACTCTAATTATTTTATACACTAATTTGAAAAATTATATACTAAACCTTATAATTTATAAAGACATTTGCGAAATATGAGATTGAAATTTTCGAAAACTATTTTATTCCCTAAGGTAGCAAAACAAAATTAATCTACTAATTCTAAACTGAATCCTTTTTGACGAACTATTTTATATAGTGTTTGGCATAACTGTTTTAAAATTGTACTCCGAAGTCTTTAAATTACTCTTTTTGATCTTCAATCAGTGCGAGTCAAAACAAAAAGGAATCCTAATATGCAGGCACATTCATCTGAATCTGATCATTTATAAATCCCATATCTGTTTTAAAAAGCTGAGTGACGCCAGCTCTTCGAGTTTTCGGTGATGCATCATTGTCAATAAATAATATTTTAATTTATTCGAACCTCCAAAACTAATTTCTTCTCATCATGCTGCTAAAAGTGTTCATGTTTTGAATTATTTTTCAGCAAATCTCTGTCGAACTTCAATACGATATTCTTAAAAGCTGGTTTAGTTAAACTTCCTTATATGTACATATTTTTGCTCATATTTATAGTGAGAGTGCAACTGGATTTTGAACTTTATAAATCAATACTTGGCCCTAAGAATTTAAAAATCCCTAAGAATTCTTTACGTCGCCGTAAATTTACGAAGACTTCACTTGAGTCGTTGCTTTGACTAGAGTTGTTCTTTGCGAAGTATTGCTCAACTTTGAATTTGAATACCGATTATAAATATAGACATTCGTGTGCAACTTTTGTATCAATTTATTTCGAAAAACTGCATCTACTTGTAATTGGCTGGTGAAAATTTTGTCTGACACATCTGATGCCTATATAAAGAGATCAATGACTGATTGTAAGTCTATCCCTCGTCTATACCACTCCCACTTCTCCTACAAAATATGATGGATCGTGTATGGACTCCTTAATGTACCACAGAATCAGCGCACTTTTTGAGATTAGGTATCTCGGGAGGTTAAAAAAAAATAAAATTTAATATAGGAAAAGAACTAACATGGAGGTTTAGTTTCGGGCCACCATCTTCAGCATACTCTTCTTAAAATGTTATAATTTATTAAAAAATAAAAATATCTTGAAAAACAAAAGGCAATTGATGTTTAAATTTTAGTTAGGGAGCAGACCGTTCTAATTTTTTTTAAATCTTATCGCATAATCCAAATTTTTTATATAATTTTTCTTGTAAAATGAATTACGATGAATCCAATTAGTTGACCATTTGTCAAAATAAATATTTCTTTCTAGTATGAAGTATTTAATTTATTTATTTATTGGAACAAAAGAAAACAAAAATTATTTAACTTGGTTATGAAATTTACTGTTTGGAAAAAAATATGAAAAATCATTAATATACGAAAGTTTTTTCCATATTTTGGGAGTAAGCCCTGCTTATTTGAAAGGGAATTTTAAAGAGATTTTTAGTTTCTGAAATTCAAGTCGGCTTCTATTTTCTGTTCTTGAGAATATGAAATTATGCCAAACTTCGAAAAGTTCACGATAAAATAATAGTTTCATCAAATTGCCTCATGAACGCCTGCTGTAATATTTCAATTTAAAGTTATAAATAATTATACATAATAAATAGTACAGCAAATAACTTCTCTACGTTTCAGATATTTCTTTATTAACCAATGCTTTCTCTAAGGTTTCGTCTAAAAGTTAAGCCTCACTATATACCTTCAATACGTGGGAACGCTAGAAAATTATTATAAATTAGACAAACAACTCCGCCGAATTGTTTCAAACAAATTGTTTTGATCGTATTAAAGATTCTGAGTTCGCTAGGGCATATTTGCGTTCTCATGACCAACATAAGTGGATATTATATGCACAGGATCTAAAGTGGTTCTGAAATGATTCAGGTGTTCCCCATTGAAATCAATCCCTGAAAACACTATTATGTAAACTCACAATCACATTTATACTTGGCCTGCATAGTGTAGTCGACAATATACCGGGTGTATACTTAAACATCAATAATTAATACGTGTAATAGATTTTCTTCCTCGCGGGTGACATTTCTAAATTAACTAATAAATAACGGCATAATGAATAAATTAGTATAAATAATTAACACATTTTGTTTACGCTTAAGGGTTTGGTTAATGAATAGTTGGATAATTGGTATTACGTATTTATCACCTCATTATACCTTGGCAGGTAAGACGGAATGTGTACATTTCACGTGTAATTAATCTCCTATTTGCAATTTCGCGTACTCCAGACAGAGCAGATTACCGTCTAAAATTTATAAACAGGATTATCTAGGTGCACGCCCCAACACTATTACCTCCACCAATTCACGAACAGATACAACAACAAAGATTATTAAATTTATGTAGGTATCAAACACAACTAGATATTTTGAATAGTACTTTATTTGAATATATTTTGGTTTAATCTGAATATCGTTCGTGTGTGTTTTTGATTTATGGCGGTATAAACTCCTTGTTGTTAGGCGTAGTAAATATATATTTCTTATGAGAAGTATAATCAAGAGAATCCAATTTATATGCGGGAAAACTTAATAGCAATTCTAAACGATGGCGATGCTGGCGCGTGATTTAGATTTACGAAAAGCAGCAGTGGGAACATTGTAAATCGGACCGGTAGATCTGCTATGATAGCACAATGGAGTTACAGGCTTTGTACTGGTATTATCGGTCCACTATCCTGACTATTATGTGCACATTATGAGACACGTCCAACGGAACAATGTTCAACCCCATTGTCTGTTGAATATGTTGACTAATTGTGGAATTAAGGTAGAGCACAAGCACTACAGTTCCATTCACCTATATGCTCCGTACACCACACCATTTACATGTACTTAGTACGTACATCCTCCTACTGGAGCATATTTACATTGAAGAGAAAATGTCTGCATAAGAAGATCAAACAGAGGCGAAGTAATGCTTGATGGGTTCGTATATTTCATCTTTAATAAATAATTTCTACGTCTTCTATTTAAATTATGTGTCGTATTTGCACTGGTAAGGATTTTAAGATGGAACTCTTAGATATACGGGTGATAACTTTTCTTAAAATGACGTTAAGTTAATAGTTTCCATCACACTAAAATACGTAATGAGTTGATTTAAAAATAAAAATTACTTTTAGACCAATACTTAAATATATCTTATATTCACCTTCGCATTTCCTTATAGATTTTTCTTTTGATTTCTTGATAAATACTTCAGTGTGCGCCAATAGAGCGAGAAATTTCCAAACCATTTTATTTGTAGGCATCTCAGAATCATTTCATTTTATTTTTTAAATTAAGGGTCAAAGAATTCCCCTTCTTCGTATGTACACTTGAAGTCTTTGTCTGAATTCTTGATGCATATTTGCAATATCTTCTAAATTTTCCTCTTCCTTGAATTGTTAATGTGAACTTTACTCTTGAGCTATACGCCCACAAAAAGATGTCATCATAAATGCCATGAACTTGGAAGCCAATCACTGTCCCCACGTTTGGAGATGTATAAGTGGTGATCTCGCGGTATGGAAAATAGTACCATCATGTTGTTGAAACCATGGGTTTTTTAATAATTAATCTGGTGAAATATGTTCAACTTATGCATGACAATTATTAAAAACTGATCATTTCGTTGTAGTAAGAATAGCATTTTCAATTTTATTTTGAGAAATCCTTTCACTGGAGCACTCTTTATATCCAAATTTTACCTAAAGAAACTTTTAATGATTATTTACTATCTCCAGAAAATTGTTGACGTAATTTTATGCATTATTATTAGAAAATCATCAAGCCAAATACTTTGATAATTTTATAATTAATAAATAACTTGATAGTCTGATTATCTTGAAAATCAAACTTTGAAAAAATCAGTATAACGGACTTGATTGGATTTTCTATACCTATTATTTGATGTGATATCAATAAACAATTTCAAACTGCTTGATTACTTTAATGCACCGATTATACCGAGAGATCAAAAATTATCTTAGTCAAAGGTGGTCAAGGATTTTAAAATAATTGTCGGAGCTAGTATCGTGTCAATACTTATTATGGCACATAACTTGATAAACTTCAAAAGGAGGATACAAGCTAAGACCGTCGTTTTTCATTTCATGACCATCTTTGACCAAGATAATTTTTGATCTCTCGGTATACCAAAACCCGAGAATCATTTCTTTACAATGATTCATAAGATATAAAATGTTATTCCAAATTTAACAGTAATGCCAAAAGATTTTATACAGTGACCGGCAGAAAGTGTGCACCAAATGGGAATTTTTTTTATCTTTAGAATTACCAAATTTATTTTACTGTGGAAAGGTTCTGCATGTCCTTAAAAAAAAGAGCATAAGCAAAACCAGTAAAAAATTGCATCGTATACGAGGGAGCGGTGAAAATTTCAAATTTATTCAAGAATAAAGTACCCTTATTTGGCACCGTAGAAAAAAATGTTATTAGGAAAAGTTGTTTTTTCTTAAAAGTTATCCTCGAAAACCAAATTTGGGCTCTGTAGACAAAGAAAACCCATTTTTCCTTTTTTTGGACCCACCCCCGTATAACGGGGCAATTAAACACATAATTTACTTAAATTGGTTTAAATGCGCGAAAACAGGGCGGTTAATAAAATAATGCCAAAAATAATCTCATTTTTTTTGTGCACACCGTATTTTATTTTATGGATAAGTAAAACAACTTAATGTAAAACAAATGCGAGTTCACTTGATATCTTTAGCAATTTATTGTCCAAATTTGATATTCGGAGATAACTTTTAAGTACAAACAACTTTTCCTAATAATTTTTGTTCTACGGTGCAAAGTAAGGGTACTTTATTCTTGAGTTAATTTTAAATTTTCACCCCTCCCTCGTATACGATGCAATTTTTACTGATATTGTTTAGGCTCTTTTTACTTTCTTATACGTAGTATAAGGAAGTATTGTAATCGTGATTTTTTACACGTTTTGAGGGCCCCTGAATCCATTTTGACCATTTTCGCCATGATGTCTGTCTGTGTGTCTGTCTGTGTGTCTGTCTGTATCCACGATAACTCAAAAAAGACTTCACGGATTTCATTCAAATTTCATATTTAAGAGTTTGAACAAAATTGTGGGTGCCACATTAAATCTTTTTCATCTAGCACCAACACAAGTGGTACTTACCTGAAGACATTTTTAGGTTTTTTAGGAATATCTTGAAAAATAAACAATTTACGACATTTTTTTATTCTTTAACATTGATTTAGAATTAAATTTTGAACAAATTTTGTTTGAAACTTTTTTTGAAATTCCGTCAAATTTTTTTATTTATATAGTGGCGCCATCTATCTCTGATTTACAAAGTACATGTTGTTTACATACAGAAATCTATACCGTTGAGGAAATCGATTGTAGCATTACTATTTGAAAAGATCGACGCCTACAACGGCTACGGTTTTATGTTTTGGATATCATGACAAGTCGATGAAAATTTTTTCTAATATATACAATAAAGTCGTGAAATTGTATTATGCATGCAAATCTACATTAAAGATATCGACGCCAAATTTTTTGTGAATGCTCTTTCAATTTTTAGATGTGTCGGCAAAGTAACAAAAGTGTTTTATTTTGCGCCGTTTTTTAATAATTATAAATTATTTACATATTTATATAGTGTTGCCATCTATCTCTGAGTGGCTGTTGTTTACATTACAGAAATCTATTTATTTTTATACTAAAGATTCTATTTGCATTAAACACACGAAGAGCTCGAATAAAGTTATAAAAATTTAAAAAGTGAAAACCAATTAATCCAATCCTGGTGAGAGTGGCTATATCGCCAAACACCAAAAACTTGACATTGCTTTGCAATCCAAGTACGAAGAAGAAGAAGAGTTTGTTAGTCAAACAACTTTCAAAGGCAAAAGATCGAAATATTTTGATGAGAAAGATTATTGTGCACTGTACAGTTTGTTTGAGTGAAACGTTGACCAAAACTGAGAAGTATTTTATAAATCTTCAAAGTTTAGCTACAGCAAATTCAAAGATATCAAGCATTTTTCGCACTGTGGAATGTTGATAAGTATTCTGTTATTTATTTGTCCTAAAATCTGGTAGTAATGAGTGGGACAAGGACAGATTTATGCGTATTGCAATAAGTGCGACAGAGACTATTTGAAAATTGCTGGAAACCCTCAAAATTTTTACAAGAAATTTAACTTAATTTCTTTAGGAAAAGTAATTACTGTGATACTATCCGTATAAGAAAGTCATGTGTTGGGCACATCAGATATTTTGTTTAAGGACATGCAGAAACTTTCCACAGTAAAGTAAATTTGGTAATTCTAAAACTTTCTGCCGGTCACTGTATCAATTCGAGATACTTCAACTTCTGGCGAAAAGGTGTTTTTAAAGGTTAAAAATTCCCAACATATTTTAGGCGACAAATCTAATTAGGTCAAGAACTTCATGAGCCTTAACTCTTAAATTAAGAAAAATGTAAAATAAGTAATAACTGCTTTTCAAAATCCTGTTGCTAAAGATTTTTTCAAATTGTTGTTAAGTGAGTTGTTTGTCGAGGTAGAAACCGCTTGATCAAACTTCTGAATTGGTAGATTAATTCATTGTAGCACCTGTCACGTAAACTAAATTCCCTACCATACTGTATGCGGATTTATAACATTATCACCGTCTGCCTTAATTTCAATAGAATTAACTAAGTTAAAACGATCTAACACTATACAGTAATATACCTATCCATACTTGACAAGAACCGCCTCCGAGTAAACAAACTTCTACCTGCCGTATGTGTTTGTTGTCAAGTACAATATATTAATGCAAAATGTAATTTAAAATTAATTACCTACCACATATTTCTAATATAATGAAATTGTAAAATTTACCTACATTGCTCCACTTGTAGCCTAAATTGCACACGTAAATATTGTTTTAGGCAAACCAGTAAAAACATAATTTGGTTTTTTAATTAAATGTACCTAGGTAATGAAACTGTAGTTCTCTCATTATGTAACAATAAATATTTATCTACCCATTTAAACCCCAGCCTGCACACACATATGTAAATAAATTCAACCAAACCCAAACAGTATTATTAATAAATATTAAATAACCTAGGGATCCAGCATTGTTTATAAAACGAATTGTTTAGTATAGTAAGTATTCGGAAACAAAACTGCGCGTCTATATTTGAATTCATATTATACAACAAACTGGGCTTTGAAACACAACAGCTACATCAGGAGCGAGATTAAAATCTTCGTTTCAGCAGGAACAATATAGCATAAAAGGACAAGAAATACAGTCGTACATCTTATGTTTTTAGGGCGAAAATAAACAATCTTAAAACGAAATTTATATTCTAATAAATCTATCCCGTTTATAAGGCTAAAAATAAAAATGCTTGACAAATTTTATTGTTTAATCTGTGGAAATCACCCTAATTTACCTTTCATATATTTCTGCGTTACACTTTCCTTTGAAAATATCTTTTTATAAATCTCATTGTCAGTGACACTGATTTTTTTCATTATCTTAGCAGCATATGTAGCTCCTAATTATCTAAACCAATTTAATAATGTTGGATCAAAAAAAAATATCTATTGTCCTGCTGGTTGAATAAGGGACTATTCTATGGGTACCAGTCATTCATCGGATAATATTTTTGTACTCCTTTCACCGAACAAAATGCAAAGTCATGGATAATTTGCCTTTTGTTAGAAAAATATGAAACCAACGAATTTATTACGAAAATTATGGTGATGGCGCCGCTGGTGACATTTATTTGCAGCAACTATGATAATTCGAGGTTATGTTGTCGCAGGAAAACGGCTTATTACACTTGGATATGACGTCGTTGCCGTTATAGTTTGCGGTATGAGTTTCATACAGATGCTATTCCACCAAATCCTTTCTTATATAACTATGGACATTATTAACTTTCATTTCATCCTGAAAACTATATGTGTTTTCCGGTTTATACCGCAAATTTGAAATGGGGTTGTTTTATCACAAATATCTCCCACATTTCCTAAGTAATAATTCATACCTTCGTTAAAATGTTTCTAAATCACAATCAATAGCCATTGTTTGTAAATGCTTGAAGCCAGAAAGTTGTTTCGATATAGGTATTGTCTTCTATATGCATGTACCTGCCCTACCCTTTATTAATATAAAGTAAACGTTCCTGGTATAAATTTAACCCCAATATATATCAGATGCATTGACATCACTTTAAATGGGTAGTCACGAGTCACCGCGGTCGAATATAACGACTGGGGAGCCAGGGCCCATGTCAGACAGTGCGTTAATTTCGCTAGAAGGTCCCTTGGTCAACGTTTTCAGCCAATATTTATCTTGGACAGTGCTTTTGTCTATATGGCATAACGTAGGAGGCCAGTGTAAACGTGAACCAAATCTCAAATTGACCTATTTTATTAGTTTACACATCCAGAGAGTTGTCTTTACATAAGACAACACTTGGATAATGTCGCGTCGCGTCGAGTCACTTTACTTGACCAGCACATCACTCTTTTTTATGGAGTGGGGAATCGTGCTTGGATTTATTTACTGGCCGATGTGCAAAAAATTGGAAGGGTTTTCCACAACAATTATTTTGTTTGAAGCTGATGGACAGGCGTGATTATAGTGTTCCAATGACAGATTGTCTAAGATTTTTTTTGTGTATACTACAAGTGATGCACTTTGGTTCTCACTCACACAGGAAAGTTAATTGTTGTGATACAACGTCATCATTATCGAGATTATTTTCTTCACGGTCAAGGTATTTAGTTTACATCAAAAAAGGACATGATGGTTAGATTAAACAAAAAGTGATTTAAAATAGACAATAATGATAAAAGTTGTGGTACTAGGAAATCATGACAATAACACGGACAAGTTTTTCTGTACGCCCATCTTATGATATTCCGTCTCTAGTTGATACAAGAATATAATAATCGAGAGTTTTCATAATGATCCCGTTAACATGACTAGGTACATGTGTACTTCTATGAAGGGATACGCTATTAAAAACTCGTTATCGTACGATTTTAATTCTAACAGGATTTTATAGCTTTATTTTAAAATTGTCCAATTGTAGACTTTCTGTCCCTGAACCAATCATAAAATATTTAAAAATTGGCGTATTTCCTTGCAATTTGCTTTAATATAAAGAGGCAAAACCCAAACAGAAAATGAAAATATGTCGAAAATTCTGCACTTTATTGCTTGCTACACACACTACTACATTTGTCTAATTTTTGTCCTTGAAATTATCATGAAACATACTGAAAAACAGCCATTTTGAGTTGTTACGAGTTAGTCGTACTAGAAAATTTCAACAGAATCAAAATCTATCCAAAATTTCGGTCTTTATTTATCTAGTATAGACTCACTTCAAAATATGTCCAATTTTAGATTTTATGTCCTGAAACTGTATTTAAACTTCGAAAAATGAAGAAGTTGCTTTGGAGTTTTTCTTTTTACAGAGAATAATTCAAACAATTTGAAAACGCATAGAAAATGACGCTTTTTTTTCTTATTATAAACTTCCCTTTAATAACAGTCCAATTTTATACTTATATCCTTAAATTAAAACTGTCATAAAAAATTTACCGATTTTCTTGCGAGTTGGTTTGTTGCAAACAATTAAGTTGGTTCTACTAGAAAATTCAAATAGAAAGAAAATCCGTCGAGAATTCCGGATTCTATTGCCTACTTTCAAAATTTGACAAATTTTAGACTTTATATGCTTAAAACTACAATAAAAGATAAAATAATTTAAATTGTTTAAGCTCTTGATTATGCTTATGAAAATTCAAGTGAAATTTTAATTCTCTCAGAAACTTTGAAGCCTGTTTAATCCCAATTTTTTTTTTCGGGAGGAGGGAAAATCCTCATGGACACCCAGGCAATTCTGTCCTGGGTAGTGCCGGACTCTTACCGGCTAAAAACCCTCCTCAACTCCCCCAACGCTCGGGGACTACCCAAGGGTTCTACTTCACGAGCGTAGGTGTCTAAGCCAGCTGACCTTTCGGCCTTCCTTCTTATTTTCGTCGGCCTTTCGGCCTGCTCTCTCGTTTACTACTCCTCCATATTCATTCTCCATCATCCTCTCGGAAAAGAGCTTCTATCCTCCTCTCGTCCTGTTCCTTCTGGATCATCACTGTGGTTAACCATCTATCTATAATCTTCCATGAATTTTCATTTCGGATCATAGTCTCCACCAAGTTTTCCGGTGTCAGTTCCATCGCCGTTTCATCTTCCGCCTCTCGTCTTAGATTCCGCCATTCAGTGCAGTGGAAGAACATATCCCTTGCCTCTCCACAGTGGCGGCATCCATCGTCCTGTTCCTTCCCTATTTTTACCATGTAGGCCTCGTAACATCCGTGTCCCGTCAATGCCTGAGTAAGATGGAAATGCATCTCCCCATGTCTGCTTTCGAGCCCCGTCCGTAGGCATGGTATTAGCCTCCTCGTCCAGCTACCTTGCTGTAATCCCTCCCATTCCTCTTGCCATTTGGCTAAGGTCCTTCCCTGTGCAGATTTTTTAGTCTGCTTTTCTCTGCAGTGGAGAGTCCCCTCCCTTCTTCATACATCTTCTTCCTCTCTTCCGCTAGCAGTTTCACCAGTGGGATTCCTGCCAACAGTTTAATCCCAATCTAAAGTAACCTAACGTCAATTTCACCCATTTTACTATTTGTGAAATTGTTTTGTGCGAAAGTATGAAAACTGAAATATTGTGTTTAGTCATTTGATTTTAACGATGGAGCGCTATAGTTGTAACAACGTTTTCTTGGTTCAGTAAAATTATGAAGTGCTGCAATTATTTATAATAAAACCTCCCATAATAAAAATAAAATTGTGAACTGCTGAAACTATTTAAAATAAAAACCCCCATATCAAAACCAACAGTGTTAAACATTTTTTATTAAGACTAGAAGATTAGATCAATATAAGAATTCTTACAAGTATGTACTGAAGAAAATATTATGCTTCAGTGGAATAACTTCCTTCTGTTTCTACAAAATTTTTTTTAAAATAACGAAGACGCAAAGAATGAAAAAGGTCTGAAATCTTGTATGGACGACGTATTATCAAAATTTAATTAATTATTATTAAATTAAATTAAAAAATATGCTATTCTATTCCCAAAATTACAAAATAGAATATTATTTTATTGGTTTTAGTGTTAAAAATGCTACATTTATAGGCATAATTTTGGATAAGAGTGATACTTAAATTTGTTTCCTGGTGGAAAGAAAAACAAATAGAATTCAATAACATACTTTATTTTGGGAGACTTGGTTAATACGATGCATAATATTTTGAATCATATTCTATGATTCTCAAATTGTTCTGTTGTAAAATGAATTAAAAATAAACTTTAAAAATATTCCTTTCAAAAATCCTGTGATAAGCAGTATTTGCCATTTGCAACTTGAGAAAAGTTTTACATTCTTTACAGTTTAGTCCCATTTGTGAAAGAAGTCCCCAAAGTCTCCAAATCTCACCCGCGGTCCCACCACAAATGTTGTATTTCTAATCGTGATTTGATTCAAATTTACCACACACAGAAAATCTCTCTAGTATAATTATGTAATATAAAATCTAAATTTATCCTTTTATTTCAGCCCCGCCTTCATCAGTGGAAATCCTGGACCACAGACACAACTCCAAAATCGAAATCAAAGAAAACCAAGAGTTCCACCTTGAATGCAGAGTCCGCCACGCCAAACCAGCTGCGAAAATCGTCTGGTATCGAGGAAATGTAGAAATCAACATTCGTAAGTCCTTCCTTAACCTTCTTGACAGGAATTACCTTGAATCAATTCCTTTACAGCAAACCGTGATGATCAAATCATCGAAGTCCCAGAGAAGAAAGGCGAAAAAACCACAATTCGTTACGACACCAACTCCAGGATTTCCCTTAAACCTACAGCCGAAGATGATTATGCTGAGTATACATGTGAGGCCAGACATGAGGCTCTAACCCAGGATATGCCGATGAGAGCCACTGTACAACTTAGCGTTCTCTACCCTCCTGGTTTACCGTACATAGAGGGATACACCGAAGGCGAGACTATACGCAGAGGCCAAACCGTTGAGTTAGTCTGTAGAAGCAGGGGCGGCAATCCACCTGCTCAGTTAATTTGGTATAAAAACGGCGAACAAATCCGCATGGCCTACAGAACAGCTGGACGAGTTTCGGAAAATGTCTACACATTCTCAGCGGAAGCCAACGATAACAAGGCGAGATATAAGTGTGAAGCTAGCAACATCATGTCTAAATCCCCACTAAAAGCCGAGGTAGACATGAGTGTCTTGTGTAAGTTTTATGCGAGTTAGATTTTCCAAATATATTGAGGTCATATTTTTTTGTTCAGTCGCACCTTTACATGTTACAATTTCCGGACCAACCGAGGCTAGAGTTGGGGATCCAGTGCCCTTAACTTGTACCACATCAAACTCCAATCCCCCCGCTGAGATTAAGTGGATGGTAGGTGGTCGGCAACAGAAAAATGCAACTGCACGGACTGTGGTTTCCCCGGAAGGTGGTTGGATTACCACCTCGAATATCACAGCAGTTATAGATTCACGCAAACAAAGTTTGGTGGTGATTTGCCATGCTCTTAACTTGCAGTTAACTGAGAATCAAGTTTCTACTCATACGATAAATGTGTTATGTAAGTGTTACAATCTAACATAGTTTTCAACAAATGTACAATGTTTATTGTGGTTTAGACCCACCTGGCAAACCTTCCATCCATGGATATACTGAGGGCACTTATATAACTGCTGGATCTCCTCAGAAGATATCCTGTACGTCTATAGGTGGGAATCCGTTAGCAACTATAACATGGTATAAAAACGACAAGAAAATCCATTCTGTTATGAAGACCTCAGAAAAATCAGCAACTGCCGAATTATCAATCTTAACCAATGTCACGGATAATGAAGCGAGATACCGTTGTGAGGCAGCTAACAGTGCGACGGAGATACCTCTTTTTGAGAGCATTACCATGAATGTTTACTGTAAGTTACTGGACAACCACATTAAGGTTTAGCTAATTTTTGTTTTAAAAGATGTTTGCCGTTTTGAAATTCAATGTTCTTTTTACTATTATTTTAAAATATGTTGAAATTAGAGATCAAAGCAGATTATTTCATTAGTGAATTTTATGAAAATATTATTGAAACTTACAATAGCTTAAAAGTACCTACTACATTTTGTATTTTTCTCGTTCTGGTCATTGTAGAGATTTCTTAATGAAATTTAAAACTCGTTTCGGCATAATTATAATTTTTAAAGCTAAAAAGAAAATTTTAAGAAAATAGGAGTAATAAACTGCAACAATTTAAAAAATATGCTAACATTGGCGCATTCGCCAAAAATCAAATAATCTAACATTTACGTACAGGTTGAAAGTCTACCATATTGGCATTATTTTAATTTTAAAAACACCTCCAGAAAGTTATTAAAATTTTGGGAATAATATATATTGAAGTATGTGAAAAAACTATTCCCAATTTTGTTTTTAATCAAACAGAAAAAAAAATCCACAGTTGATTTTTATTTAATATGAGAAAGTTTCATCTTTACAAAACTGAAATTCAAGTGAAAATTCGGAAATCTGATGCCGAACTTTATACTTTTCAAAATGCAGTGTGTGGAAAATTTATTGATTAGTTTTTAAGGTCCCAAAAAATGTGTAAATTACTTCCATATGTGTCAAATTAGTTTTCGTTCTAAAAGAGCACTACAAAAACATAAACATAAATATCGCGAAATCCAATACATTTTATTAGTTTAAAGTTTATGAAGGCAACATTATGGAAATTAAAACTCCAAATTTCCGCAAATATATTATAAACTAGTTTCCACGATGTTGATGACTTTTTTAATAAAGGCCACGTTATATTAGCTGTGCAAAATTATATTCTAACTGAAAGTCTGGAAACCTAATAAAAAGTTATAAATTTGTCAAAAACAAAATGGACCATGCAAAAGATTGATTACAAATTTAATTTTTTTTAAGATTACAAAAACTTAAACCTAATCTAAATTATCACGTGGTTCCAATTTGTTTTTGTTATAAAAGAAAGTTTTAGCTTCACAAAACTGTAATTTTCGTAAAATTGAAGAAATCTATAGACGTTTTATGAATTTCTAACACTTCAAATCCCGCAAAAATGAAGTAACTTAAACAATGTTAGTGATTTTCTTATGTCAACATAACGCTTTTTGCAAAACTGAATATATTATAAGTGAAAGTCCGGCGTAGTGCTTACATTTTCAAATTGGACAATGTAGAAAATATTTTAAAAGATGTCTAAACTACCTGCCACATGATGCAAATTTGTTTTTTAAGCTTTGCAAAATTCGAAACACCCGTTTGCCACGAGGCTAATTTTAGTACAAAATTTAATACTATTTATGCGCGCGCAGATTTGGTTAAAAAAGTAATAATAAACAATAGGTCTAAATTAAATTCCTTCAGTACTGCACTGTACTCTACTGCACCTAATTTACGCACATTTAGTCAGATTGTATAAAAGAAAATAGAACATACTGTAATTTATTGTAACAAGTTTACTATATCTGCGCGCGCATAATACAGGGTCTCCCATTGTATATCGTCAGGATGTCACCAGTCGATAGTTTAGCGAAAATTAAAAGTGGTTTGTCTAATAAACTATGGTCGAATGTTGCTTCCATTTTGATGTACAGGGCATTAAAGAAAATATTTTTTTTTAAATAATTTGCTATAAATCAGTAACAAAAAAGTTAGTCTTCCAAAATTTTGCATAGACCTTTTTTTTGTATTCTCTTATTAATAGTGGTTGTAATTATTTTATTTAGAACACAGAGGCGTGCGTACGGGTTTCTTCAAAAACATTTTATTGAATAAAACGTACACCACTGGTTTTTTTTTGCAGCACCAATATGCAGAGAGTATTTTCCATTCAATTTAGAAACTTTTTTGTATCTTACAATTTCTTGATAACTTAACTTTTTTTTCTTATTTATTAAAGAGCAGGTTCTTCCCTATTAGATTTCCGAAAAAAGCATCAGTACAAAGTTGTAGAGAAAAATATTTCCTAAAACTTTCCTTTTAATATTTTTTACTTTCTTATACGAAGTATAAGGAAGTACTGTAATCGTGATTTTTTTCGACTTCGAGATTTTGATGGATTTACACGTTTTGATGGCCCCTGAATCCATTTTGACCATTTTCGCCATGATGTCTGTCTGTGTGTCTGTGTGTCTGTCTGTCTGTCTGTCTGTCTGTATCCACCATAACTCAAAAACGACTTATTGGATTTGATTCAAAGTTCATATTTAAGAGTTTGAACAAAATTGTGGATGCCACATTCAATGTTTTTTATCTAGCACCAAAACAAGTGACAGTTACCTGAAGACATTTTTAGGTTTTTTAGGAATATCTTGAAAAATAAACAATTTATGAGATTTTTTTTTCTTTAACATTGATTTAGAATTGAATTTTGAACAAATTTTGTTTAAACTTTTTTTTGAAATTCCGTCAAAAAAATTTCAAAAAATCTAAGTATTCTTAAAACACTTTATATTTCTCATAGCGCGCGTTGATAGTTGAATCCGGTGGTCGAGGTAGACCATGTGTTTCATTATATGGCTGCCAAACAGAGGGTCCCGGGTTCGAATCCCAGAAGGACCGGTCCATTAGTTTTTTTTTTATTTTACTGGTTTCTATGGTACCGAAAACAATAATAATGAATAAATAAATGTAATTTCATAACGGGAGATTTTTTAAGTGAGTAATAGGTCAAAAATCTAAAATAAAACACATTTTTGTCGTAAAATTCGGTTATAATGAGTGGGACAAGGACAGATTTATACGTATTGCAATAAGTGCGACAGAGACTATTTGAAAATTGCTGGAAACCCTCAAAATTTAACTTAATTTCTTTAGGAAAAGTAATTATTGTGATACTATCCGTAAGTATAAGAAAGTCATGTGTTGGGCACATCAGATATTTTGATATTGTCAATATTTAAAAAGATATTCAACAAATAAGTTGCAAATTTTAGGGAAATTTTTCTCTAGGTAGGTACTACTTACTACTACTACTTACTACTCTTTCCCCAAAATTTTCTACTTATTTGTTGAATATTTTTTAAATATCGACAATATCAAAAAAAGTTTAAAAGATAAGTTGTAGGAAATATTTTTCTTTACAACTTTGTACTGACTCTTTTTTTCGAAAATTTAATAGGAAAAAAGTTATTTAATAAAGAAAAAAATCCAACCCTTAATTGAAGGCTGATGAAGGAAGGGCGGGGTCTACGAATACACAAACTCAGTTTTAAACTTTCAGGGTGACTCTCTAGAAGATTCTACAAAAATTGGCTGTAGGGTAAAAAAAGTCTATTTGAAGACTTTTTTTCTGCCTTATTTACTGTACTATTAGGTTATTTTGAGTTAAGTTATCAAAAAATTATAAGATACGAAAAATATCTAAATTGAATGGAAAATACTCTCTGCATATTGATGCTGCAAAAAAAACAGTGGCGTACGTTTTATTCAATAAAATGTTTTTGAAGAAAGCCGTACGCATGCCTCTGTGTTTTAAATAAAATAATTGCAACCACTATTAATAAGAGAATACAAAAAAAAAGATCTATGCAAAATTTCAGAAGGTTAACTTTTTTTGTTATTGATTTATGGGAAATTATTTAAAATAATTTATTTTCTTTAATGGCCTGTACGTCAAAAAGGAAGCAACATTCGACCATAATTTATTAGACAAACCACCTTTAATTTTCGCTAAACTATCGACTGGTGAAATCCTGACGATATAAACTGGGACACCCTGTATAGTATTAAATTTTGTACTAAAATTAGCGTCGTGATAAACGGACCTAAAGAGATAGTTTAGTTTTAGAAAGACACTAAAATTTTCAATCTTAAACATACACGTGAGCCACTGTAAAAATTTCAAAGTTCTTCTCCGGATTTTCACTTAGAATCCCTGTTTATAAAGCTGAAAGTAGTTTATAATAATAAAAAAACGTCTAGAGTGCGACGGTCACTTCAGTACTTCTCAAATTCTCGAATTAAAAAATACGAAAATGCAGTGAATGTAAAAATTTTTATTTTTATATTTATAAAAAAATATATGAATCGTATTTAATTATTTAGAACACAAATCACGCATGATGTACAAATTAATTTAGAATATTGTTGAAAAACTATTTATAGCTATATCAAATTTTTAGTCTAATTTTCAAGGACTATTTATATAGAAAAAATATATGAACAATTCTTTTGACCCCTACAAATAAAACTGAAATTTTCTATGAAAAGCTAAGGAAATTTCAAAAATAAGAATTTATCTAAATAGATAATTATGATCTAATTGATAATCTGATTGATAAATAAAGATTACAAATTTATAATCCAGTCATTACCTCGCTATATCTACTATTTTTGTGTGCAGTTCCACCAGATCACGTGAAAATTACTAAGGAACCAGCAGAGTTCAAACCAAACGAAGAAGCAACCCTCATCTGCGACTCCAGCTCAAGTAATCCCCCAGCATCACTGTCCTGGTGGAACGATGGAATCCCAGTCACGGGAGTAACAAACACTTCCAAACCTGGCTTACACGGGGGTGTTATTTCCACTGTGGAACTGAAACTCAACATAACAGAAGAGTTAAATGGAATTCAATACACTTGCCAAGCGAAGAACGAAGCTTTAGGCCGTGCAGTCAACGATGCTATTATTTTACAAGTGTTATGTAAGTTTTGTTACCTATCTAAAATTTAAAAAAATCTAAAAATGTTTTCTGTAGATAAACCGGTGTTCCATATGAGCACTCCTGAAGTTGTGGTAGGAATTGAAAATGAACCTTTTAATATAACACTGGTTGCTGAAGGGAATCCGACCAATATCCAGTTTACATGGACGAAGGATGGTCTTCCGATAACGCAGGTTTCGGCGAGTAATGGAATGGAGCGGATTGTGTCTGATGGTCCAGTGCTGAATATAACGAAGTTATCACGACACGATGCTGGACTTTATAATTGTCAAGCAGTTAATTCACAAGGGAGCAGCATGGTTACAGTGAATCTCACAGTTCAATGTAAGTAATAATCAACTTGAGGTGAGATATTCATAACACCTTAATTTATATTGGAATTTATAGATCCAGCAACGATAGTGGCCACCAGTGGCAACGTCGTGGTAAGTCCGAATGAAGATGCCACGCTCTACTGCACCGCCGACGGAAATCCACTATCCGACGATACAATCACGTGGAAAAACGACAATTTCCCGGATTTCAACGCCCGCACGTCAGTAATGTACGACAAAAACGGCACTTCCCATCTAACAATAACCAAAGTTACCCGAGAGGACCTAAGCCATTTTCAGTGTATAGTCGACAATGGTGTGGGAAATGCAACTAGTAAAGACGTTCTTCTTATTGTCAAACGTAATTATAATTAGAAGGAAACCATGCTACATTTACTAAATGTTTATGTGGAATTATTACAGACAAACCGGAGATTGATGAAAATCCAACATTGTTAAAGTTTGCAAGCGATGCGGGAGATACAGGGAAATTAATTTGTCGCAGTCATGCATCGCCGTTGCCTAGGTACGCTTGGTCTAGGTCTGCAAAACCGATTTCGGCGAACACTAGTGGGAAATATTATACGACATTTAAACAGGTACGTAAAATTAACGACATATAAAGTAGTTTGATAACTAAGTTCATTCCTCCTTTAACAATTTAAGTAAGTACATGGAATTCTAGTCTAAACTAAGTTTGGTTCGCCTGTTTTTCGTATGTTAAAATGTGATATTAATACTGTCTGAAGCTTTGAACAAGTATCCTCATAGGTTTGTGTCGCGGGTTGGATTTTCCTTAAATGTACATTTTTAAAACAGTATCTTATGTATTCAAAAATATTCCATTATTATTAACTAACTATACAGGGTGTTTCAACTCAAAGTGGACAACGTAATAGAGGTTGTAGATCTCATCGAGACTAACACTTTTTCAAATTATTATTTTTTATTTGAGCTTTTGTTTTGGAGTTATCGACCTTCTCTTGTTTTTACGCAAACCTCTTTATCTTCATTATTTATGGCCGGATTTTGAAAAAATAAAGTTTTTTGAAATTGTCAGTTTGATATCAACAATTTTTGAGTTAAAATTAAAAAAAATATATCAACAAACAAAATGGCGACCAGCAGACTTAGAGCTATCCAAGTTTAAAAAAGAAAACTGGTCGCCATGTTGTTTGTTGATATTTTTTGAAAAAATGTTTAACGCAATAATTGTAGATATCAAACTGACAATTTCAAAAAACTATAATTTTTTAAAATCCGGCCATAAATAATGAAGATAAAGAGGTTTATGTAAAAACAAAAGAAGGTCGATAACTCGAAAACAAAAGCTCAAATGAAAAATATTAATTTGAAAAAAGTGTTAGTCTCAATGAGATCTACAACCTCTGTTACGTTGTCCACTTTCTCTCCTACACTTTCTTATAAAAAGCATACTTAATCCCATCTCATACCGGGTGATTTTTTTAGTTGGTACAGCACCTTTTTCTTGCTTATTATTAAAGGTAGAGTTTTGAAATTTTGCAGGCATACTTAGAATCATTTTTTGCATCTAATCACTGTGTTTTTATTTTTGTGCTGTTTTCCGTCTAACCGGAAGTGACGTCAACTTTAAATTTTCAAATGAGACACTATAGTTTTTCTTTTGGATTTTAAAACTAGATTTTTTTCTGAGTTAGAATGTGAAAAAAAAGTATTAGGTTGAAGAGGAAAGTTTTTGAAATAATGCGATTTTAAAGTTTCAAGGGTTGAGGTACTAAAAAATAACCGAGTTACCCATGGAATGATTTTGTGGCACATTAAAATACCCGTCAAAACGCGTAGTAGGTGCATGTCAAATCAATACAAGTTTGCGTTGCCGTCTTTGAAATTAGCATTTCAAAGTTTCTCGCATCAGTTCACAAAAAATTGGTGAAGAAAATGGAAAATGATTATACAAACCAAGATATCTTTAACATCCTTATCATTTTCAACCGAAATGGTCAAAAATACTTAACAACTTGTCGCAGTTTCAATGCAGAATATCCCGAAAAAAGAAGACTTGATCGTCGATTAAAAAAAAAATAATTACGAACTTAAAAACTTCAGGACAATTTAAAGTGAAACGAAACAGAAATTGCTATGTGACGAGGCAAGAGGATAATGAATTAAATATTCTATTGGCCGTTACGGAAAATCCAAATATTTCAATTCGTCAACTAGAAGTACAATTTGACATATCATATTCTTCTATCCAGAAAATACTGAAACGATACATGCAACATCCTTACAAATACTCGATACATCAAAAGTTACTTCCAGGAGATTTTCTTAGACGAACTGCGTTCTGTGAATGGTTCATGATAAAAAATCAAGAAGATCCGGGGTTTTGGCGTAAAGTAATTTGGAGTGACGAGGCCTGTTTTACCAATAACGGCATTTTCAATCGACATAACGTACACTACTGGTCCACGGTTAACTTAAACTTAACTAAACCCAGCAACTTTCAGACAGTTTGGAAGTTCAATGTTTGGGTTGGGCTTATTAACAACCAACTGATTGGATCTGTTGTTTATGATCAAAATCTCAATACAGCGTTTTATTCCCAAATCATGTTACCTTTCTTGGAAGAAAATTATCTAGATAATTTACCTTTGGCCACACTGAGAGAAATTTATTTTATGCAGGACGGAGCCCCACCTCACAATGCAAGGGTGATGGACGCTGTTCTAACAGTTATTTTTGAGGACAGGTGGATCGGAAACTCCGGGCCAATTAGATGGCCAGCTAGGTCCCCGGATCTAAACCCATTAGATTTTTTTTTATGGGGTCACATTAAAGATAACGTGTATCAATTCGAAGGCGAAACAAAAGCGGGTTTGGAAGCACGTGTTCGTGAAATCTGCCAACAGATAAACCCCCAGTTTATTCTAAACACAACAGAAAGTCTCAACAGAAGAGTTGAAAAGTGTTTAGAGCAAAATGGTGGTTTATTTGAAAATTTTTTGTGATGATAATTTCCTTGCTATTGCAGCTTCATGTTTAAAATTTTGTCATTGCTTAAATAAAAATGTTTATTGTTTTTTTTTATTTTCTTCACCAATTTTTTGTGAACTGATGCGAGAAAACTTTGAAATGCTAATTTCAAAGACGGCAACACAAACTTGTATTGATTTGACATGCGCCTACTACGCGTTTTGACGGGTATTTTAATCTACTACAAAATCATTCCATGGGTAACTCGGTTATTTTTTAGTACCTCAACACTTGAAACTTTAAAATCGCATTATTTCAAAAACTTTCCTCTTCAACCTAATACTTTTTTACACATTCTAACTTAGAAAAAAATCTAGTTTTAAAATCCAAAAGAAAAACTATAGTGTCTCATTTGAAAATTTAAAGTTGACGTCACTTCCGGTTAGACGGAAAACAGCACAAAAATAAAAACACAGTGATTAGATGCAAAAAATGATTCTAAGTATGCCTGCAAAATTTCAAAACTCTATCTTTAATAATAAGCAAGAAAAAGGTGCTGTACCAACTAAAAAAATCACCCGGTATATCCTTTACCTAAACTCACTGATTCACACGAAAACCACAAATTATACAAACGAGTCCACATTTTTTTTCAGTTGGATGCGCTAACATCCGAATCAATCCTCTACATTACCCATGTAACTTCAGCCGACTATGGCAATTACGAATGTGTGGTAGCAAACGAATTAGGATTTTCATCCGTTTCCCCACGATTGGAAGTGACTTCGGCGCCTGATACACCGACACTCCTAAGAGTTGTTAATGTCACCCACGATTCCGCCACTTTGAATTGGACACCCGGGTTCGACGGTGGCATGAAGGCGTCCTATCGCATTAGATACCGACAAATTGACGAGGATGCCTACAAATATGCTGATGTTGTACCTTCGAATACCACAACGTATGTTATTAAAGGATTGGATGTGAATACTCTGTACGTGTTTTCGATTATGGCGACGAATTCTTTGGGGAATAGTAAATATATGCCCGATTTGTTATCTGCTAAAACATCGAGTAAGTAATATTAATAAAATTTTATTAAAAAAATGTTTCCTAACGCTTACTTATCAAATCTTTTCTTTCCACGCTTTCTTTCTGGATTAACTCTTGTATAGACAAAGTGCCCCCATCTTATACTTCTCCCAGTCTAGATGAGAAAAATCTTAAAAACTTCCCAGGCTTTCTAATAATCATTGGTACCATTGTTGGTACTTTACTAATATTGATGAATGTAATGCTTATTGGATGCTGTTTGCATAGAAGATCCAAGAAACGAGTTTCAGGTAATTAATTCTTTGTTTTTGTTTTGTGTTTAGTGTTCAGTGACCATGTGCAGAAAGTCATTCCTGAGGATTTGTTGGAAAAACAAGATTTACCACGAATTGTTATTATCAGCGTAACTGTGATAGGTGTTATTCTTTTACTCATTAATATTGCACTAGTTGCTGGCTGTATGTTTAAACGGCGTGCCAAACGTATGAGAGGTTTGTTTTATTTTTACTTTATTTTATTTTATTTTAAGTTTATCTTTCTGGTACAAAAACAAACACAAACTTACGATACAGTATTTTTATAATATCGTTAGATATTAAGTAAACTTTAGCTTACTCAATTTTCCTTGCCTCCTCAGAACAAAGCAACCAAACAAGCAAATCGGCCACAATAGAAATGTACGCCCCAAGCAGCTACAACGATACCGTCACAGGGGAAACCTTGTCCTCTGTAAGCGAAAAAAGCGAAACATACAGCAATGAAGGAAGCAACAACGAATACGTGGTAATACCCCTCGTACCTACCTACCTTTCAAGAACTAATTATAAATATTTCTCCTAGGATGATGGTAGAAAACCTGTTCCAAACACCTATCTAATAGACCATCAGCCTGATTATCCAGGTGCGTACCCAGTGTACGAAATGCAAATGCCTATGCAAGGAAATATGGCACACAAGACTCATACCTTGCCTCATCCCCATCACCACCACCATCATCTAATGCATGATCAAAGGCCGAGAGCCAGGGACGACCAGAGTCTTGGCTATCACGGCAGCATGTCAGGTAACTAACTGTCTCTAAAATGTCTCCCCACTAAAGTTTTTGACAATAATGATGATTGATTTAGTTAAGTTTTTTTTAAGCATTCGAGGGATTGTTTTATTAATTTTTTGCACTAAAAGAGTTTGTCAGTTTTTAAGTGTTTGTGTTTGTAAAACTCATAACAATTAATTTAAGATGAAGATTTGTAAGTTTTTTCTTATTTTGCATGAACTTTCAAAGAGAAATAATAACAATAATATAAGTGGAATGTTTTCTTTAAGAAAGTAAAAAAAAGGAAAAGTTGAACCAGTTTAAGTTTAACTGGTCAATTTCTTCAAAAAACGGAAAAAGCCAAGACCAACCCACAAAAAGTCTGTATACAGGGTGTCCTAGTTTATATCGTCAGGATTTCACCAGTCGATAGTTTAGCGAAAAGTAAAGGTGGTTTGTCTAATAAACTATGGTCGAATGTTGCTTCCTTTTTGACGTACCGGCCAAAGAAAATACATTATTTTAAATAATTTGCTATAAATCAATAACAAAAACAGTTAGTCTTCTGAAATTTTGCAGAGATCTTTTTTTTGTATTCGCTTATTAATAGTGGTTGCAATTATTATATTTAGAACACAGAGGCGTGCGTACGGGTTTCTTCAAAAACATTTTATTGAATAAAACGTACGCCACTGTTTTTTTTAGCAGCACCAATATGCAGAGAGTATTTTCCATTCAATTTAGAAACTTTTTCGTATCTTATAATTTTTTGATAACTTAACTCAAAATAACCTAATAGTACCGTAAATAAGGGAGAAAAAAGGCTTGAAATAGACTTTTTTTACCCTACGACCAATTTTTGTAGAGTCTTCTAGAGGGTCACCCTGAAAGTTTAAAACTGAGTTTGTGTATTAGTAGACCCCGCCCTTCCTTCACCAGCCATCAATTTAGGGTTGGATTTTTTTATTTATTGAATAACTTTTTTCCTATTAAATTTTCGAAAAAAAGAAAAATGTTTCCTACAACTTACCTTTAAACTTTTTTTGATATTGTCGATATTTAAAAAGTTATTCAACAAATAAGTTGAAATTTTTGGGGAAAGAGTAGTAAGTAGTACCTAACTAGAGAAAACTTTCCCTAAAATTTGCAACTTATTTGTTGAATATCTTTTTAAATATTGACAATATCAAAAAAATATTAAAAGGATAGTTGTACGAAATATTTTTCTCTACAACTTTGTACTGATGCTTCTTTCGGAAATCTAATAGGGAAGAACCTCTTTAACAAATAAGAAAAAAAAGTTAAGTTATCAAGAAATTGTAAGATACAAAAAAGTTTCTAAATTGAATGGAAAATACTCTCTGCATATTGGTGCTGCAAAAAAAAACCAGTGGTGTACGTTTTATTCAATAAAACGTTTTTGAAAAAACTTGCAACCACTAATAATAAGAGAATACAAAAAAATTCCGAAGACTAACTTTTTTTGTTATTGATTTATAGCAAATTATTTAAAATAATTTATTATACAAACCAATTTTAATTTTCGCTAAACTATCGACTGGTGAAATCCGGACGATATAAACTGGGACACCCTGTATGTATTATTAAAATGACATGTTTCAGCTGTAAGTCATCATCAGATCAACAATTATTAATTACAAATACTAACAGTATAGATAAAAAATAACAGTCACTCAGCCCAGCCCTTAAATTTTACCTTTAAAATTTGACTTTATTGTTTGGTGAGTGACTGTTAGTTTTTATCTGTACTGTTAGTGATTGTAATTAAGAATTGTAGATCTGATGATGGTTTACAGCCGAAACATGTCATTTTAATGATATACAGACTTTTTGTGGGTTGGACGATTACTTCATTTAATTTTCAGCTTAAAAATATGACACAATTATCACTTTAAAGTCTTTAAACATACCTACATATTTTCTCTTAATTCATGTAAAAAAAATTGCTGAAAGTTTTAATTTGTCAATATTTTCTGCCCAATCAATATTTATTTTTTCATCAAAGTTTTTCGGTAGATTTTGTATAAATTGTATTTAAGATCAAGGTGCAAGTTATATCAGGGTTTCCTGTATTTACATACTTGAACATGTATTGTAAAAACATTAGTCTTAGTTAATTCCCGTGAAAACTTTTGCTATAATAAAGTAATAAATGTCGGAGAACAAAGAGCAATAAACCGTCTAAGGCTCATTATAAATCATTTTATTATAAACAAAGATGTTCTCGTAGGTTGAATCAACATAAGGTCAAGTAAACTTTACATTATTAATCTTACATAGTTATTATTACTTCTAAAATTTTGTCGTAATTGTGTGGATAATTATTAAATTTATATTTAGATATTTTTATATTTACATTTTCTAAAACTATAATTATATTTTTTAAGGTTTGAAATAGCTGCAAAATGTTTGTATTGACCAAAAAAGATTAATAACTTTTTCGCTTTGTTGTTTCTCAGGTTAATCTAAAGCCTGTACCAGCCTCTGTGCTCTATACTTCTACATACATTAAAGTCATATCGAACGATCGCCTAATCAACTTTTTTTTTCTAGCCAAATCTTCATACGTAAGCGCCCCATCGCCCGCCCCTCCAGCAGACGGCTCCTACTACAACATGTCGGATCGCTACTTGTCTTACCCCCCACCACTCGACTTTCAAAACCCACCACCCATACCAGCTCACCCTCATCTCACTCACACTCTCACACCTGCAACACCTCCATTGCCCTCCAATGGAACTCTAATGCGTCAACGAGGCCTAGTACCTCCACCCGACGTCCTGCACAACACCAGCCAAAATACGCAGATCCTGCAAGCTCAAACTCTTGCTCAAAAACGTGAGCTTACCAGCTTTGGTAACGGTTACGGTGTAAACGAACAAGATGGGCATCTTGTCTGAGACATGGACGATGTTTTATACATTTTGTAGGTTTAATAACAGAATTGTGTGTGTGTGTCTTGTCCCCATCCAGTCCCTTCGCGTTTTTAGTGTTAACTGACGGACAGTGTATTTTAATCAAAATAATTATAAAAAACAACAAACAAAAAGACTTTTTCGATATATTTATGAATAATAGATATAATAATAATGATAAAAATACTCATTCAATGTGATTTGATATCATTGCAATATGAACAATTTATTATTAAACTGTATATTTTAATAACAAAGCAAATTGTGTTATTGGCAAAGAGAGAATTCGTTTCAATATTTTGAATATTGTGTTGTTCGTCTATGCATTTTCTATAATTCTCGTCGAAAGACTGCCAAAATGTTGTAAATAATTTTCGACTTGCACTGATGAGTTGAAAGAACTTGCTGACTGATAATCAGTTATTTATAGTTAATTGTGATGATGAATTTTGTTATTTTTCCAAAAAAACAATACCAGGAAATTTGTACTGTTTTTTTGTTACTTTTGTATATAAGCATCTAACGGTTATTTTGAATTTTGTATTTTTATTACTGTATATATTCTAGTTAAGTTTTACTAGGTATTAATTTACTGTATTTAAAAAAATATGTTATTTTTATTTTACTAGTCCAATTGAGCAACCAAAGTATTTTATTTCTCTTTTCTTTTGTAAAAACTTGACTTTTAAACGTGCGTTTTAATTTGTGTTTTTTAATTTCCGCTTTCGTTGTTTATTATTCTTTATTTATTATTAATCAATTTTGTATTTCAGAATACATTTTATAATGTTCATTTTGTATATTAGAAGTATTTTATTATTTGCATTTATTAAATAAATATTTTCTTTATTTTTTCGTTTTTTCTTTGCTTCATTTTCCAGATACAACAAACTGGGCCCTAAAAACTGTCCGACAATTTTACTTGAAGACAAATCCACTAACACAATGATGACAATTCATAGATTTATCAGGAAAAAAAATTGTCTTACAGTTTTTTGTGTCCATTATTCTTCGGACAAATAGGGTATACAAATTGTAAGTGAAATTAGTCTAGACATAAAAAAACTACAGCATATTAATGACTAATTCATGTTTTAATGTTTCTGTTGTGAAACTACAATCAATTTAGATATTGCAATCGAAAATAATAATTATAGCTGAAGCAAATTATTTAATTTTTTTTATGAAGTTATGAAATATTTAATATTTGGTAAATTAGCTAGTTTATTCCATTATTGTGTTCTAAATAATTTTTTAATAAACAAAAATTAAATTTGTTTTTTTATGAAAATTCTACTCAAGACAAAATTTGCTCCTTTGTCCAATTTTTAGAGGCGATTTTTTATAATTGCTCGTTCAGGACGAGACTTCAAATCATTGTCCCTTCAAAATATTAAAGGAGCTTCAGAGCAAATATTAATTATTATTACTTAGTATAAACATAATTTAATTTCGGTTATAGATAAAACATTTTAAAATAGTTATTGTAAATAAATGTAAAATATTTAATATGAATATGAAACTTATACCTTCCAATTTTGCCAATGTAATAATAATTAACTGTACAAAAGTGCCTTTTAAAAATTAATACAATCTGCCGTGTGTATATTTACTTGATGTTATTAATAATTTTCTCAGTTTGAAATTATTGCCTAAATGTTGAATCCTATTTTTTTTTTATTGAAAATGAAGGATTATCTCTTGTACATAAAACCACCCAGACAAAAGTATATTAGGGGAAAACATGCTGTTTACGTCTTGTTTTCTTTTAATGTATGAGTTTTATATTGTATTGTGAAAAGTTTGTTTATTTTCCTGTTGAAAAGAGAATGAATGCTCATCGTAAAACAACTGTTGAATTGTCCAGTCAATATAAACTTGTATGTATGTTCATCTCATACTGTATATTGTTAAAATTTATGAATATTAAATAAATAATGCTCACAAATAATAAATTTTTGTTTTAATACTTATGTATTTTGAACAAGGCCTATTAATTTAGACATAATTTTTTAAACCAAAAGTTATACGTAAAAATTGAAGGTGAGAAAAAGGCAAGAAGTGTTAAGAACTAAAAATGCATAAGAGTAGTACAGTGAAAATAGAAATGAGAGAGTTATCAGTAAGACCTTGAACTTATAAAAAAATCCTGTGAGATTTTTATGTCAAATATTCACATCTTCTAAAACCAACACAAATAATAAACTTCGATTCATCATAGATGAAGATTTCTACTCTCATGTATAAAAAATAAATAAAATGAATTGAAATGCGTTTAACTATAAGTATCTAAAAGTTCTTTATTGAGATACTCGGTATTGCAAATATTTTTTTCAATTTTTCCTAAACAAAGTCGTCTTTAAACAGTCAGTTCTAGAGGTTCACTTTTTTACTATTTTGGATCCCTATAAACCAATGATATAATTTAGTTCCACTATTTCCTCACAAAGATATTCGAATATAGAGCGATCCAGTAATGTGTTCCGTAACTACTAGAAAGAAAAATTAAATCAAAATGTATGTGTATCTTGCAGGGTCTAAAATTATATTGAAACATACAGAGCAATAGACACAATTTATGTTTTTTTAGTAGATCACCCTATATATTAGTATATATTTGAAAATATCTATTTTACATGTAATTTTAGATAGGTATAAAGTATACTCGTACGTATAAGATTCTACCTATGTACTTAAAGTATTTGATTTCGGCTTTTCAGAAAATTTTGCTGAGATGGTGAAATTTCCAAAAAGTGTTAGTATCTCAACAGTAGCTTATCCGCTTATCAAAAAATAAATTCTTAATAAAATAAAGGATGTATGTATGTTATTTACCGTTAATTTTAAAACAGTAAAAATTGAAGCCTTCATTTTCCCTGTATTTGCTATACCTACCTATAACATGTGTAGATTTTTTATTTTTTTGAGGAATCGAATAAACTAACATTATTGAACCATGCATCCTATATGTATTGTAATGGATCCGAATTTCCCTTTAAATATCGCACGCAATTTTTTCCACCGAAGTATGATGGTCAAGTCTAGTTTACTATACAAAAATTCGAGCTAATGTTATAAAGTTATATGAGCGAAAGAAAACTAAAGTGGTATCACTTAAATTTAAGTTTCCACGGAAGTTTGAGTTGTGTGTCTTTAAACCTATTTTAATTACAAGAGTCCGGTTACGATTAGATGAGAAAGTGAAGGAGGTGATGGTGAGAAAATAAAAGTATAATTTTTCAACAATCCCTAATATTTTTTAACAAATAATCATTAAACCTATCGACTCGAATTTTCTCTCGTATTTAATAATAATAATTAACTAAACTACAATTTATTTAAAGGTTTCTTTTTTTTATTTGGAAACAAAGTCCATGCGTGTAACATACACCGAGTTCATACGCTGATCAGCCTTTTTCCAACATTCTTTTTGGTTCCCCGAGTCTTTAGCCGATTTTTCTCTTTGTCTTTTTGGCTTAAGTTCCACCTATTAGTAGAGGATTTAGACGTAGATACCTACCAGTCTTCTATCTAACCATAAAAAAATACAAGTAGGTACACAAAGTTTGCATTCAATTCAAATAACATAATATACTAAGTCAGCATAATCAACGCTGCGCCCCAAATTACCCTGATTACCACCATACACGTACACACATCAAGGAAGAACACAACCACATCATAGATTATAACTCTGGCCAAAGTTCCAAAAACAAAAGTCTTCAACCACTTATAACTAGCGAAAAGAAACCCAAGTCGACTAATAAAATGTTACATAATTGAGATTTAAAAAAAATATTTAACAGAATCTTTTAAATTGTGTTATTTGTTTTCATTATTATGTAAGAGAGATATCTTTAAGTGATTAGATTTGAACTTGATGTCTTAATCATAGACAGATATTTTATCAGGTTTTAAAATATTATAATTATTTGAGCACACAATAATTTCATATTTATTCTGATTGTGCATTATAGGTAATAATAACAAATGAAGTTTTCTATTGCGATAAGTTTTTAGAAGTACAATTTTTATAGCAAATTAATTCAGTTCATAAACTGTTTTGTTTTATATTGAATTTCTAGGAGTCAAAATAGATAAATTATACAGGGTTGGGCAAATGTGTCGGAACACCTGATTTCTGGCAAAAATTTTTATTACCATTATTAGTCTTAAAAGAAATATAAATATTTGTAGTTTTTTTATTCTATTCAATGACGTACTTTGTTTTCTTTCCAACAGCTATCCAATTTTTTGAGATATGAAGCTATCGGCAGTTTTATTAATAGATGACCCTGCATATTTTTAAATTTTCAAATAGACAATTTTTTAACAATTACGTTGATATAGGGTTTGGTGGGTGTGCAACTTGTGGTTTTTTAAATATTAAATAAAATAATGCAATAATAAAATAAAGAGTATGAAATTAATTTAATACAAAATTAGGGTAGCTGTTGAACAACAAAGTACCTACGTCACTGAATAGATTAAATATCTGATGTGTCCAACACATGACTTTCTTATACGGATAGTACCACAATTACTTTTCCTAAAGAAATTAAGTTAAATTTCTTGTAAAAATAGTGTTTCAATTTTGAGCGTTTCCAGCAATTTTCAAATAATTTTCGGAAGTCTCTCTTGCACTTATTGCAATACGCATAAATCTGTCCTTGTCCCACTCATTATAACCGAATTTTACGACAAAAATTAATTTTATTTTTTTTGAAATTTTTTTGGCGGAATTTCAAAAAAAAGTTCAAACAAAATTTGTTCAAAATTCAATTCTAAATCAATGTTGAAGAATAAAAAATCTCATAAATTGTTTATTTTTCAAGATATTCCTAAAAAACCTAAAAATGTCTTCAGGTAAGTACCACGTGTGTTGGTGCTAGATGAAAAACATTTAATGTGGCACCCACAAATTTGTTCAAACTCTTAAATATGAAATTTGAATTAAATCAGATCACTCGTTTTTGAGTTATGCTGGATACAGACAGACACACAGACACACAGACAGACATCATGGCGAAAATGGTCAAAATGGATTCAGGGGCCCTCAGAACGTGTAAATCCATCAAAATCTCGAAGTCGAAAAAAATCACGATTACTTCGTATAAGAAAGTAAAAAAAAACTACAAATATTTCTTTTAAGAGTAAGTACCTAATAATAATAACAAAAAAGTTTAGTCAGAAATTATAGGTGTTGCTACACATTTGCCCAAGCCTATAAAACAATAATAATATAAAATATACATGCCGCCATCCTACTTATAATCACACACTTTTCACAGAATTTAACAAACATTTTTTAATGCTCTTTCTTTTAGATCTCACAATCAAGTCCCTTTGTCTTATTCAAAAATGTTTAACGTCTTTTTTTCTACTTATATAAATTTTCCCTCTCACAAAATTTTATTTCAGCCCTTAGTGCCCTTGTCTACTTCCTCCTCACTTTAACATCTTTTCTTTTTTATCAGAGTCCGCCCTCGTTCAGATATTTTTTTCTTTTGGATTTTGTTGGTGAGGACCAAGTAAAAGTTCTGCAACTAAGAACCTTTTTGAGAGTTATTTCAAATTTTAGGGTGGTCCCTTTTAATATCTAATAGTAATTTATGAAATATTTAATAAATAATAGAAAAAACACGAATGTGCGAAAAACTACATAAATCGTGAAAGTCACAAAATTTAGAGACAATTTCTTTGGGTCAGTGAACTAATTTTCTTGGATATCTTTGTCATTGTATTGTAATCTAAACTTATGTAGTTAAGGTTAACTAGTTACAAATTGTAAGATTGGCATTTATCTCATATAATGCTAATTCGCTCGAATCGAAATATTTCCCACGATCTGGCAATATTTTGATTATTTACTGGCACATCTCCATTTTAATATAATACCCACTTTTCTAACATTTTCCTCAGATTTTTTATTTCAGTAAATTCATAATAAATTTCCCTTAATGTGTTTAAATATTTCAAATAAAGTTTTAATATGTTTCAATAAATCACAAACATTGGAAAACTAAATTTTCTGAAAAAATATAACCTGTGGTAAATAATGTTGAGAAGGTAAAACTGCATTTAAACGAAGAGCATTGATTTCGTCCCAAATACCTAATAATGAAATACACAGTTTCAGAATAACATACTACATTTTATATGAATGAGGAGATGAAATTTTTTGTCCTATACCTACTGCTGCATTGTCAAAACCATGCTATAACTTTTTTGAGACTGTGATCAAAACTAACGTTCAAACACAACATAAAATTCTCAACCTCTTTATTTGTTTACAAAATTTAATTAAAATATTGTTCTATATTTTATTTGGCATTTCGTAAGCGCATCTGAAAAAACATTGAATAAAGTCATCTGGAAAATTTTCCTCATACATACTCAGATAAGAATTTAGAACAAAACAAAATTAATTATAATACAATAACAAAACATTTGTTTCCTATGAATTAATTATCAAATTTCAGGGGTAGTTTTCCATATTTTCATGTGGGTAGCCAAATTATTTCGCCATATCTTATCTAATTTATAAAATAATAAAAGTACCGATCCCAAATTATTTCCTACTAAATTACCATTATTATCAGTAAGAGGGCCAATAAATGTTAAATAATTAAACCTTGCATTTCCACACACCTACTGCAGTGACAATATTTACATTGTTTTATCTACATGAAAACAATGTCAACCTTGAATTGTAGACAAGGTTATCGCAAAAAACCATTGAATTGGAATTAGTTCTACAAACAATCGATCATAACTACCCTTGAAGAGTAACACCTTAGGTAGGGGGGTATATCCCCCTACTTATTTAATTCTTTACCCAAGCTGCACATATATAAAAACAATTTTTCCAATTGTTTATTTGTGCTTCAATCGGATAAATTGAAAAAACTATAACAATAGTAACAATAGTTTTTATTGGAGCACAAATACAATTTAAAAAAAATTGAGTGTTAGTGGCTGAATATACACTAAGGGCTGTGAAATTATTTGTGATAAATTTAGTGCCATTTTTAAATAAATCCACGTGGAAATTTTTTTGGTTTTGTTACCGGTTCGCTGCGTAGATCAAAATGCAAATTGTGGTGGTTATCATAATTATGTTAATTTGTGGAATAGATGCATTTAATAACTGTAAGTATTTTATAATATTTGACCTGCTTTAGTATAATAATAACTGTGTTAAGGTCCACAAAACCATTAATGAAAGATTTATAATACACTATCAAATTCAAATAGGGCAAATATTTTTTTCGCAGACGACACGTTTTAATTTTGATAATTTGTGCTTGTTTCAGTTGCCGGTGTTGAATGTGGTAAAGTGTTAGCATCTCCAAGACGCGGAAGGATCGTTGGTGGTATGAATGCCACGAAAGGAGAGTTTCCCTGGTTGGTGTCCCTAACTAGACATGGGGGGCATTTTTGTGGAGGGTCCGTGATTAATAAGAAATACATTTTGACAGCTGGGCACTGTTTCTGCACGTGAGTATTGTATCAATTCCGTGAAAAATCGATACTTATGTAGATTAGCCGATCATTCATTAAAGTCGGTACCCGTACTCTTTTAAATACTAAGTATAATTACGACCTTGTTATTCATCAGAAGACCAAAGAAATAAAAGTTCTAAAAATTAATAAAAGCGATGATAGTTTATATTTCTTAACAATTTAAAATTTATAAACAAGTACAGGAAACCGAATTTGACAGTTTGCACTGTCTGTTTTAATGGTTTACAAAAACATTTATTATGACTTATTAATATTTAGCATTTTATCTTCATATATGTAGTTCCACAGTTTTTTGTAAGTCATATTTGTATAACATTTATGGCAGACAAAATTTCAATGTAATGTTTCTAATGTGGTTAATAATAATTTAACTTTGACGACAAATTTAGATTAATTTATCGAATTTTCATTGATTACTCTCCAGAAGAACTAATTTTAATTTTATGCTTGGTTTTCATGTCTTGGTCTTCCTGTTCATAGAATTAGTCAAAATTTTTGAGAATTAGACATTATACAAAAAATCTGCAAAGATAATATAATCAATACATCCTTTCCTTTTTATTATCTCAAGAACTTTACGTATAAGAAGCATGGCATTATTAATATTAATGAGGACCAAGATATATAAATAGTATAACTGGCAATTTATTTTTTTACGTATAAATAATTATACAGTGACATCCATAGCTATTTTAACTAAACCTGCACTTAGTCTGTGACGTTGCTTATGTCTCTGTTCAATAAGATACAGTCTAAAAGTGTAATTGTACTTAACACACAAAGCATATAGAAAAAGATACTTTTTTCTAAAAAAACATGTTTGTACCAGCAGTTTGTGTGTGCTGTGAAAACCTAAAATTAACTAACGAGCTTGAAATGATTAAAATCACAAAACCTAAAATTAAAAAAAAAAACAACGATTCGTTATATTTTCAGCCAATTTAAAGGCAGGTATGAAAATAGAATTAATTTATCGGTACATTTTCGAAATAGTTGTAATTTAGATTGATTTCAAAGAAGGCGATTTATTTTAGACTAATATTTTTCGAGTTTGGAAGAAAATTTCTCTCCATTTTTCTGGTTTTTGTTCATTTTTCCTTTTCTGATTAACTAACAATTGTTAACTTTATCTAATTAGCTAGCTCACTTTAAGTTTTCGGATATTTATTACCAATAGTTTAAAAAAAAATGGTGCGAATATTTAGAAAATAAAGCACGTTACTTAAAATATGGTAAAAGGACCAAAGTAACTAGCTTCAAAATATGCTTTTTTTGACAAATTGTGAACTTACTTTTGAAAATTTTCTAACTGTAGGTATAAAATGCAGTGGAGGTCCACCGTTATATTTATTTATCCAAAAAAGTTTTAAACTAAGACCTGATTTTGTTAAACATGTTTTGGTAGTAAGTAAATAATATAAGCAGGGCCGAGGCTATACAGGGTGTCCCAGTTTATATCGTCTGGATTTCACCAGTCGATAGTTTATCGAAAATTAAAGGTGGTTTGACTAATAAACTATGGTCGAATGTTGCTTCATTTTGATGTACAGGGCATTAAAGAAAATAAATTATTTTAAATAATTTGCTATAAATCAATAACAAAAAAAGTTAGTCTTCGGAATTTTTTTGTATTCTCTTATTAATAGTGGTTGCAAGTTTTTTCAAAAACATTTTATTGAATAAAACGTACACCACTGGTTTTTTTTTGCAGCACCAATATGCAGAGAGTATTTTCCATTCAATTTAGAAACTTTTTTGTATCTTACAATTTCTTGATAACTTAACTTTTTTTTCTTATTTGTTAAAGAGGTTCTTCCCTATTAGATTTCCGAAAAAAGCATCAGTACAAAGTTGTAGAGAAAAATATTTCGTACAACTATCCTTTTAATATTTTTTTGATATTGTCAATATTTAAAAAGATATTCAACAAATAAGTTGCAAATTTTAGGGAAAGTTTTCTCTAGTTAGGTACTACTTACTACTCTTTCCCCAAAAATTTCAACTTATTTGTTGAATAACTTTTTAAATATCGACAATATCAAAAAAAGTTTAAAGGTAAGTTGTAGGAAACATTTTTCTTTTTTTCGAAAATTTAATAGGAAAAAAGTTATTCAATAAATAAAAAAATCCAACCCTAAATTGATGGCTGGTGAAGGAAGGGCGGGGTCTACGAATACACAAACTCAATTTTAAACATTCAGGGTGACCCTCTAGAAGATTCTACAAAAATTGGCTGTAGGGTAAAAAAAGTCTATTTGAAGCCTTTTTTCTCCCTTATTTACTGTACTATTTGGTTATTTTGAGTTAAGTTATCAAAAAATTATAAGATACAAAAAAGTTTCTAAATTGAATAGAAAATACTCTCTGCATATTGGTGCTGCAAAAAAATCAGTGGTGTACGTTTTATTCAATAAAATGTTTTTGAAGAAACCCTTACGCACGCCTCTGTGTTCTAAATAAACTAATTGCAACCACTATTAATAAGAGAATACAAAAAAAAATCTGTGCAAAATTTCAGAAGACTAACTTTTTACTTTCTTATACGTAGTATAAGGAAGTATTATAATCGTGATTTTTTTCGACTTCGAGATTTTGATGGATTTACACGTTTTGAGGGCCCCTGAATCCATTTTGACCATTTTCGCCATGATGTCTGTCTGTCTGTCGGTCTGTCTGTCTAATCGGATTTGATTCAAATTTCATATTTAAGAGTTTGAACAAATTTGTGGGTGCCACATTCAATGTTTTTCATCTAGCACCAAAACAAGTGACAGTTACCTGAAGACATTTTTAGGTTTTTTAGGAATATCTTGAAAAAGAAACAATTTATGAGATTTTTTTATTCTTTAACATTGATTTAGAATTGAATTTTGAACAAATTTTGTTTGAACTTTTTTTTGAAATTCCGTCAAAAAAATTTCAAAAAAACTAGATATTCTTTATATTTCTCATAGCGCGCGTTGATAGTTGAATCCGATGGTCGAGGTAGTCCATGTGTTTCATTATATGGCTGCCAAACAGAGGGTCCCGGGTTCGAATCCCAGAAGGAACGGTCCATTAGTTTTTTTTTTATTTTACTGGTTTCTATGGTACCGAAAACAATAATAATGAATAAATAAATGTAATTTCATTACGGGAGATTTTTTTAAGTAAGTAATAGGTCAAAAATCTAAAATAAAACACATTTTTGTCGTAAAATTCCGTTATAATGAGTGGGACAAGGACAGATTTATGCGTATTGCAATAAGTGCGACGGAGACTATTTGATAATTGCTGGAAACATTCAAAATTTTTACAAGAAATTTAACTTAATTTCTTTAGGAAAAGTAATTATTGTGATACTATCCGTAAGTATAAGAAAGTCATGTGTTGGGCACATCAGATATTTTGTTACTGATTTATAGCAAATTATTTAAAATAATTTATTTTCTTTAATACTTACCTTGTACATCAAAAAGGAAGCAACATTCGACCATAGTTTATTAGACAAACCATCTTTAATTTTCGCTAAACTATCGACTGGTGAAATCCTGACGATATAAACTGGGACACCCTGTATAAGGGTGAATAGGGTTGTCGCCCAGTGTGGCCTCTAAGGTCCTGCCAGGCTCTTCTGACTTTGCCAGAACATAATATCTAGCTATACAAAAAAGTTCTAAATTGCTAAATATTTGAAATTACCATAATATCTTAGTACTGAATATAATGTGATCCTAAACATCGATGAAGTAATTAATATGTTTGCCTTTCAAACGGGAAAGAAAAATTGATAAATTTGTTATCTAAATTTAAAACTGCAGTGATATTACGGCAATTTCTACTTGTGTAATAATTACACTAAATGATTTTCTCCTTAAATAAAAATAATTTATAAATTTTTGCAGAGTACATATTTTTATATTATTTCTTGCAAATAAAATATTCATCCAAAAAAAATCTCAAATAATCAATAGAAAAAAAATCATTTGAACCACTGAAAACAACCAACGTCGTCGCAATTCGGAAAGTAGGTAATAAAATAGATCTATCAAATTTTGATGATATAGAAAAATATGATTAACTAAATAAAATGTAAAATTATTCGTCTCTATGATTTTAGTAATTCACTCAATTCATTATCATTTATAAATAACTACAACCAGTTTTACAAAAACACTATAAATAGAAATTTCACGCAAAGCTATTTATCTGCCGAAAAAAATGTTCTTAAATATCTACACGAAAAAATTAGTTAATAATTAGTTAATAACCAACAAAATAAATCAACTGACATTATAAATTATAATTGCTAACTTTATATTTCAGCGGCATAGATAACGGCCTACTAAATCCAATAAGCATAAAAGTAACGTTGTCTCAGCATGATCTCACTCAAACCGCCGACGATACCTTCGAATTAGGAATAAAATCACTGACGGTTCATCCGGAATATGTATGTAATAAAAAATTAAGTGACATAGCCATACTGGAATTGGAAAAAGAACTGGGTTGGTCTGACACTGTACAACCCGTGTGTTTACCACTTGCTGAAGGAAAAGGATACAACAAATTTAATAACATTAAAGCGACTGTCGCTGGATGGGGTTGGACCAATGAAGACCGCTCTCTAGGCAAGTTTAAATTAATATTTTGTTATTTAAATATAAAATCTAATTTATTGTTTTATTTCCAGGAGGTAGAGCTAAAGTTTTGCAAAAAGCCAACGTTAACGTCATTGAAAACGACATGTGTAATGAGTGGTACAAACTAGAAGGGAAGAAAACCGAAATTCAAGGAAGTCAAATGTGCGCTGGATACAAAGAAGGAAGAATCGATGCCTGCTGGGTAATTATCTGAATGCTAAGAAATTTTCCTTAACTTTACATTGTTTTGTCCTGTTTAGGCTGATAGTGGTGGACCACTCATGGTTAGATCCTCCAAAGAACACACTGTGATGCAAATTGGAGTGGTGTCTACAGGAATCGGATGTGCTCGTAAGCATTTACCTGGAATCTACACTAGAGTTTCCGAATTCATCCCATGGATTCGTGAAGTAATCAATCAATAATTAAACTAATCCAAACCAAATATTTTAATACTATTGCCAAAAATATAGAAACAAAGTTGCCAAACTAGTCTGTAGATAGTCTCCTATAATTATTTGTAAAATCATCAAATGTGAGCTGTGCTTTAATTTAATTATTATTTATTTAACTTTTCTAACTTATATTAAGTTATATGTATTTTACCTATACAATGTATAAACTACTTAATTAATGTCGCGTGCTTATTTACAATAAATGAGATGATTAAATGAACAGTGTTCTAGTTAATGTAGCAATTAAAACAACCTTAACATCTAAACCTGACAATAATTAAGCCAAAATGAAGATTATTAACCTTCATTTGACAAAAAGGTGTAAATATGTTGACCTAGAAGTTGGACTGGCACATTGTGTGCAAAACAGAAGGAAACATTAAGATCATATTTATTTAATGCCGCGCATATTACCATGTCTATCCCATATTTGTAGGATGTTCCAAGTTCCAAGAAGACTAGATCAAGGTTGGTAATTTATTTTAATGTTCCATGTTTGATAATTAATTGTCTTTTTTGTTATTGCGTATGAAATGAAAAGATTACGACTGTGATTAGTGGGAACATCATAAGGATAATCATAAAATAAAATGTAATTTTATTTTAATGTAATATTAAAATTGCATTAAGCAAATCTAAAAGCATTTGTTACACCTCGGGTTACGGACAGATTTTTCTTAATTCAATTACCTACAGATAAAATTATTTTTTATAGTTTATTGTTTCAAAATTAATAAAATTGCTATGACATGTAATTAAAAGATATACAAGTATTTATCTCTATGGCGTGAATAAATTGCTAATAAAAAATAACTACCGACAAGGACTTACCCGTACATGTAAGAGTAGGTTCTTGAAACTATTTGTAGTTAAATATTAGTAATAATTGTTATACGACGAAACTATAAACAATATGCGTAGTGTATTGATCCAATAACACAAATTACCATTACATTATTATTTAGTAGGTCCTGAACCTGACACATTTTTCAAGTAGTAAAAGACATAATGAAGGTAAATTATGACAACCAATTTTCATGGTCAGTCTATTCGCAGAATGACCGCAGAAATGAAAGCTAAAACTGCAAGGGCGTAAAATATGAGATTTGTCTTATGTGTTTTTGAAAATTCTCACTTCTTGTGTGTTTCTAATTAATAGTACGCTATAAGTCTTTTTCACAAACTTTTATATCTATTACAATTTTATCAACTGCAACATGTACAGGGTGGGCAAAATTCGATGTTTTTATAGGGTAACTTTTAAACCATAAGAGATATTGAAAATCTGACGGCCATCGTCGAGCTCTTTTTTTGACAAACCCTTGATGGCGAAGTCAAAATTTAGCGATCGTCGTTTGTTTTCGAGTAATGGACGACAATTCGATTTCTTGAGATTTCGATTTATGTCTATATTTCGGTTGTTTGTGAATTTAGAGAAATGGTGTTTGCACGTTCTTAAGACACTATTTTCAGGAGAATGCAATGGCGTTAACAGATTTTGAAAATGTTTTTTAATTTTTAGGATATGACATAAATTTTAATTTTTTTATTTGGAAGTCATAGAGGGCTGTCACTTTATTGAAAAGAGCATTTTTTTCTCTTTTCAAATATATATAATATGTAGGGTCTATTCCTTCAATATCTTCTTAAAAAATCAAAAAATCTAAATTTTTGGAATTAATAATATGTATTTCGCATATTTATCGCAGTAGACGAATGTCATGATGAGAACCCTCGGCGCGCCATTGAGATCCAAAATCAGGGTTGGTTTGGTTTTAGTATTTGATGTGCCTTAATAAAAAATCAAGTTTTGGCATATAAGATTTATGAGGGAAATCTAACTGGTGAACGGTACTACCAATATTTAAATGAGAAAATTGTTGATGAACATTTGGACAAGTTATCGTTTAGCGATAAAAGTCAGTTCTTCTTACAACACGATGGTGCACCACCTCATAATACGAGATCAGCTAGAGAATTGCTTAACTCAAAATTCAGATATAATTGATTTGTTACCAATGGGCCAGTTAGATGACCACCAAGGTCGCCTGATTTGACACCTTTGGGGACATATTAAAGATAATTCATATAAAACTAAAAGTAGAAATACAGAAGAACTCAAAACCAAGTTTACGCAATGCCTTAACTCCGTGTCAAATACTCACATTTCGAATGCGCACAGAAGTGTCATGAAAAGTGTATTGCAGTTAATAGACGTAATTTTGAACTTTTTCTTTGAGTTGTTTTATATAGATATTAATTTTAGATAGTGTCGTGTGTATATGTATGTCGTTTGTTGTATTTTCATTTTTATTATAAGATTTTTTTAAATTTAATTTCAAAAATTTAAATTTTTTATATTTCAGGAAGAAATTGAAGAAATAGCCTCTACATATTATATAAATATATTTGAAAAGAGAAAAAAATGCTCTTTTCAATAAAGTGACAGCCCACTATGACTTCCAAATAAAAAAATAAAAATGTCATATCCTAAAAATAAATAAAATCTGTTAACGCTATTGCATTCGCATCAAAAAAGTGCCTTAAGAATGTGCAAACGCCATTTCTCTAAATTCACAAACAACCGAAATATAGACTCAAATCGAAATCTCAAAAAATAGAATTTTCCAATTGAAATTACTCGTTTTCAGTAATTCAATTTTCTTTATACTATTCTGATTGTTCAGAATATCGTTGTTAGTAAAAAAAAAGTTTCCCATTAATAATGTTTAAAATTTGAGTTTTTTTTTCTCGTGGATAATGAAAGATGACATGAAAATAAACATCCATCCTTTTAAGTCTTAAGGACGGATATTAGATATAATTGGTTTTTCTTTTTGTCTTCATGATCACAAAGGAAGGGAATACTATTAACGCTTCCTATGTCACTTTTCACCGTATTTTTAAAACCAAAACAATCCATCCACCATACCCTGAATCTCTCATTAGTGTTTTTGTTTGTTTTGTTATTTATTAACTAAAGTCCCTATATTTTGAAACAAATAATATCATTTACTGTTTTTCTCCCTCAGAACGTAACGCCCGCCATCTGATGAAAAATAATTCCCTGGTGATAAAACACTATTTAAACAAGCACTTCGATTGAGAAGTATTCCGGATATGGAAATATAAATCATGTTGCATTCTTTGAATGCTTCTATCATCAAATTGAGTGCTCTTAATTATTCTTGAAGCATGTCTATGTCCGTTACGTGAGCGATACCGCGAGATCATCTAGTTAAATCACCCTTCCCACTCCATCTGAAACGGGCGTAGGACTCCATCATCGTGATAAACTAAACCTAGACGAAGTCTTGAGGGACTATTTATGGTAATTATGTTTTCATATTCGCTAAGTTTACTGTATCATTTAAAAATTTAAATAACTTCTTACTACTTTCAGAAGTTTATTTGATTTTAGCTTATTCAAAATTGTCTACCGAATTAACATCGTTATTTATCATTACATAGATGGTTTCTATACCTATAGGTAAGTAACGTCTCTTGTTTACTTTGGTATCTCAAGCACCTTTTGTACTACATTTATAGACGATCTCCCGTTTGAAAGTCCTATATTGCTGTAGGATATAAGACCACCGCGCTCCTACTCCTCATCCAATCACATTTGGACTAGGTACTCGAGCAGTTTATTTACACCATCCTGCGTTTACAGCTGTATATTAATATACCTACAATCTACATATAGGTAGTTAATTAGGTACCGAAAATAAAAACTAATGTAATAAATTGTTGCTTAATAAATGCTTTATAAAAATGTAAAGGTATGATTTCGTTGCGACGTCTAGGGTTCGCGGCCCGCCGTAACGTCCGGCAGTCACGGCCAGCTGTTGCGATCGTACATTTTGGTTAAAACGTCTGCGTGTCTGATTTTGGCAGTCGTTTTTAGTGTCTAGTGAGGTTATAAATATGGAGTATTTTAAACTTATAATTATATTATTCTTATATTAATTTTGTAAACTCGTATTTTCTATTAATAAACTATTTAAAAACTTAAATCTCTAAAGTTAAAATTTTACTGGGGAAGGCAGTTTTTACCTAAAAATTGGTTATTATCTAGTTTACGCTACCAAATGAAAGCAAAATTACTTCAGATTCGTGTCTACGAATGGAAATTAACACATGTGAAAATTACGAAAATTGGAGCGCGCGTTCGTATTATTTTCCTTTACCAAAAACCAAAAATATTGTACAATTTGTAATAAATATCATTAATGTAATAAAGAAATAATTATACTTACAGCTTTTCGATATAACTTCACCAATATGATTACAAATGTTTTCAGGAATTTGGAAATCCTTAAAATCTTTGTTTTCATGGTTGTATAAACACGGAAATTCACGTACCTACTTGATTAATTAAAAGTTCATCATTAATATGCGAAAAATTTGTGGATATTTTCACTTTGACGTAGCCGTCGACGGCGGCCCGCGTCAGCGAAATCATTGCCATTGAAATGCATTATAGCAGTGCTCGACGGCTGGACGTTACGGCGGGCCGCGAACGTTAGACGTCGCAACGAAATCGTACCTTAACAGCAACTTTTTCCATAGGATTAACAATAAACAAACTTTTTGAAAACGCAAAATTTTGAAAAAAACTGTCTGCTCGTTTATGTTCAAGATATCAGTTGGAGCGACACACCTCAAAAGCCGAAGACTTATGTTTAGATTCTGTGTCAATCTCTCTTATATTTCCACGAATAAAATACCTGCTACTGACTATACCATCAAATAAAGACAAACGTTTTTGGATTCACAGCAACTCAGAACTAAAACACATCCGATATTAGCGAGACACGATTATAAATTTTTGAATTCTCGGATTGCGATAAAGTCCCCTATGCGTAAAATCTTGATCAACACAAATCAAAGATTACAATTTGAAATAATTTCGAAACGTACAAGGAATTTTAAAGTAATCGGTGTATTAATTACTTTCACATTATTACAAAATAAAATCAACATTTCTTTTGCGATTTGATGCGAACCTATTTTTTATGTGGTGGATGATAAAGCTACATTATGAAGCCATACAGTTTATTAAGCCAAAATTTCTTTGCAGTTGAAAAATATGCCAACACAGCGAACGCCTCTCATGTGATTGAATATCATAAATGTGAGCTACGACTTAAAAACTAAAGAGAATTAAAATTTAAAACCAAATTCTTTTAAATCTAAAAAAAGAAATATTGCACAATATTTATTATTTTAAGAACAATAAGTATAATAGTAAAAAAGTTTACCTTTATCGAAAAAATTTTAGGAACAATCATCTTAAAAAATTTGACAAACTTTTTCCCCATTAAGCCTGTTTGACACGGTGCCTAATTTTTGTAAAAATTTACATGTAAATTTGCATGTAAATTATCATAAAAAATTACATGTAAATTTCCAAGGTGACTATAATTTCTGTTTGCAACGTGTTTACGTTTTTAACATAAAATTTGACCCCCGCGCATGCGTGTTTACTCAATTTTTACGGACAATTGTCTTTTTGCACTGTCAGTTTTAAAGTTTAAACTGAACTGAACATTATTATATTTTCTAACTTTAACATAATAAAAATAATGTGCTGCAAAACTACAATTATACATAATACTGCACAGTGGCGGCTCGTAGTCATTTAGCCGGGGGAGGCAGTTAAGAAAGATGCGAGCGTAGCGAGCCTAAAAGCACCGCAGACAAAATTTTTTTCGTGGTTCAAGGTCATCCTTTTTAAGGGTACTTTTTGCTTAAGAATCTTGCTCACGTCCCATGCCTGGGTGCCTTGATAGGAAAGTTTTTTATCATGTTTTTATGAAATTTAGGAAAAGGAGCTCTATTTGGTCAGAAAAATATTTTGCATAAGTACCTACTAAATTCCAACTCTTGGTTACAAAGAAAGATACAAATATCGATTAATCTGTTTAAAATTTCTCTATTTTTTCTTACTGAATCATTAAATCTTTGAATTTCGATTTGACGAACTGAGTCTAGGACGGTTATTATTATTTTGTTTGCCTAAAAGTTATAATTTACACATATATCTAATATGCTCTTGACTTTTTGAATGTCTCTCAAGCGAGTGACCTAAATTTTTCAGGTAGTCATAGCCAAATTTTGACCAAACTTCTTCACCCCGAATTGAAAGTAAAACACATGGCCAACAAAACATTTTTTTTAAAATGAAACTACCCTTTAACCATTTACATTTACTGTACCAAAGATTAACAAAACTACGAGGCGGTTTACCCTGATTAATTAAATACTTATTTAGGTCTGGATGAGGAACCTCTAAATCTTTGACGAACAATTTATCATCGTAACACAGTCGATTAAATTTAAATGTTATTAAAAAGTCAACAATCTCTTCACAATTTTTAATATTTGTTACAGTGTCACTTCCCTCCCCTTCCATTTTAAGAATAAACTTTTGTTTGCACACAAAAAAACACAAATACTTAACCTGTTTCACCTCATACTTGCACACACAGTCACACAAACAAACAACAACTGTTACATAAAAAACGTAGGCGTAAACGCTTGTTCCTTGTTCACAACAGTTTCTTTATTGTTTAAAAAAAAGGTGTTTTTGCCTCCAACTTGAATGTGCAATGACAAAAAATAATAGTAGTAACTAAAACGCAGGCGTAACAATCGTAACACATGTTCACCACAGTTTCGTGTTTAAAAATATAAATCGAGGAGCGCCTCGCAGCCCAGAGCGCAAGTGCGGGTGTGTGTGACAACAACATAGGCAGAAGTGCGATCGAGTCGTAAGTGGTATTGAACCACAGATGAGAGAAGTTAACAAATATTTCGAGCATTTCAACAGGGTGGCGGTTAATTCAAATTCTGATTCAAAATATTTATCTGTAAAAGTTGTTAAATTAGATCTATCTAGTATCTATATTTTAAGAAATTGAAAAAAACATATTTGTAAAATAAAAATAAAAAAAATTAATGGCCATAGAGTAGGCACTGCCTCCCCTGCCTCCCCTGACGAGCCGCCACTGATACTGCACTAAACTAAGAACAATAATTCAGTTTTCTGCAATCTATTTAAAATCACGCACAGCGAATAAAACCATATTTGTGAAAACTATATTGTCCCCAAAAATCCCATTTGCATTTGGTATTGTCTATTTGAGACACCAGCCTTAGATTTAACAATGACATTATATTTTGTACCGTAACCAGTAACTAATTTATCTTTCCTCAATTTTGTTTGAAGAAGGAAAATTTCCGTTGATTAAATAAATAATTATATTGTAAAATCTCATTCCCAAAAAGGCAAAAAGGCGTTATTTTCTATTAAAAAATGAATTATTATAGGTTAGATGAAACAACAAGATTAAATTACCATCAGTGAACGTTTTGCACTTTTACGCGCACTTTTAGCAGATATTTTAGAACAAGTTCTAAATAATTTACGTGCAAATTTCATATATTTAATACTAACTATATTGCTAGCGTTAAGATAAAAGTGGTGCAAAAATTACGGTGCAGACGATGGCAACCTCTCGCTCGCACAATTAAGTGAGCGTTCGTTGTGCTCATGCGCGGTATGTGACATTTTTTGAAATTTTGGATATATTGGAAATTTGTCACTTGTTTGTCAATTTTAAAAATTTGCTAATATAAAATGGTGTACAAATGTTATTTATGTAGAAATGTGCCCGACAGAATGAAGAAAATTTCATTGCATAAGTAAGTATTGGTTGTTTATTACCTATATTGCTTATATTTTTAAAAATCTCTGCTTTCTTCAAATTTTTATAACTTGAAAAAATTTTTCTAAATAGTTTTTCTTACAGTTTTGTACATTATTATTCATGCACGTGTAAATAAGCTTTTTTCCTTACAATTAAATTATTATTTCTAGATTTCCGAGTAATTCTGAAAAAACAGCACATACTCTAAAGCAATGGTTAGCTGTATATAATCTAAATGAAAGAGATGACATATCTGGCCAGCGAATTTGTTCATGTCATTTCAAAGACGAAGACTTGAAAACGGAATTTACAAAAAAAAAGTGGAATGTTATACAATTCCCTCAATAAATGTTCCAAACCCTAATGCTCCGTGTTATTTATTATATGTATATTATGAAATATTTTTATAGTTAAGAATTATGTATGAACAAATTTGATAAGAATAAATCGAGATATTCTTGATATAACCTAACCTAATCTATGTCAATCACCGAAACCTAACCTAATATAGGTATGTCAACAACGGTAAAAGTCGCGACAATGACACGCATGCGCATTAGTGCCCATTACTGTTGCTCTATCTCTCTCTCATTACACACGTCCAACTTATAGGGAAGATACGTTGCTAGCAATATATTATTTATTAAATATATGGCAAATTTACACCGAAATTTAACAAGACATTTGCTGTATGCAACGATGCTAAATGTACGTAATAATTTACGTGTGAATTTACATGCAAATTTTCATGAAAATTAGGCATCGTGTCAAACAGGCTTTAGACAAACAGTCACAACGACAAATGTCACAATTATCAACACAATATCTGACAGGAGTATTTTGAGAGTTACATTATTGTCGTGCTTATTTGATAGAACAATGGCTCTACTCAAAGTTAAGGTTGCCCCTTACACTCATTACAGAGGTATTATATCCCGTGGTTATGCCGAACTGGCACCAATTGGTGGACTCCCGTTCTACGACATCAAAACAACTTCTCTTTCCAACAACGTTGTTGTATCCTGCGCCGAAAACCAATCACCCATCTCCAGAGTATCAATAGTGTTTCGAGCAGGTCCACGTTATGAATCAAGTGATAATATTGGTGTGACCCACGTTTTACGTTCATGTGCAGGTTTATCTACCAAGAATGCCTCACAGTTTTCTATTATTCGAAACATCCAGCAAGTTGGTGCAACTTTAAGAGCCACGTCGGATCGCGAAACAATTTCCTACTCATTGGTGGGTACTCGGGAAGCTGTAGAACATTGTTTGCCATTCCTGTCGGAAGTTGCGTGTCAGCAAGTTTTCAAACCTTGGGAAGTTTCTGATAATTATTATCGCGTCAAATTAGATCTCGAGAGGTGCCCTCTACAAGCCGTAGTTATGGATTTGCTACATAGGGCAGCGTACCGCAGAGGATTGGGGAACTCTATGTTTTGTCCTCCATGTCAAGTTGGTAAAATTTCAACTGAAACGTTGCAACATTACGTGTGTAGTAACTTCACTGGAGATCGGGCAGCAGTAGTGGGACTTGGAGTCAATGATGTAAAATTGATTACGTTTGCTACAGGATTGATACTTGAGAATGGTGAAGGAAACAACGATCCGTCAGTTTATAAAGGCGGTGAAGTCAGATCCGAAAGGGGTGGTGACACTGCTTTCGTTGCCATCGCCGGAAGAGGTGCTCCTTTAAAAGATACGAATCAATGCTTAGATTTTGCAGTTCTTCAAAGAGCTCTTGGTACCGGACCACAAGTTCATTGTGGTTCCTCCAGTAGTCCATTAACCAAAGCCATATCAGCAGCTACTACTTGCAACTACAGTGCCACTAGCTTCAACGTCAATTACTCAGACTGTGGACTCTTTGGAATTTTGTTAGCTGTTCCTAGTTACTCTGCGAAAGAAACTGTATCCGCAGCTATTAATTTCCTAAAAAATGCAACCATTACGGATGAAGATGTAAAAAGGGCGAAAAATCAATTAAAAGCTGCTTTGATGTTTGGGTCGGAAAATGGAGCAAATACTCTTTATCACATGGGTGCTCAGGCCGCGCTTGTTGGAGTTGTCGGATCGGCCACTGAACTGGCTTGTGCTGTTGACTTAGTTTCGAAAGAAGATGTTGACTTGGTGTTGAAAAAAGCTGTTGAGGGTCAATTGTCGATGGCAGCAACTGGGCATATTAGTAATGTTCCGTATCTTGATGAAGTTTAAAATTCGTTTTACTAGTTACTAGTATTTGGTAGATTGAGGGGTTATGTAATTAAAGAGTTTCATTGTTTATAATTGCGGTTAAAGCCAAATTAATATACCCGCAATTTGATACTTTCTAACATAGGTAGTTATTTCAGGAACTATATGTCAAGTGAAACTAGAAAGGGCATTTTGCACTTTGTTTTCGTATACAGTATGTCTATGGATTGAGTTACAACGGAAAACTTTTTATAGTTAATTGCATTGAAAGACAATATTTTAACTGTAGCTTAACACTAATTCATATTAAAAATTTAAGGTATCGATTATTGCCATAATTGTAACTACACTGGCTATTAAATTCATATTAAAAGTTTTAAGAAAGTGTCCCAAATGTGAAAAATCGAAATTATTCTCAAATACAAAGTACGACCTTTATACTTAAAATTTTTATTATATGTATAAAAATGTTCAGAATTTAATTTCAAATTTTGAAATTAAACATAATTTAAAAATATTCAACTTTTAGACCCAAAAGGTGGAATAGGTTGAAAATTTCAACTTTTTCTTTAATATCATTATTATGAAATTAGACCTTAGCTAAAATCCAAACATTTTAATATGTATTTTCGCAAATAAAAGAACTAATTAGCTTTTCAGAATCAATTTGTTTTTCCGTTTTTTTAAGTTCATGTTTTAAAACTTTTATAATGAAGTTAGAGTTTTCAAGAGAACCAGGGTATTTTAAACAGATAAAAATGTAAAAAATCCTTTTTGCAACCTAGTTCGTGAACATACTGTAGATAAATGGTAAATGTAGTCTTTTGTAATCACATGCATGTCTTAATAAACTGTACTAATATTAAAATCTTTATTACTTCTTCTGATGAAAAGTAAATTTGTTTTCAAGATTTTTTTAATAAATAAATTATTTTAGACCTACTTATATAGATTTTTTTGAAGGGGAATTGAACGAAAATTTCCTTTGTAGTATGTAACGAAGTAATTTTTTTACATGAAATTTAAGTTAATATCTTTAGGAAAAGTAATTGTGGTACTATCGTATAAGAAAGTCATGTATTGGACTAGGGTTGGTCTATGGCACTATTGATGTCTAGTCTAGAGGACGAACTTTTCTTTCTTGTCGCTGTTTCAAGTCAATTTCTCTCTGTCGTTCTAACTCATCCAGTTTTTTCTCCTCCAACTCAACGTCTTGTTTTAGTTCGGCAAAATCAAAGTTGCGCGGATGCATTATTACGGCTTTGTCCACCAAAGTCTTGTTAATTCTCTCTTGTTTCTTTAATTTCATATTTAATTCCCTTCAGGATCTATGCGGACACAATTCGGACATCAACGTAAAATCCGTGCCAATCGTATTAATAGTTTTGTAAAACCTCAAAGTTTCCGAATGCGTCCAGGCCTTAGCCCGTTTATGTCTCTTGTAAATCCCGTAGCATGTGTCGAAGTCTCCGTCAATTAACTGCGCACTTTCTTCGTACGTATATTCCCCACAACCAAACTGTGCTCATCTAGAATTATTTCGCCTTCTGGTCCGATTTTTATTTATGGTACCTGCATCTCGTTTTCCGCGTCGCTTTCCGGGTCCGGTTGTGGCTCAGGTGCTGTGCTTGTTGATTTCGATTCGTTAGTCATAGGATTTGTAGTTCGATTATAGAAAATCAAATCGATCATTGTCACCTTTTGACGATCGGGTTTTATATGTTTGAATTTCATTAGGAAATCTGTACGGGCTTTGGCGAGTTTTCGGGATTGTTCTGTTCGACGGCCTTTGTTTTATATGGCCGAGCTGACTTCTTTTGGGCGTTGAGGCGACAGACATTCGGATAACGACTCAGGGGCCCCAGATGTAGTTGAACAAACCTAAGAGAGAAAAGTTGAAAATACTAATTATGGTATAGGGAACCCTTAATAAAAATGATAGAGAATCTAATACTCTATCACAGGGATGTCGAACCATTGGCACGCATGCCATTAATGGCACGTGACAAAATAATTTGGGCACGGCAGTAATTGAGGAATTTAGGTACCTAATCGAAATTATTTTTTCGTCTACATTTGAGATCACTGACAGGCATTTCTCAGGTGACTTTAATTCAGCTTGCATTCTGGCAAAAGTAACAAAGCATGAAGGAACCTAATATAAATTATTTGGCATCTAATTTGCAACAACAGAAGTCGCACTAATTTTTTCTGCAAATAAAGAGTGGAAGTCAACATTGTTTGTTGCAACTTCATGACCACTATTAATTTTAGGTACATACCTTAATACTGTTGTAGTTTGAATTAAACGGGGAATCCAAAAATATGAAAATATATAATATAGGGTGTTCCATTTAAGATAAGAAAGTTGGTGAGTTGGTGTGCGCCCAGCAAAAACTGAACGCTCTGCGTGGAAAATATTTTTAAGTTATGTACATTCTGAATAAAGCATATTTGTTCTTGCAATTTTTTTGCTAGCATTAATAATAATAAAGAAGATATGGAAGACTCGCGCTCTAGGTGGACACCCTGTACATCATATTCGAAATTACTTTTTTGGATAATTCTTAGAAGAAACCAGGCTGTTTCATTAAGAGTGGCCACCGGCCATATCTCGGAAACTACTGGTCATAGAAATTCAGGAAAAAAAATTTCATTACTAAAGTGGCCATGAGAAAATCCTGGAAATTATTTTTAAGTTCCGCATTTTGCCACAAGGGGGCGCAACTGAAAAGTAAATATAAAAATTCTAGATTTCTCCGAAAATTCCCACATTAAGGTATACCTTTGGTAACATCATTAGAAAGCTTGGACAATTCTGCATCATTTTGGTTTAAGGCTCATTGGCGTACCGACCTTAATCAGAGTGGGGGAAGGTATTCAAAGTGTAATCATTTGAATCGCTGTAACTTCTAAACGACTTATTCGATTTTAGTAAACTTAAGCTTGTTTGGAAGAGAAATGTAGGTACTTTTAATTATCGCATCCAATGGTACACGATAGTTCCTAATAAAATTGCTAGAGGGCGCAATTTGAAATAATAACAGTTTTTTTGCTTTTATCCCAAAATTTTAAATTAGACGGTATATTTATGATACCATAATCGGAAAGTAGATTAAATTTGCAAGAAAAAACGTGAAAACCGCAGCTCGATATCTTCGTTCGTTTCAGAGTTATTGCCAAAAGAATAATTTTTAACACTTTAATTGAAGATACGATTGTTTTCATAGTTTCGTGGTCAAGCAATCCATGACAAAAAATATTTTAAAACTTTATTATGTGTAGGTTTGTCACTCATTATGCCAAGGGCCCAAAAACTACTTTAGATTTAATAAAATAATCATGGAAAACTTTTTAGGCACAAGGCACAATAATTATTTTAATATGGTTTTTTAAAAATAAATCTAGGTAGCCGTGAAACAAGATCGGCAGGTTTCCAAGGAAATTAATAAAATGGAATAGTTGTCAACTGATTTAATTCTAATAGATGTTGTGTTGACAAAAGTTTCTCCTTGATTCTTTTTGAATTTCTTGTTACCTATATCAAAATTTGTGCTACATCTCTCAAAAATGCTTATACCAATGCCGAGGGTTACGATATGCTTACGTAAGATTCACCATTTAGATAGCCATTAAAAATAAACGGTCCGATAATTCTGTGTGCTGAAACTCTGCACCACCAGTTTTGGTGATCCACTTCGCGTATTCAATGAGGATTTGTTTGTGACCAATACCTAGTGCATAAGTATTGTGTAAATTTACGATGCCACAGCTAGTAAAACTGGCTTCATCAGTTCATAAAACCAGGGAGAGGAATTGAGAATTTTTGAGGGATGTAGCACAATTTTTGATATAGATAAAAAGAAATTCAAAAAGAATCATAGTCATCAAGAAGAAACTTTGTCAACAAAACACCTATCAAAATTAAATCAGTTGACAACTATTCCAATTTATTTATCTCCTTGGAAACCTGCCGATCTTGTTTCACGGCTATCTAGATTTATTTTTAAAAAACCATACCTATAAAAATAATTATTGTGCCTAAATTCGAAGTTTTCCATGATTATTTTATTAATTCTAAAGTAGTTTTTGGGCCCTTGGCATAAAGAGTGACAAACCTACACAAGCATAAAGTTTAAAAATATTTTTTGTCATGGATTGCTTGACCACGGAGCTATGAAAACAATCATATCTTCAATTAAAGTGTTAAAAATTATTCTTTTGGCAATAACTCTGAAACGAACAAAGATATCGAGCTACGGTTTTCACGTTTTCTCTTGCAAATTTAATCTACTTTCCGATTCTGACATCATAATTATACCGTCTAATTTAAGTTTTCGGGATAAAATCATAAAAACCTTCATTTCTCTTCCAAACAAGCTTAAGTTTACTAAAATCGAAAAAGTAGTTTAGAAGTTACAGCGATTTAAATGATACACTTTCAATAGCTTCCCCCACTCTTACTAAGGTCGGTACGCCAATGAGCCTTAAAGTAAAATGATGCAGAATTGTCCAAGCTTTCTAATGATGTTACCAAAGGTATACCTTAATGTGGGAATTTTCGGAAAAATTCAGAATTTTAATATTTACTTTTCAGTTGCGCCCCCTTGCGGCGAAATGCGGAGCTTAAAAATAATTTCCAGGATTTTCTCATGGCCACTTTAGTAATGAAATTTTTTTCCCTAGATTTCTATGGCCGGTGGCCACCCTTAATGAAACAGCCTGTATAATTAGAAACTCTTAAATTTTATAAAAATTTTGAATTTGTCTAGGTTTCTTATACGATTTTTTAATAACAACTAAGGATGCCAAAAATTTTACTAAAATATTTGAAAAATAAGGCCTGCATTTGACAAAGACGGTAGCGAGATTAATTCTAAAAAGCGTTGCATAATTCTTTTTCAGTGGATTGCCGCAAAAATATGCTCAATTACTTCTTATATAAATTTCAATAAGATCTTAAGGTCAGCCGCAAGCACCATAAAACCAATAGTTTGTTAACAGCTACAAATTATGTGATTATTATTTGTATTATCATAAATTTGAATTATTATTTTAATTTTATAAATACTGAGGACAATCTGTAATTATAAAATATTTATTTCCAATCACATCCAAAGGGATTGTTACCTTGTCATTTCAGAAAATATTACATACCTTTTTTGTAATATTTTGCAAGTACGAAGACAAATAATGACTCCATTGCAGATGTCTTCACATTAAAAGAGCAATTTCCATTTATGAAAACCGTCGAACAGATACTTACCTACATATTAAGCAAGATGCAAGCAGATCAAATTCAATTCTATTTATACAGGATGTACTTAATGCTTAATTTATATTTTTGCTCTTTAGTTTTACCTTCATAGAGATTGTAACAAAAAAATGTGGGGTAGGATTCAAGGACATTGCTAAATAAAGGGATGTTTTCTCAATAATAGTAATTATACGACTAGGTACAATCTGTTAAATAGCTCTTGGAGAGAACCAAATTATTATAATTATAACTTAATTGGTTTTTGACGCTTGCTTAATTAAGTATGAAGAAATGTCTAGTACCATCACGTTTTACAAGCACTACTTTGTGCATTACTATTTCACTAAAATAAAATAGTTACCTAAACAAACTATACCTTCTGAAATTAGTCAACAGCTTCAAGTTGCCTTGGAGCGACAAACAAATGTGTACATAGTTAAATGATTAATTTACAGAAAAACTCATGACTAATTATCATTAAAATAGAACCCATCTACTTCAATTAAAAATACTATACGGTTTTAAACCATTCCATATAATGAAGCAATTGCTCTGGAGGATCATTTCGCATAGTAATGGTCCAGTACCGTATTCATCAGTATTAATTGGCGTTTTAGCTTATGTAATAGACGTCGATTGAAGATGACTACGTTCTAAGGATGTATGTGGCCTAACTAGGTCTGCGGTATTATATAGATCTATTATCAGATGGTACACTCTCGCTTTTAGCCACGACTTGGAGATGATTCTTATCGGTGGTAAGATTATTGGTGCAGATGCTCCAGTTTTATTAAATAGACGGAAATTCAAGTGTCATAGAGTTGCAATGCGAAATGTAGATGAAAAATTGTTGGTTGGGATTTGCATAACTTCCTGGAATTTAACTTTATCAGAATAAATTTAACCGAAAAATACAATGGACCCAAAACTGAAATATCTACGTAAGAAATGTTTGGTAAAAAGAAGTACTTTATTTCGTATTTAACTGTTGTTAATATTTCATATCTTGAAAAAATTTTTTGCTGAAGAAAGGATAATTTATGGGAATAACACAATTTATACATTTAAATTTATTACAGTATTTTTTTAAATAATGGATAAATTGGTCATTTCTCTTCTAAGGATAATTAAAATACCATGCAGAGTCTCTTCATCTTAAGTGAGAAAGTCTTTTTAACAAGAGATATCATAAGCATAATGCAGAAAATAATGTGAATTAACAACAATGTTTAAAAAATATATGCCCTAAGAAACTTATCTAAATAAATTGAAAAATAGGTAAGTTATAGGAGTATTATTTTTCAATTTTGTGAGAGGTAAATCCCCAAAAAAACAAGTACATACATTGCTGAAAGATTTAACTTGTTATTTGTTAAATAGTGTTCGTATCTAGGTAAAGATACAAGTTTAATTTCTTAATCTGAAAGTTTGTGTCTTAATCCGACGTTGATGTCTCTGTATTAATGTCACCAGAATTGACTTATTTGGATATGTTATAATAAATTCTACTTTAAGTTTTCATCCTCTAAATAAAAAATGTCGCCTTTCAGGAACATAATCCTTGTATGGGCGCATTTTGTATAAAATACATTTACTTTACATAGGTATGCTGAAAATTAGGCTACCCTATGCCTATTTTTAAATTTTCAAATAAAATTTAAATTACTAGGATACTTAATAATGCACCCTTTCACAATCAATGATTAATTGTTAATTTGACCTCCTATTGCCTGAATAAATCTTACCAGTCAATAGGAGCTCGATTTTATATTAAGCACTGAATAAAATTTAATGATCGCTGACGGAACCAGACTTTAATTTTGCATAGGTACTTAAAGATTGGAAGACTGTTTTATTAAAGCAAAACACATTAAAAAAATGATACGTTTCATCTTACAATTGATTATCTTTGCAAAACTTAATTTCTCAATGCATTAACCAGCACGACAGAGTAATCGTAGTTCATCCCACGACAATTTTATAGCATCTTGTATAATTCTAACACGTATCCACATTCATATACCCGTATATTGCAACTTGCATCTGAAAGAAGATATACTTTTACAAGCAACTGAATAAATAAAGGATTTACACATGGGGAATAAACTCTTGAGCATTTATGTATCATTGATGTCGTACTGTATGGTATTTAGTAATGGTACTAAACTACATTCTATTGTAAAAATACGATTAGCGACTAAAAATGCAAAAATGGATCCATTACGTTGTCTGTACTAAATACATGAATGTGAATCACGATTCGCTATGTATATAAACGTAGAATCTTCAGATATGTTCATTCAATAGTTAGAGTACCTTTAGATATAGTCGGTTTTTATCATTATGGAATATTATTAATACCAAGTGCTAATTTTTTATTTGATATGGATTCGGTAAGAAAAATCCTATTAAGTTATCATTAGTAAAAAATATTTTTTTAAATTTTTTTTTATTTTTTTTAGATAATAATCATTTCTGTGTTGTTATTTTGTGGTCTTGTAAGTTCAGAGCCCCCAGTTAATTCATATTTACCCCCCGGTCAAGGCAATCACAGTAAGAATTTAAATAATAAAAAAAACCTCATATTCTAATATTGTCAATTTATTCTAGATGGAGGGCCGAGTTCAACATATGGTCCACCTGGATTTCAACCTGGTCAACCCCTAGGCGGTGGTCAAAATGGCCAAACCCCAAGTGGATCTTTTAGTCCTCCAGGTCAAGGCGGAGGTTTCGGAGGTCAACCGCCAAGCAATTCTTACGGGCCCCCTAACCACGGAGGTAATGGCGGCGGCGGTGGACAACCACCAAGCAATTCTTATGGCCCTCCAGGTCAAGGGAACGGTAATGGATTTGGCGGACGCAATCCCAATAGCGACCAAAGACCAGGTTCTAGTTACTTACCACCAGGTCAAGGAAATGGTGGCGGTAACGGAGGAAATGGTGGTAGACCCGGTTCTACTTATGGACCCCCAGGACAAGGCGGTAATGGCGGAGGACATAATGGAGGTGGAAGACCAGGCAGTACTTACGGGCCACCAGGACAAGGTGGAAATGGTGGAGGAGGCAGTGGGCCCGGTAATCAGTACTTACCACCAGGATCAGGTGGAAACGGTGGAGGTTCTGGTGGAAGACCCGGTTCAACTTACGGAGCACCAGGACAGGGTGGAAATGGCGGAGGACATAATGGAGGTGGAAGGCCAGGCAGTACTTACGGTCCACCTGGACAAGGAGGTAATGGTGGAGGACATAACGGAGGTGGTGGCACGCCAGGTAGTACTTATGGACCACCTGGACAAGGAGGCAACGGTGGAGGACATAATGGTGGTGGCAGACCAGGAAGTACTTATGGACCACCTGGACAAGGAGGTAATGGTGGAGGACATAACGGAGGTGGTGGCACCCCAGGTAGTACTTATGGACCACCTGGACAAGGAGGTAATGGTGGCGGACATAATGGAGATGGTGGACATAATGGAGGTGGCAGACCAGGAAGCACTTACGGACCACCTGGTCAAGGAGGTAACGGAGGGGGACATAATGGAGTGGGACATAATGGAGGTGGTACTCCAGGTAGTACATATGGACCACCTGGACAAGGAGGCAACGGTGGAGGACATAATGGAGGCGGCAGACCAGGAAGCACTTATGGACCACCTGGACAAGGAGGTAATGGTGGGGGACATAATGGAGGAGGCAATGGTAAAAATGATTGTACAAGTGATTACAATTTGAAAATGGAACCTCATGTACTGTTAAGGTGGGCAACCAGGACAAGGATATCTTCCACCGAACCAAGAAGGCGGACCTCCTAGCAGTTCTTATGGTCCACCACAACAAGGCAATGGCGGCGGAGGTGGATCTCAAGGTGGTTATTCTAGTGGTGGTCCACAAGGAGGTAATGGAGGTTATTCAAACGGAGGTCACCAAGGTGGCAATGGAGGAGGTGGAGGCGGTTATCCAAGTGGAGGACCAGGTGGTAGTTCTGGTGGTGGAGGTGGTGGCTACGGTGGTGAAGAAGAAAGCACAGTATGTAACAGGATAAAAAAATTAAAATTGGTTAAATTAGATGTGACTATTTCTGATTTATAATACAACTTTTAGGAACCCGCTAAGTATGAGTTTGAGTACGAGGTAAATGATCAACAGACAGGTACCCAGTTTGGTCATCAAGAGTCCAGAGACGGCGACAAAGCAACAGGCGAGTACAATGTACTTCTGCCTGACGGTAGAAAGCAGATTGTGCAATATGAGGCGGATTCTGAAGGATATAAACCAAAAATCAGTTACGAAGGTAGCTAACTTAAACAATTGTTTCGCTATCATATTGCACACTAACAAATAAATTGCTTTAATGTTATGAAAATACGTCAGAGGATATGTAAGTATGGATCCTGGGGCGCTTTCATAGTTAGATTTAATAATTTTATCTAAACCAACGCGTAATATAGTCGTGTAAAACTGTAACTTAATCGTCTAGGTGGAAATGGAGGGAGAGCTGGCGGTAATGGAGGATATCCTCGTGGAGGACCTGGTGGTAACGGTGGTGGTTCAAATGGAGGCTATCCTTCCGGCGGCCCGAACGGTGGAAATGGTGGTTATCCATCCGGAGGTCCATCAGGAGGCAACGGAGGATATCCTTCCGGAGGTCCTTCAGGTGGTAACGGAAATGGAGGATATCCTCGTGGAGGACCTGGTGGTAACGGAGGTGGTTCAAATGGAGGCTATCCTTCCGGCGGCCCGAACGGCGGAAATGGTGGTTATCCATCTGGAGGTCCATCAGGTGGTAACGGGGGATATCCCTCCGGAGGCCCCTCAGGAGGTGGATCTCAAGGTGGCTTTGGAGGTTCGAATGGATATCCAAGTGGAGGACCAGGGAGTAATGGATCAGGATCAGGACCGTATTAAATGTATAGAATTTTATCTTTTCTCTAAATTAATTTTGAAAATTATCAAGACTACATCTTTTTGTAATTAATCCGCGCATGAGCTCAAGTTATGTACATAGGCACATTTTTTAGTATTTATGAATATAAGTTGGCGTTAATGTTAGAGAAATATTAGAAATTAGTTAGTCTCGACTGATAATGGATATGACGACTGCATTGTTAAAGGAACTGAATCATTTGCCATTAATCATGTATAATTTTTAGTTTATAACGATGAATATTGTAAATAAAATACATATTATATTTATAAATCAACCTTCGTTTCTGTTACCTAATTCATTGTAGGTACTTAATTGTTCCTGTTATTCTTCACGATACTAAAATGAAATATGTGGAATTACATTTATGGTAAAATAGTGTACAAATGCTTAATAATAAACAAATATCGCAAGATTTCTTATTGTAGACTGTTTGTATATAGTTGTGTTTTGAGTAATCGACATTTCTAATTAGCAGCATATTGAAAACTCCTCATACTCGTAGTCAACTGAAAAAGATGCACTACTGCTTTTATGAAACTGTCAGAGAATCTTATTTATTACAAAACCTTGGCTATTATACTGCTTTCCATTGGACAGATTTTATTATTCATAAAACTGGGTTAATAGTAAAATGCAGCAGTAGATGATGCTTCAAGCGTTAAATAAAGAAAAATAATTCATTTATCTTTTCTATTATGAATTGCGTAAAATTGAATAAACAAATTGTTTCAAATGCTTTATCTCCTATTTTATGTTCAACTCTGTAATTAACAATGCAACTGTGAAAAGTTTATAAAATTTCATGGGCTTTTAAGTTAATAATTATTTAGTATATATTTGAATATGTTTAATAAAACAATAGGTTATAAAAATTGTTGAGAAAAGATGCATACCTAATTGTTTTCGACACTGCAGAAAATGGAATTTATTCATAGGTTCGTTACTAAAATGCCCATGAGCTTTATAATTAATAAACGGGAATGCATCTAAAAATAGTATAAAAAGTGTTAAATAATAAGCAGGTATATATCTATACAATAAAAAAATTATTAATAATTATATTTTTATTAATTAAACAAAAACAAATTTGGATTTTTTGTACGTGCCTTAAATGCGTGGATCCCATATGATAATAATCAAATTGTTCCAATACTTATTGGAATTGTAAAACTGTATTTTATGATGACTCAACAAATTAACTTTCTATGTCCAGAAATTCAATCTCATGAAAAAGTGAACGTGTTTGGAAATTCAAGAATTAGATATCTGGATTATCATTATGAAATTCTCATAAAATTCTCATACGTAATCTATTAACTGGTGGTTTTGATTTTCGGAAATTTATTTTGGAGGTTTGAGCTATTTCTGATGTATGGCACCCTAGAATTAGTGTACAACTGTACACAATGTCGAGACCTAGTTAAATCGCTTTCTCGATAGATTCAACCCCATTTCATCAAATAATATTCGAACAAATTGACTCCCTATTAGGAGCGTATATTTGGTTGCGTATCTGTGATATAGATAATTAGTTGTAAAATAATTTTCTTTTATTGGTCTAAACTGCTGGCCAATTGAAACGAACCAAGCGAATTTTTAAGTAGGTATATGTTTAAGTCAAATATTTTTTTTCGGGATTCGAGAGATAATTTAATTGAGAAAACAATAGTGTGATCCGATTTTTTTACTTTGAAGTACGTTATTATCTACAGGGTATGAAAGAAAGTCGTCTTTTTTTTCTCAAATTTTATAACTACCGAGATTCCATAAAAAAAAAATTATATTTTTTTGATGTCCGTTTTTTTAGTCCTTGGTTAATGGGGAAAAAACACTTTTCTCAAATTTTTGATATCCCTCTTATTTTATAAGATACCGAATTTTTTATTAAATTAAATATTATTGAACAGGGTTTTAATTATGCTGCCATTTTGAAAGCAAATGTCTTCATGTGATATGTCGATAAGAAGGTAACTTTAAGTAGAATTTAATTCTTACGGAAAATATCTGATGTGCCCAACACATGACTTTCTCATACGGATAGTACCACAATTACTTTTCCTAAAGAAATTAAGTTAAATTTCTTGTAAAATCGTGTTTCAATTTTGTGAAATCTCGTTAGTTATAAATTTTGAGCAAAAAAAGATTACTTTCTTTCATACCCTGTAGATAGTAACATACTTCAAAGTAAAAAAATCGGGTGACACTGTTTTCTCAATTAAATTATCTCTTGAATCCTGATAACTGCATCTTTTCTCCTTTTCAAAAGATTTGATTTTAAATTCAGCCTAAAAATTCGCTTGGTTCAGCAGTTTAGTAGAGGGTTACTGCGTATTTATAAACTCATAATTTCCAAGAAGAGGGAGGTCAAACACTGTTTATGGACTAACCTCATCCTTAACTCAAAATTATGACAAAATATGTTTCGAAATTGCCGCAATACATTTGACATTGTATGCATAATTGCATAGATCAGAATTTTTGATAGAGGCTATATCAAATGATCCAAAGAATCCAGGAAGAGTCCTGTTGTCTGATATTCTCCCGAAACAGGTTTTAATTTCAATAGGTACGCAAAGTCGTAAAATGTATTCATTACACTTCCCATATTTTCCACACATTTAGTCTCATCTGCATTTTCAATGACTAAGTTTGATTACATTTTACACTTAACTCAAATTCGTAAGGACAGTTAATTCAATCTCCTAAAGATATTATTTAACTAGTAAATAATAATGATTATATATTATTGCTGGTAATTTTAAAGAAAATCCAAGGTTCGACTAATAAATCCCGTATGAACGAGTATTTAATTAGCGGTAGATGTACAGATCTAATAAAAAAAACAGTAATAATTATCGTAAAGATCTCGATCTCATCTGTGTTTAATGGATTTAATTGCTGGGTACAGCTTGCAAGCGACGTGTCGAGAACTCTAATTATCAATTAATTTAACTGCCCTTTCGTATGACTATTTCAATGATGCTGGACATAATGACTATCTCTTATTATTTTATAGACTCTAATAAACTGAACGAAATCTTTAAAATAGAATTGTTACCTACTCAAATTATTTGTAAACAATTTAAAATATGAATTAATTATAATCTAAATGTAATAAATGTTACAAACTTGTATACTTACTTAAAAATACTAATTTCTTCATTTATTGAGTAATATTGGAAGCAGAAAATTAGTCACATTATGATATCATTTGCATAAATTTTAAAAGTAATAAGTTATTAGCATCTCCAAATGCTTAATCTTACTCCTATCCAATTATTCATAACTGTCCATAAAAACACTGCATTCTGAATATTAAGCAGGTTATTTTCATAAAAAATATGTTAAACGAGATATTAAAATTTTATGAGTTAGACAAATATTTCGCGTAATTAAACAGTTTTAATAAATTTGACATGTCTAGGAGCAATCCTAATGATAAACACTGTCTACTATTTTTGAAAAAGCGTGACATGTTCGGATTTGATTAATTATAGCTACCCATACACGAGCGTTCATTCTTGTCCTTCTTTCCTTTTGCTTCCTTTTGATAGGAAAATAAAAACGTAGTAGCCCCACTAACACAATTTTTCCTGACTTCATTCATATTATTATTCCATTTCAGAATATCATCTCATTAATACTTGCGGAAAAAGAAGTTGATGATTGATTTACGTTCAGTGATTTAACTTGTATTTATATCGTTAGTGAGATTTACTATTTTATTTTCTTTACCATCGACAACATTCTAAATCTAGTAAGCTTTGTAAATCTAGAAAGTTAGATAGCTACCATGCTTCAAAGAAATGGAAGTAACTTCAGGTGATAAAGAAAATTTGAACCTGGGGATAAAACTGGAAATGATCTACTACTATAGCTAGAGAATACTAAGTAAGCTAGAGCTAGAAGAGGGTGAAGCGGATGATCGAACGGAACACCTGAAAATTATGGATGAAATATTATCAGCTTACCTTGGAAAATCCCCAGGAAAAAGCTTTAGAAGCTTACCCATGTATAGAACTTAAACCATTCTGTGTCTCGAGTAAGACACATAGAAGATAGGACAATTCGCAGATGGGAAACAAAAGCGAAAAGACCTATTGGGCAACATCTACGTCAAAGATAGGCCAAAAATTATCAAGTAATGACTTAAGACTATTACTGACTTTCACAAGACACTGACCAGTGAGATATCTCAATAATCTGAGCCAAAAAATAGAATTCAACCAAAAAAAAAAGATCCAGTTTCAGTAGTTACAAATGTATCAATCAATAGAAGAACTGAACACAAATTATGCAGTAAAAGGAAATCTCATCCTGAAAATGAAACCTGCCGTAAATCTAATTATAATTTGCATACCTAAATCACAGCTATTTTAGAATTCATGCGTACAAACTCATTCTTCACATCTTTTCTTTTCCTTATATAAAGTTGAACTGAGGTAAGTATTCGTGCTATACCCAAAAGGCTGAGAACTCTTTTTTCTATGCATAAATCACCGCAGCGAAGTGTTCGATGCCAACACGAGTCCATGTTTGAATTGGAGCACATTCGTGAATCGTGACTAAATATTTTACTCTTGTTCAATCATTTTTTTCTACGTCAAAAGATGGCTCTTATGTAACGAAGATATCATTAGAAGAAAAGTGAATTTGTGTAATAATTAAACTACAGGTTTAAAAGAGATGTAAAAAAAATCGAGACTAATGAAGTTTTGATGGATGGTATTTATGGTACATTAATCAAAAAAATCGATCTAAAAAAATAGTTCTTATGTAGACAATCATTGCACTTTAACATTTCATCTGTCATCAAGGAGATGCGGTTTAAATTTATTTCGTTTTAATTGGGATAATCGTCAATTAGTCAGTGGAGTTAATAAAGTATTCACTGACATTTGTAATGTAGTGCACATACTAGTTTCAATCAATAATTATTTAAATCCCATTATGGTGCCGGTGAACAATTAAACATTTTGAAACAATATTGTTTAATAGCAAATTGTTTGATAGAAGATCGTTTAACCCACTTTGAAGATACCTTAAATAGGAACTGATTTTAACCTTCATTGAATAAGAAAAAAACTATTGCATTTAACAGTATCAAAAATGTATTGTAATTCAATTGGTGAAGTGTCAATATACTTAGACTTGGGTAATGTTACACAAAGAAAAAAATAATTGTTTTGCTAAACTACATGGTCTTCAAGTGAATGTAGTATAATATGCAAATCAACTAACTTATACAAGCTAACCTAAATTAAGTCAGATTAAGACATTGATACTGTTGTTAAAAAAAGTATCTGTGGAGTATAGATAATAATATACAACAAAGAATACCATAGGCTACTGACTTTAAAAGGAAGAAAGCATTGTTGCTTTATAAATAAAAATCTATTATAGTATTACCGCATAATGATACCACTTTCTCACGAATTCAAATGAATGTTCCATTAAATCGATTAGGATAATCATTTTTTTGTAAATGTTACTCTCGTGTCCAAAATCGATGTTTTATCATTGCCTAAACAAATTTTATTCCCATTGCACAAATATTTTTGTTAATGGCGATGAATTTATTTAATTTATTACCGTTAATTAATATATAAACTTATATATGATGTTTAAATTTAAAGTGATAGCCATATCAGTGCTCGTGGCGGGTCTAAAATATTTTATTACGAAAATATTATTGCCGCAAAAGTAATTGATTTATTGATGTTCTTGACCTAAAGATTCTGTACGACCATATATTATAATCTTCAACTTTGATGCGGGGGATAAATATTAGTTTTGTCTAATAATTATGTTTTGAGGACGAACTGAACGCCCATGGGTCCCATTATTTTACTTTTGTCCATAAAAAGACTCAAACAATATTAATAGCTCGAAATTAGGTTAATAACAAAGAAACCAAAGGGTTGGGCAATGAAATATTTCCATATTTGCACCAGTTGCATCCTGTACAAAATTCAAGAAGTAAAAAACACAACACGCATTTTTCTTTGGGTAATAAATTCCACCTCAATGCAATTTTATAACATAAAATTTCCGCAAATGTAAATTCTTTTGGGCTACATGCAGTAGCTACCAGCAACAACATCTAGTGTTTATACGTGAATGAAAGTAAAAACGTCAGACTTTGCCAGACAGATTCAGTGTGTATCGTCTTCATGCTCTACATTCTATACTTGTATAAACTGTATGGAGAGAATGTCGTAACGGATGCAGTTCGTTGCGTGTGCGATTCGTTCTTGAACTAAGATGAACGTTTTGTCCTGTGCAATCGAGTGTAACTTATTTAAATTTCAAATTCGTTTTGTTTGGAGAAAAGTACATATTAAGTGTTCAGGAAGCTTTGGCGAGCTATCACGCAAATTGACATACGGAGGAGGATTGCACATGCTATTAACTTTATTATCTTTGATTTTCTAGATGTATTTATTGAACTTACACAATTTCATGGAGACTGGTTTAAAGATGCTTGAGCTAAAATTGATGCTGTAAATTTTTTCTGCTTGTAGTTGGAATCCTATTTATACAGAATTATTTAATATTTGAACATATTTTTTGTAACTTTGTTTTAATTTGTGAAAAAATTAATTAGATAAATTAACCTGAACATAGAACACAAAAAAATTATAAAAAATTTAGACAATATTTAACTTACAAATGCAGTAATATAAAAACTATGTAACCTGTATATCTCAAAAAATAATGAGTCATAATTTGCAGATATTTTAAGCAAACTTGCATTCTGTAATGTCTGACTGGAGGCTAATACGATGTCCAAGTTAGTTTAGCTTATACTATAGTTCTTACACACTTATAAGATTATATAGGGGGCGTTTAACATTGGTTGTCTTTCGGGAACTGCGACCATTCCTTGGTCTTTTGTTCGTACCTTACACAATAGTCCAGTCAACTTAGTTAAATTTCAGTGTTGGCCAAAACATTAAATCCGAAACGCATCATTTTTACGGGTAGTTAGGAGAGCCCAAGAAAAGCTTTAATTCAAAAAAGGTGAAACCAACTCCTTGGTAAACCGGCGCCATTTTATATTGAAGAGTGAGCATGTAAATAGTACCCCGCATGCATCCCCTCTGAATTATGACAAGCCCCCCGAAAAATTTAAACTAGAAAAGGCGTCGTGCGGCACCTCGTTCCAAAGAGATTTTGATTCTCTATTCACCAGTAAATTTGGGGCATTAATTAATGAAAAAATTAATTTTTAAAATGTAATATAATATAATTATCCCAAAAAATGTCGACAATTGTCTGTAGTATCCGAGGTAGAATCGTTAGTCGATATTTTCCGAAAGTTTTGTCTTCTCGAAATGCCAACTATTAGAAACTAGTCGATTCAATAGTAGACGAAAGAAGTTCCTCAATTTAGTAAAAAGTAGGCAAAATTTGTAGAAAAAAAATGGCTAATTGTTAAAAAATAGGTTATTTTAAACATTAGTGAAGAATTTTCATACGAGTCGGCATTTTTAATGAAATCATCCCCCACAATCGGAAAGTTCACTACGGCCCTGCTTGTAAACTCAGAGTAGAGGTATTTTTTGCTAAATTGGCTACCTCTATTATGAGTTTAAAAGACATTAATAAAATCTTACATTTTAAAAATAAATTTCTTATTAATTCATGGCGCAAATTTAAAAAACTATTTACTGGTGCTCTATTCACAATCAAAATTCCTTTCGAACGAGGTGCTGCACGACGCCTTTTCTAATTTAAATTTTTCAGAGGGGCTCCATGCGGATGGTATGTACTATTTACATGCTAAAAAATGACAATTTCAAAATAAAAATCGGCCTCTTTCAGGATTTTCCCTAAAAGTTCATAATTAAGCTTAAAATGAATTTACAATTTCATACTTATGGACCGCACTTTAAATCTGACAGGGTGCACTTTGACGCGCTCGGGTACGTTATAGTCGCAGAAACATTGTTTAAAAACCAAATTGAAGGTTTTTTAGAGCTTAAACTATTTCATCGTAACCACTTTTATTATTGGAATGATAAAAAATGAGTAAACCATGCAAAAAGCATTTTCATTCTCTTTGTGCAATCGTTAAATTGAGCAATAACACGACAAATAATGAAAATAACGAAAATTGTTATGGATGCAACAATATGAAGAATTTTATTTCCAACAATTTTCCTCTAAACATTTTTCGTCGTTGGTTTCTGCTTTTTTGAATTTAAGCTTTTCTTGGGACCTGATTGCCCGTAAAAAATGATGCGTTTCGGATTTAATGTTTTGTTACATTCTAACTTGACTGGACTATCAAAGGATTATCTCAGAAATTCCAACATCTTGGCAAAATCAAGAACGATTCCGAGAGGCGCTTGTCTCCACTATTAATTTCAGGCATTATTTCAGCACTTCCGAAATGAGTAGGTATATTGAGGTGGTATCGCACTGGGCAGTGTCCGTTGAGAAGACCTTCTGTAAGAAGTCTGAACTCAATTTTTGAGAACAGAAGAAGCTTTTTTGCTTTCTGGGGCGAATAGTCAATACACTTTTATTATTATTATGTTTTATCCTCTTACACTTCCAAAACCGTTTCCACAAAGTAATGGGCCGGCCACACGCACAAACTTTACCACGCGCTTACTTGCGCAAACCGGTTTGTATCGGGTACCGCGTGCGTGTGGCCGGCAAAACTGTAGCTCGCACAAAACCGAAAAGCGCGGCTTGCGCAAACTTCGACTTGCCAAAGATTTGGTTTGTGCAAACTCGGTTTGCGCGGTAAAGCTTGAGCGTGTGGACATCATACAAGCCGTGTCTTCAAACTTTCAACATGTGGCAATTGTTTGTTTATTTGTCAACAATCAACATGTCAGACGTACGAAATTATTCCAAATAATTTATTAGTGAATTTATCGCACTATATAAGTCACTGCCATGCATAATCTGACGGTTTGCACAAACTTACCTGCATCGTGTGGCCACAGAATAGTGTACCGTATTTATTGCGCAAACTATACCGTACAAGTAAGTTGCTGTCGTGTGGCCGGCGCCTAAGAAAGAGTTAGATTAGAACCATAGAGTCTCATAATCATAACATTTGCCTACAAAATATAGAATGCAGTAGGTGAATGACATATTTTTTATTCTAAAACTGGACATTTTTGTGAAAAGAAACTGATTTGAGAACATTTTTTTTGCACTTCCGGGATTAAATGTGCTAATTTAATCCCTCTTTACAGGGACTGAAATGACCTATTTAATCCCAAGGGATTAAATTTACATTGCTAGGTTACACGAGTATTTTTTATAATTTTGGACAGTATTTTACTGTTGTTACCGACACGTTTGTCACGTTGACAAGCATAAATTTAGAATGATTTCACATGCAAATGCTTCGAAAGTGCAAAAAATAGCGTATATACCACGGGATTGAGGTATCATTTAATCCCTGAGGGTGAATTAAATTTCATGAGAGAGCAAAGCGAGCGAGGGAAATAATTCACCCTTAGCATATAATATAATATACTATTTTACAAGTTCAAGAAATTGCCATTCGTTTAATTTGTTAATTTATTTGATACTTTTGTGTCGATAATAGCATAATTATTGCTTTAAAATTTTGTTCATTAATATAAATGTATACTCGTAACATGATGTAACATGATGTTTTATCATTTTTCCCCTTTAAAATTTTAACATAGTTGATTAGCAATTATCGATAAAATGCAAAAAAATGTGGTGTAATAACTATAGTTCAATTTATTATGGAATAATGTCACGAGAAAAAACTAGCAATAGATAGTTAAATATACTGTTGCTTATAAATGCGATACCTATTCTACACAATTTTATGATAGGAATCTCTTTGAAGATAATAAATAATGATATAATTTATTAATGGTTTTTGTAATTATACAATGTATAATAAAATAAACTGTACAACTATTATAATATTTAGGTTATTCTGTAATTACTAAAAAATTGAATTTTCATAATGATTTTCGCCATGCTTTAGTTCCAACAACGAATTTTTGAAGATAAAAAACAATAAAATAAAAAGTTCATGCAGGTTTTTTGCATTTATAATATTTATTTATATACAAGGAAACAATATCTAGTATTTACTTTAATTACGAGTATTGATATACCGGATTGGCGAAAACTATTTTTAACTTAGTTGTCTTCCTTTTCTTTTGTTTTGATTATCTAATTTAATTTAATAAATAAAAAATACATAATATCAAGCCAAAAATATAGATGTCAATGCTCTAATCGAGAAAATTTTTTTCATATGCAACGTAGAGTAAATAAGAATTGTTGCAAATCCTAAAAAGAGCTTTTCCTGATCTAGAATTTTAACTTACTTGATGTTTCTTTTTCTAGTTTTTAATAGTAACATTTTTGCAGTGGTGAAGGTTTCAGTTCACATCCGTTTTATAAATGTAGCGATGGGATACTAATTTATATATAAACTATAACACAAGCCAACAAAAAAAAAATTTTTTTGGAGTCTTTATTTTAATGACAATTTTCTGATTCTCTATGTTGAAAAGTAACCAAAACCTTCTTTTATTTTTGAAAAAGTTTGCTTTGAGATTATACTTGAGAGCTAATATGAGAAAGTCCATACAATCATAGAAGAAATACGAAAAATATTCATTTCTAAACTTTTTTATGTGTAGATGTTTGTTTTAATTTTTTCTTTAATAAGAGTGGTTCAATTCTATAACAAAAGTTTGTTTTATTTTTACATGCAATATGCAAAAAATGTATGAAAATAGGAACATTTTCATAAATCCTTAATTTCATTCTGATAGATACAAAAGCAAACTTTTTCGGTTAAAACTATTTTTTCTGTATTTAGTTATGTGGAAGAAATAAAAATCTGATATGCAGAACCCAGACTCAAAATTCATGTTGACCGGTGTAATCTGTGGTACATACATTTAAATCCTAATTGTAAGAAAAATATTGTTGAATGGCATTTTTATAAGAAGATAAGTTTGTGTGAACTATATTTTTCAAAATTTTGTAAATTTTATAAGAAATTAGACATCGTCAAATTCAGTTAGTTGTTTGATATGATTGTAATTCAACTTTTAAATTTTTCTTTAGGTTTTAAAGTTTCTGACACCCAATGAAAGTCAGAAATAATGAGTAATTGTAAGCCACAAACGATTTAAATATCAAAAAAAATTAAACAGTTAGTCTAAGAAAATAAAAAAACATTAACTTTGTCAAGTCTTTTGGGTAAACTTGGCGAATGTAGCTACCAGAGATTTTGGAAAAATTTTGAAATTACCTTATTAATTAAGATCTCCTGATTACGAAAATGCAAAAAATAAGCGGCGGTCTCCAATATTTCCAAAGTTATAGCAGTTTGAAAACTTAAAAATTCCAATGTTTGGATGTGTAAATTAAGCAGCACTTTTATTAAGTTGTATTCACTAAAAATCCACTCACTAGTACCTATTGCACTAATTATTAATTAATTAATCATTACCATTTAATATTATTTATGAAAACACTATTTTTAAAGCATTTTCTTTTTCTTGTTTTGCTGTCAAAGGAATTTCCCTTCCCCTTACTAAGAAATCAAGGGATCCTTGATTTTAAATTTTAAGGTTAGATTAGTGTTTCAAAATAAACGTGCCGAAATAGAGTAAATAAATCTTTTTTACTAAAATGTAATGCTTGATTAATCATTAGTTAGTGCAATAGAGTCTACTAAGTGCATTTTTAATGAATAAAAGTTGAAAAAAGTGCTTAACTTACACATCCAAACTTTGGATGTTTCAAGTTTTCAAACTGCTATAACTTTGGAAATATTGGAGACCGCCGCTTATTTTTAGCATTTTCGTAATCAGGAAATCTAAATTAATAAGGTAATTTCGAAATTTTTCCAAAATCTCTGGTAGCTACATTCGCCAAATTTTCTTTCTTTGTTCTTATCTTTTACAATTATGATAATTTTTTTGGAAAATGTCATTTTAGTAAAAATATTTTATTTGCTCATCCATAAGTACCTACGAGGTCTGTAAATTAAGTATTGAGACTGATTTTGTTCAATGTGTTTATTCAAATCGAATTACAATTCAACATTGTCTCCCTCAAAGTAAGTGCCTTGGGAAGCCACACAGCCCTGGAGACGGTTCTTCCACTCCTGCAATAACCTTCAGCTGGTCGGTTACAGCCGTTTGACTGCTTTCCATTGTCCCAAAATGACGTCCCTTGAAGTAAGTTTTCAATCTCGGGAAGTGAAAAAAGTCACAAGGACTTAAGTCGGGCAAATAAGGAGGCTGAGGGACAGGAATGTTTTTACTGGCCAAAAAATTGTTTATTGAAATTGCTGTGTGACAAGGCGCATTGTCGTGATGCAACACCCAGTGGTTTTTGATGTTTGGTTTCACACACAGGTCCCTTTTTCGAAGTCTTTCAGGAACGTTTTAAGTTTTGCAAAAGTTTCCGTTGCACTGTGCCCAAGTCTCAAGCCAAACTTGATAGCACATCGTTGCCCGAAATTTCATTTTCAGAACGCACTAGAAATAATTGTTTCAGGAAAAAATTTGCTACGGACAATTATTATAAATTGTAATTTACGTGTTGTCAGTTTTTCAATCGATAGCTATCCTTAACTGCTAGTTAATTATCTTGTTACCATATCTCTAAAAAATTAACTAAGGATACCTACCGATTGAAAACTGGATCTGAAAGACTTATTAATCCACCAAACTTTAAATCTAATCCCTATCTGAGTATGTTCAAATAGAGAAACTGAAAAACACATGAAAAAAAAAGCGCTCTTGGACTTCTACTTCTATTTTTGAATTGAGCTCTACTGACGATTGTTAAAGTCGACACCCAGTAAACCTTTTCATTTTTAAATTATGAAACTAAAGCGATATCTGTAGAATATTAAAATCCTCATAATCACTCCATTCTAACAAACTGTGTTAAATTTTATTTGTTATACTTTCTTGTTTGAAATTTTCAAATTTTCCTAGCCATTAAAAAACCAAACCTATTATTAACCTATCCCAGTCTACTTTATACCAACACTTAATTTGTTGCAATACTTCATGATGGCTATAACAATTTCCATAACAGTTTATTTTATCACACTAATAGAATTTTAACACACCCTAACATCACGCAATTGGCGTCATGGTGATGCTATCAGGTATATCATAACAGTATTATTGCTTTTTACCGGACAACTCAAGATTTATTCTGTACTATTTTATGTTGCATCGTTATTTCATGCATTTGACAAAGCGATTAACGATGCGTAAACGAACGTCTTTCTTTCCACCACATGAATGATGTGTTTATTCATATTATCACATCTCCATTAGGCAACTACTGCAAAGTGAGATGATGCTTTTTGTTTGAATCAACATATAGAAGTTGGAAATTAAAGGTTTGAGTGTGATTATGTCAAATTGAAAAAAGTTGTATTAAATTTATTATTATTGAATTAATACTATAAGATACTAATTATCTTGTAGAATGCGGATGGTTTTTCTTCATTTATGTTATCATAATTGATAAAAAGATACACACTATGATCGTTGTAATTTAAATATAACTTTAATGCATTTTCTAAGAGTTTTTTGTCATTTCATCTCGAATAACTATTACAATATCATTCGTACAATTTTCGTTTGTATTATACAAACTAATTATTTCGTAAGTTAAATAAACAAAAATAATAACATGTTGAAGTACCGATATGTTCAAATTGATCAGCATGATTAAATGCTTTAAATACATTATATAACATCGGATAGGTATCAGTTAAATTTTATTTAAGACCTGAGGATAATTACAAAATCATTATAGCTTGCGCTTCAACAGAAATCAATAAAGTAATTTATTTAGAGGAGATTACACGGAATAAATTGAACATTAAATAAGGATTCGTTGCATCCACGAGGTAATCTCGGTAAGGCATTGTCATCTCATAAATCTTTCAGTCAGTTGGTTGACAACGGCACGCGAATGAAATTATAAATTGTAATTAAAAAAGTCTGGTTGCAAGTGAAAAAAATGCATAAGGTATTATTTGTATTCAGCAAATTATGTAACGAAATTAATTTGATTACATACCACGTTACCACAATGGAAAACAATTATATGTTATTTATGGATCTTTTATTGAGCATTTAAGTTTAAAAAGACCAGGTGAATTGTAAATGTATACTCCTATTTTTTATTACCAAGGACTTGTGGGAACCACTAACGAGACGATATGATTAAATTAATAAAGCATCCATAAGATTACCTGAACCGTGTGAAGACTATATTATAATTTAATTACAGGCTAACATATGTAGGTTAGGTTTATTAAATGAATCTTGTGTTGGTACAAGATAACATTTTATTATAACTTGTGTAATGCAAAACTTATATGTATATGGTGAATCTCACAAAACTCTAGTACACTAGTTTATTACGCCAGGAATTTCATAATACATAATTTGCTTCTAATTTAGATTTGTTTTCTTCAAATCAAATAGCATTTGTATTATTTTATTGGTGATGTGCAACTTTATTGTTTATTTTGATTAGCTATTATAATAATAAACGATAATTTCTTTTTGTTATGTTTCATTTGATACATCCGGATTATTTTCAGTAGACATTAACGCCATAGTCTCCGTCTATCTCGCTCTTATAAGAGAAGAATGAGAGATAGAGACAACACGACGCAATCTGTGAAATCTGGGCTTTGGCAATGTGTAAAATATTCACCAGTTCACCAAAAATTTCAAACTAAGAAGCGCCTATGCGACGGCGAGTTATATTGTGGTGTCGTTTAGGTGATTTTTACAGATTAATAATAAATTTCTGTGGGACTGGGAACAACGCTATAACGAAATCTCTGTTTTGGATAATTAATTAATTGCAACAGAAACTGATTCCGTTAAAATTCATAATTCTGCGTCTAAAGTAGATTTAATTTTGAGCAATAATAAGTCAATTTATCTATCGAGGAAATATTCAAAACCAATTTAAATTTTTTTATCACAAGCCATTGCAACTTTGAAATTACAAATGGTACATCCAACTTAATATCTCAAAGAAAGATAGGTAACTAAAAAGGTCTTGCTTCTCCGTTTTTGCTTTTTAATTACAGGATCGGTTTCGGATCACACATCCATCTTCAGTCAAGGCTACCTACAATAAACAAAAAATATCTGATGTGCCCAACACATGACTTTCTTATACGGATAGTATCACAATAATTACTTTTCCTAAAGAAATTAAGTTAAATTTCTTGTAAAAATTTTGAGGGTTTCCAGCAATTTTCAAATAGTCTCTGTCGCATTTACTGCAATACGCATAAATCTGTCCTTGTCCCACTCATTATAACCGAATTTTACGACAAAAATGTGTTTTATTTTAAATTTTTGACCTACTACTCACATTTATTTATTCATTATTGTTTTCGGTACCATAGAAACCAGTAAAATAAAAAAAAACTAATAGTCCGTCTTTCTGGGATTCGAACCCGGGACCTTCCGTTTGGCAGCCATATAATGAGACACATGTCTACCACCTCGACCGTCGGATTAAACTATCAACGCGCGCTATGAGAAATATAAAGTGTTTTAAGAATATCTAGTTTTTTTGAAATTATTTTGACGGAATTTCAAAAAAAGTTCAAACAAAATTTGTTCAAAATTCAATTCGAAATCAATGTTAAAGAATAAAAAAATCTCATAAATTGTTTATTTTTCAAGATATTCTTAAAAAACCTAAAAATGTCATCAGGTAACTGTCACTTGTTTTGGTGCTAGATGAAAAACATTGAATGTGGCACCCACAATTTTGTTCAAACTCTTAAATATGAAATTTGAATCAAATCTGATAAGTCGCTTTTGAGTTATTGGTGGATACAGACAGACAGACATCATGGCGAAAATGGTCAGAATGGATTCAGGGGCCCTCAAAAGGTGTAATTCCATCAAAATCTCGAAGTCGGAAAAAATCACGATTACTATACTTCCTTATACTTCGAATAAGAAAAAAAGCATTAAAAACCATAAATTTTGTACATTTATTATTTGTACCGAATTAAACTTGAGCTTATTTTGTTAAAAAAGTAAAATTGCATTTCTCGAAATTCGAATTCTGTTGCTGAGGCTAAAGCATTCACGAGCGATCCATCAGTCCAAATGGCACCGGGCAAGCCAAAATATCACGATGTGTGGGTAAATTCGAATGGACTCGTGGACTGGAGCTGCCAGGTTGGATTTTCAATCATTCCAAAATCCATGGCGCCGAGCCATCGAGCCATTCATTGGCTTTACCGTGTGTGGCAAAATCCCGAGCCGAGCCATCCACTGGACTCATTGTGTGTGTGCAATCCCCGATCAAAACCACTGTCAGTCTTGTATAAATTTTCTAATTCCTCCCTATTAAACAAAGTACAACATAAATTAACACAAATGACACAGACCAACTGGAATGGACTGACTGGCTCGAGGCTCGATCGTGAGTGAGCTCCTATTTTTGACTCGGGACAAATGGACTCGCGCCGTTTGGATCGCTCGTGAATGGGGGCCTTAACTCGTCACAAAAAAGTGACATATAAAAAGTCAGTTTTTACCTTCGTGTAAATGAAATAGTTATTTACATATCAAGTCATGAAAATTATCTATTACAGGACGAAGAGAAGCATTATTGAGAGTAGTAGGCCGTAAGGCCGAGTACCTACTTTTAAGCTTTCTGAGTCCTAGAATAATAATTTTCATGAGGTGTTATGTATAACCTTTAAGAAAGTCAAACCCTGAAGACAATTTTAGTTAAAAAAATTGATCATTGTAAGATTAGTACTATAATATTTTGCATGACGGTCATTACAGGATCTACTACTTTTATAAATAGTACTGTAATGACCGTTGAAAGTTTGACTTTCTTGACGATTTCAGGTAAAATATCAATGTGAATCTGTCTTCAAAAGTTTAGCTGTAGGAAATGGTTAATGAAAATTATATAGAAGTTAATTCTCTACAACACAAAATATATGACTACAAAAACCCCGGCCACTTTTCCAACTATTAACACAACATATGTTACACAGATACCTAAACATCGTAAAAACAGCGATACCTATTGTTAATAGTTGAAAAAGAGGCCGGGGTTTTTGTAGCCAGGATGTATACAAAGTAATAAATTTTAAATTTAAATTTTCCTCCAACTTGGCAAAATTATGTGCAAGTCTAACTTAACCAAACTATCAGCGAAGCCCTAGACGACAAGAAAACTTTGTTAAGGACAAACTTTAACTAGATACTTTATGATAGAGATATACAAAGGAAAACTACTTTTCTATGTTTTCAGGAGCTCAGTATGTAAAATACTCAATACTTTCAAATGAAAATCAAACTGTGTATCTACTGGAATAATCGGCTCTCTGAAAAGTTGAGGTTAAACTGTTTACACAGTTTTCTGGAAAACAAACTGCAAAAAAAGGAAACAACCTCTTGATTCGACAGTAAAGTCATTAACAAATGCCTAGATATATTGCAGCGATGTTCAGACACATGCATTTAGAGGGTCTAGAAAAACAATAAATCGTTGTGCTGTTTTTTATATTTTTTTAAAATTTTTTAGCATTGATACCTAATTATCACTAAATTAAATTCTATGGGAAAGAAATTACTGCTTCTAGCTATCGTCTCATCTACATACCTTCACTTTTTTAGCTTTTTTCCATCGACATCATAAATTAAATAAATTGCATCACGAATAATCTAATTAAACAGTACCGCATGTAATATATTTTTGCAAAATAAAATGGCAATATTAATTACCTTCAAACAGTTTACCTCCACTTGTAAATAAGAATATGAGGCAATAATATTTTAAAAGCGTCTTCAATTTACGACGTGCACAATAGCATGTTATATTGCCAGTGGATAAATGATGTTAACGATATTGAAACATCAAAAACAAAGAAATCAAATTACTTTCACTGACTGCGCTACTAAAGCTTAGTCTATATGTTACACATTCAATATGCAACAATAATTCCAGCCTCATCATTATAATTTACACCACCTGATTAAAAAATAACGTTTTAATTTCTATAATAAGTGCAAACGTGATTTGCATTTGTAATAAATCAAAATGTGATGCGTTGCTCTCATATGTTTGAATCAAGTGGAAATACGGCTATCAATCATTTTAGACAATGTAAATCGTTTGATCGATTCTTACCCTGAGCCATCTGATCTCATTTGAATAATACTTGCGAAATGTTAATTACTATTCATTAAAAATTAATATTAGAAGTAATCAGGTTGCAACATGCGATGAGGATCCGGAGGCCACACACGATATACCCTCGGCAGAATATGTTTGCCAAAATATATACTTATTTTGCTAATTGTAATCTTTGTGTGCCTAGAGTTAATTTTGAATAACATTTAGTAACTGTTCTATAGTGCAAAAGATGATATTAAAAAGTTTCTTTCATAGAGAACATCCTTTTAGATTATCTAAATTCCATTGAAATATACTTTTCTTGTTGCGTATTCACTGACAAGATGTTGTTTATGTAAACAGTTTTTAATTAATTATTCTCCGCTCCGCTCCGGTACAAATGCAACATCTTCAAAGATAAGTCCACTATACAAATTAATCTCAACAGGTGTGAACTAAGCGTGATTTATTAAAATGATGATACTGTAACCGTGTTTGTAAATGTTTATATCTAAAGTATTTTTTCGTACACGCGGTAAATACAATCTACCAACAATGATCTGGAAATCCAGATAATTGTGCAAGCTTGCGGGTTTTGCAAGGTGTATAGTGAGAAAAGAAGAAACATTGGCTAATTACGGTGTATTGGAATGTAGCTTCATTTCAATATTTATGATTAAATTCATCCAAAGACTTGTTCTGAAAAGATGCACAACATAAACTATGAGATAAAAAAAACTAAAAATTACAATTATTCATTTCCCTGATTTTATGAAAGCCTTGTACTTAAAAACATGATTGCGCCCATCGTAAAAATGTCAAAATTTGCAACTGGATTTTTCTTATTTTTAATTAATTGCTTTAATAAAATACCTACGCAGCGTGATGTAAGAGATACGAGTATGTTCTTAAGGAATCTACAGGTATTATGCATTAATATCAAATTAATATGGTTTTAAGCTGACCTGACTAATGTGAAGTATCGTTCTTAACCTTTGCTCTGTGTAGATGCTGTTGACGAGTATTCATTTGAAAATAGCGTTAAATTTATAATTGCGGAAGAGCAGTCACTTGTATACAGTCAAATCAAAGGATTTAATATGTATACTTTGTGTTAATTATGAAGATGGGTTTCTAACAATATTGCTCTTTAGAGACTGTAGATGCCTATTTGTTATCTAAAGAACTTGCGTAAATTTCAGATAATTTTAGATATATAAATGTGAAGAATTAGTTTCTTTAAAATTGTAATGTATGAAATAGATTATTGGTGTGTATTCATTTAAAAATACCACAAAAGACAAACAAAATTGTGTAGCAGATGAAATCAGCAATTGGATTGACTTCTGGATAGTTAGGAAAATTAAATAAGTAGGTATAGGTTGCAAGTTTCGGCATCTTACATGGAAGGTTCTGAACTTAGTACAATGAAATCAGAAATTTTGTTAAATACAAAGAATACCTGTACTTTGGTTTGGATTTAGTACTAGTAGTAAATGAAACAAAATTGTTCTCACAGCTGACGTTTCGCCCACAATTTGTTACGCCTTCTTCAAAGATATGCGATAACGAATGATACACATTAACTTACGTGCGAACACAAATCAAGGCAATAACTTGATGTTAGCTTAAAATTGACAAAATTATAACACTGAAGATTGCTGAAAGCTATTGACATCTCAAATTTTAAATAGACTTTTGAAACGACATAGATATTTCAAAATTGAATAAGCACTACCAATTCATTGAATTTGTTAATATTTAACAAATTTCACAAAGGCTTGTAAAATATAAGATCCATAGAGGAAGAAACTGCCCGGTTTACCTCGAAGACAGCTGAGCAAGTTACAGGAATGTAGAATAGTGGGTAGAACCTGCAATTTCTTAAACAACGGTCGAGTCAGGAAGTCGTGATTCCTAAAGCACATCCAGTTGTCAATGAAAAGCAGATGGAACTCATAAAAACTCCTCTCCCTGGGCAATATTATGACAATAGCATAATTGATACACCTCTACACCTACACTTACTTAAACGATGGTATAATTTGAGACCCTCAGATCTACCATATATATAACATCTCAGGATTCAAAATTTAGGAGTGCAAATAAATTAAAAGTAATATAAAAGAATCTGGACAAAATAACATAGCAACTTATCGTTACTTTATAGAAAAACTCCTGAAAATAGATCTATAGCACTTATAATGTGAGCCTTCTACCTCACAAACTCTCGTTTAATAAGTACTCTCAAACTGGGAAGGAGGAGGAAGAGTAGTTATGGAATTTGAACAAGACTTATTGTAGAAGTTCGTTTAAGGTCCGCCGGGTAAAGGTAAGTCAGTCTTGGCTGTTGCGTAAAATTATATTGCAAAATAACTATATGGGTTAGCCAATCTTTATAGCTAAACTTGGAGCTTGGAGAATTATTTTTTCCCGGAGCCAGAGGGCCATATTTATCAATCGATTATAACTTTAAAAAATTGCAAATGACCTTAAAGCAAATATAATAGAAAAAAAAGAATACCTAACTAAACTAAAGTAAAATACTTGAATTAAATCCAAATTGAAAAAAATTAAAGATACATAGTGAATACTGGAAATATAAAAAATATTTAAGTTACCTCAGTGGTTTTTGTCTACATGTTATATCGGGTGTTCATTTAAAAAAGGTGTCAAATTGGCTTTGATCTTTGTCGCTGTTTTTGTCTAACCAACTTAATTTACGATGTTGTTGTCTTTTAAAAAGTAAAGTCAAAACCAATTTGACGCCTTTATTAAAAAAACACCCGTTACTTAGACCACTAAACAGATTGATGCTACTTTATAGATTGAAAAAGAAGTGTTTACCTATTTATTAATTTTAAATATCTCGAGTTCTTCTCTGGAACGGTCTGAGATTCGTTTTCCAATTACGATTATATAAAGCATTAAGTTTTTATATTCATAGTTTTAGACAATTTTAAGATATTCAGTATAGTTATAATATTCAAAGTAGAATTTTAAAAAATCATATAAAATGACTCCTTAAGTTTCATCTACTTTCAGACAAGAAAAAAAATGTACACGTTGCCTGTGGAATTTGGAAATTGGTTTCAATTTTAAGGGGTACCTACTACTATAATAATAAATAAAATGTGAAATTGAGGATTAGCGATGAATAGGGTCTATAATAACGAGAGCCGTCATACTTATCAAAAACTCTTGATTATTCTAAGGCCAAAATCAAAAACTGACTTAAGATAAGATTACAAAATATTAAATTATTACTTACAACTACATAATTGTTTCTTTCACTTCAACAGTTAAGTTATTTTACTATAAGTTTATATCATTAATTTAAATTAACGATGTACAATTAGTTCTACGTTATAACTTATATTAGAACATATATTACCTACCGATATATATTATCTAAAAGTAAGTACATAAAACAAATGTATTAATTTATAGAATTATTATTTTACATATTTCTATTAATTATAAAACCCTGAAAATCGCGTTGCATCATTGAAAACTAGAAAATCAATTTTGCCTAACCATTGCATCATATTATATTGCAATGATGCTGTAGCACATCATGACCTTGGAATTTTGTTACACTTACAAAGCTCCGTTTCAGGAGGTATACCACCGCGGTGGACGCAATGTGTCTTAAAGAGTGAGAGTAATTTCACAACCTTCTACACAACAAACACAGGTAAATGTGTCTTTTGCGCTCATCATACTTTATATCTCATTCTCTTAAGGTCGACTAGTTTATACTCAATCTCGACATTGTTATTCATTGTAATGACAAATCGCGGAGGAATTATTTTATAGATTATAATCACGCGATATGTTTTCGGATAAGATCAATGTCAAACTGATTTTCATAGAATATCTGATATTGTTTGAACGTTTATTGATTTATTATGATGAAAGACGACCCCCAAAAGAGAAGAATAGGTGCAACTACTGCTCCTAGACTTTTACTGCGTAATGTTTGTGCTTACTAGACTGTATTACAGTTTAATCCATTTAATTTTAAGAATCCTCGCAGGAATTTAAGGTCATTTCTTATTGAAACTTTGAACTGTTTTATTTACTATTTTTTATCTCAACCTTGCTATACGTTTATAGTATTATTGTTGTGCATACAGAATAATAAAATTGAGTTATGACCATCGTTTATTTATGTCTTCTCAATTAAATTTTGAATTCTTTAGTTTAGTTGCCATAAATTAGATCCATTGTGAAATTTGTTGGTTTTTGGGTTAAAATCATTTTCCTGGCAGCTATTTTGTGAATAATTTCACTCGTAGGTTTATTTGTTTAAAATATTGTAGGTGGAATTGATGCAAAAACTAAATGCAATTATCCTCAAAAACTTTCTTTTACAGAATAATTTGGCAATTGCTAAATAATTGCTTGCAATAACTAACTTCTATAGAACGTAAATTTCCAGAGTTCGTCTTTAATTATCCTATTTACTCTTCATCTGATATAATTAAATTGTTGAATTTGTAACATTCACACCTTAGCACTCATAAAAGATGAGCGTAAAGATGTGTATTACATCAGACGCATAAATAAATAGATCAAGGTACATCATTACAGAAAATTGTTGAACAACAAAACAAGTAGGTCGTTTTACTGCATCCGAACAACCTACCTCATCTATTTCAGTTATAAACATCCTTATAGTGCATTGGACAAGATGAAAAGATTTTTTCTTGCATGCATTTAAAGGCGATTCATCTTTGTCGCAAGTACTATTAAAATTGTATAATAGTGCGGGTTGAATGAGCTACCCACTATGCAAGGACAAATTGTAGGTTTGCGCGCCTAGGCGGAAATTTTTTATTAATGGTTCTTTGTTAATTGGATATTGTTTGGTAAACGTTTTTATGAATTTTGTTGTTTTTGTGTTATTAATCAGTGTTTTTGCAGTTGTTTAGTTGGAAATGAAATTACCAGTTTCCGTCTGTGGAACATCTTCCCCCCTACAAATTTCTAGCTTTTGTATCTCCATAAAATTAATCTATTAAATTAATTATCATATTTGATATACACGAATGGTTTTTAAGAAGATTAAAATACGAAACTCGTGAGGTACCTACTTCAAGATTGGGGTAGAAAAACATCAGAAAATTATGTAATGTAGGAGTTGCAGGACTGATGGAACTTAAATGTTTAAAATATCAATGATTATGTTTGTAATTCTGATGTAGGGAGTCAAATTTTAAACTCTAATAAATTAATAAGAAGACATGTATTTATTATTTAATTTAAGTTTATTAATTTTTGTTGTTTTTATTAGCCCCATTAAATATAAAACAAATAGTTTTATAAATAATAGCGAGGGTATACTAATTTTGAATGTTTACCTTCCTATAAATTTCCATGTCCGTCTATGACAATACGATGAGAATACCTTGACTAATTTCATTACAATAACCTACAACAACGATTATAACAAACGCAAAATTTTACATTTTAATAATTATAATTATATTAAAATTAAATTTTATAACATAAATTATCATTATTAGATCAACTTTTTTCTCAGAATATAGGGTGAACCGCTTTTAATAATAAGACAGTTTTTCGAAGGAAATTTTTGAAAAAATGTTCTAATAAACTAAGGGACGTAGAACGTGTTGATAATGTTTTGTTATTAATTTCTGGGGTATATGGTTTAAGGCAGAATTTGAAATTTGATAGGTCAATTAGGTTTGATAAGCTATAAATCTAAGGATAATAATAAGGTTTAGTGGCGTATTTAGATGAAGGTAACGCACCCTTTTTGACATATTTTTTTAAAGATTTGAGATTTTATAAAAAATAAACGAAATTAGGTATTAAAGATAAGTACCTACCGATAAATAGGACAAATACGTTCGATGACCGTTAGCCCAACTGTTTATAAGAAAAAACCACTTCGGAATTAAAAGTAAATTCACAAATACTGAATCACTGCAATGTAACCGAAATTAGGACCGAAGCTAAACTTCTGCATGTCCTTAAACAAAAAATAGCCTAAACAATATCAGTAAAAATTGCTTCGTATGCGAGGGAGGGGTGAAAATTTAAAATTCACTCAAAAATAAAGTACCCATATTTTGCATCGTAGAAAAAAAATTATTAAGAAAAGTTGTTTGTATTTAAAAGTTATCTTATACGGATAGTATCACAATAATTACTTTTTGACCCTCGAATTCAACTATCAAAGCGCGCTATGAGAAATATAAAGTGTTTTAGGAATATCTCGTTTTTTTGAAATTTTTTTGACGGAATTTCAAAAAAAGTTCAAACGAAATTTGTTCAAAATTCAATTCTAAATCAATGTTAAAGAATAAAAAAATCTCATAAATTGTTTATTTTTCAAGATTTCTTAAAAAACCTAAAAATGTCATCAGGTAACTGTCACTTGTTTTGGTGCTAGATGAAAAACATTGAATGTGGCACCCACAAATTTGTTCAAACTCTTAAATATGAAATTTGAATCAAATCCGATAACTCGTTTTTGAATTATGGTGGATACAGACAGACACACACACAGACAGACAGACAGACAGACACACAGACAGACATCATGGCGAAAATGGTCAGAATGGATTCAGGGGCCCTCAAAACGTGTAAATCCATCAAAATCTCGAAGTCGAAAAAAATCACGATTACAATACTTCCTTATACTTCGTATAAGAAAGTAAAAATAAACGTTTTTCCTTTTTTTCGACGCGCCCCCGTAGAACAAATCGTCACAAGCTAACAGCGCACAAATTCAGTTTTTTAACAGTTTTTGGGTTAATACTTACATAATTTACTTAAATTGGTTTAAATGTGCGAAAACGGGTCGTTTAATAAAATAATAATTTTATCAGGAAACTGAAATTGACTTACAAGTAGGTACAGATAAAAGTAATTCCTGAACCCATAGATTTAAGTTTTTTTAAAAAGTAAAAATGGCAATAAATTACTAAAGATATCAAGTAAACTCGCATTGTTTTACATTAAGTTTTTTTACTTATCCATAAAATAAAATACGATGTGCACCAAAAAAATGAGATTATTTTTGGCATTATTTTATTAACCGCGCATTTAAACCAATTTAAGTAAATTATGTCTTTAATTGCCCAAGAACAGTCAAAAAACTGAATTTATGTGCTGCATAGCTTCTAGCGATTCGTTATACGGGGGTGAGTCAAAAAAAAGGAAAAATGGTTTTTCTTTGTCTACAGAGCCCAAATTGGGTATTCGGGGATAACTTTTAAGTAAAAACAACTGTTCCTAATAACATTTTTTCTACTGTGCAAAATAATGGTACTTTATTCTTGAGTAAATTTGAAATTTTCACCCCTCCCTCGTGTACGATGCAATTTTTACTGGTTTTGCTTATGCTCTTTTTTGTTTAAGGACATGCAGAACCTTTCCACAGTAAAATAAATTTGGTAATTCTAAAGATAAAAAAAATTCCCATTTGGTGCACACTTTCTGCCGGTCACTGTACACATACGTACTTATACATAACCAAAATGCTTCATTGCTAAGATACTGGTTACTGCCAATTATATTTTTTCATCTTGTCTTTTAGCAAGGCAGAAGCATACATAAGAATTTTCTAAGGTACAGGGTTAGAAAATATGTCTATATTAGCAATGAAGCATTTTGGTGTGGCTATTTTTTAGACAATTTTAGTTCTAAAATCTGCTATATTAAAATACATATCCAAAATATGTATGAAAGAATTGAGTTTTAACACCCTGTATCTATAGAACTTTTGCAAATGATTTTGGAAATTCTGATGTGTCCAGCTTCTGACCTTTTTATGCAAAGAAAATGAAAAAACATGGTTACTATTATTTTAGAGAAATGGTGGATGTATTTTTCAAGATATTTGAATGAACTTTTTTGCATAGTTCTTAGAAAAAAATATTCATTAAGGTATTATCGGCCATTTTTAAATTTTATAAAAAATGAGTTTCACTCATGGCTACAACAAACTTAATACCTTATCCTGATTTTTTTCTAGAAATTATACAAAAGAGGATCTAAGATTGTTAGTCCAGTCAAACGAGAACAAAATTTAATTTTCTGGAGCATATTTCCACAGATATTGCTTAAAAGTTTATAAAAATGTATTTTTAATAGTTAAACCATATCTCTACATTCCTTGCAAAAATGTAAACTCTTCTTGGGTTTCTATTAAGATATATTTTTGCTATATTTTCTATTGAGAAGAAATGAAGTAAATAATAGTCACTATCTATTTTTTCTGAAAGAACCAACCAAGAAGGAACCAACATTGATTATGGTTTTGGTTATGTATGATAAAATCAAAAGTGACATTGACCATTGACACTACATTTCGATAATTTCACACTGTAGAAAATAGGTGTACTCTATAGTACTTTCGTAATTGGAATGGTCACATACAATCTGGAAAATTTTGTGGCCGATAAAATCACTAATGTGATCGAAGAAACGTTAAAATGAAGAAAATGAAAATTATCTCTACGTTGCTCTATAGTCCTACAATGTCACTTCATTCCCTTCAATATAAACAGGTCACCAAAAAAGAAACTAACCTAATATCAAACTTCACTCTTTGCTAATTATTCTTAAAAGAACATTCAATCTGTTCTAGACTATGGAGCCTTAGGTTTTAAAAGCCCTGACAAGAATGATACATTTATATCTGACCACTCAGTAGCCTCTCACTGTATTCCAGTTTGAGTAAGGAAGTAGTTCCTTAATTTTCAACTTTAACTTTTTTTTTACTTTTAATACTCAAGTAATTTCTAATTATCGTAAATACGTAAATCATAATAATAATAATAATTAAAAAATAATTTTTTTAATAAAAAATTATAATAATTATTAAATTTAAGCAGATTAGAAACCTATTCCGTAATTTTCAAAAAAAGCGTGTTAAATAATTAAATTTAAATTAACATTAAGTGCATAAAAGAATGTAAGCAATTATATATACGAATGTTTCTTTTGTAACACGTATGGACAAACATTTTTATTGTTCTTTGTTTAACTAATAAAGCTTGTTCATTTCTATGTAGGTATATGACACAACAGCAAAGAACTATTTAATTTAGTTGTAACGTTTTTTGTAATTGACAATTTTGTTGCATAGCGCGTTGGTTTTTCTCATGGTGTTTTCACGCCTTTGATTTGATTACACGGAAGTACCTCTACCTTTGTTGTTTATTGTTAATTATTGTAACTTTTTATCAGTGCGATTTGTTGAAAATCATGTCAACACAATAATGTTGTGTAATAGATTTGTATTCATTAGCAGTAAATTGATTTTTCTATAAATATGGAGAAAACTGATTTGAATATGGCTAAAATGTATAAAACGGTTTTTGCTAATTAACATAATTAATATCGATATCTGTATAATATTTTACAACTGGTAATTGCATAATCCCCCTGGACGCCTAATCAAACTATCCAATAGAAAAAAGATGTTGTACTATAATTGTTACTAAACTCGCAAATTTAGAATGCAAATACAACACAACACCACATTATCCTTGTTATGTCTATCAGGCAAATTAAGTGAATCTTTAAAACTGTCCTTGGGTCTCATCTTTTCCATCCAACTCTTGCAAGTCATTTAGAATAATGTTACAATTGTATTCAATATAAATGTATATCAAAACAGAAGATCTCATGCGTGTGACATACCTAAACAATCCCATTCCAACATCAATAATATACATTTGCATCCTTTTTGAAATAAATACAAACATCGTGAATGGCTCATAAAGGCAATTGTCGTTTCGTGATGCACATCCTCTTTGTCGTTTTATAATATCGCGACGTAATGCCCTTGTTTTATTTTAAGAAAAAAGTGGTTTCTTTGAAACACACGTTAGCTCGACAAATTATATCCGAACTGTTCGCCTTGATCTTTTCATTTGCTCTAATTTACCACGAACAATGGATAAGTTCAAATGAGTCTCTCGAAATTTACCAAACATGTTGTGCAAGGTATTGTTGTCCAAAAATACATCGCGTTGCAGATGATGAATTGGTGCCATCAATAAGGAAGTTAGGTAAAGTTGGAACTTGAATGGTCACCAAATGTTTTTATTTCAAAATGAATAGTTATTATTCATATAATATAAACCAATTTTTAAGCTTAGATAAATTATGTCTTAAACCTTGTGGAATAATATCAGATTAAATTTGAATGAGAACTGAATTTTGGTAATTGAATTTATTGTTTCTACAATTTATAATTAATTCAGTTTTAAAAATTAATAACTGATCACAAAAATTTTTTTCGAATGTGATTAAGACAAAAACTATGAAAATATGACATATTTAATATTTCTAATTAAAAGTTGCTATTTTTTATAAAATACTTAAATGAGTCACTTTAGCTTATTGAAGAGCTTTGATCTTTGATTACATTGAATAAAGTTACATAACAAAATATCCTACAATATCTTGAAAAGAAATATAAAATATCGGATAAGTTTCTGACATTTCAGGATAGGTTCTGTGAAAACATCATTGTAAGGTTAGGTCAGGTTGTGTGATTCTAGTCAATTCTCAATTCTACTAAATCTTAAAAACACACATTTCCAAAGGCACATATTATAAATATCATGTTAATGATAAAATGTAAGCCTAAAATACTACAAAATGCAAGTGATTGAATGAACAGTCAAGAACAGAACTCTTCAATTTAGTAATAAAAATTCCAGAACAGTACTGTGTAAAATCATATTTATTATCTAGTTTATACGCGATAGGAAATGCCACTATGATGAGAATGATCAGAAGATTCAATTCAAGTTGGTGAAGGTTGCAAAAATTGGAATCCTCAATGAATTATTATTATTAACATGAGCGAGATACTATAAAACAATGAACTAGAGCATTGTGAGGAGCTCTTAAATGACCATCAAAATCTTCAACAACAAGAACTGCAATAACAACCTCAGGAAGAAGAAACATTGTCCATAGAATGCCACTATGGTGAGAATGATCAGAAGATTCAATTCAAGTTGGTGAAGGTTGCAAAAGTTTGAATCCATAAGGAAATATTATTAACACAAGAGATACTGTAGAACAATGAAAGAGAACATTTTGAAGAGCTCTTAAATGACCATCTGAATATTCAAGAACTCCAATAACAACCACAGGAGGAAGAGACATTGCCCATAGATGAAGAAAGCAATAATAAGGGTGCTCTTTGAAAGGACTTGTCCGCGGAACTGTTTAAAAATGGAGGAAAGGCGTTAGTTAAAAACTTATATGCTGTTATACAGAAAGAATTACCAGGTGACTGGACCCTAGAAATTTTATGTGGGTGAAATAAAAATGAAGATACTACTAGCAAACCAGTTCACAATAAAGATTACAGAAAAATCAAAATAGCTCTCTACAAAGCGCTCTTAAGATTAATTATTACATATGGGTCAGAAGCCTGGACATAGTCTAAATATAATCAAGAATTACTATACTCATAAAACATATATGAAAATAAAGTATGGTGCAGACATTGTAACTTCGAACTATACCAAGAATATGAGGAATCCGATATTGTCAAGAACATTTAGATCATAAAATTAAAATGAGTAAGCATATCGCTAGAGCATCTTAATAAAATAGTTAATCCCCGTGAACCGCTAGTACAACGTAGTACAGGAAGATCAAAGCTTAGATATTTGGACGACGCGAGGTGAAGAGTGTCATGAAGACATTAGGAGTACAGGGTGTCCAGATTTAGTTGTAAATGCGGGGTATCTCGCTTACTAGCAGAGATAGAGAGATGAGGTTTTCGCGTTACGTTGTTACTTTTTTGTGAAACGAAAGATGGCGTCAACGGTTTTTTCATAGCCCCCTTCGTTTTTAAGATACAAGGAGAAATTGAAAATTTGCACTTTTAGGGCATACCTCGTATCTCGGGAACGGCTCAAGATATTGGAAAGGTAAAAACTGCATCTTATACAGATTTTTATGTAGAATCCAGTGGCGTACTCAGCTTTTATTTAGAAGCGATAAATTTCGAGATATTTATTAAACTTATGTTATTTTAAATGGAACACCATGTATGTTTATTACTAGTTGGATCCAGCTTGTCATAAGCTTTACAAAAATATAAAACACTTTGTAGTTATTTTTCTATATTACGCTAGAAAATGACAATTTTTAAAAATGCAGCCAAAATTTTTGTAAGTAGGCCATGAAAAACAACAAACAAAGAAGGAATACAGTCAACTTTTCACAAGAAGAAATAAAAGTTTGAATACACTTTATAGAACTTGTTCAAATTTATTTCCGTTTTGTCTCAGACACATTTCTCACATTTTTCTTATCCTGCGTAAAGCATTCAGAATTATGAGAGGTTGTGCTTGAAAATCCATAAATTCTTTTTCTGTGGCAGCACATAAATCTTATTATATGAATAATGACATTGGTTTCTTATTTTTCATAGCCTACTTATAAAATTTTTGGCTGAATTTTTGAAAATTGTAATTTTCTAGCTTAATATAGAAAAGAATTACAGATTGTTTTATATTTTTGTAAAGCTTATGACTAGCTGGATTCAACTAGTGAAAGACATACAGGGTATTCCATTTAAAATAACAAGTTTAGTAAATATCTCGAAAATTATCGCTTCTAAGAAAAATCTGAGTACGCCACTGGATTCTACATAAAAATCTGTATAAGATGCAGTTTTTACCTTTCCAATATCTTGAGCCGTTCCCGAGATACGAGGTATGCCCTAAAAGTGCAAATTTTTAATTTCTCCTTGTATCTCAAAAACGAAGGGGGGTGAAAAAACCGTTGACGCCATCTTTCGTTTTCCAAAAAAGTAGCAACGTGTCGCGAAAACCGCATCTCTTTATCTCTGCTAGTAAGCGAGATACCCCGCAATTACAACAAAATCTGGACACCATGTACGTAGAAACGTAGATGGAGGACAAAAGCGCAGGACTGACAAGGATGGAAGAAGATACTAAGGTTAAGGCTTTGTAATGGGCTGTAACGCTAGTTATGATGACAAAAATGACAATAATCCTAATATATTACCTAAATTGTTAGTTTATTACTTTTTATAGGTTTTGCAAAAATTTGAAGGCTTAATAAATAGCACAGGAAAAACTACTAAGAATGTAAGTAAAGGGATCGGAGGCGAAAAGCTGGGACCAAACGTCCGTTTCGCTACACAGTTACATTCAATTTTAACTTCTATTGAACCATTTTTTTAATTTGTTGAAGTTACCTTTATTTGATCAGATGTTTTAAGAAAAATAATCAACTGGGAGGGGATTATAAGAATTATAATGTGGAAGCGTCATTTAGGGGAATTTTTATGGAATATGGACGATTGGGAATAATGCGACATATAATTTAGCTAATTAATTATACAACAGAAAATGACTTGATTACACCTTGTAACATTTTTCATATCTATACTTTTGACATTACGAACGCGCGAAAAATTGGCTACTTACAGGGAAAAATGTATAGGTATCAGGAAAATATATACCTTTGAGGGCTGCCGATCTTATTTTGAGAAGTTGTAGATGTCGTGGGATATATTGTCTCTATTAAAAATTACTCCTCTGGGCCGAAAAAAATTTTCATCTTCTTCAAGTGGTTAGGAATCCACGTAAAACTGTAGGGTGTCCCAAAGACAAATACAAAAAGTTGGGTAGTTTTTACTCCAGCCCCCTCCTATTTGACCCACCCCTGTATAATAGTTTTGGATTGTTAACAAGCTGTCTTGTTGAGCATAAAAAGATTAGCGAATGGCCAAAATGTGGACTTTTAAGGTGCTCTAGCCCCCTTATAGGAAGCATTTTTCAATTTAATTCGAACTTTTTGCATTATTTTTGAACGTTGAATCAGCTGGTACATTTTGTAGATGTCAACATTTATAGGCAGAGGCGACGCGTATACTCCAGTAGGAGTGGAAAAACGGCTGATTGATTGTCTCTAGTTCAAATATAATCACCGGAGTATGCTCACAGAAAACTAAATAAAATGAGCTATCAAAAAGCAACCATTCCTGAATAATTTTCTTATTGAAATCTTTGCCTATTGGCTTCAAGTAGATTAAGGCATATTTTTACTTATTAATATACAAATATATAATATACTAATTTAATTGTATAAATGACAGAAGAATATGTTTATCTTTACTTTTAGAGTGACTATGTGAAGAACATGAAATCGCCAAATATTTCCCATCGCATTTAACTGATAAATTCAATTCTCAATGCATAAATAAATAATAGCTTCATTGTGCATCCACAAAACAGTATAATATATTAAATAATATGAAATTATCAGATTAAAATAAACAAGGTAGAGCTTCTCTTACAACACATTTCCATAAACTCAATGACTCACTTGGTATTATAAACAGTCCTAAAAATTTTCGCTACGCAGCTTCCATTTTCTGCGACATTTGTTACCTAAGAACTACCTACCAGATTCATATCGGATGGTAACATGTGTGTAACTTATTCATAATGAACTAAATAAATTTTACGACTAAGCAGAGTTCTTGCAAATAATAAATTGTTGGTGATGGTTAGAGAATACACTTACTAAATTGAAATTCTACCTCTTAAATACCATTTCAAATGTGCAAGAATGCATGTGAAATTGTTTTTATAACATTCCTCTGGGTTCTAATGAATTAACAATGAACTTGTTTAATACAAATGATGTAATTCAATTATAAATTGAAATGATCCACGTTAATTTTTAGTCAGAATGGCAAATTCTTCTGTACAAGAAAGTAGTGGCCAGTAGCAGTAAATCTCTCAACTAATTTACCATATCTCGATACAATTAAACTAATGAATTAGAAAATTGCATCTTCAAAGAATTTTCTTCCATAAGTATGTACCGGCGAAAAAGGAATGCCTTGTACATGATGTGTGATGTTGAGACATCTTGACATACTAAACTACAAGCATAAAAACTCTGCATTTTATTAATGTTGATGATGAACAATTCGTTTTCTGCATAAAAACGTGATTTGTGTGAAAGAAAAAAGTACCTAAATCCAAACGAATTATGCAACGGACTAATAAATTTATAAATACGAATTGTACCTCTATATACACAAGTTGTAACTGTCAGTTTGTGTAATTAATTTAATTTGGTAATTTAATATGTTTTTCAGAATAAATTAGTTTTGGAAGCGCAACTATAATGCTTGTAAATTTATACATATAAACAATTTAATTATTATATAATGGATTTTCTCTGAAATCTGTTTAATAAATTCTAAAAAAGTGGGAACAAGACACTTGTATATTGGGGACAGTACAGAAATACTATAAGTAATGATATTTGAGTATAGTAGTAAGTAACTTACTTAAAAATTATTTATGTAATTAAAAATTATGAAAAATGTGCGTTAAACATAAAGATAAATTTTGTTCTACTGAAGTAAGTATAATGAAAAATAAATATATAAATTTATTGTCAATTAAAAGTATTGGTTTTAAAACAATAATGATGTATAATATTATATTTCAATAAGAACATTAAATAGTAGTGGAGTGTAGAATATGCAATATCAATATTTGATTAAATAGTACTAACTTCCTCACTTAGTTTAACTATCAATGGCTGCTGAACTACCTTAGATTGGAATAATACGAATGAACGTCTGTTAAAATTTCGAATTTGCTCATATTTAAATATACCAGAACCATCAGACCAAAAACGGAATTAAACAAATCTTAAAACAACACATCAGAAAATTAAATGATCCATAAAGGCTATAAATTAAAGTTGAACACGTTTAAAATTTAGAAAAACCAACAAAATGCATCATCAACATATTTGATTCAACATACAACAATGGGAATTTACATAGATGACAGTATACTAAAAATACTATGGCATACCTACCTATCCTTAAAAACAGCAATATTTTATAAACACACTTATTAGATAGGTACTATTCTAAAATGTCATGGTTTTGGATGATGCACTGATCAAAATGGTGACAATTTTTTTTTAGATTTATACATACAAATTATAATATAATGTATTAACGGATATAGAAACGCAAAAAAGAACCAAATGGGTAATTAACGAAAAAACCAAGTTAAAAATAAAAATAGATCGCTTGAATGGAAATGAACCTTTTATTTAGGATTTTAAATTAGGTCTAAATACTTTCAGTATTTCGCATCCTAGTACGAGTATATTTGGCCCCTTATAAATTGCTGTTATATTTCTTTGTAATTTTTATTAAATATAAATTATCGTTTATCGTTAACATGTTTCATTGAATGTGAATATACGACAACAATATTTCCATAACAAATCGTAGATTTATGATTTTCCTGATTACATTTCAAACATGATTGAGGAATTAGGATGTTAATATTAAAAGTCTGAATTTTTGAAATATTGTCAATTGTGAGTTATTGTTGCATTTTTTCTACAATTCAATTTTTTTTAATCGGAGGAAGAATTATTAAAACTCCAACAATATCATAATCGTTTAGGTTAGGCTAAAATTGTTTAATCATTTCTTTTTAAGGAAATTAATATTAACAGTCAGTTCGATAATCAAAATAAAAGTCGGCGTTAGTTTAATGCGGTTTTGACTCATATTTGATTATGAAACTGGTCGTAATATTAACTACACTATTTTAAAAGGTTCAGGGCAAAATTTATTTATTATTATATTTATTATTATGATTAAATTAAAAAGACTATGCTTTTTATTTTGTAAGAAAACAATATTTGTAACATTTTCATAAAGTTCAAGCTCAATGGGCTCAAATCTGTTCACGTCAATTTTTCATATCGCAGGATGAAGGATGCTCCGCTAGTATACCTCAACGGTATAGCTGTCCCTCACACTAACATGACCCTTGATGCAAAATTGAAGTGGAAAGAACATGTAAAGAAGAAACCTGAATAGCTTGGACTTAAGTTTCGCCAAATGAATTGGCTTCTTGGGAGACATTCCAGAATGTCCACAGCCAACAAATTGCTGATCTACAACCAGATCCTCAAACCGGTATGGGTTTACGGCATCCAGCTGTGGAGATGCACGCGGCAGAGCAACATCAAGATTATCCATACGTGGCAAAATAAAGTACTGTGGTGTATAGTCAATGCCCCGTGGTATGTGAGAAACACGGATTTACACAGAGACTTGAGGATCCCCTTCGTCAAAGAGGAAATCCAACGTTTTGCTGGGAGGCACGAAGACCGTCTTCGCCATCACCCAAAAGTCAAAGTACTCCAACTCCTCGACAACGAGGATCTGCTGCGCGGATTATAGAGAACCAAACTATTTGGATTTGTGTAATGTGTGATACGTGCTTAAAAACAGAGTGTCTATTTTCGTGTGTGCGTAGCAAACTTGTGTGGACGTCATTAGACGAACACTAGTTGTTTAAGTAGTTATTTAGTCATAGGTTTAAAAGCGATATAAATTGATGGTTGGTCATGTTTGACCAATTTCAATGTATCGTACTCTTGAATTACAAAAACGACGTCCAAAAATTAGAAGCGGTGCTCTCTTGAAATTTGCCTAAAATGTTACATTCACAATTTAACTGAAAGTTTCATGTTTTCATTACTGTTTGAGTGTCACGATAAAATTATTGTCTGAATTGATTTTCTAGTTAATTTGGACAAAGCTGGATTCCCTCACCACCTCATTTTTGTTAGAGCTTATAAGGAAAAAAACCAAATTATTATCAGGAAACGAATGGATGGAGAAGTTGACGAGAATTATAAACTTCGTCAGCTGGATTCTTCTGAATTCATTGCTTCCAATATCTAAATTTCGTTATTAGTCAGTATAAGTACCATATGATCAAAAATTATTTACATAAAGGTGGCTTTGGAATTCTGAATTTACCTTGCAAGTTTGATTCATCGTCAGTAGTTGAAATTATATAGGTTTGTAAGCTAATCAGCTTGTCAAATAAAACTTAGTTATTAAACTACGGGTTTATTTTCTATTTTTTATTTATTTATTATCTATTAACCATGGCGACCCTTTATCTAAATAATTTTGGATCATTTGAGGATTTGAGATTGTTCTTACTTCTGGCCCTTAACAATTTAGATGAAGTTAGGTTAGATAAAGTTTTGCTTAAGTTTTTGCATATTATAATTTCCCAACCAATTTTTATTTTCAATACATATTTCGATTTCATTCGTCCTTTTAACATTATTAGAATAAATTTAAATTATAAAAAAAACACTGAAAGCGGAGTTGACAAAGCTTGGCCATTGTAGTAGTAATAAAATATACCTACGATTGAAAATTGAGTCTTAGTGTAAACTAGAAACTATGTCAGTAATGGGTTCGAAATTTATTGTGAAAAAACCATTTGGACGTCTGATGATAAACTCTTAAATACTTCATTAAAATCCTGTTAAATTTTGAACTGCATCATCTCCATTGACAAAAATTGAAATACTACCTGGATATATTTTATTAATCACAAGTATTAGTCATTAATTTACTATGCAATTTATTTCAAATTCGCATTTTTACATATTTGTGAAAGTTGCAGTATTGTTTGAATAACAAAAATTGGCATTTATTTTTTCTTTAAATATAATTCTAATATAATCTGGAATTTAGGTAACAAATTAGATAGTTAATTGATGTTTATAGTCATAATTCATTAGCATTTTTATTAAAAGTTCTTTATGCAATACTAACTCAAAAAAAAATTGAAATATTATTGTTGCATTGACATATTTGTTATTGCACAAAAAGGAAAGATGTAATCAAAGAAAATCAGACGTCGTTTTTCGTTAAATCTAAAACCAAAGTATTTGGTAAACTATCTTATTTCTCGTGGCAACTTACTCTATGTTCATGCATGAACAGATAGTATTTTAAGGTTCATGTCTTTTTTTAAGATAAAAGTATTAAGAAGCATACCTTTAAAATACTTTCAATGAGATTCTCATGATATTTGTAATAAACTAATAAATAAATGTTTAAGTGCACATACACAGCGCGATTTACTAATACTATTATTTATAACACCGTGCAATTTAAATTCAGCAATAACCATGATTATAGTCATTTATTTAATTTGCCACAACGTCAGTCTAAGTGAAGATTATTTTGCAGCAATTTTTCCAATGTTGCAACGCTATAAATAAAAATTTCAAAATATTATTGGAAAAAACTAATCGTACCTACTACCACCAATTATCTACATCATCTAAACTGAAACTGTAATTAAATCGTGTTAATTCAATGCTGTGATGCGAAATCATCAGTAAGTAACCTAACTGTAATAATGAGAGTAAAGTATAATTATTACGAAAACTGTCTTCGTCTAACTGCAGTAAAAGTTAATGGAAATAGAGGGGGACAGAACTAGATTGGTAGGGTAAGTTTTTAAAGAGTGATGGTTCTATAGCAAGGTTTTGGGATGAAAGTAAAATATTTTGTGGAGCTACCACCCACTATTTGTGGTTTTTGGAGTATATAAGCTTCTGTGAAGATTCACAAGCACATCATATTATTCACAAATCTTCTTCATACAACAATTATTTGTTTTAATTTTAAAATTATAGTGGTGCTGTAGATTATATTTAAATTAGTGCAACAATGAAGGTAGGAATTAAATAATAAGTGACCTAGTGTTTGGAATTTTTTTTTGGTGGTGGTCTACGCAAAAAGGAAATATTACAGTTTTGATCCAGATTTTCGTAAAAAAAATGTGTAACGAATAATTAAAATTGAACTAAAAAATTAATGTCGAGAAAACTATAGAATCTTTTTTAATAATAATATCAATTTTAAGTTAATATTTTTTAAAAAATTATGACATATTTTTCATAAAATTTCTACTCATTAATTTTTTATTCATATTTAGAAAATATTGAATAAGTTTTTCGTGAAATATTATGAATGAAATTTTAAAGCTATTAATTTAAAGTCATTATCTCTAAATTTAATTTATGATATAACTTACTAATGTTAAATTGTATGAAAAGGATGAGGAACCATCTGAATATTTGTTCTGATTTCTTTCATACACTTTTTTAATAACTTTAATTAAATGATTATGGCATATGGAAAACGACACTTTGTACTTAACAATGTTCTGTAAGACTTTCTAAAAGCATTATAGTTCTAAAACTAAATGGTTCCTATATTTCTAAAAAAATACTTTCATTCAAATTTTTTTATATTTCTGATTTTTTCTTAATTAAACCATTTTTGTTTCTTTGAACAATTTGTTCTATTCTATTGTAATGGAAAATTATTTGGCATAATTGGTAATTTCACCTTTCAGTTTCAAATACATAACCACACATCATCGGTTCGACTGTCTGTTGTTTTCAAGAGTAATTCAAACTGAATTATAACTGAAATTCATATTACGCAACTTCTCATGCTGTTTATTATGTCAAATGAAATGGAATCATGCGGGTGTAGGAAGTGTAGGCGAGTTTGAACAATAAATGTTTCTTTCATTGGAATGTGTTGGGCATGACCCACATTTTTCGTTTTATTACTAATTTGGCAGTTGGATTCTTTTATGATAATTTACTTCCATCCGATTTTAGTCTCAGTGATGTTTCATAATAAAAATGTTAAAGAATATTTTTTTATTTTAGAGGTTTTTTTAATTATTTAACGGTTAATTATAGGTAATTTCTATGATAATTTACTATTTACTAGTTTGAACTTTAGGAATCTTATATACTTTGCCTATTTTATTGCATGACCAAAATCTGAATTTTTATCCAATTTTTTTCGAATATACGAGCCCTAACAACTAAATGTTCGGACAAAAATAAATTTGATTGTCTTTTTTCCATACGCGCAAAAGTTATCTAAATTAACTTCCATAATATTGATGGTTTTTTCTGTTATAATGCCAACATTTAGTTATATAAAAACGTAAATTTCGTAAAAATCCGCTCGGCGGTTTCAAAACTATGGCACTTTAACCCAGCAGGATGGGAAAATTGTAGAAACAAAGAATTATTATTTTCAAAACGTTGGATATAGTAGTCGGATTTTGAAGAAATTTACTTTATTGGTAAAACTGGATGTTGGTTTTCTTTACAAAAAAGTTACACAAGTTTTTATTTGGTGATTTTAGGCATTTATCGGAGCTTCAAAGTTGCACCTTTAAAAATGATAGAATTTTCTAGTAACTGTTTTAAAAAATCACAGTTTTGAAACCGCTGGTTGGATCTGTGTCAAAAAACCTTTAAATCAAAGCTCAATAATCGTACTATATTGAAAAAATCTTGAAATGTTAATATGAATTTTTTTTTGCACTTTTTTCGAGTTCCACAATTCACTTTCAAAAAACGTGTTTTTTAAGGGTGCTACCTATATTAAAATAATCACAGTTTTGGAACTACTGGTTGGATTTTGGTAAAATTTACTTTATTGCAAAGCTGGATATTGGTTTTATGTACAAAAAAATCCCCAATTCTTTATTTGGTGATTTTAGGCATATTTCGTAGCTCTAAAATTGCACTTGAAAAATGTGACGTAATTTTCTAACGACTGTTTTTAAAAAATCACAGTTTTACAACTTGGGGAAAACGACCTAAAGGTGCTTTAATGGTCCTCATCCAGTCCGGACTTAAATGTCATTGAAACTCTTTGGCATAAAATTAAACGTATTCTACGCAATGATCCACCAAGAACCGTTGGGGACTTAAAGACCAAAATAGAAGAAATTTGGGACAGTTTCACGCCTGAATTGTACCAAAATTTGATAAATACAATGCCTGCTAGAATACAGGCAGCTATTAAAGCAAAAGGAGACGTAACCTATTATTAATGGTCCTAAATTAAAAATTATGCCAATATTTAGTTGCAAATTCATTTTGTAAAGTTTACTAATTATTAAGGTTAAAATATTGTTGAATCCAATAAATAATTTTCTTCCATGCATAATATTGTTATTAAGGCTTTATCTTATTGTACTGTTAGGTGTTTACTAATTAGTTGCGTAAAATTTCCAGTTCTCCTTTCATACTTCAAAAATTCACTTTTGTCCGAACATTTAGTTGTTAGGGCTCGTAGTATGGATAATGTTAGTGCTTCGAAATTCGCGCACACGACAAAAACTGAACGAAATATCTTTTTGAGATGTTAGTTTTTTTTTAATTTTATGTTATGTTAGTAAACAGTAGTAATTTTTTTGAAATATTGTAAATATTCGTCATAATAATAATTTTGAATCTTCTCTTGGTTTTAAAAAGTGTTAATGTTATTTCCACTCTTCAATTTCGGTCCTTTTCCAAAAGCCCAGAATTTTGTGAGTGGAAGAGTCCTTTAAAACCTCTGGCTCCAGTGTCGCTGTTCTCCGGGAGCGCCGATTTTAAACATTTATTTTGTATTGTTTTTGGCCAATTTTTTTTAGTTTTTATTTAGTATTTAGACTCAAGACATTTTGGATCATTTTCGGATTTTTAGAAAGTTGTAAATTTTGCCTAGATTAGAGGTAAATCTCATCAAAAGTTTGGAATACACTTTTATTTACGTAAATTAAATTACGGAACATTATTTCATGCATATCGAGTCAATTGTTCTACGACTTAAAAACTTATTTTTGGAAATTGTCTTATCTCGATTTATTATAAAACAAATTTTCTTTCTTTTCGTCTATTCTCTATTTAATTTGTCATAATATCTAAATATCATAATAAAACAACATTCGCTTTTTAATCTTAAAGAATTAAATGATTTTGAAAAATTGTAGCAACAAGACAAGCCTCTCAATATATTTTAAAAAAATACAAAAGAAAAATTTATATCGCTCGATAGTAATTATCTCCAAGAAAGTTGAACTTGCAAAGTTGCTAATTTTTCAAATATCTATGTTGATCCTTGTTTTTGTTAAATTAAATAAAGAATTAGACAAAATAGTCATGTTATTACAACTCTCATATGTCATACTCAATATTTAATACCTATACTAAAAATTTGTTTAAGCAGAACTTAATCCATAAAATTAAATTTAAAAAAATTTTAGTCAATTATATCTCTTGTAAAATTAATCATGCTACACACTGTATGTCGGAATTTTCGTGATAACCTCATCCAGAAAATTTTTAAGGATACCGTTTATTAATTGTTGAGTATAAATAGTTTTGTTATACATTTTTTGGGAAGCGAATTAGTTAATACTGCATTTTAATTAAGATCACTTTAATATTTCATAATTTATACTTATGACTCAGAATTTTCCAAATAAAGCTTTTAATAATCCATATTATTTTATAAAACTATAATCTGATCTAACCTAAGTTGAATATATTTTTTCAAGGACCCCTTACTTAGTTTCTACATAAATGTCTATTACTTTTAATAAGACAATCCATAGGAAACGAAAAATTCTAGATCCAAAAATAATATTTTCAATTATTCGGAAAAAAACACCCAAACATTATAATTGGATTATTATTTTTCATATTATTTTCCTTTCTTTTCCGTATACAAATTCAAATAGAAAATAATTATGATAAGAATAACATTTTTAACCTCCACCTCTACATTTTTCTTAATTTTTTCCACAGGTGACTCTAGCAATTTTAGCCTTGTGCTCCATAGTCTTGGCGGAACCACCAGTACCAAGCAGCAACTACCTCCCCTCAAACCAATACGGACCTCCATCTCCTCCATCCAATCAATACGGCGCTCCCAGACCTTTCCAACCACCATCAAACCAATATGGAGCACCAGCCCAAACCACCGCCGTACTCAGACCCAACAACCAATATGGCGCTCCTCCACCAGGTGGCAACTACTTACCCCCTAACGGCAATGGCGGCAACGGTGGCTACGGAGGCGGCAAAGGAGGATATGATGACCAATCTGTTAGTCATTGAAATAAGTTAAAAATTGAATTTAAAAAATGTCTACAAGTAAACTCTCGTTTATTTTTATTGTCTGAGTGAATTCGATTATTTGAACTCTAAATTGTTCTTTTACTACAGGAAGACATGATTTTTTAACATCTAGAAATAACTATTTGCGATTTTAGACCGTAAAATTAAGTACCTATGTATAAAAATTTGCGGTAAAACTAAACGAGAATTTACTGCAGCTTCAATAGACCAACGCGAAAATTATGCATGCAGAAGTGATAAAAATCCCACAAACACCTTCTACCTTCTTAAAATATTTTAACAAGCTCTGGTGTTAATCGCAGTTTAAATTACGGTAAAAACCGTAATAAGGATAATAAACGAGAATTTAATAGTTGCCTGTCATGTAAAATAAACAATATAAATTTGTTGAAAAGTCTAATATAACTTTAATTATAGTATAACATAACGCAACACATTTGTAGCAGGTTTTTTTTCTATTCTAATCTGTATGCAGCATCTTTGGTCCACAGCATAAATCACCGTGTTGAAACAAGATGCGTTGTAGAATTATAAACATTCTAAATTAAAAAACCAGCAAATAAATTACGAGAAAAACTATAATGACACATATTTCAAGTACGCCACACGATATAACTTTCAATAGAGTTATGTAGTTGATTTTGCAATGTTATCCACTACAAGCTATTAATTTTCGAGGATTATTCTAATTAATAAAGTTAAATGGTATGTGTGTGATTCAGTTCTTATAAGATTATTCTATGAATATATCAATTTAATTTCAGTATAATTAAATCGCAATTATGAAAATGGTAAGCACTTATTATTGTTACATAAAGTACTTTCTCGGCGAAATTCTTGGAGAATTATTTATTGTTTTGTATAAATATTTCATTAATTATTTTCGCATTTAATTACAGCGTCTTATATTTCTGTGGGTGACATAATCAAAGATGCTTTCTTGCCTATTTATCACGTAATGACTTAAATTAATTTAAATGCATTCAGTTTGTCAACTTGAAAAGTTTATTTATAATATAAGTGAGCCGTAGGCTTTTTGCAAAATATCAGTTTTGTGGTCAATTTATTTATCTCTAGGTATGACGGAAAAAACAGCATTACAAATAATTTCTTAGCCTGGCCGAACAAATAAATTTGATTGCTGATGAAAAATTCTAAACGTAACAGGATAATTTGTTCTTTCAGGGGCGTATCCAGAGGAGGTTTGCTTAATTATTAGATGAATCCGCCCCTAGTTTTTAAGAAAATGCAAACATGAGTCCCATTTGTATATCCAAATATTTACACCTTTCTGAAAAAAAATGGAACATAAGAAATCTTAAATGGCTCTTAGTTTTAATGATTAAAGCACCTGAAAAAAAAAATTTGGTCCCAAATCTCACATTTTCATAAATTACATAGAAACTGTCTCACATTCCAGGAACCCGCCAACTACAACTTCAAATACGACGTCCAAGACGCCCAATCCGGCAACGATTTCGGCCATGAAGAGTCCCGTCAAGGTGATGTAGCCAAGGGTAAATACTACGTACTTCTTCCTGACGGAAGACGACAAGTTGTTGAATACGTAGCTGACCAAGACGGATACAAACCTAAAATCTCATACGAACAAGTAGGAAATGGAAACAATGGTGGTTACCCACCATCAGGTGGAAACGGTGGATATCCATCAGGAGGTAACGGTGGCTATAATTATTAAATTAATTAGTATTCGTATCGTGTTGTAAAAAACAGTCATGCTTATCTGGACGATTCTGACAGACTTTTTGTTTGTATTTATCTGTTTGATTCCCCCACACTTTTTTGTGATATCTTATCCTAACTCCTTGTCTTCTCCTAGAATCCTTCCATTGTTCTAATATTATTCTGTCCTTGCATTCCGTTATTAATTTAGTTTAACTTGGAATCGTCCAACAAGAAGTACCTTAATAGTCCATTTTTGCGGCTAGTTAATAGCTTTAAATTTAATGTTAGGTATATGAATGACTTAAAATGTATATTATTGTAAGATTATGACAAAGACATATGATATGAATATGGATAATGATTAATGCAAAAATAATCAGATACACTTCTTTAATAATGTTATTTGTTGAGTTGGTATCTGTAGGATTTTTGCATTCACTGGGATATTTATTTAAATGCCATATTTATTGAATGTAGTAAAGATAGGCCAATCATATTATATTTTTATATAAACGAATATTTTGATAATAAAATGATATTTGCATTAAATTATTTCTTTTATTTATTTGCTTTACATTCCCGATAAATAAAGTAAGTATTTAATTTGTTTTAAAACAAACCCGAACAAAAACAGCACCTTATCGATCGTCGATCATCGTTTTAGAAGTATAATGTAAACGCACCAACATGAAAGACAGACCTGCGGAGAACCAAAAGACAAAAAAATTGATGACGTGCACGCACGTAGTCGTAAATTTTGCTATAGTCAGTGTTATGATCATTATAGTAAAACGTAAGTTATAGATTTATAAATTAAATCCTTCCATAGTTGCCTCTAATTTTTCCCTTAACATTTTAGTGTTGAAAACACTCAACTGATGCCGCATTCCCGATCTGAAAGACACGCTCAAGCGTCACAGCGGAGTTAGATGAGATAGATAGGTTGAAAAGCACCATGTACGATCAGTGTCCAATGTTGGAATGTTGCCGTTTCAGTAAAATTATTGTATTGATCAGAGTGATGATGATGGATGGGTGGGATGTTCCTGTATCGTTGTAATATTAACAGACTGGGTAATTTAAATGAATGAAAAAATTTAAAACTAGTATTTTTGAATAATCACAGCGTATAATCTATTAATCTAAATTCCAAAGCTGAAAAGCACTAAATTTGAGTAAGTACGATTTTACTTAATAAACATTTCTAAATGTTATTTAAATAATTATTTAAAAAAAACTTAAAATTTAATAACAGTAGAATTTTCTCGCTTTAACATGAAAGGGTTCAATGCAACAAACTAGACCACGTAGTTCTTAATTTGTTGAAAACATGTAGAAAACAACACAAACACGTTTATACGATTACTATTATAGAGGGTGGTCCGGATTTTACCTTCGATAATTTGGGAATCAATAGAAAACCTTAAAAAAACTTCAATTTTCTTAATAAACTTATATCGAAAACTCAACCGTTTCAGAAATACTGGCTGTTGAAGTTGCATATTTTTTTTTTAAATAAATTTAATATCTCCTGAACCAAAGGGAATATTTTATTGAAATTTGGTGGATATTATTTTCTTAATAAGTACCATATTAATCACCACAATTTGTTTTCCTACTTCAAGCAGTGGCGTAACCACTGGGGTGAAATTATTTCTTTTTAGAAAAAAAAAGTGGTACGCCAATGATATAATACATTTTTTCTACATTTCTGAAACCAGCAGTCGATTTACGAAAAAAGAGTTTTCTTGTAGTTTTTTTGTAAAACAAATCGTTATACAGTAAAATTTTAATTTTTGTAGGTAATTTATTGCAATAAGACAAGTACCTACCAAGTATACAGGGTGGTCCGAATTGAACCTTCGAGAATTTGGGAATCAATTAAAAATGTAAAAATAATATCAATTTTCTTAATAAACATATATCTAAATCTCAACCGTTTCAGAAATACAGGGTGTTGAAATTACATATTTTTTTTAAATAAATTTAATATCTCCTGAACTTTTTTTTTATTTTGAGCAGTTCCTCCAATGATTTAAGTTTCTGTTGTAAAATAAATTTAGTTTTTTTTATTTATTTGTTAGAAATACATAGGTACATACTTGTCTTGTTGCGATAAATTACCTACAATGAATTCTAATTAAAATTTTACTATAAAACGATACGTTTTAGGAAAAAATTACTTAAGGACTTTTTTTTCGTAAATCGACTGCTAGTTTCAGAAATGTAGAAAAAAATATATCACTGGCGTACTTTTTTTTATATAAAAAGAAATAAGAATCACACCCTGTGGTTATGCCACTGCTTGAAATAGGAAAACAAATTAGGATGATTAAATATGGTACTTATTAATAAAATAATACCCACCAAATTTCAATAAAATATTCCCTATGGTTCAGGAGATATTGAATTTATTAAAAAAAAATATGCAACTTCAACACCCTGTATTTCCGAAACGGTTGAGTTTTCGATATAAGTTTATTAAGAAAATTGATGTTTTTTTTTAAGTTTTCTATTGATTCCCAAATTATTGAAGGTAAAATTCGAACCACCCTGTATAGCTGGAAGAATTTTTTATATTCTTAAATTTTAGAAATTAGCTGTAAAGGGAGTTTTGAAAAGTACCTATAGTATTTTAAACTAAATATGAAATTGTGTATCTGGACCACATTATGCCGGTTTGTTGTGAATGGTTATAGTTTTGTATGTGAGTTTTAGATACAGAGGGTATTCTGTGGTTTTAGAACAGTATGGTGGTGTTCAGGGTTGTTTATGTTAAACACGTGCAAGGCGGACTGGATTTTAATGTTGAGTTTTAGTAGTCATAATAACTCAATTTGTAATAAAGCTCTAAAGATGCTTGGCTTTATTAAGAGACATACTCAGGAATTTAGTGATATTAATACTGTCCGGAGTCTTTACTTGGCACTCGTTCGATCGCATCTTGATTATGCCTCTTCGGTATGGTCCCCACATTATGAGGTGCATGTTGACAAGCTTGAGCGGGTCCAGAGGAAGTTCCTCAAATATATGGCCTATAAATTAAAACTGGTCATTCCTGTTCATGTAGGCTATGATGGTGTGGCGAGCATTTTGAATTTGACTTCCCTTTCCAGAAGAAGAGCCTGCGCGGATTCACTATTTATTTATAAATTAGTGAATAATGTGATCGACTGCCCGAAATTGCTTGGGTTGTTGGATTTTTATGTTCCGCCCCAACTATTGCGTGATACTAATGTATTTTCTATTAAACATCATAGAACTGTGTACGGTGGTAATGAATCCCTTACTCGGATGATGCGGAATGCAAATGATTGTTTTGATTGTCTGGATGTGTTCTACTGTTCCTTGCACGATATTAAGAATTTTTATAATGGATAATGTTATAATTGTTTATGTTTAATTTGTATTATTTTAATTGTTACATTTTATTAATTGGTTGTACTGTACATATGTTTTATGGCCATTTTTGCCTTGTTGGTGTAGATTGTATATTGTTCTTTTTTCATTGTAATTGGGAATTTCTCGTTATAAATAAATAAATATAAACAAACATACTCATTTATGATTAAAGACAACGGATGGTAGGTGCTATCTGCTTAGAAATAGTATACTACACTATAAGAGAAGAAAGTAACACTGAGTATAAATCAGTTGGTTAATTAAAAATAACTTTTATTATTTCTTACTACCTAACTCGTAAATTGAGATGTGTATAAGATATATTATATTAATAAGTACTACTTAAGCTTTTCAAAAATAAAATGCTAAAAAATTCTGTTTATAATAACCTTGCGTGTATAATAAACAGTTAATTATGTTTCAAATATGGTGTTATGATTTCCAATGTCTCCGATCGTTGCAAGAATTGCGAGATCTGTGGATTTTTTTCTATTATTTTGATAAAGACTTTACTGGATGTGTTTGTTAGTGTAATACCCCTATAATTTGAACAAGATTTTGGATCACCTTTTTGAATATTGTGTTCCAATCTTTGGGTATTTCTTCCCTTTTTAGTACTACCTCTGTCCGAAAATATGGTATATATTTGGAATAGTATTTACATTAGGTATAAAATGTATATATTTTCGGTAATTCGCAGAGATCCTTCTTGGCCATTTCTCCCATATTTTTAATCATTGCTGATGTGATTTCATCTTGACCAGGTATCTGTCCTACTTTTCCTTTATCTACGACTTGTGTCATTTCTTAGATTGTTATCGGGTCCGAGTCGTTTCCCTTGATTGATTTTAGGGCGGGATGAAAAAAAATCCGACATCGCCAAATTAACTGCCACTTTAATATACATAAGATGAAGAAAGAAAGATTTACAAGAAAAATTCACGAAACAGAGCACGGAGAAAGAATAAAATAGGACACCCACGACTGAGATGGCAAAAAAGTGCGACTGAAAAACGAAGAATCCAGTGTAGTTGAGGCAAGAGGTTTGGCGCAGGATAGTATATAATAAATTACCAATAATATATGTATAAATATACTTAGGTATATTAAACATCTAGTTTTTAAGTAACATTTATTAATTATATTTTTTTATTTTACTAAGGATCGAAATTTTTAAGCTAGTCTACTCCCGGAACACGACGTAAAAAAATGAGCATGAAACTCCAGCTCTATGGTGGTGTGGAAAAGAGTTTTATGACTTATTAAAAACGTAAGATTTTTCTCTAGAAAGAGACACAATAAATTTGTGGGCCCTCTATCTCGGTAACTTTTTGACTTACGGATAATGTTCTGGTATATGAAATTGTAGATAACTGAGTGCTTTAAATATACATGAGATCAATTTCTCAATGAGATGCACAAGGACCCAAATAATTGATCAAAACAATTAATAAGATCAAGTTTTTTCGCTCCCCCAACTTTTTTATTTGAAACGGTACTTACCTACCTACTGCAAAAAGATACAAAATGTGGAGATAAAGGCGAAAAACGGTAGTCAAGACATAGAACTTTCCACAAGGAAATTTTGTTACATTTTGATGGATTTAAGCGGTCCCAGGGGACCGCCTACCAACCATAAAATATTTAGTTTTTCAATATTTTTTGTAGATATGTATATCGATATAGGTATGGTACTTTTCAAAACATGTTCACTGGAGTAGCAAAATAATTTTTATTTCAGGAACTAGATTTTGATCAGAACTTTGTTTGACAATATATCATATCATAACTTCATTATTTAATGGAATTTATTGTAGTAATTAACTTGTAAAATTGTGACAATAAAGTAATAAGTAAACAATGAAGAAAAAATATTAAACTAGAAGATGAGACCCCTAAAAATACAGGTAGTTATAATAGACGGTTATTAACAAGCACTCAAGAATATCCAAGTGTCAGTAATTGGTACACTTATCTTACTTACTCAAAATAAACTTCCTACAAATTGACCTATACTGTAGATAAAAGGACTTTACAAACTCCCACCACAAGTTGTTGGGCCCAAAATAAGTCGTTTGAACCAAACATACCTCAATCCAAAAGTTCTGTAACAACACAATTTTCTCTTAATAACCATCAGAGAGAGAAGCAAATTTCTAGTGGAAACTTCTCCCGAAACAAAATTTGATATATTTTTAAGACACATTTATTCCAAGTTTTGAATTTGTCGTCGTTAAAATGATAAAATCACGAAACAATTAAGAAACTTTTATATGTAAAAATGATTTATTACTCTAATGTTTTTATAATTTCAACTGATACAATTATGACTTCACAAAATTACGCTCTGACGAAGATTTATTGTGACATTTTTAAACATGAAGGAATTGTGGGGAGGTCAAATGTTGAAAGATAGCCCTAAAAAAGCCTTTCTGCAAACCTTAAGAATGGTCCTCCCTTTTACCTGCCAGTTCTCTATTTGAACCAACTAGATATTTTGATGAAGTCGGTCCTACCTTCTATGAAGAGTACTGGCACTCAAAATGTCATGCGTAACCCGCTCCAGGACTTCTTCCAGGTAGGGACATAACTTTTACACAAGATAAATGCCTCAAGGGTCTGCAATGAGATTCCCAACAAAAATTTCTCCAACCTCTTCTCAAAAGCCAGGAGGATTTTGCTCTCCCTAGTCCTCATAATCAATTTATAGTTGTTAAACTCACGCTAATTCATTCACTTAAAAATTATTTTTAACCGCGCATTCACCAAAATTATAAAATTAATTAATATTATTTAATTAATAAGTCGAGACTTAACAAAACTGCTTTTTCACACCCGAAAACGGTAGATTCACCATTTTCATCAAAATCCTTAGGCTTGTGTTCACCACAAACTTTTTACTTGTGCAGCTAATGCTCAAAATAAATTAAATGTAAAAAAAAAATTAAACAACCCTTAATAATATTACGTTTATTATTTACATAAAACTTAAATTATCTTATAAATAATGAAATGTACAGACAATAAAAAAGTTATATATTACAACCACATAAAGCTAACAATAAGGTAGATCGTCCAAAAAAATAACAACAAAAATCACAATGAACTACGATTTACGATTTTGTATATCTATTATTTTTCTAAGTAGTCACATCTAGTCTAGATACATTTAAACAGTTACAACCAAAATGTTTTTTATTAACAAAGCTTTATAAAAGCAACACACATTTTAGTAGTTTTTTATTTGGAAGAGTACGATTTTCCCTTAAAAAATGAGAGTTAAGTTAAGGTATGAAACGTCATGGAACCGCAAGAGAAAATCGAATCACTTTCCAAGTTATAGATTTTCAAAATAATTTACGAACAAGCGTAAACGATTTTAAAGAGTTGTCACCCCTACTTTGCTTTAATGAGGAATATTGCACTAGTAAATGGATGGCTTAAATTACAGCCAATTTTTTTAATTCGGTAGGTAAAAGGACATTGGCAAATTTATCGACACTTTAGTTATAATTATAAATAAATTAATATTACATGTGCAGCACATAAACACACAATTACATTAGTAATTTAAATAAAATTTGTTTTAAACTCTTAAAAGAATCTATATTCACTTAAACAATAACAAAAGCATCATACAGCGATTTAACATTAATTAAAGCTAAACTTTGTTAAAATTAAATTAAAAACAATAAATTAATCTGGTAAAATATTATTTCACTGTTGAGTTCAAAAATAATTTTATAAGATGTGTTGTAAGTGTTTTCTATAATTGAATATATTACTAAGTATTAAGCACCATATTTCCGAATTTCTTAAAAAAAACCCAAAATTTTATGAGAATATTTCTGGATTCTTATTTTAAATTTCTAATATGATTTGTAACAATTTTTCGTTTCGAGTTAATGAAAAAGTACATACCTACATACATATTATGTATATTGCGAAATAAATATTAGAACGAAATTTCTAGTACGTTGACGTGATTGTGTAAAAGTATCTTATTGGATAACACATTTTTCCTTTGGCTGTAATTCTAAATGTGACAGATCCTGCTCTATTAAATCGTCTTCTTCAATTCTGTAACAGTTTTGTTGTTGTGGCGAGGTGAATTTAAACGGAAAATAAACTTACGCTTTTTCTTGAGTATCTAAATGGTGCACCAATTCATCCCGCTTGTTGACGATTTGCACCAGCTCGTCAAGCAACATTTGTTCTCTAGCCCTCTGCTCCTCAGTTTTCCTCCAATCTTCAATCGAAGCAATCTTCCGCAACTCTTCGTTAAGTATTTTATATCTAGTTTCGAGATCAGCTTCTTTTTCTCTGTAAAAAACCGACAAATTGTACAATAAACCTCAAAGAAAAAATCGAATTTCTTACAAAATATTAAGTTGCATTTGTCTTCGTAACAACGCATTCTTTTTATTGACAAACATAAACCACTTGGCCATTAAAGCCTCCTCTTCCTCGCCGTTACTGGTTGACGATTCCATTACAGACCGCAGTTGCTTCTCCAAAATGGCAGCTTGTTCGTCTATGGCACGCTGTTCTCGTTCCAAGTCTTCGTTTTCTTGGTCTATCCATGTATGTACATCTATACCCATCTGAAGAATATTTTATAAGCAATGATCTACAATTTAAAATGGTACACTCACCTCTCTTAAACCTAATTCATCTGGTAACTTGTCGGGAGTTATACGCTCTTTATTACTATTACTAGGACTAGATTTTTCAGAAAATTCTTCAGAAATATTTTCTGATGAGTACAACCCGTTTCCATTTTTTCTTTCATCTTCTACATAAACAATGTTAGTTTCATCGAAATTCAACGATATCTCATGTAAATCCCTACCGAAAGAATTCTGCCTTCCATCCACCATCCACTGCATCATCTCATCCCCGTCTGCACAAGGACTCAACCGGATAATTTCCGTGGTGGGACCCGAGCCTCGTCTGGCCTCAGCAAGTAATCGCCTCGCTCTTTCACGAAGCTGATTTTGCCGTTCTTCGTCAGACTACAATACAATAAAAAACAATTTCGTTTATTACTACCAACATTAAAAGCCGCCAGTTTCTAGCTAATTTAGTTATATAAAAACAAACTTCTTCGTGATAAAACAAAGCGAAAAATAAAAACAGTGAAATGTGGATGAAATAACGTACCCTTGTGGGAGTCGTCGCAGCTGATCCCTCTTTTCTTGTTTGCGCTTGTTCTAGCAACAGTCGGGCACGTTCTCTTTGCTCTGAATGGCGCATGAGTATTTGCTGTAGGCGCGTCAAAAACATTTTAATTGCAAGCCAAACCTTTACAACCAAAGATGTTGTTAAATTCATTTTTGTTTCTTTAGTCTCACACAAGAACTCTTTCGATCTGGTAGCTACTTAAACTTGTAAAAAGTTGATAATGGAAGAAATAATACTAAAGCTTGTGGAAAACCTCTAAATTATAGGTAAATTAAAATGTGATTGGAGAGTTTAATCATTGTTTGGATTATATTTCGATATAAATCTAATATACAGGGCGACATATTAAACAATTATTGTTAACATTTCAAATTCATTAAAAGCCTTTGATTTAAATTCTATAATAGTTCACCCTGTATAATAATGAGCACAATTCAATATCAAACTAGCACTAGCAAATCCAACGCACTCATGCATTTTTTCCCTATTATTTCTTACCGGGTTTGGTTTAGGTAACACAGAAAACACATCCTCCATTTTCTCGGAGTTGTCCGAATAGTCAACATGCCCATTCACATCCCCATTCGCTTCAGGCACCCTACTATTCACCAACTTATTATCCAATGGCGCTTCATCTTCATCATCAGACCCAAATGGATCCGTAAGTTCTCTTCGCGTCATCAGTATCGGTTTTTTCACCTCAACTTTCTTTTCTTCCTGTTTCTTAGCTTGTTTATCTTTGGCAGGCGAGGACATAACCTAAAGACATCTCTTGTTTAACTGTTTTATTTTCGTGTGGTGTAAACTAACCTTCGACATAATACTTTTGGAACTATTCAAAATAATATCCTTAACATCTTTGACTGTCGTTGGAGACTTTTCCTTTTCTTTAACTGGTTCTGGTTCATTGGTAATCTTTAAGTTTAATTGTAATTTCGATTTAGCTTCACTGGTTGCACCTTTATTCATCAAGTTCATTTCAGTTTCTTTATGGTTTTCCACTTTTTTGTTTTGGGTTTGTTTGGCTTTGCGTAAGTTAATGATTTCTTGGCCAAATACTTGTTTCGTGATATCTGTGTCTTTATCTGTAGTGAACTTGCCGATAACGTAATTACTTTCTTCGGACGTTTTGCCAATTTGTTGAACTTCTAACTGGTGACCGGTGAAGTGTGCTCGTAACTGGTGCAAATATGTCATGACTGCCAGTTTATCAGGAACTGAAAATAACAATAAATTTTTAACAAAATAAAAAGTTTTTGCTCAATATAAAATCTAATTATACAGAATTTTTTGTTTGATCATTTTTTTCCGTGCAAGAGGTAGTTTTTGCTGTAAAGCGTTTTAAACAATTAAATTCTTTTTTGTTCCACCTTTTTATTCAGTCTTATTACATTAATATGTATTGTTCAGAACGCAACTCGTTATCGAAAATATTAAAATGGCCATCCGATAAGAGTATTTGAGAAGATTCAATTTATAAACAATGAAGATATACAGGGTGTCCCGGAAAAAGTGGTAAATCTCTCGGATTCAGATAGGGCATGAAAAAATAAGATGACAAATTCCTATATTTTTTTTTCCTACAGGCCCTCCCTACGAAGATATGTAGCCACGAAAAGCGTCGCTGAAAATCGTTTTTTTTTAAATAACTTTTAAAGTACTTAATAGAATATTATAAAAAGTGAATATGATGGACACTACTAAGGACCTCTTGAAATAATGTCCTTGACACATATCTAGCTTGTTTAGTTTACCAGGGGCAGACTAAGCTTTACAACTTAATGCTTAAACTTTTAACACCCTGTGTGAAAAAGACTTAAAACAACAAAATCAGGTAGCTCGAACCTTAGACTAAAGAAAAGCTACACTTGTTTATTGTCGATAAAGTGGACCGTTTTCGAGAAAAAGAATAATTTATTAAGTCATTAAAAAAAAGTCTCATTCCGAAAAAAAATCAAAATAAAAAAAAATTAAAATTTTATATTTTTCTGAATCCGAGAGATTTCCCACTTTTTCCGGGACACCCTGTAGATATACAGTGTGTGCCCGGATTAATGCTATTGCCGGTGTAAAAACCAAAATTATTGGAGCAGACATTTCTTTTTCTGGAATTTCGCGCCCTTTGGTTAGAACATGTAAAAAAGACAATTAAAGGAAAACTTTTCTTCAGGTATAACGTGTCGTTTCTGTGAGAGGTACAGCGAAATATGATTGAGAAGAGTTATTAAGAATAAAAAGTTCTCCTGTTATGCAAAATTATAACTTGTGTAATAACTAATTTCAGCGTAAAGTTCAGCGAAAATCAACAACATACAGAGAAAAAAATATCGCTTGCAATATTTTTGCTTTTGGTAACCAAACTGATTTATAGTAATCTTGACTTTTTCTTCTGTCGAATGGACTAAGATAATTTATTGAAATTAGGGAACATGTAAATATTTTTTATTTTTGTGTTTGTTTTGATGGTGTCAGACTTTGTTCAGGAAGATGTGTACCAGAAGGATTAGGTTACGTTATGTTAGAATCATCGTATTACTGGAATTTGACTAACTTACGGTCAAAATAAGGTTAATTAGTTAAATATTTCTCAAAATATGCCTTTTAAATATTTCTAAACTAGAGATTTCCATGTAATTTAAAGCAGGCGAAATTTGCGGTGGTAACACAGGCCCACAAAAAAAAGTAGGTGTTCCGACGGACCAGACTAGTCAACTAAACTGCTGACCAATTGAAACGTACCAAGCGAATTTTTAGGTTGAATTTAAAGTCAAATATTTTGAAAAATAGAAAAGATATCAACATGCTGTTTTCAGGATTTCAGAGATAATTTAATTGAGAAAACGATAGTGTTACCCGATTTTTTTCTTGAAGTACATTACTATCTACAGGGTATGAAAGAAAGTCGTCTTTTTTTCTCAAATTTTATAACTACCAAGATTCCACAATTTTTTTTTTATATTTCTTTGACGCAGATTTATTTAGTCCTTACTTAATGGGAAAAAATCAGTTTCTCAAATTTTTGATATCCCTATTATTTTATAAGATACCGAATTTTTGCTGAAAACTTGATTTTTTTTTTGTTTTTTGTCGTTCGGCTGTATTGTTTTTTTGTAAGAACCAATCTCTGTAGTGATTATGATACCTTATGAATGGCTTTCTTATAAAAAGTACATTTTTTGTACTTTCATTAATTTATTGGTAACCAGTGGCTTATCAAAAATGGGTACACGTTCGCTAATTAGTAAATTTTTTTAATTCATTTTTTGAGGCTTTTTTCTTAATGGAATAAAATGGAATTTAGTTAGTTTATGTTCACCATTAGTTTAAGTGACTTATATCCTCGAATCAGGTTTTTCACTTTTTCAAAAATTTGCTCTTATCCGTGTATACCGGGTGGTCACGAAATCGTTTTACAACCCCCACCATTTTGTTACATTTAACTGTATTAATTTGAAATTTGGCATGGTTTGATTGTTGATAGGAATAATCATTTTGAGGTTCAAAACAATCTAATGACACTATCCGGTTTCACCGGAAGGGCCACCTACTAACTTTCAAAATTTTTTAAAACAACCCTGTACATTTTTTTCCGTAATAATTAGATTCTACTTAAAATTACCTTTTTATCGATATATCACATGATGACATTGACTTTCAAAATGGCAGCATAATTATTATTGCAAAAACCTGTTCAACAATATTTAATTTAATAAAAAATTCGGTATATTATAAAATAAAAGCGATATAAAAATTTTGAAAATTTGGTCTTTTCCTCATTAACCAGGGACTAAAAAAATGGACATCAAAAAAATATAAAATTTTTTTGTAGAATCTCGGTAGGTATAAAGTTTGAGGAAAAAAAGACGACTTTCTTTCATACCCTGTAGATTGTAACGTACTTCAAAGTAAAAAAATCGGGTCACATTATTGTTTTCTCAATTAAATTATCTCTTGAATCCTGAAAATCTGATGTTGATATCTTTTCTCCTTTTCAAAATATTTGACTTTAAATTCAACCTAAAAATTCGGTTGGTACGTTTCAATTGGCCAGCAGTTTATTACTTATTTTGAGACGCTGAATTCGAATCCGAGGTCGGAATTCTCTTGTTTTTTCCTAACACCAAAAAATATATTTTTTCATACATTTATTGCTCTAATAAAAAAGCAGGAGCTAGTTTTGCAATTCTGACTCTGGATTCGAATTCAACGACTCGAAATATATAAGAACTGAGTAGTTTGGTCCACTGGACCACCCACTTTAGGCAGCACGGGGCAGTGTAGTGTAAAATCAGACGGCGAAGCAGAGTGAATTCGAATCAAAGAACGGGATTAGCACGCGTTTCCTTCTTAACCTCAAAAAGCACACCGAAAAATCAGTTTTTCCAAGGCAACAACCAGTAAAAACAATAGCTAACTTCGGAATTTCGACCCTGGATTCGAATTCAGCGACTCAAAATAAAAAGTTGATTAGTCTGGTCCGTCGGAACACCTAATATTTTTGTGGGGCTGTGTTATCTTTTACATATTTAAATTTTTTAAATAATAAACAATACTGTGTCGCCTCTTTATAGAGGGTGAACCTTTCTTATAACAAAAATTTTAAACCATATTAATCCCAAATTAATTTCTTTATATTTTCAGTCAAGGATTACATGCTGAAATTTATTAGAATTATTAAATATCCTGAATAATTGAGTACTAAATTTCGTGTCTAATTAAACGAACCTTATACGAAATTATACAAACATTTAAATTAATATTTGATAAATGAAATATAACTAAGTATGTTGATATTGGAAGCAGCATAACGCGAAAGGAACTTTTTTATTCGATATAAACAAAATGATATAATAATTATTAGAATTAAATCAATTTCAATTAAAAAACCATCAGACATAAATCGACAATAGGGATTAAGTTACTAAAATTACTAAAACGATTTAAACGCGAAACGATTACTACATAAATAAATCATTAACCGAAAGAAAGTTTACTGGAAAATAAATTTTATAAAAGTTACAAGCTCAAATTATAAAAATAATCCCATTATAATACCATAAAATACATAAAACATGAATTCTTAATGAATCTGGGAAACAATAAGGAGTACATAATAAATATGGTCATCCTGGTAAACAGGAAAAAGAAAATGCACAGACAATATATTTATATGATGCAGAGTCCCTTAAATTCCTCCATATACGCGATGAATTTTCTCCTATTTCTACAGTGTGTCCCAAATTGGTGACTCCTATATGGGTAACTTCTTTATTATTGGAGATACAAGGACGGTTAAATTAGGAAAGTTTTTAGGAATTTCATGGCCATTTCAGATTAGACAACAGATTTTGAATGTCTCTTTTAGTTTTTGAGATATTCGGGAAAAACCAAAATGTATTTTCTTTAATGCTCAATATTTTCTTTATTATCGATTTTGTGCTGTTGAGACTTTGACATTCTACATGCACTTTTTTAAGATACTTCTAATGGTGTTGTCAGATTTTTCCCAACTCTTTTGTTTTTTGAAATACGATTACCAACTTTTGTTTTTCTTATGGACGTCAATTGTTTTCTTGGCACTCCAGTAGCACTTTTTATTACCTTTCCAACGATGTATCACAACATGACGAAAAATTCCAATTTTCACAAAAAAAGAAATATTTTTAATAAAAAACAAAAGAAAGCTCTACGAATAAAAACAAATAAAAATTATCATAAATATGAAGTAAATTATTTCTCGATATGAGCCCCATTTTTTTCTAAGCACTTTCCACAGCACTGTAATACGGAATTTGTCATTTTTTGTAGAGTGTTTCTATTGATGGCGTTCAATGTATCTATCACTCTGGCTTCTAGAACCTGCCTATTTTCTGGTGTATCGAATTCTTAGATTTCATTTTTGAGGTAGAAATCGCACGGCGTCAAGTCCGGCGACCTAGCAGGCCACAGACTTGGTCCTTTGTTTGCAATTATTCCATCTTGATTTCGCTATGCCAGTTACTCTTGAAATCTGTCTCACTGAAGAGCTCGGTGCATCGGTTACTGTCTCAAGAATGTTGTTAACATTTTCTTCATATCATAACGATTCTCCCTCTTTTGTTCAAATGC